>OY728163.1:1003351233-1004601233 GCA_963277665.1 Viscum album | reverse complement strand
TTAATTATATAGTTAAATTTTATTTTAATTTGTTTTTTCTGTATAAATTGTCCAATTAAATATAAAAAAACCAATTTCGTTAACTGGAAACAATTTCTCATTGAAATTGGATATAAAAATGTTAGATTATTTTTACTTTGCCACAAAAACCCATAGTCTCTTCTCATATGTGAGATTAATTATGAATTAAATCATGATACTAATTTGATTATAATTTGGAAAATTTCATTCCAAAATTATATTAATAATATTTTATAATGTTTATTTACTTAGTTTTTTTACTAAAATTATTAATGAATTTAAATAGTGTTAATTAAATCATCTACAGAAAAAACGAGTTTACTTAGTGGTGAAAAATTAATATTAAAAGGACATATTACCTAGAATCATGTCCAACATACAATTAATTTACATATATATATAATATAATCTCATTAAATGAATATTTATAATAATTGGATGAAAATAACATAAGGGATGACTCTCAATTGTGTTTTCCTTTTTCTATTTATAGGAATTACACTCCTCATCTAATAAAAAATGAAACACAACCCCTCACATATTCACAAATATAAAGAAATGTTTATCAGATAGACCCTACCAAAATATCCTATAAACAACATTAAAAAAATGGTATATGACTAAATTTTTATATAAATCAAATCAAGGATTCCCATTTGAAAAAACCAAAAAGAGTTACCCAAAAATAGGAAACATCAGTCCAGAAACACTTCTTTTTTATTTATTTCCCCACACCATAAATTATTCATCTATCAATATTATTTTATAAAATCATTAAAATAAATATATTATAATGTTTTTATGTAATTTCTTCTACCTATACTCATAAACACTTCAATCATATGGGATACACAATCATCATATCTTGTGTACGGTGGACTACTACATCATGAACTGATGTCGATCATTCTTCCATTAACACATTTGAGGTTTATGAATGAAGATGGAAATATTATTTTTAAAAGATATATATGATATATTTAAATAATTTATTATATTTCTCATAAGTATTATTAAACACATATCTTTGTTCATTCAATGTTTTTGGGAATACAATTACATCGTTTGAGGACGTGTGGACTACCACCCACACAAGGCGGTGTGATTCATTCACACTTTACATTAAATTTATAATTTATAGTCTACCAATTAATATTCGATATAAATTGAATAATAATTCTACTAGAATGATAATTTATGTATATATATATATTATTTATTTATTTATTGTCAAAAATACAATAAGAAAATAAAAACAAGGTTCATGCGTAGTACATCCTACCATGTCCATCAACAGTGTAATTAATTTCTTATTACATTAATTTTTATATAATTTCAAATATATATAAAATAAATATATATTATATTTATAAAACTATATAAATTCTATAATTATTTTAATCACCATCTATGAATGATTACTAAGAATGAAAGTTAAATACATGTACGAAAACAAAGCAGTTATTAACCAAAATCTAGAAATAAGATGAAATTAATAAAATGAGAAATGAAAGATCATAAGTTAATCACATATTATATGATATAATTTAATATGGTTATTTAATATTTTTTAAATAAACATATATTTAACTTATTGGTTTTCTTAACAAGTATTATGATAGTCAATAAAAAAGTTAAGAGGAATTTTATTCTCACTTTTTTTTCTACGGGACATATGGCCTCGTCACCACTAAATTATTTTATGTGGTGTATATTATTATATTTAATTTATTATATGATAAATATCCATAAAATTAATGTTATTTAAATACCCATTTTATGATCTTTATTTCATGGGGCTATTATGGTTGAAAATCTACCAAATTAGTACTGTAATTTTGTCTCAATTTTCTTTCTTTGAGACACATGTTTTCTTATAGACATTTATCTTTTCTGTAGTGTATATACTACCATTTGAAATGTTATATCATGAATATAATTTTTGTCATTATATTTTAACTTTAATTTATTTTTATTATTTCATATGGATTTTTATTCAATGTTATGAGAGTAGTAAGAGTTTATTTCTAGAATCTCATCATTATCATGATTGTATGTGATTATGATATCATTGATCAAATATTATGATACATCTCTCAAAAACGCATATTAAATTTCTTATCCTATGGTATTTCATGATATATTTATGTTTTGGTACCATTTTCCCACTCATTGGTAATTTATATAATTAATAAAAAAATTAATAAGCATTGACCTAATTTATCTCGTTATTGTATAATCTATGTTCATTGAAAACAATGTAATTTAAATTAGATTTAAATTTTTTTAAAATTATATTATAAGATCATTTTCAAGGTAAATGAATTTAATAATTTTTTATGATTTTCAAATATTTTTATAACAATTCCCTAATATATTTTCAAAGATAATTCTTTTTTAAATTGTGATTTGTTTTAATAATTGTTTTATAAAGTTGAAAGGATATTTCCTCAAGATTTTTTTTGAAAATATTATTCAAATTATTTATCCATATATGGTGTCATCCTTTTGTATTACTAGTTAATTTCAAGGGATATGATCCAAGGGTACAATTAATTTTCTTTCTCTAAATGATTTATTTTATGATGGAATGGACTATATGAAATATGATTTACATTAATGGGTTAAATGGATAAAAAACATGTTTGTCTTTCACGAGATATATTCTATTGAAACCCATTCTTTTTTTGGGGTAATTCTTTGAGGAAATGATCATGAAAACTATGTATTTTCTACAAGATATGATATGATGACATGTTTATGATATAAATCGCATTTCATGGGTTATTATATTATTGTTTAAGAAAAAGACACTCACATATATATTATTTCATAATTATATGGGAGGTACCTATAACTCTCCCTAATGAATTGGGTAATTATTCATATCTCACATGATTGAAATGGATTGAATTGGTCATGAACCTGGTTCAGTGAAGGAAATTGTCCTCTACGACAGTAATGGAAGAGAATATTTACTATTATTATAATCAAGGGATTGAACCACGTCTATCAATATGGTTTGGGGAGTAAACCCATTACACTAAGCAACCTTGGGTATTATTCCATTTCTACTATGGATGTCATTTTTTTATGCCCATTTTTTTACCAAATTACCATGTCTTGTTAATATATTAGTATTTAATGGATTATGATATGGATTACCAATTGATTCATGTTTTATAAAGATCCAATATTTATTATATCACACTTCATTATGATATTTGATATGTTGGGAATGATAATATACTATTATGATCATGTTCTCATACCCTTATGCCCGTGATTATTCATATACCCCTCAATTGTTTACCCATTCATAGAATTTAATCTAACCATTGTAAGACCCCCAATATTTCATAATATGTTATCTCTTCAATGTAATTCAATAACTTGCGCAACATGCAACACCGATTTTGAGCACACCACGACATTCCAAACAAGATGTTCAAAAATTAGTTATGAATAGTGTTAACTGAATTTTTAAATTTATAGTCTATAAAATTTTTGAATCCATATAATTTTTTTCTTAGACATAATTTGAGAATAAATTCATTTTTTTAGATAAAAGATGTATTTGTCAAAAATTCAATTTTACCACCTTTTAATAGGAGATCCCTTTTAAATAAAATATGTTGCACTTTTATATATACAATGTGAGAAAATAATATTCTTCTTTAGAATCCAGACGTAAAAATTTAGTTTCGATTAATATTTGGTGTTTTTATGATAACTTTCATATTTTGATGAATAGTGAAAAATACTAAATTTTAATTAAAAACAACTTTTTTTAATAAAAATAATTTATTTATTTATTTATAAATTTGGGAAGTTTTAGTATGTTATTATATTATATTTTTATCTTTTAATATAATGTTAGTCATTGGATGTAATTTCATATTTAAACTGGACACAAACAAATGCCAATTTTTTTATTGTTATTATTTCTAAAAAACACGCTTTTTGTTTTGATAGTGGGAATTAATTTTAAATTAATTTATGCCACTTCTAAGTATTTAATTTGGTTAAATAGAATTAAATTTTTAATTTTGATTATCAAAATTATATTTTGGTGATTTTTTGGTATTTCTCTGAAAACATTCAATTTTTGATGAATAGTGAAAAACACTATGCTATTATTTAAAACCAACTTTATATTTAAATATTTATTCATTTTATATAAATTTATTTTAAGTCAAAATAGATATATAATACATGTATATGTTCAATGTAATTCAATGGAGTAATTTTATAATAAAAATAGATTTATAAAATTTTATTGAACATTTTAATCTTTTTTACACATTATTTAAGAGCATTTGCAAATTTGCATAAAACATAATTTTACCGATTCAGTGAGTTGAATTTAAGAAATATTATAGAAACAGATGATATCAATAAGTAATTTTTGGTTCAATAAGATGAAAATAATTTTTGGTGAATAGAAACATTTAGCTTTTATTTACCATGGTTAAACGTAAATAGGGTAATTAAAGGTAAATATGATATTATAATTACCCTAAAACATGTCCTAATTCTATTGGATAAGTTTATTTCTACAGAAAACATCATTAGGAATAAAATATTATCCTTTAGGC
The DNA here is from genome assembly GCA_963277665.1 of Viscum album. Lineage (NCBI taxonomy): Eukaryota > Viridiplantae > Streptophyta > Magnoliopsida > Santalales > Viscaceae > Viscum > Viscum album. Next base: position 1,004,596,614 of record OY728163.1, on the reverse strand, counting down.
CCACTGGTATTATATTAGGACATTTATTATTATTTTATTTAAAAGAGTTAAAAGTTCAAAATTCAATTATTCATAACAAAAACATTTTTAATACATGGATATAAATAAGATAAATTCAACTATAAATATTCATTATAAACCTAAAATTATTTCAAACATAATGGAATTATATTTATAATTTTTAGACATTAAATAGTTGAAGTTATTTATGGCACACTGATGATGTAGTAATTACCTTATTAATCAAATATTATAATAATTGATATTATAAATACGCTAAAAATTTTAATTTCAAACTTTTGATGAATTACACTAATATAATAGGTTGATATGACATTTTAGGAATGATTCATTCAATTTTTTTGGAATTAATAATGCTATTATGATTTTATACAAAAACAAATACCAAATATTGTCAAAATTGACTCAAAATAGTTTTTACAACAAATTCTATATTAATTTTAGATATAATATTACAAATAATATTATATTTGTCCAAAGGGATTAAATGATATTATATATGTAATTAATGAAAAACATTAGGGTTTTATGGATGTCTATTGTGTTTTTATTGACCATATAGTGTATTAATACAAGAAGACAGAGTAAAAGGTAAATTTTTTTACTAACTGTTAAATATAAAATATAAGGTTAAAATGGTAACATAAACTTTTATAAAACCTATTGGATGAGTTTATGTTTACCCATAACCACCTAAGGCTAGGAACAAATTCATTTGGAGCCATTATAAACCAAATATGATTGTACAATAAATTAATACTTTAATATTTTCCTAAAGTGATTGTCACTTCTCTTATAAAGGGGGACTTTCCTTCCGTCTAATTCACACCTACAAATCCATTTGTCTAGGAATAATTCTATCCAAATATCCTATCAACAGTCCTCCCTTAATCCTAGAGGCCTTACTTTAGTTATAACTCCAATCTATGGAGCCCTTTTGATCAAATCAAAAGGAAAAACCCAGAGAAGAGGTAAATATTTCATCACATCTTTCATGTTCTATTTTTCATCCACTTCCTCATTATATGTTGTTTCCATTCTAAAATAATATCTAATGTATCTTATATATAATGTGATTTTATTATAAAAATTTTAAATCCATATTCAATATTCTAAAAATCCTATAGATTACATTCACCATATGTGTATTGACGAAGCGTTGTCATGCACACTCTCAAAAATATTTATAGCTAAGTGCAACACATGGGCTGACCTTGGTCGTTCTCTTGAGGAGCTGTCGTTGTCAATCACTCATTAATTCTAATTCACTTATATAAATATATAATAAATTTTTCAAAAATGAATATTTATAATTGAAAATGAAATAATAAAATTAAACATACAATGCAATGAAAACTGAATGAATGCAAACAGAATGATGTTATAAAGAAAGGAGATATTCTTGAGAGAATCACCCAGATTAAACCTTCATCGTCTCATTATTAGTTTCAAATTTAATTAATAAACACACTTCATCATATGTGTGAATATCCTCTTTTATATGTGGTTGTGAATATGTAGTGCTCTCAATGATCGCTGAGAGACCGCACATCCACCTCCTTGATCGAGGAAAATATTATAAAAGAGAAAGTTAAGTCTCAGGTGGAAAATGGAGACACAAAGGAATCTTTACCACTATGATCCTTCTCAACATAACTCTAATTAAATAATAAACACTTAATATGAATGTGCAATTACTTGGGTTCTAACTTGGATTGATCCCCCGAGATGTTCCACGGGTTAGCTACTCTTGATCACAAGTAGAAGAGATCACGGTGGAGAAGAAGGGGGTGGAAGAACAAAAGATAAAAAAATGAGAGTGAGATGAAGAAGAGAAAAATATATTAAAAATTAATTATAATATTACAATGGAAATAAAATACAAAACAATGGAAAATGTCCACACAGAAGTGCCAATGCTTTGAGAAGGGGTGAAGATACATATTTATAGGGAGAAGAGGTGAAGAATTCACACCCAAAACATTTAATTCAAAATCTTCATCGTGAATATTCCAATAAATGAACTAATTTTTAATTGGTGTCTTCATACCAGTTGTTCTATAATATCCCCTCCGTCTTCTCCCAAAATTTCAGCTTTATTGGCCATAGGATGTAGGAGTTATGTCCGATTCCATCCAAGCCATTTAATCTGTCCATTTGACTCTCCGAATTTTCAATTCTTCACCTTCCTGTGACATTATTGGCCTCAAAAACGTCGATTTACGCCTTTCATCCTTCTCAAACGTTGTTACACATATAATTTCACGTCTCTACACAAAAAATGTGCCATATTGGATGCCGTTTAGAGATTCTATGAATTTATTACCCAATTGAACCGTTTCTGCCATGTGAGACGTCTCGTCTTCCACATATTGTGAGCGATCCCATAATGCCTTAATGAAGATATTTTGAATTTAAATTCGTCATGGACATGTATTGATGAATTATCATTCTTTTAAATCTTGAATAAATGAATTTAGAGGTGTTTTCAACGAGTTAGGATTCTGTTACTTTGGTGGGTCCCATTCCGTCAGCTCGGAAACTTTTAAACTTCATTGAATTTTTACGATTACCAGATGATCGATTCACCCCTGCTCTAGAAGACAAATATGAAGTAAATTAAATGTTTATTTTAAAAAAAAATTAATCATAAAAGTTGGAAATATATTTAATTTTAAATGACCAAAATACCCCTATGATAACAATCTGTTAAAATTGCAGAATTACTCATTTTTTGCATTTAGGCTCAAAATAACACTAAAACCTAAAATTGTGACAATTACACATACAATAACACTATGGTGCGATTATAAAAAATTATTTAAAGTAAAAAATATATGAGAATGTGAGTTTCATCAGTCCCCCACACTTTAACATTGCACTCCTGGGCAATATTCTTATATCTAAATCAAATTCCGCACAACAATCAAAAATGAGAAAATATCAATGATCTTATCCAAAATAGAAGTCAATAATATATAATATATGAAAAAAAATCCACTCACATTTTAATTTCAATCATTAAATTTGATCAACCTCATAAATCAATCCATGGCCCAAACACAACCTACCCCACATTGAATTTTGTGCCACTCTTTACTCAAGAGAAATTGAATCTAGAGTTATACTCATACTTGAAAATCGCATGTAACACCATAGGTTTGTGAAACTTCTCATTTCTCAACTGCGTGAAACATGAAAATGAACATAATCATGAGGTCATTAATTAATGGTTCAAATGATTATGTGGCTTAGGGTTGGTGGAAAAATGATTGAAAAAATGATCCAGGTTAGAAAGAGGAGGTTGGGATTTTAAGTACAATGCATGATTAAATCAAGTGAATACACTAGAAATTCCTCACTCAATCCCATATAAAAATGTGAAACACAACACCAATCCCCTTTTAATGATATGGGACATTATCCATGAAGTTATTATAATGAATGATATCATCTAAGTTCTCCTTTTCTTTCAAAGCTCCAGAAAGGCACAGCTTTATTTGCTTTTTATTTTTTTCATCAAGGATGAGCTCAAAATTGAATAAAATGAATGAATGACAATTCATGGCCTTGATTTTTGAGAGGGACATGAGTCATAAAATAATTTACAATGATGAATTCAAGCTCATCTCCATTATTTTATTTTTTTAAGGAGAAATGGATGAAACAAATATACCATAATGAAATGACGACACATGCCCAATTCTCTTGTTATCCACTGCCCAAAGTGTTGACACACACCTCAAACCACCCATAAATGTTACACATCCCAATGAACGCACATGAAATTCCCTTCCCCCACACTCAAACTAGAAATAACCATTCAAAAATACTAAAAGTTCTAGTAGGTAAGGAAAAATTGGCATGTAATGTTGCTTAAAACCTATAAGGGAATTCATGGCATCTAAGGGATTGTGAAGGATAAATGTAAAGGTGGGTATCAAGATAAAATGTGGCTCGTCAAAGAGATGCCTCAATAATTTTAAATACATTCCATGGAATCCAAAGCTTCAAAAGAGAATTATCCACAAATTCTGGTTCTCACACAAAATTGAAGTTTCCCTCAAGAAAGTGTGGGTATTTGGAAGAATATGTAAAAGTGGTTTATAATAACTCACAGGATTGGAAAAATATTTTGGGTCAGTGTTCCATGGTCATGGATTTCAAAAATCAGTCAAACTCATAAAAATGATTGATAATCCAATTCATGAAAAATGTTTTCACATCAACAATCATTTAAATTCCATTATTTCAAAATTCATTTAAACTCTTTCAAAATAAATTGATGTGTGAAAAGTGATAAGAATATTCATTATAGATCAAAAAACCTAAAAATATATAAAATAATGAAAATCACGCAAGAAGAACTAAGCAGTTTGACACTCCTCCACACTTAAATTTATATACCCCTTCTTTCAACTCAACAAAATATAAATATAAGGGTAGAAAATCAATGGAAGGATAGATAAAACCTAACATTATTTTAGAGGTGGATGCCTTGAGTTAATCTAATATAACCAACCACTTTAAAACTAAATGAAAGTAATGAAAATACGTAAGAAAAATAAATAAAAAGAATGAAAAAGGGAAAAGAAAAGTGATAATGCTTAGTTTAGACCCCCAAGCGGGTGCTAGGTTTTTACTGCCCCTATTCAGGCAGTTTCAGAAGATTATCCCCAATCAGAAGGTTGGTGTGGTTTCTTTGAGATGAACTACTACCTGTGAGTTTTCTCAATGTCCATGATTAGACACTAAAAGTAGAGAACCCCAAATAAGATAAGAATGTTCTCAACTACTGAGAAAGAATAAAGAAGAATTTTGAGGTTCTAAGTGGGAGGGAATAAAAGATAAGGATGCTCCCTATTAACTTCGGCAGTGTCCTCCTCCATATGGTATTCAAATTTTTTTTGTGGTAGTAGTCGCACCACCAACAGCTTCTCCGGCTCTTCTTCCTTAATTACCACCACTATGGTGGTCTCATCATCAAAATCCAAGGCCCGATCCATTTGTGATATATCTAAAATTTCAGGAATGGAGAAGTTAGAAAACAATTCAGTTTGAATAAAATTAAAACATGATGAATCAATAAAGAAATCTTCCCTTTCATGTAAGTCATCTTGGAAATTGATTTCTTCTGATAGGACCATTGGCAACTCCTTCCCAGCAGGTGAATCTTATTCTTCATCTTCCAAAGAAAGAGTGAGGTCAAAAGGTACAAATTATTCAATATCAAGCATGTGGAGATCATGTTTCAAGTTATCTTCGACAATGTTATTCCAAGATTCTTCTAAAAAATGTTGACCTCCCATCAGTGCATCAGTTGGAATGTGTACTTCTGGGACCTCCATGAGAAATTTTTGATTGAGGGATGATGTGATAAGTTCCTTTAGAAGTTATTTCTCACCTGCGTCAGGTTCTTTAACATAAAATGCGATTGATGAAATCTCTTCCACCACTCGTTCTGGTTCAGGTTCCAGATCAGGTTCCGGCTCAGGTTCGGGTTTCTCCTAGGATGTGTGTACATATTCTGTAGTCAATTCTATTTGGCTCTCCAGGTTTTTCACTTTATTGCTAATCCTATGAAACTGAGCATCATGTTTATTGTAAACATTTTCTTTCACTTGAGATTGGTCAGTCCATGAATAATAATCATAATTTGAATACATCATGAACGAAGAAGAATTTTTTTAGTTTTTCAAATTTATGAATTTTTTGTTGTTTGTTTAATGAAAGAAAAATTATTTACAAAATTTGAATAAAAAATAGTGAATTAAAACCACTTGTCTCCCCAGCAATGGTGCCAATTTGATGAAGCATTGTCGTGCACGCTCTCAAAAATATTTATAGCTAAGTGCAGCACAGGAGATGACCTAGGTCGTTCTCTTGAGGAGCTGTCGTGGTCAATCACTCAATACATCTAATTCACTTATATAAATATATAATAAAATTAACAGAAATGAATATTGAGATTTGAAAATGAAATAATAAAATTATACATACAATGCAATTCAAACTGAATGAATGCAAACAGAATGATGTTAGAAAGAAAGGAAATATTCCCGAGAGAATCACCCAGATTAAAACTTCATCATCTAATTATTAGTTTCAAATTTAATTAATAAATACACTTCATCATATGTGTGAATATCCTCTTTTATATGTGGTTTTGAATATGCAGTGCTCTCAACGATCACCGAGAGACCACACATCCACCTCCTCGATCGAGAGAAAATATTATAAAAGAGAAAGTTGAGTCTCGGGTGGTAAGTGGAGACACAAAGGCGCATTTCCCATTAAGATCCCCCTAAACCAAACTCTAATTAAATAATAAACTAATAATATTAATGTGCAAAGACTTGGGTTCAAACCTGGATTGATCCCCCGGGATGTTCCACGGGTTAGCTCCTCATGATCACAAGTAGAAGAGATCACGGTGGAGAAGAAGGGAGTGGAAGAACAAAAGATAAAAAAATGAGGATGAGATGAAGAAGAGAAAAATATATTAAAAATGAATTATACTATTACAATGGTAATAAACTACCAAACAATGGAAAATGGCCACACAGAAGTGCCAATTCTTTGAGAAGGGGTGAAGATACATATTTATAGGGAGAAGAGGTGAAGAATTCACACCCAAAACATTTAATCCGAACATTTACACGTGAATATTCCACTAAATGACTTAATTTGTAATTAGTGTCTTAATAAATGTTGTTCCGCTATATCTCCTCCGTTTTCTCCCAATATTTATGCTTTAAATTACATCGGATTTAGGAGTTATGCCCGATTCTATCCAAGACATTTAATCTGTCCATTTGACTCTCCGAATTTTCAATTCTTCACCTTCCTGTGACATATTTTCCATTCAAAACGTTGATTTACGCATTTCCTCCTTCATAAAAGTTGTTCCAAATATAATTTCACGTCTCTCCACAATATAGGAGCCATTGTGGATGCCCTATAGAGATTTTATGAATTTATTACCAAATTGAACCGTTTCTGCCAATTGAGACGTTTCGTCTTCCACATAGTGTGAGTGTTCCCATAATGCCTTATGAGGGTATATTGACTTTAAATTCCTCATGGACACGTCCTGTTGAATTATCATTCTTTTCCAGCTATAATTAATGCATTTGGAGTTGTGTGCACTGAGTTAGAATTCCGTTACTTTGGTGGGTACCATTCTGTCCTCCCAGAAACTTTTCAACTTCATTGAATTTTTACGACTACTAGATGATCGATTCATCCCCTGCTCCAGAATACACATATAAAGGAAATTAAATAAATATTCTAACAAAATTTTAATCATAAAATTTGGACATAATTTTAATTCGAAATTAACAAAATACCCCTATGATAACAATCCGTTAAAATTGCAGAATTAGTCTTTTTTTCATTTAGAATCAAAATAACACTAAAACCTTAAAATGTGACAATTACCCATACAATAACACTATGTTGGGATTATAAACTATGATTTAAGGTATAAAATATATGAAAATGTGAGTTTCATCATGTGTACATACAGAATACTGTCTCCACGTCGTGGTGTAGTTTGTTATTCAAACACTTCATCATTTGTATGGGAACAATTATGAGAATAACTGATGTAAATAATAAATATAACATGATAGTGATTCTTTATATGTGGTATAATATCCAATTATATACAATTTGTATATCATAAGAATGATATTTTCATTCGTGCATATGTACGGATTACCGTCTCAATGAACGCGATGAGATTCAGTCCACATCGTATCCATTCAAGAAAAACATTCATTTGAAGATTAAAAATAATTTTTAAAGACTTAATATCATTCTGAATATTAATAAGATTCATCCAATCCATAACAAACATTACATACGTGAAAAATCATATAATGAAAAATGAACCAGTTAACACCCGAAATGATGATACTATTGAAATATCATTAGCAATGAAATATTAGAAGTTCATATATGATATCATATTAATATATATAGTTCTAGTATAATTTAGTAACAATTATTTCACCATTATACAGGAGGTTAACCAACCCTTGACCAAGGAAATGTACAAGGAAATGGTTAATTTCACAATCTCTTTATTATCTGATGTTGTATTAACGTAACTATCTTTTTGGACCTCCTTATCATCCACATCCATGTTTTCTTTAAAATGTATTTCAAATCAATTTTAATATTTACTAGACAATGGGATAAATTAATTTATACCATTATCTGACAATAAAGTTTTTTAAAGGAATATTTCCGTCGTTTTCCAAACAATGTAATTTATGACCTTTCGACACAATTAAGGAAAGAATGTTTTTTTAACTAATACGTAAGGTGAAACTATTTTCATCCTTTATAACATCGTAGAAGCTTCCAATAAAATCCTATAAGAATATTTTAAAAATAAATGCTTTATTTTATAATTATATGACTTTTAAATGATTTAAAAATATAAATATTTTATTTTCCAAAAATGTTTTGATTTCACCTATGTCAAAATCCTTTGATGGATTTTAAGCTTGTTTGAAATTGATTTACTATGATACAACACATCCATTTTGTATTGATGGTTTTGTGATATGTTTTACTGTGGATTTGTTATTTTGACACCATTAATGGTTTATGGATAAAGTATTGACATTTCATATGCTAGTTTTAATATGAATGTTTATGTTATGTTTAAACATTTTCTTATAAGGAATACATTGGTCTTAGTAAGTGACAGGTGGAGCTCGCTAAAGATCCTCGAGGAATCAGTAGGTATCATGGGGAAAACTAGTGTATTGGCACAAGGCCATGAAAGAAATCCTATTTTTATTCTTGGCATAAGGCCTTGATTATGTTTTTTTGATGTCTGGAATTATTCATTCCATCATTATAAATTTGGCTATTGATATTACATGTGATTATTCTACTAGTTGAATATCCATATGAATAAGTAAATGGAATTATTTCGATTTGTATTTTCCATATTATGATGAAATTTATGTTTAAAATTGTTTTTTAGTATTATACATTGCCATAAATGTTTATTCATATTTATGAATTATTCTCATATATTGTTATCTTTACTAAGCATATGAGATCACCCTTTTCTATGTTTTATTTTCCTAGGATTCTAAGATGTGTTTTATAATTGATAAATATGGTTAATGTAGGGGATTAATGGTGTTTTCAAAGGATCATTTATGTTGTGTTTCATTTTCTAATGTGCAATTTAAATTTAGTGTATTTAATATAATTTCCAAGATGGAAAAATTGATCGGTCATTCGGGACGTGATTCCTTGTAATCTTTCCAATGTATTAAAATAATGCACTGACTCTGGGCTTCTAGGGTCGAGGCGTTATAGTTGATATCAGAGGAAGTTTAGAAATAATGTTGGAAATAGATTTACATTAACATTGATTAGAGAACATTACTCTATGATAGACTTTGAAGATTTGTATAGACGAACTTCCTATAATTATCGTAATGTAGATATTTTTGTTTATTTTCCAAGAAATACATCCCTGTCTGGATACGAGCAGGTAGAGGTGGCTCAGGAACAGATGTAACTAGGAGTTGAAACTCTGAAAAGGTGTTTCAGGCTTGACCTAGGGTATCCTAGTACATGACATGGTGCCTTGTTGCACTATCAGTTACCACACTCATAGGGGATATTCTTTGGATAATTCACATTTTCATTGTAATCCATTATTAAGGATTTAGGAGTAAATACTTCAGAAAGAAAACATTTTATGATTATAGATTATATGCATTATATTTTTAAGTCACTTTAGGAATTTTACAAGTTTGGAATTAATCATTGTGATTCATAAACTAACCTAGTGTATGCCATTGTTTAGAAATGGTGCCTAGTAGAAAGAATGAGAATTCCAGTAATACAAATGATTACAGATTAATAAGGATCATATATTTCATGGTATTAATCCAACATTTAAAAGGTAAATGTTCTCCAAAATATTGTTATCATATGAATAAATAGTATCATGTGTTAATAAGATAAGTTAAGAATTATTTGAGTATTATGGCTTTAAAGGGAAGTAAGATAAGAAAATGATAGAAGAGTGAAAGAAGGATATTCTCATATGTGATAACTGTGGAAAGATTCACCTTGGTAGACGATTGAAGGGAATGATATTTTGTTATATGTGTGGATAAAAACGACACCATGTACATAATTTCAAGGTTAAGAAAAAGGTATCAAATGTAAATTATCAGTGTATACACCAAGTGCTTCTATTGGATACTAATAATGTTATGATACTACCAAAGATGAAGGGTAATGATAAGATTTATTGTGTTTTTATTAAATTATTGTGACATTTGAGTATTGTATTAATTATGTACATATTATAATAATTATGGATTATAAAAGGATTTTACTACAATACTATTTCATTAAGGACTTGATATTGTGTGGAACCATGAAAAGTGACTCAATAGTTGGTTCATTTTTTTGAAAAATATATGGTTTAGAGGAAATATAAACCTTACTATGGTCCTGATAATGAGGTAGTAATATCAGAATAATAGATGGTTGATTTGGATAAATTATATTGGATATTCTTGACTAACTTGGAACTGATTGATGGTTTGTTTATTTCATCACTGTGGGAGTATTCAAATTTTTTTGATATAATGAATATATCTAGTATTCCATAAGGAATAAAAGAACACTAATGTAATAAATAAATTTTATGGTAATTCAGGGTGTTACCATATTTTAAAATAATACATGATGAAGAGATTCACATGTTATTATGTGGAAAAATAGATTTTCTTTGTGTTTACCTTACTTATAAATTTGAGACGGTATATTTGGACAGAAGTATTTTGGATAAGTCTAATGGCTATAATGGATTAAGTTTGAAATTGTATACTATTGTTAAGATTAAATCATTTATTAATATTATATTTTGATAGTTATAAAAAGGACAACTTGGAGGTTGGGAGAAAACCTGTCGCGTCCGGCAAGGCCAAGAGACTGGGACCTACGACCGAATAGCGACAATAGTGCATCACCTACCACTGGCATATGTGGTCTTTGGGGTTGTGTAATATAGTTTTTTTAAATAGTATGACAAATTAATAATAAATTAATTATTTATGTAACCCTATACAATTATGATAAATAGAATATTTTTGAATACTATTATGTTTTTGAGTTAAAAATTAGTTTTTCGTTAGAATTAGTTGAAGTATGATAACTTACTCATCAACTATATATATTTTCCTTATATTCTATGAATAAATAAATCCATAAACTATAAGGATGGGATCTTAAAACAAAAAATGTATTATCTTAATAACTTATGTTTTTTTAATAGATGATAATATAAATAATCATATATTTATGGATTTTAGGCCATCAATTTTACACATGTTTGTGATTTATGACCTCAATCACTCCCTATAAATTTTCACATTTATCCTCAAATTACGTGTCTTTAATTTCCACCAATGTTTTCTTAATTGAGATCCTAATTTTTTGGTGACATTACATTTTCATTTCCCTCTCAATAAGAGTATATTTTATTATTCCAATTTCTGATGTGGGTTTCCCAGAAAGGTATTTTCTATTTTAACCTTTTATTTTTGAAAAACTATTTCAAATTGCGAGGACGCAATTTATTGAAGGTGGGAGAATGTAACTAATAGAGAATATATTTTCAATTAATTTATATTTAATATCATTGTTTTAAACCCACAAAAGTGTTTCTCTATGAATAATTGATTCATTTTTATGATATTTGTGTTATTTTGAGATGAATAGTAATAAGTGGCCATTTTGGATTTTTAATTGATTTAAAGTATTTCGGTATTTGGTACATAACATTATCTAAACTGATTCAAATTGAAAAAAATCAATCTTTCCCAGATTCTACACATCTGGGGCTTCATTTACTATTTTTGGACTAAAAGCTAAATCCACCAAATGGAAGATCAAAAAAAGATCCCAAGTTAACTCAAGAAATTTTTTTGTAGTTCTGCCTAGTTTTCGTGTGGGAAACATAACACATCCCTGGTGGGCCCAAATGTGGTAATATTTTGTGGGTGGATGAAAAAGGAGTTATGGAACATCTTTTATGCAGGCATGGACTCATGAATTGGCCTTTTAATGGGTCATTAAATCACCTTAATCTAGAGGTTTGCGATTTGGTGAGTCTGACTGGATAGAATAATGTCTTAGAGTAAAACGTCCATAACTCTCGAAATACATCTTCAAATAGGCTTATATTTTGAGGGTAAACGGACCAGACAATTATGAACAACATTGAATAAGGGATCAATGCGTGCAGATGTAATTTAAAGGGGATAAAATTCATCATCATTTGGGAGACAAATTTAGGAAATAAATGATGGATAGCTCCACCCTCTCAAAGCATCCCATTTTCCATTTCATTCCTTCCAGGACACCAAGAAGGAGAAATTTTCCGCTTACTATTTTATTTATTTTCTTTTTCATATTTTTGTAATGTCTTCTTCTTCCCCATTCATCTCGATTGCCCTTACAATGGTGGGGTAAACATCTGGAGTGATGGGGGAAGGGTTGGTTTTAAACATTGTAATGCATGAGTTCTTGGACGCAATTGAATAACATTCTATTATTTCAAAGTTGTTTTCAATTTCAAATAGAGGATTTTATTATCAAGTGAGATAATTCTTTATTATTAATTCTGTTATTTATTTTTACCTTGGTAAAATAATCATAATCTCCCTCCACTAATTTCTGGTTTATATACAATTGAATAGAACATAGTTTAGTGGTGAAGTACTCGACGATCATCAGTATGTGTAAAAGATGTATTGAATGTTCTAGATTTTTTTGGATAAACAAAACCTAATCGGGTATTTCCCATTTAAATTTAGGATATTCAATGCAACTATTTTACACATGGAAGGATATTTGACCAAACCAAGATCTTGGTAAGGTTTTCCATCACAATAATAATTTCACCATGTTAGTGAGAGAAAACGATTGTGAAACTCATTTTAATCAACTAAGAAGAAGATGATTGAATTAAATTGAAAAAGATAGCATTAAAATTAGAAAACCGACCCCGACCTAATCACCCTTTTTATTTCGTCATTTTTCAATCCCCTTTTTATTTCATAGTTTTTCAATCATCAGAATTTCAAATTTCCTTTCAAAAGCACAACATTTTTACCCCCGTTTTAAAGTGGCATCTCGTTTTGTGTGCACTCCACTTTAAGAAACATCATAGTTCAACCACATTACTACATTTTAACTTAGGAAATAATTGTTTTTCCACTCCCTACAATAGGCTTGCACGAACATGTCACCATTTCTGGGGTGGTAGTGCCACAAACTAATTTTAAATATTTAAATTTTTCAATTAAAAAAAAATTTAAAATAAAATTTATGTCATGTTGGTTTCAAATGATTATTTCTTTAATTCATGGAACATTTACCCACAAGTGTAAGAACAAATTATTTAATCACCTTGTCCTATAGAGTATAGAGTTTAATTCATGGCTAAACAAATTAGGGGAGCTCCAATCCAAAACATCACAAATGATGAATTCAAGGTTGTAATTGAAAACCATAATGAGAACCTCGAATACCTAGTGTTGGAGGGATTTTCCATAGAATTAATTGAACTTCAAAAGTATTTTCACGAATTTTATCAAGAAATTATCAAAGTGAAACACAAAGAATAGGAGGTTCACAAGGATTGTGAAGCCCAATTCGAAGGTATTAGTAAAACAGTTCAAAACCTCAAGAACTCAATAATGTGAATAGCGGAACACGGACATGCATCCGTGGATCATCAAATGGAGCCAGAACAAGAACTAGAACAAAAAAATTGATTGAAGAAGTAGCCTAAAAAATTATTCAAGTTGAGGAACCCATGGTGGCCTTGATGAAGTTAAAAGAAGATCCATTGAGCCCATTTCAATAAATGTTTGAGGAGATTGATGAAGATGATTTTGCAATTGAAATACATATGGGAGATCAAAAAGATCTGGATAACTTCTTGGTTGAGTGTGAGGAACTTCTTGAGCCAACTATTCCTCATTATGTAGAAGATTTAGCAATATTGAAGGAAGAAACCAACCAAGCAGTGGAATTTGAAGAGAAGATAGAGGAGTCTAACTACCTACCTCTATCTAGGGAAATTCAACTCCAAGAGGGACCTTCCATTGAAGAAGGAATTGAAGACAAACAAGATCAGAGTGTTAATCTTTTCATAAACTCATTTTTTTTTTGAAAATTAATTGTGTATTACCTCCCCTTGTTTTAATTTTTCAGATTCATCAAACACTTGAATTTCCTTGGTGGGAGAATATGCATCTGAAGAGAAACATCTAGAGCTCCCCAATCCCGTTGAACATTTAATGGAGGGAGTACATGAGAAGATCAATGTGGTTTTTCTGGAGGAAAATGAGACACATGATACTTACTTTTAAAGGGAATAATTTGATATTAATTCTTCGTGCTTTATTTTTTTCAAATAGAATTAAAATCCGACATTTCCTTTGATTTTTCCCCAGATATATCATACCTTCAGCAAACAATGGATAATAAAGAAGGTGTTGTTCATGTGGAACCCAAGTAAGAGGAGGACTCATTCATTGTCCTAACCCCACCATGCATGTTTTATCTCATTACAATGAGGGTAGACATGGTGAATTTTATTTATGGTGTCCTCAAAAAAAGGAAGTAGTTCATCCTGGAAAGATTTTTTTTTGGTTCATGAGGACAAAACTTCACCCACCATCAGATTGGGGATAACCAATTAGAACCACCCCTTTGGAGGCAGTCAAAACCCAGGTCCCACTTGGGGGATTAAACCATGTTTTATCCTTCTATTCTCATACAATTTCTATTTTCATTTCTTTCAATAAATATCTTATGTTTACTTTTGTTCTTTTATTTGTAGGTTTTCAGAGTGCATCACATAGGAGGTTAACTCATTGTTGCACTGTGAATAAGTCAGGTTGTACATTTCCTTTACACATTCTTGATGTTCTGATTCATTTTAAAATTGTCTTACATGTTAAATCAACTTGAATTCATTTAGGAAACTGCATCATTTAAGTGTGTGGGGGGAACCTTTGTAGTTTGGGATTTTCATTTTGTGTTTATTCTTTAAAAAATAAATAGTGTGTTTTCAAATTTTTTTGTGTTTATTTTTATATTTTTTGGAGGGTTTATGAATCTTTGATGCTAAAATGTTTATCAATACCATTTTTAAAACCCATTTCGATGAGTGAACCAATCTCTTTCATGAAACTGAGCATAAGTGAATGCTGAAATTACTTTTGTTTCATTTTCAAATCTTTTGGAATTTCATTAAAAGTACACATATTTTAGAAACCCAGGCCATATTTCACTGTATATATCTTTGAAATCACTTTCATGTGAGGCTTCTGAACCATTTTTGTCATATTCTTTTCATTCACCTCAATTCATGAGAGAACCAGACCATGTTTTCTTTAACCAGAATTTGATTTATTCCTTTCAAAACATGAGGTTTTGGGGTTTGTGTGTTTTAAATGATTGAGGAATTTATTTGGATTGAATCCCCCTTTTCAAAATAATCTGTTTTATTATGGACCACCTATACATTTATCCTTCATTGTAGCCCTTTGTAGCCATGAATTTCCTGTTAGGTTAGCCACATTACAAGCCAATTTTATATATCCTACTTACTCTTGAAGTGAAATTTCCTGATCTAGTTCAACTTAAGAGTGTGGGAAGTTGTCTTGTGGTGTAGTACCTCATTTGGTGATACTATTGGTGGAATTTAAAATGTTTAAGAGTTGATGTTCCTATAGAATATTTAAATTTTGTTAAAACTTGTGCCTTTCTGGAGCTTTCATGATAAGAGAAGTTGTGCCTTTCTGGAGCTTCCGATGTAAATAAAAGAAAGATGTGACTTTCTAGAGCTTTCATGAAAAATCATGTTTGAAAAGATTGAAATTTTTACTGTTGAAATCCTAAGCTAATTGAACGATGATGGAGCTAAGTTTCTACAAAGGGGAAGATAAGGAGACCATACTTGAGTGAAAATTAGAATCTTTCAATTTGGCTTCATAAAGAGCCAAGCCCTCCATTTTCAGCCTCATAATTTTTAACTGCTAGATCATACCAAACGGAAGCCACAAAACAACCCTGAAAAGTCCCCATGAGAAACACATGTCCATTACTCATATTGGGTGGAGAAGTAGGAATTTATCAAGCCTGTGGTGACTCTTGTGTGAGTTTTGATGAGAAAAGCCTTGTTCAGCATTTATATTTGTGAGATGAGAGAAAATTCATATGAGGTAGCTGTTTTGTGTGCATGTGATAAGAAATGAAGTGGAAATATATTAAAACCTTTAATGGATAACTTGAAATAATTATTTTTGATGAGGAATGATATCTTTTTGTTTCTGGGAAATGATTTGGAAGATCCCATTGATATGAGTTTTGGATTTGATTTGATTTGATTTTTACTTGTCCGGGAGTCCCAGTGCTATGTGTGGGGAAATTGATAGAGAAAATATTTCAAATTAATTTATATTGAATATAATTTTTTTAAACACACAAATGTGTTTCACTAAGATAAATTGTTTCATTTTCATGATATTGGTGTTATTTTGAGCTGAATAGTAAAATTTGGCCATTTTGGATTTTAAACAGTTTTAAAGTATTTATGTAGTTTGCCCATAACATTATCTAAAATGATTCAAATTTCAAAATTCAATCATTTCCAAATTCTGCACATCTGGGACTTCATTTAATATTTTTGGACTAAAATCTGAATCAGCCATATGGATGCTCAAAAGAATCTCACAATTTGGCTCAAGAAAACTGTTTGAAGTTCTACCTAGTTTTGGTGTGGGTAACATAACGTATCCATGGTGGGCCCAAATGTTGAGATATTAGGGAGGTGGACTAATAATGAGCTTTGGAACATCTTTTATGATGTAAGGGATGCGTGAATTTTCCGTTTATGGGTTCATTAAATCACCCTAATCCCGAGGTTTGCGATTTGGTCAGTCTGACTGGACAGAATCATTTTTCAAAGTAAAACAGCCATAAATCTCGGATTACAAGTCCAAATCCGCTGATATTTTGAGGGTAAACGTCCAAGACGATTATGAACAACATTCAAGAAGGACTCAACTCGTGAACATGTAATTTAATGGGGCTACAACACGTCAAAATCGGGGAGAAAAGTTATAGCTATAAAAGGAGGAGAGCTCCACCCTCTCAAAACATCCCATTCTCCATTCTATTCCTACCGGGACACCAAGAAAGAGAACTTTTCGGCTTACTATTTTATTTCATTTCTTTTTTATATTTTTTTAATGCCGTCATATTACCCATTCATCTCGATTAACCTTACATTGGTGGGGTAAACTTTTGGAGTGATTGGGGAAGGGTTTGTTTTATACAATGAAATACTTGAGTTATTGGACACAATTGAATATTTTTTTTTCTTAAAAATGTTTTCAATTTCATATAGTAGATTTTATAATCATATGCGATCATTCTTGAATATTAATTCTATTATTGATTTTTACCTTGGTAAAATAATCATAACATCCCTCCACTGATTTCTGGTTTATATACGATGGAATAGACCCGTGATTAGTGGTGGAGTACTCGACGATCGTCAGTACGTGTAAAAGATGTAGTGAATGTTCTAGATTGTTTTGGATAAACAAAACTCGATCAGGTATTTACCATTTAAATTAAGGATATTCAATACAACTATTTTACACATGGAAGGAGAGTTGACCAAACTAAGATCTTGGTAAGGTTTTTTTCACAATATTAATTTCACCAAGGAAGTGAGAGGAAACGATTTCGGAAACTCACTTTAATCAACTACGAAGAAGAGGTTTGAATTAAATTGAACTAGGCTAGAATTAAAATTAGGAAACTAACCCTGACCTAATTACACTTTTAATTTTATAGTTATTCAATCATTTGAATTTCATATTTCCTTTCAAGAGCACAACATTTTTTCCCTCGTTTTAATGTGACAACCCATTTTTTGTGCACTCCTCTTCAGGAGACATCCTAGGTCAACCACATTACTACATTTTAACTTAGGAAATAATTGTTTTTCCAGTCCCTATGGAAAGCGTGCATCAGTAACAACACAATATTTCACATAATGTTATCTCTTCAAAGTAATTCGATAACATCCACAACACGCAACACTGAGTTAGAGAGCACCGCAACATAACAAACTAGCCGTTCAAAAAGCAGTTATGAATAGTGTCAATGGAATTTTTAATTTTTTATACTCTATAAAATTTTAGAATCCATATTATGTGATTCTTATACATAATATGAGAATAAATTCATTTTTTTAGATAAAAGAAGTATTTTTCAAAAATGCAATTTTAACGTCTTTTAATAGACAGACCATTTTTATATCTAATATTTAACACTTTTGTATATTCAATTTGGAAAAATAAACTTTTTCTTTAGAATTAGGACATTAAAGTTTAGTTTCAATAAATTTTTGATGTTTTTGTAATAACGTTCATATTTTGATGAATAGTAAAAAAACAAAATTTTAATTAAAAATAACATTTTAATAGATATAATTTATAGTGTTAATTATACATTTGATTGGTTTTAATATTTCATTATATTATATTTTTATCATTTATTTTAATGTAGTTAATTGAATTTAATTTCACATTTAAACTGAACACGAACAAATGTAAATCTTTTGATAATTATCATTTCTCAAAAAACACTCTTTTTGTTTGGACAACGGAAATTAAATTTAAATTAGTTTCTGCCACATCTATTTTTTTTTAATTTGTTAAAAATGAATTAATTTTTGAATTTTAAATTTCAAAATTATCTTCGGATGAATATTAGGGATTTTTATGAAAACATTCAATTTTTGATAAATTTTTTGAAACACTGCGCTATTATTTAAAACTGACTTTTTTTAAATAATTATTTATTTTATTTAAATTTTTTAAAGTTAAAATATATAGATATCACCTGTATATGTTCAATGTAAATAATTATAGTCATTTATTTATAAAATTAAATGTATAAAATTTTATTATACTTTTTATCCTTGTTTACCCACCTTCTTGGAGCATTTGCAAATTTGCATAAAACATAATTTTACCGCTTCTATGAGTTAAATTTCTAAAATTTGAGAGAAATATTATATATCAGTGTTTAAAATGTGGTTCAATAATATGAATATATTTTTTGGTGAATTGTAACATTGGACTTTTATTTACAAAAGTTATATGTAAATTGGGTAATTAAAGGTTAAAAAGATTTTATAATTACCCTAACACATTTACTAATTCTATTGGATAGGTTTATTTCGACCAAAAAAACCATATGAGTATAATATGATAATTTAGGTACACTTGGATTATTTTTGGACATTTATTATTAACTTTTTAAAAAAATAGTTAAAAGTCTTTAATTCAAGTTTTCATAAATAAAACATTTTAAATACATGGTTATCGATGAGATAATTTCGACTATAAATATTAATTAGAAAAATAATATGTTTTCCAGAATAAAGAAATTTTATTTATAATTTTTATACATTAATTAATTTTATTTATTTATGGCACAATGATGATGTAGTAATTACCTTATTAATAAAAGATGAAAATAGTTGATATTATAAATACCCAGATAAATTTACTTTGAGTATTTTGTTGAATTAAACTAAATTTATAGATTAATATGAGAAGTTATATTTTATTCAATTAATTTTGTTCTATGTAATCATGTTGTTCTGATTTTAACTAAAAACAAATACCAAATAGTGTCAAAATTGACATAAAATATGTTTTAAAACAAATACTATATTATTGGTTGATATAATATTACATAAAATAAAAGGTTCATCCTAAGGGAATAAATAATATTATATAGGTCATTAATGACCACTTGAGGTTTTCATATGAGTTTAGAGTAATATTATTAACCATATTGGGTAATAATACAAGAAGACACAATAAAAGTTAAATTATTTAACTGAGAGTTAAATCTAAAAGATAAAGTTAAAATGGTTACCTAAAATTGTCTAAAATGTATTGGTTGAGCGGATTACAAACCATAACCACCTAATACTAGAAATTTTTCCATTGGGAGAAATTATAAACCTATTATTATTGTATCATAAATTAATTCTTTAATCATTTCCTAATGTTACCCTCACATCTCTTATAAAAGGGATCTTCACCTTCTCTCAAATTCACACCTCCAAAGCCATTTGGCATGGCCAATACCTGCCACACTATCCTCTCAACTTTCCTCCCCTAATTCTAGAAGCCTTCTTTTAGTCATAATGCCAACCTATGAATCAATTTTGATCAAATCAAAAGGAAGAACCTGAAGAACAGGTAAATATTTCATCACCTCTTTCAAGTTCTTTTCTTCTTCCACGTCCCCTTTCTATGTTGTTACCATCTAAATTTAACTAATGTATCATTTATATAATATGATATTATTTTAAAAATTATACAATCATATTCATTATTATATCCATCCTATAGATGACAAAGTCACCATACGTGCGTACATACAGATTACTGTCTCCACGTTGTGGTGTAGTTTGTAATTCAATCACATCATCATTTGGATTGGTATACTAATGAGTATAGATGATGTAAATAATAAATATAACATGATAATAATTCTTTATATATGATATACCATGAAATTATATATGATTTTAATATTAAAAGAATGATATTGTCTCTTGTGTATACGTACGGATTGTTGTCTCCACGAATGCGATGAGATTCATTCCCCATCGTATCCTTTCAAGAATAATTTTATTTTGTTGAATAAAAATAATGCTTAATGACTGGATACCATTCTGAATATTAATAATATACATCCTATACGTAACAAACATTACTTATGTATCAATGCATCTAAAGGAAAATGAATCAGTTAACACCCAAAACGATGATACTACTGAAATATCTTTAACAGAGCAATATTAAAAGATCATATATAATATAATATTAATGTATATGGTTATCATATAATTTAATAATAATGATTTCCCCATTATATGTGAGGTTAACCTACCCTCGACAAAGGAAAAGTAGAAGGTATATGCTAATTTCAAAATCTCTTTATTATCCGAGGTTGTTTTTATGTATGTATCTACTAGGACCTATTTATCATCAACATCTATATTTTCTTAAAAATGTATTCCAAAACATTTGTTATATTTACTATACAATGGTTTAAGGTCATTTATACCCTTATTTTACCTTATATTTTTTGGAACAAATCTTTCCATCATTTTCCAAACAAGTAACTTTATGACCGTTTTGACAAAATTAAGGAAAGAATGTTTTTTAACGTATACGGCGGGTGTGGAAATTTTCCACCATTATAACATCATCGAAGCTTCCTATAAAAGTTTATAAGAATATTTTCAAAATAAATGTTTTCTTTTCTTTTTATATGTCACTTAAATTATTTCAAAATATAAATAAATACTTCTTTAATATTTTTTTGATTTCATCTATGTCAACATCGTTTGATGGATTTTATGATTGTTTAAAGTTAATTTCTTATGATACAAAACTTTCATATTGTATTGATGGTTTTATGATATGTCTGAATGTGGATGTTTTATTTTTACAACATTCATTGTTTATTTATTATGTATTTACAATTCGTATGCTAGTTTTAATACGAATTTTTATGTTATGTTTAAACTTTTACAAATGAAGAATGCATTGGTCTTACTAAGTGATGAGTGGACCCCATTATAGCTCCTCTCTACATTGGTTGGTCTAATGAGATAAACTAGTGTCTTTGAAAAGGCCTTGAAAAAATCTTATTTATAGTCTTGGAACAAGGAATTTACGATGTGGTTATGATGTCTGGAATTGTGCCTTCCACCATTATGAAAATGGATACTGAAATTACATGTGATAATTCGACTTGTATAATATCCATGGGAATAAGTAAATTACATTATTTCGATTTATATTTTCTATATTATGATGATGTTTTTGTTTAAAAGGATTTTTTAGTGTTATACATTTCCATAAATGTTTATGCTTATTTATGAATTTTTCTGCTATATTGTTATCCTTACTCAGCATCTGAGCTCACCCCATTCCATGTATTATATTCCTAGGAATCGAAGATGTGTTTTACGATTAATAAATAGGGTTAAGATAGGGGATGAATGGTTCTCTCAAAAGATCATTTATTATGGGTTTTATTTTCTAATATGTAATGTAATGTTCATGTTTGGAATCACCTTTGCATGACTTCTAAACTGATCAGTCATTCGGGACATGATTCATTGTAATCATGGTAATGTATTTTAATAATGCATCGACTCTAGGATTATGGGGCTGGGTTATTACACCATTCTTCAAGATTCTATTTCAGTGGTTATGAAGATATATATTATGTATGATGTGTCGAAAAAGGGTTTTAGTCATGGAGATCCTAGTGGGTTATAAGGTATCTCACATGCGTACCTATGATTTTGTTTCCTTATTTCCAAATGTACTAATGTAATATAGTCAATTGGAGTGTGTTCTTGTATTTTATTTCATATTATAAAAAAATAATGTAATTTCTATGTATGAGAATAAATTGTCATTGTGATCTTCATGGGAAAGATATTCCATTCATGAAATTTATGAGATACATTACTAGGAATGTCATTTAACTGCTAGAGGCTAAGAATACAAAGGCATTCACCATAAATGACTCCCACTGTATTGAGGCTGCATATTTGATAGCATTTGATGAAGGATTAATCACTAAATGGAGGTGGCAGGTTATTACTGATGTTCCTTGCACCATTATGTTGGGTGTATTTCTCTCAATGTACCTAACTAGTTACCTTCTTCTAATAAAGACCAAGGGAAGAGTCAGAGTCTCAAATTTTCTGATTCAAACCTCTATTGTAGGATTTCACTGCATTAGGTTATCGATTCTCATGTTGGATTTATTTTATCACCATATACCGATCCTTTATATGGGTAAGATCCCCACAACGAACTTCTATACCCTTATTGGTGTTGTAGGTTTCGATGGTGGATCATATTGAAGGCTATGAGTACCTAAAAATCTAAAAAAATCAATATTTTTTATTACATTCAATTTTTCTAGTGAATCAGTAGGTACGGCCAATATTACTTAAGTATTAAGATATCAAGGCCTTCCTAAGCCATTATGAATGCTTATCCTTCAAACCCTATTTATCATTTCCCACTGGTTGTTTTATTCACAGTGGTGGGGAAGAATTTATGGTGAATCCTATATGATGTCACTTCATATCCAAATACACAATTATCCACATCATTACATGATACTATATGACATACACTAATTCTTGAATCCAATCTATTATATGGAAATCATATTACTTCTAGTGGTATAATATCCCCGACAATACATCATAAAAAAAGTGACATGTTTACCGTTAGTCTTTTTTCAAATTTAATTTTCAAATAGCATGGTTGTAGAAAGTGTGGTTCCTATCCGTGATGCTTCACCAATAGTATTATTTTTGGCTGAATTTCAGAAATGGACGCCTTGGAAAATAGTAATATCAGAGACTTTGATCTTGGGAATTACTCAACAAGCATATTTACCATTAGAAGGAATCATTCATGTTGCTGCTCTTGTAGGATTCAATTTCAATGTCCAATCATTAAATGTTAATAATTTCCTTTAAGAAAATGGAATAGTAATAAAATATATACAATTTTGGGTCCATTATTTTACATTTGTGCAACAAGTGGTGATTTGGGGCATGGTGATGTTTTCTTTGGATGAAATGGGCTATACTCTCATCAAGGCATTAGTAAGGCTTATCAGTATTTCATATTAGAATGAACATGTTTCTCTTGAAACCATACTAAATTATTATGTATTTTTGTTGAAAAATGAGGAATATGAAGAATATTGGCCTATCCAAAAACCCCTAATATATTTTTCTATGGGTAGGGTCTTTAGAGCATAATTTAATAGTGACTAGGGAACTAGTGATGAGGGTTCCCCAGGTCAACTATCCCTTATCATGGTTGTGACTACCATACCTATAATAGAACCATATCCATCAATAACATCAGTCATCCTCCTTTAACACAACTGGTGTTAGAAGCTTCTGAAAACCCTTCCTCATATGTGCAAGGGAAAATTATGTGTGATTAATTTTAATAAACATGTCCCACAGAATATTCATTTTTGTGTTTCATTATACGATTTCCATGTTTTTGAGTATTCTAGTAACATATTTCTATTTTAAAAAATTTCTAGGACCCCACAATGACTACATGGTGGAGAATATATCTTCAAATGAAGATGTGTGTGAGGGTTATATTTCTTCAGCAGAACCGTCATTACAAGACAAAACTATTTTAGTATTAGAGATGGTTGATATACAACTTCAGTTAGTCCCTGCACCTGCTGTTGATATTCAATCAATAGTGTTATTCGATCTAGTGTATAAAAACTCACTCTCAAAGGAAGATGAAAATGGTTTCTACTTCGCACATGATATAGCATTTATAGAGGTATATTTGGGAGAATGTGATCACTGTTTAGGAAATGGTTCACCTTGTGTATCGTAATTTGAGATTCATTAAACACTTTCTGATATCATGTGGGATGAATATTCATGATAGGTCATGACTCTTAGCATTCTTATATAGAGGGTGTTGGTGGAAGATAAAATATTAGGGAATCAAAATCCACCTGGTAAGTAAAAATATGTGTTGAGTAATTCATAACCCAAATGCTTTAATTACTTAATATGGAATGTGGATGACATGTTGGGTATATCCCAAAAAACCCTAAGGAATTGAGTCATATCATGGGTTTTCAAAGGCACCTAAGGATTACAGATACTTATATGCATGTATGAGATTTCTATAGATGGTAGGTCATAGGACCTTATGAATGAGTCTATAGTGATTACGTGCAATATCATGTAGAGATTATCCCAAATAATTTCTAAGGACTGTGAATCATTTTTCAAGAATAAAATTTTCAGATAATAAAGGGGGTTATAAGGAAAGTAACCATCTTAGAAGGCCTTTTCCACCCTAGGTTTATTGATAATATGTATCGAGATGATGATCCCCTATGCAAATATGTTTTGAGTCAAGCGGTGTGGGACATAAATGGATATGGGAATGGAGTGTCACATTCCTACTTTTAGTAATGGTAAAAGACATGATGGTGTAATCTAAAGGATGTCAAATCTGATTGAGGATTTTGGTTATGCAACTTTTAAAACATGCTCAAAAGTGATCAGGTTATGAGGATTATATAGTATAACCATTTTTAGGATGGACAATAGAGCCCTGAGGTTCAGGTGTCAGTTATAGTGATATTATGGATCATAAGGATAAGAAATCCATTTTCTCAAGATAGTGATTTATTTGGTTTGTAGTTGGGATATTATATGTAGAAACCATTGTCATATATGAATAAAAAAACAAAGGGTATCTTGAAGTTGGGCATCAATATCTATGTTATGTCGATGTTTGTAGATACTCAAGATACTAAATCCATTAATGAATTTTTATGGAAAATGTAATAATAAGGAAGGTTTCAAAAAACCTATATGTTCTGTCTTACCAAGTTAACATGTTTTCAAAAAGTTGATATGTGAATACCAATTAATATAACTCATTCCAATATCGTTGGGTCTGGAAACCATGGATCCCATCTTACTCAGTCCACAAGGTGGTACCTACGAGATTTATTCTTGTTTATTTATTCTCTAAAACTTTCTGATCTATGGAAATGAAGATATTAGTTAGTAAATACTTGAATTTTTCTCTGGGATCCATTTACATGTTTTTAGCCCCATATGGTTTATGTCTCCTTTACATTTATTTTATTATCATTTAATTTGGACCATCAAGGGTTAAGGATTAAGGCCATAAATCTTTGGCCAATGTGAAATTAGTTTAAATATGTGATACACGTGGACTTAGTGTAGGGATTATGTTGCAGAATAACCTAATTCAGATTCACAAGGTTAGCATTACTCATACATCCATCAGAGCGGAAGATGATAATATATAAATCATTTCTCAATATTCTCATGTAATGAGTTAGGATATGGTATTATCATGCCTGTGATGGCCCATAAAAACCTTAGGTGATGAGTTCGTTCACAGTGTTTATAGGGTTGTAAGTATTAGGAAACCATTCCTTCAAGGTCATGATATCTATGGTTTGTAGATCAATGACCATATGCATAGATAACATATTCATACAGATAGATACATTTTCCGTTCTATGTTCCATGAATGGATTATTGAAACATGATGTGATCAAGGGATACTGTGTGTTGTATGGGATGAAGGGAGTATAAGATGACAAAATAACCTCATTCGCTACTTGGATAGGGTCATGTTTTTTTATCATTTATTATTTAATGATAATGGGTGAGGTAATACACATTTTAACATCATTTAGTGGGTATGTATCAATTTTTTAGATTAATTTCATGAGATAATGTCATTTTCCATGTAGTCAAATTTCATTCAGAAAGGGCATTCCATTATGAGAATTTTAATTTAGATTATTTTGGTTGTTAAAACTGATATGAAAATTATGAAATATATCCTTGGGGAAACAATGAACTTATTGGGGAATTTAGATGTAGGTTTAATATTTTATCCATTTATGTGAATATTTGTGGGTAGACATATTATAGATCATTTACTTCATATAGAAATTAGACCTTAATCTATTATATATATACATATATATCGTAATCATGCATAATTAGAATGATTTTATATGAATTGACCCTCTTCATAAAGAAGAATATTCTCCTTTTACATATTTTTAACATGATTTAATTTTTTCATGATGTTTAACATCTTGAGGCTAGGACATTAAGTGCATATTTCTATCCCACATGTATTTAAGCAGAATTCATAGAATTTTATATCATGTGGCTGAACCCATGATAGAAGATTTTTGAATCACTACATATCTTATAATGACATGAATGAATCCACATATAGTTATATTATGAAATATCCCTTTGAATGTATGACTTATACACATGGATAAGAAATATTTTTTCTTAGGGTTATAACCAAGAATCATAGACCCAAGAATTACTATGTATCTTATGATGTTAGTAATCCAGACACATGTTGTTCCTGAATGGTTAACAGTCTACACATGTCTGACCCATATGTATTGGTGTAAATAATTACCATTTATTTATATAGATGGAACCATGACAGTATATATGAATCTCACTACATTTCTCTTGATTATAGGAATCAAGACACTAATTGTTCTTTAATGGAGAACACAATATACTTGTCTAACTCATACAAAGAATGGGGAATTATTCCATTGATTGTAATATATAGAACAATGATCGAGGATCTATCTGTCACTAAATATCCTGTGATGCAATGAATCAATCAATAATTTGTTATTAAATGGGAAAATCTATACGTAGGTCGGTACCATATGCAAAGGAGGGCATTGTTCCTGTTGAATGTTTTATCATGAAAATGGAGTGGAGAAATATGTGTCACTATGTATCCTATGATGATTGAAATCAAAACATACATAGTTTTTGAGAAACAATATAGTTTACCATTGTACATAAATGATATTTTTTCATTAGAATGAAAAGGAAATATTACAGATGGACCAAATACTAGAGATCTAACTATCACTATGTATCCATAAATGGATGGAATCTAGCAACACATTGTTTTTTGACTGGAGGGGTTGTTGGAGTCAACCCCAAGTAAAATAATCCTATTTTGAAAGGTCAATTAAAACATATATGTTTTATCATGAATTATAAAAAACCATGTATTTTAATGGCATAAGAAAATGAATATGGTTTGTTCCATTTATGTTTATGAATCCAAGAAAAAGCTTTCCCTTTTATGATATGATATATCTCAATCATGTTAAGAATATAGTACCAAAATTCATAACACCATGTGAGCTATTATTATGTAGGAAGAACGAAATGGAATATGTTTCCCTCACCACATAGATGCAGTTAGTGGAATGGACATGAGAATTTTGAATTATATTGTGTAGAGACATGATATATGATTTATGTAACCCAGTGTTTCTAATTGGAATGAAAGTAATGTCATATATTGATCTTGAATACCAGAAGTTTTAGTGTCATGTGATGAGGACATAAGACTTGCAGTTTAATGTTTTGTGGTAATGAATATGGTGGCTCATCATGATGAAATATCATGGTTGGACCCCTGAATATACATAGTGCCATACTATGTATCCAATAAAGATAGGTATAAAGCCACATGTATTTATTGAAACCCCATGAATCTTAACATAATGTGGTATGGATGTCATACATGAATTTTAACATCATCTATTAAGGAATATGGTTATTTAAAGTTAAAATGATGTCTTTAAGGTTTCCACACAGTATTATTTTTTGGGACAGGGATGCATATGTTGTGGGTAGAATTAAGACTTGGATATGGGTA
Organism: Viscum album; assembly: GCA_963277665.1. Classification (NCBI taxonomy): domain Eukaryota; kingdom Viridiplantae; phylum Streptophyta; class Magnoliopsida; order Santalales; family Viscaceae; genus Viscum; species Viscum album. The sequence continues at coordinate 1,004,568,109 of OY728163.1, read as the reverse complement.
TCATTGTGTATCCTGTGATGTAATGGATAACTACATGCATAGTACTTGTTTGGGGATTTCTATATGTGTTTATTCATTGCACATGTGGAAGGGAGAAATTCGTTTATCTTTTTCATTAATCAAGATCACGTGTAATGATTTATGGGTGAGATGATTCTTCCCGTACATTTTATCGTCATGTGGTGGGGGTGTCTTCATTGTAGTTTAAAATTATCTAGTATGTAAATATCACATATATATTAATGACATGTGGTTAGTATATTTTTTTTACCATTTCTGTTCATGCGGTATAGATGTTAGTGGTTGTTAAGTTTGTAGTCTTACTTTAATGGCCTCTTTTTTACAGTTCAAAATCATTTAGTCAGGACATATGGTGAATTTTTTCATCATGTGATGAGGATGACTACCCCATAGTTTAACATCATGTGGTGAGGATTTATTCCACAATGTTTAACGTCTTACGGTCAGGATGTGAGAGGTTGTGTCCGAGGCTGTGAAAAATATTTCTTAATAATCCTCGCATTAGTGAGGGTTGTGAAATATTTCCCCTCCATTGTGTCCAGCATGTAAACTCTATTATGATATACCTTATGTAAAATAAAATGGAACACCCATTTTTTATACATATTTCGAGGATTATTTCATATTTTCATTGGTGTTCTAAGATCCAATACTATTTCTCCATGATGTAATGAAAAATGGAGATCCTTTTTATTAGTGGACCATTTGATCTAATTCTGATGGACATTGAGGTTGATTTATGTATGAAACCTTTTATATTCAAGCATGTCTAATTCATCCAATAACTTTTGCGACTAAAAATAATATTTTATTTATCCATGTATAGATTTTAAAAGTGGGGGAAATTTGACTTCTATGGGAAACAATGCATTAGTCCTATACACCGATGAATGTATAGTTGGTTTTGTAGTAATATGTGTGGTGGTATGATGTGTCCATGAATAATGGATGAGATTTCAATTAATGACCCCTTGTCATAATTCACCATATATGAGTTAATATCTAATAAATATTTTTTGAATAATATATTTGTACTTTATATACCACATAATAACGAGATGAATGGTTTGACTCGATGATGTATGCTTGTTATAACTTCTAAAACATATTATATCAAATGTTACTATTTTTTTCAATAGTATTGAATAAGGGACTCCAAACATGGTGATGATAATGGAATTCATGATTTTGATGATATTTTCATCCTAATTTAATTATAGGGTATCTCTTCATCCTATTTTGGAAAGAAGTTAGTAACAGAAAGGATTTATTTAATCTTCTTTGCTATGGTTGGGTGATATGACATTGAATCACCATCTCACAATACAATAATCAACTAAGAATATTTATTTGTATGTAAAAATTCATGGGGCTAATGTAATATATTTTCATGAATTGGTAATATATGACGTTTTCTAGTGAATTCCACACAGTTCTATATCACTTTTTTCATGTAGTATCATAGACTCCAGATTTAGGGGGAGAGTCTAGTCCTAGACTGATGAATTTCATAGTAGCCAACACAGACATGATCTATTATGACAAAAATATATCTTTAAACTATTAATATAATGGTGATTCCATCAAATCCTCTCTTATAGAGGTATTTCTGATCATTTAGACCATCCTGGATGGTGATATTCACTTCTATACAAAATATTTGATGCTTTCAATCATGGTATATCAAGGGAGTCCCATTATGAAGGTAATTACTAATGGGCTCCATTTGTCCCGGGGTTGATATTTGTTTATTAGGGTCAGGGGATTTTTTTATTTTATTGATCTCCTACATGTCACAAATTATTATTATTGAGACCACACATTGGTACGTGATGCAGAATATCACTTCCTCCTCGATAATCGAAACTAGTATTGTGGTTTAATTAGTAGGTGAAATCATACATGTATTCTATGATCAAGGAACATGATTCCATGTGGGTGAAAAATGTAAATCTTGAATTATTCCACTATTTTATCTATTGCTAGGGTCTAATTAATTATACTTGATGGACAATTGACCACTTATTTCCTATATAACTAAATTCAAATCAAACATTATTGTCAATTAGAACATATGCAGTGATTAATCTATATCTAATCCATCATTAAGGGATTGTTATTTAGCCTCATTATTTTTGCAACCTCCATTTAGTGAGAAATAATAGTGAAAAATTTCTTTGTTTGTAGTAACAAATACAATCACGTGTACAACATGAGTGAATTTTCAGATTTGAAACCCCATTCCAATTTTACATAATGAGGCACCAAAAAAATATATCTCCAATGTCTAGGGAGTGTTATGGGAAAAGAAAACATCATCATCTAGAATTTTTTTCCACTACTGTACTCTCTGGTGTGGGTGTTCTGTAAGGAAATTTTTCATGGCCTACACTTTCATTAACTTATGTGAAATGAAATGTATTAAATACTATTGTAGAATAGCCACCAATTTGTATATAATTGTGTTAAAATAGGTTTTCCAAGGTTATAAATGAGATGATCAATATTAGTGACCAAGTGTATTTCAGGGTTCAGGATGTAATACCTCATCCTTTTTATAGAAAATATGAATGTGCGGAAGCTCTTATCAACAACATAATATTAATTCTCATTTCCTAGTTTCATTCAAATGAGGTATTAGGGGTTTTTCTCATTCACCACATCATTTTTCTATGTTATGAGAGATACATGTGATTATTTCATAAGGTCCATATATTATATTAGTCTTCTTCAAATCACTTCTAGAATTAGGACCAGTTGGTGTAGTAGATACTACATAAGACTCTCAAAGGCATCTTGGACATTCTCATTTAATTATTATGTAACTCCCTTATCCATTAAAATAATTAAGAGTAATTAGTTTATGGAAGAAATAACTATGAAACACCGAATTTAAACAAGGTTTCCATGGTGCTCCCTCAGTTATCTGATATTCTAAGGGCATGAAATTTCTTGAATTGCACTATTGTTATGGGGTCAAACAAGATTTCATAGTGGTATACCAGAAAAAATAGGAATTTCCAAGATGTTACAAAGAAAATTCACATCTACAAATTCATCGTAAAAAAATTGCTAGTGCATCATGTCGAATATTGATTGATGATTCGTGAGGCGATCACATCACTATTGAGTATTTTCTACCAGGTTATGAAAATAATATTATGTTGTTTTTCCCAATGTGGGCTTAATATTATGATGCATGTTGAACTGATAAGTATAACTATAATTCATTAACATAATTGGAATGAAGTGATTTCAATTGATCCCTAGGGGTACTATGATGGTATTGGATTCCTTAACTTGTGGGTAAGCTTTTACTTGATTGTACTCCGAATAGCCATGAAAGAATTAATGGTCATGGATGTTATAGTTACATTGATTACAAATCTTGTTTGTGAAAAATGAAAGGATGTGATTTGGGTAATTTCCATTATGGTCTATGAAATATACCCAGACCCTAATATGCACTTTATTTTTCATAACATGGATGGTGTTGTCAATCTATCTTTGGTATTGTACTTCATAGACCATGTTGACTTCAATAATTTTCTAAACATATGATTCCAAATTATTATTAGGGGAATGGATTATACTCTTAGCTACATACTAGAAACCTCGATGGTCCTCGAGTAAGACTAGATGGTGCATAGGCACATTTGGGAATTGTTCGGGAATTTGGGTGTAGAAGAATGTGAAATCATATAAATGTTTACTTAAAAAATGAAATTTAAACATATTACTACTCTATAGGCATGGGGGAACAAGTCAATGTTTGTGGTGAGTCTTGTTATATTCATATATGACCCATTTTTAGAAAATTAGTGGCAGTGTAGATGCCTTCCACAAATGTGGGAGGGGGATTCTGGTGATCATAATCATCTTCTGACATATATGAGTCTATGGTGGAATTTTTAGACATGATATGTTACCTTGGGTCATCACTTCCGTTTTTTAGATGAAAGTGGTTGTGGGAGTAGACACTATCATCCATAAATTATTTTGTCATTATATATATATTATGGATCATAATTTATTTTATACTATCACTGGTGTCATAAGGAGCATGGAGATATGGGATTAACTCTATTACCTCAATCAGATTTATGTATAACACAAAGTAACTATTGAGAGTACTCCAACGATACTTAGGGGTGGTCCAAAATGCATTAGGGGTTGGAACATTAATATTTTCATCCACCATTGTTTGTTTATACACTATTTGATAGAAACATACCTCAACATATAAGGCTTCTCAAGAACTGTGGGGGAACTATCACTTTGTAGTATTATATCTTATCATTCAAGGGGTTATTTCATGAATTTATGAAATTTTCAAGGTACCACCACATTGATGTGAATCCAAGGCCTTCCAAGAAGGACCTTATATGAAGTGTCTTGATGGATAACCATGAACATTATGTTAGATGTGAGATCCCCAAACAGATCCTTGAGATTAATCTTCTTGAGAGGTCTACACTATACCTTATCGTATACATCAGTTATTTAATTTTATAGAGATAAATCACCTTCAATATACCCAAAATTTCAAAGATATTAATTTTGGATGTGGTTTGTATTCAATAAATTATCAATCATATCCCCTCAGATGGCCACATTGTGGAGTTTTCCCAAAACATATAGGGGGATTATATGTTCCTAAAATAACTCATCATGATCCTTCTATTTATACAAGATTTATACATGGAATTTTGATGGAATAATCTCGAATATATAAACATTTTCTATAGTGAATTTTGTATTTCATTATTATAGTTTATGGTGGGCTACAAAGAGTGCTTCCATATTTCCTTTGGAATCATCGAGCACATCCATAATTAACATCTTATTTGAGAAAATATAAAATTGTTTCAAAATGTCATATTTTTATACTAGAGTTTGGTGCTTCCCCAGGTGGGGTTCTAATTATAATATGGTTTATGATATATTGTATTTTGGATAAAAGATCCTCATGAGTGAGACATTTTTGGGAGATCATCAGCTGTTAGTGGTGTATGTAGTGTTGTAAATCCCCTTAGACTGAGAAGATTAGACAATTACTCCCCTTCCATATAGTCATGTAAGAAATTTGGGTGTATATAACACCTGGAGGGTTCTTTGAAACATTCATGTCTATGTTGGGAAGTATTACGTTCTTCAAAATGGGCCCCATCTTCATATAAGACCTATATGGTGATGTCCCCAAGATATTGTATCTGAAATTTCTCATGTGGAACCTTGTATCCTCATATTCTATGTCAAGGGCCAAGGGCCCCCACTCATGTATGAGGAATTCTTAATATATAGAATAATCATCATTGAAGAAGGTTATACCAATTATATTATGTTAAGAGAACCAATGATGATCTATTAATCCAATGAGGGTCATATTATTTGGGACGATTCCCATGCTTCAGACATTATAGAGAATGATTCTGAAAGAATAAAATCTTTAATTAGAGTTTAAAATGACTCTTCCTATTATGTTTTCTCCTTATTTAAAATGGTTATGTCCATATCTAGGAGGAATATTATATTTCACCTCCATTGGTGATGGAACCATTATTGAATTATGAAGCTGTGTTCTTAGTGTTTCTTGAGCTCGATTGACTATATTTATTGTAATATAACTATAAATTTCTATCCACACATTGGAATATATTTTTGAAAATCAACCTCTTCTTTTAACTGCTTCCAATGATGGGGAATTATCTAAAATCAATTATCTGGAACTAACCCTTCTTGGAGGACATCCTTGAAGATGAAGTAATCATTGTTGCTCTAACCCATCCTTCTATGAATAGCGCATAAGTCATGGTGATGATTGATTTTCACCATATTTGGTTTCATGGGTTGTGGCTGCATGAGTATGTTATTTTTCATTTTTGTGTTGATGTAAACTATGGAATTATTATTTTATCAAGAGTGTGTTTTATTAATCATCTCCTCAAATCATGTAGGACCCTAAATACTTTTGAATTTGGTCAAGAGTGTTTTTTATATTTATGTTGATCAATATGAAGTGATAGGTTTTATGGTGTCAATTTAGGTTCATTAATGTGAACTATTATTGGTTTCTATGTAACAGTTTTTATCATTACCTTGCCTTTCCTTTTCCCTAGGTTGAGGGCATGGTCCAAGATTTTTCTCTCATCAATTAATTTTTTCTTCCAAACCATTTTCTATTTCTAAAAATTCACAAAGTCCTTATGCATATTTCATCAAGATTAAGGGTATTTATATCTCATTATAGAGATTATCAAAACAGAATTCCAAAATGTTCTACATGGAGAGAGGGGTGTGGATTAAATTAGATAAACATATTTATCTAGATATATAGTAATATAACCTCTAATTTTCACATTTCTTGCAGTATTTTAGGTTGTTAATGTTCATTTTCATATTTGCAGAGGTGAATGGATAAAGATATTAAAGATGAACGTCTTCCCATCCTACAACAGATCCCTATGAAAAGATGTGGTACAAATTTTTTTGCTGCTTTTATATTTCTTAAAAAAATCCCATATTGGTCACATCATTCTCATCTCATGTTCCCCTCATTGAACCACATCAGAACCTAGGTTTTGTGAGATGTTTTTCGGGATCATACACACAATCAATGGCTTATAAGGTTGGATTTCCTATATTGGGAGTGGGGAATTGTCATCCACCCATTCAGTATATGGATTTCTCTCAGTCTACACAGGGGTGCTTCTCCCATCCATTCATTACATTAGAGAATCTAGAGACTCTTTTTCATCGATCAATACCAAATGTAATGGTGTTTTGTTTACCTCCCACCTAGAGGGATCGGGATTGGTTTTATGAGGTGGACCAATTTTAATCTTTTTCTAATTATTGATCCATTCTATGATATAATGATTTCTATTTTGGGGGAGATGTTTCTAATATAATGGAGGGAATTCATGCCCATATTGTACTTCCTCATTTACGTAGACTAGTTTCCTAGAACCTGAGTCGGGTAGACTCCCAAATGCCACTCATGTGGGAAGATCATCACTTTCAGGAAGTATGGAAATATTTATATTCATATAAGCTATATCAATATACACAGTGGTAATATTTCCATAGACTAACATAACATTGACTAATATGAAATTTATATCTCATTATTATATAGTTCCAAATTCGGAACCAAATAATGAATTTATTCTTTTATGGGAGATAAATGGGATATGATCCCATGTTTCCCTTAATACATTCTAGTGTTCTTTTGTATATTTGGATAATCAATACTCATAGGATATATATTATATATTCTACTATGGTTACATGTAAATCCATATATAGTTAGTGTATCTTAATCACCCCCTCTCGAGGTATGTATTCCATATTGTGTCCCTCTACAATTTTGTTTTGATAAAAAAGAATTGTTGTGTTGATGGTGATGATATTCACATAGGTATACTAGGAAATGGTTGTTTTTTCCATTACCCTCAAAGCAATTGGGTGATTATATAATAGTTTCATAATGATTTTTTAATTCCCTTTGATATATTAGACTAATTTTTTTTGAACCATTTTGGGTTTAATATCCTTATTCATATAATCCTCATGTTTGGGGCTACGAGTAGTGACCATGAGTGATGTTTTGGTCATGATTCAAAAATCGGGCCTGAAAAAGAATATTTCATCTTATGTTAGTAGAAATAGATGAGATACTAGCTGTTGATGCTAACCTACAATCCTGGATAAGAGTAATCACCCTTATGGTGATGATGATGATAAAAATTCTCCCATCCTATCGGGTTGGAGACAATTTAGGGAAATAATTACCATTTTTTATCATATTGTATTGTATTTGATGACCCTGGATGTGTATTTAATTAATCTTAGCATGGGTATTGAGATATTAATTCCCACATAATTTTTGGTGCCATTTTCAGTTATTGTTGATATTTCTTAAATTCTCACAAGGATTGATGATCTAAGGGTTTTAGGAAGAGGTAGATATTTTATTATCATTACAGGTTGTGTTTAATCATAGATCGATTCTTTGTAAGATGATATTCTATTCTATTTAGATTAGAGTAGCTAGGTTTTTGTATAATATAGGTGCATTGGAAGCCCAATTTTCATTGATGCATAAACTAATGGGACAAAACATCATATTCCATGTCTAAAATAAATTCCCACTATTTTTAGGGGATCATTACCATCTGTTTTTTCTCTATCCCTCCATTTGTGACTTATAGTCATCGTTAATCTAGGGTTATTCCACATTAATTTCCAATTACCATGTACATTACCTGGTCCCCAGATCTCATTGGATGCTATGAAATTTTAGGATGCCATATCTATTGATGTCGATTGTTCTAAGGGAGAAGGGATGTATAATGATTCATACAATCCAAATCCTCGTATATGGTTAATAATGTGTCTTTTGAAATCAGTTTCCAAGGAGTTTTGGAGTATTAATAGAAAGAATATTTCTGATTTGCATGATGATTTTCTAGTTTTCATGTCCTGAACAATAGAGATACATCACAGGTCTATCAGACTATAGAATATGTTTATTCTATAATGGTGGCCTTGTATCCTAGTTATGAGAAGCGTCTAGACTTTGATCAATGATGAGATTCCCACATATTTTGGAGCATGTAAGGAATGTAATAATTATTTATTTGGTTAAGAGTCTCATAGTCATAACATTATAGGGTTTATAATAGAATGGATATCATATTTTTGGGTTACTCAATCTATATGTCACTATATGATTTCTCTTCCTCAATCATACATGCTTCTAAAAGGTCAAGTCACAAAAATTACACCTTTGTGTCACATAATTAATACAGTGGAGTGTTTCTTGTAATGGATAAAAAACTATATATGGTTGAACCTATGGATTTGAGAACCTATATATTTATGAATAAGTATTACTTTTGAGAACCTCTCTATATTGAGGTGCCTGTGATAGGGGACTATTTCATTATCTATGGGAGATATCTCCATCGGGTAGTTGATATTGGAGGATGATAGGATAAGAGTCCCTACGATCTATCTCCAAACATCCATGATGATGAATATCAATATAATTATCTCCTTCAACATCGTTGTATGATTTGGTAAACCCTTTTGGTGATTAAAAATGCATTGAATACCCTTAAGTAGATTGGAAGTTTGTAGTTCGGGGATAGAAGCCTCATTCACCCATTTGGTTGGAATACACCACATGATAGTTGGGATTGTGTACGGATATCAACATGTTTTATCACATCATCCAGAATAGGTTGGTAACCTTAAAGATCTATGATAATATAATCACATTCCATAAAATTGGCTGGATAATGAAAAAATGTTTATATATTGTCGATAGGAGTATGAGCATGCATGTGGGTGGTTTCCAAAATATTTTACTCAACCATATTTGATGTGTGTATATGGTTTCATTAAAAATAAAAATTAAACCTCAAAATTTTATGATTGACCTCGAGAATGTTGGAAGGAATATGATACCCCTCTTATATATCATTTGAAGGATATTGGTGCAGTCATTAATCGACATAAGTAGGTATGTGAGTATAACTACTATGAGATACTGGAATATTTGATGTAGCTTCATTGAATGTAATATGATTCTTTAATGAGACCATTGATGATATCAACTAGTATACGGAATTTGGAGTGGGGATATGAACCTAATCATCTGACTTTGGAATATATCACATGTTGTTTTCATTAGGGATATGAGTATGTTCTGAAGCATGTGTCACTCTCACTTGGTGATCCCCAGTTTGAACAATAGCATGGTCCCCATTGAGTTCCTTTGGCTAATTCGATTGTTTTTTTCTGTATGAATTCACACCTTATCACAATTATTGTTCTACTATCTCATCACGATACACTGTTGGGATGTGAATATTATCCTGATAAGGTTTATTTGGATTATTCCCCTGGTTTCTTCGATAGAAAAGTGAACATATCCTAAGGTATGTTCCAATATAACATGGTGATCTATAGATGGAATGAGTGTATGATCCCGATTTAGTTCTAGTTACATAACAAAAATATTTCAATAATCCACCGAGAAAGGTCCCAGAATGTGTGCATTATTCATACGAACAACTTGTTCATACTGATCAGAGATTTTCAATCCGTGGCTGCAAGTATTAGAATTTTTGGATTTCCGTATTTATGTACAAATTGTAGATTATAAAGGTGGGGTTATTTAGATGATTGTAAAATGTAATTACATTATAGGAAATGTGAAGGAATGTATGACTTTAAATTTTCTATCTCCAATGTCTACCTTAAAATATCATCAAGTTATGCAGGGATATAATCCCAGTCATGTACTCCTTGTTCCATTGGAAGATATCTATGTTATTATTTCATGGGGGACGACATATGTTCCTCCCACATTCATTTCTTAGGAATATTACCATAGGGATGAACACATGGGGAAGGGATATGATTAAATCCACTGGTTATCAACAAAAATTTTCATGCATGATTCATCAGTGGTAGTGGGGATATAAACTCACTCCTACTTTTTCCGATATCTATGAAATAATTTTCAATTTATTTGTGTCCGTACATTATATCTAGAGGTGGAAATATATTAGGTGGTGCCTTGATAAGGCTATTATGGGAAACCAGTGTGTTGGTGTGGGTGAATACAGCTGACAGTGTCCCTCCTGGATGGATCCTTAACCATAATAGAGTCAAATCTGACCCCTTGATCTAACATTATGTGATACTAAATGTGGTGATTTTTAGTCCCTGAGGATAAATTTTTTTATCAAATTTGTGGTGTAAATGAGAACCACTGGTTACACTATAGCATTTTTTAGACCACCTGGGGTCATCACTTTCAGCATATACAGACCCATTCATGTAGACACGAGGGGTTGGATAATAAAATGTTGAATATATTTTAAGCCCATTTCATTATTCACATTACATTTAAAGTGTCATGTAGTAGAGGTAATTTAATAGATTCTATATGTTACATTCAATGATTAATTTTTTTGAACAATAATTAGATGAAGACATGATATCTAGACATGATGATGCTTGAGTGGTATGTATCATTAGTCATGATGATAAAAAAGAACATGGCCACTAATTAGTTCATATTATTAGAAATAATACGTTCATTGTCAAATATTCTCAGGTAATGGAATTTTATTTTCTTATTAATGGTTTAGAGTTTTTCATGTGTGTACTTATCATTCAATGGATTGAATTATTACATGAGGACCCTTGCATCATTGGATTTCATAGTGGTTATGTAATATTCATTTATGTAGAAGGTGTAAAATGAAATTTCTTGATCTGTGGTCAACCAATCATTTTAATTATTTGAGAGATTCATACCAGGTTCACCATTTTTTTCCTATGAAATAGGATGAATTGTGGAAATTAAATGGATTAATGAGAGTTTGGAAACATATACTTTTTAACACGTGATGTTGGTGGCATAGATGAGTGACAATACATCGAGTTGAATATTTTAATATTTAATAAAAAATCACAATGGTTACAAAATCTATATCTCAATACAAAAAAAATTATTCTAATGGATAGAGGTCCATTGGGGTTTTATTGACAATGATTATTGTGAACTCACATTTGTCTAGAGGATGGGAGGTCAGGTTGATAATGCCCATTTGAGGAGAATGTTTTCAAACAATGTGACTCACTTAATTATTTATAGAATGTTCATGAAACCATATCTATTCCAAATATTGGACTGATTGTCATAAAAATGATCTGGTGTTGAACTCATCCATGTGTAAAGTGTTCTATTGATGAAAACATTTATATATATATGAGGTTCTCAATACATTCCAATTTAATGGGACATTGTGTATATTTTTAATCCATTTAACTATGGACTCAATAATTAACTATCATCCAAATATTAAATTAATTTCTTGAGGATGGGATTGACCACTCATGAGGTTTCCAATATATCCTATTTAAAACAAGAATCATAACTCATATTGTTCATTTGAGTGTTGAAGATTAACACAATGTTGAAATGATATATATGATTGAGTAAATATTCATCAAATATTATGCTCAAGAATCATGGAGGCATGTAATGTATCCTACATATGATCAGAATCTAGTATTCATTGTTCACTCACTCCCTCAAGAATTTACTTACGGTGGAACCCCTAATAAGGGGGCAGTCATATAATTCCACTAATCAGAGCCTATACATTGAGGTATCTCTATGTGTGGAAGATTCATGATTCTAATGACATGAAAACTACAAGTCCCTAATCCCGGAGGATATTAATTAGTGTAATAAAAAAGGTATATAATGTCATTGGTATCCTTGGAAATCGATGTGGGACTAAAATAATAGGGTGTACATTATACAGTGTTTTATGGAGAGCTCGAACATTAAGGAGTCTTACATTTCCTAGTTATAAATGGCATCAGTTTCATCATGGTTCAGATGACTTATCAATATAATTATGGTTGATGAAGAATGATAATACTAAGAGATATTAGATCTTCATGGTAAGAATATATGTGATTTGGAGGGGATTTCACCAAAGCGGGTGGCCATTATTGCTTAAGACTTTGGAAAGCATCATACATATCACGTTTTTATAAGAATTTGAGTTCTATTAATTCATTCTAGTGTATGATTGAATATTCCAACTAGAAATGGTAATTTTTTCTAAGGATGACTTCCTAACCAATCATGATTTCCCACATGACATATCCAATTTTCTACCTGACATTTATATGGTGTCTATGTGACATGCATTGTGATGTACTGTCATGACTCGACCCTTGTTCGGGCTCATGCTACAACTACCCCAATCATGCCTCCATAGTCCAGGTGATGCCGACCAGTGACAGAGGAATAAAATACTTGGTGCGACATTTGGCTAAGAACACGTGCACACACAGGCATCCATCTCATTGAAAAATTGTAGAGAGTAATGAAAACAAGATACTAAACTACTATAAACATAAACCACAAATATGAATTTACCTTTAAACAATACATGTATAGTGATGAAAACTTATAGGCAAAGAGAAACAATTTACACCCAACTTGAAAAGTTCCACAACCCAACAACTGGTGGAAAAGTAAAATAGCTGAGAGAAAATCGATCTTTGATCCCATGAAACGACCACCACACATGGTCAAAGACCAACATATCCTCATGCTCGTCATAATTCAAAATCAAAATTTATATCGTCTGCAAGGGCACACTGAGTAGGGGAAATGCCCATGAAGCTGTGAGTAAAAAAATACATAGTAGGATGCCCCGAAGGAACAAGGGAGATGAGAAAGATTTAATGAATAGGGGAGCATTAGATAGAAGAAGGTACATTAAAAATGTATATCTGAACCCAACAAAGAAGTGAAGTAATATCAACCAAACATGAGGATATAGAAACCGTGAGAAGATGAAATTCATGTCGAGTCTTCGCTACCTAAAGGATGAGAGTAGACTCAAACCATCACGAGAAGCTAGACACAAAAAAGAGGGTTTCATACATTGAAAATCATCGCCTCTATTAAAAGGAGAGTAACCAAAACTCATAGCGTGGGTACTGAAAAGATGATATATATATATATATACTCAGTTAAAGAAACCTAAATGAGAGAATAAGGGAATCTCCATCTCACTTTCATAGTGCTAGAAAATAGACGCTAATAGTTCAAAGAGTAACCACTATCAATGACCATAATCACACACATCTGCTCTGAACTGCATGTAAAATGGTCTCAATCACTCCACCTTGATAATATCTTATTTGGGAGGGACATTCTCACCCACATGATTTTAAGTCACGACATAAGGCCCCCCACTAGTGGTAAAATAACCCCTCATTCTTGAGATTCCAAAGTTATGTCAATGAAATCTCATCACTATGCTGCAGAGTCGAGAGATTCTGTCACAAATCCATGAACCCACTACCAAGCCCCACTAAGGGCTATGCTAAAAAGACTCCTCAAAGAACCTACTACCCAGCCCAGCTGAGGTCAATATAGAAAGTGTGAACTATGAACTTCAGTGCCCAGCCCCTCTAAAGGGTATGTCCAAAAAGAGTAACCAGTGAACCTCAATACCCAGCCATGATGGATGGTAATCCCTAAAGATAGAATTGAAAAACTAACTTCTCATCCTTTCTGGATGGTATGCCCAGAAAAGAGAATGACAAACCTCCCTACCCATCCTCATTGGAGGGTAAGTCGATACTGCTATGGTGATTGTGAAGAGATCACTTCCATCAATGTCATCATTGAGCATCACCTCAGATTGGATCCTTTCCCATAACATCACGTTTTTCCTCTGATAGGAAACACACTTGTAAAAATATTTTATCATACATCAAAATCCACTTCGAAGGGCACCATCGTGATCTATGTGGAAAATCAATTTGAATATGTCACATGCAGGCCAAATTTCGAGTTTAGAAAAAAGAAATATTAGATGTAGAATATTCATAATGTGGTACAGAGAATGTGTGGGGATTGCATGATGTGTAATTCCTCCTCATAACTTAGTCGTGTACGTAGCCATAATCTTGTACTAAACTATGATTAAGTAACCACATGCCATAACAATGTACTCGAAGGGTACAAGACACCTATAGACAAACAATTGACATGCGTGTGTTTCATATTATTGATCCAATGTGAGAAAGCATAATTAAACTAACATACATATTGAAAATGGCCTATGAAATCTAAATAGATCACACCATTGCAATACTAGCTGAAAAACGCACAGGATCGACTATTCAATATCCCAAAACAGACTCTCAGTGAAGAAACTGTATTCCATCGGGTTGTGTGCAAATAGTTCTCCATTGGTAACATGCTTTGATCCTGAAGCACATATCAATGATCATTCCATTGTGATCCCGTCAGAAAAACTCATGCGATTGGTAATTCATACATCCAAAATGGACATTCGGTGAAACTGGCCATTCAGTTACCTTCAAACCATGTGTGGAGCAGGTCGATTCCATTGGTATTGAAAGCCCCACATTTGTGGAAAACCTAGATGATATACATTGGTGAATAAGAGACACATTTAAGTGTGCTACAAATAGTTTTTGAGTCCATCTCAACTGTAACTATTGGAATATTATCTAAGTGGTATAAAAAAGGACCCAGAAAATTAAATTCTATTCATCTTTAAGTGAGTGACCATCCATATAGAATCCTCTGAGGGAAAATATAATTGAACTCACAAAATCACAAACAAAACATCCCCGATAATATTCCCCTAACTACATGATCCATAAACATTAAGTTTCAAACCAGTGATGGGTGTGTTCCATATCACCCATTTCCCACATGCCAAGGGATTAGGATAAATAAAAGAGAAGCTCCTGGACATGGAGACCCTACTAGGGGATTCTCTTTCTCATAGATTCAAAAGATTACCAAGATCCAAGATGTGTAATTTGGACCTCAACATTAAATTTGAACCAAATGAGGTGTGGAATAATGGAGTTCTATATTTCTGGCCTCCCATAAACACCAACATCCATTCCACAAGAAAAATAGTCTTGGATGCCTTCTCTTTCTTATTACATCCTACCACATTGAATCATCACTAATGGTTTGTAAATAACCAAAGGGTTATGAAAGTGCTTATAAATCAACAAACTCACATCGATCTCACCAGATCATGTTCTCCCGTTCAAAATGACATAAAATGTTCCCAATGGTTTTTCTTTCTGCACTCGAAAATGGGATAATATAGAGTCTAAGAAGACACCCTTTATCATGATCGCTCCATATTTATAAATACCATGCTCTATATTATCCAAATGAAGAACATAAACATAGCTAGTACCTCTTTGTTCCATAGAGTGATCCTATAATATTCACTCGTCTGTTCTAGGCACATCATGTTATTTTACACATTATCCAAGAATAGCCCAGATGGTGATCCTATGAATCTATATTCATTTGTAACATCCTCTAGGTGGATGTCATAAAAAAACTTCTTCTAGGAAGGGTTTAAGATTGTGTGAATGAATAAGGGGTAGATAATTGGCCCGAAAAGTTGTTTTCCTCACCATGGAGATTTTAGGGTTACCCTGTACCTACCCCCTCACAGTTTGAGTTCCGAACATTAATATACCCACACCACAAAATCTACAGTGAGTGGTTCTAAAGATCAAGGACGTGGCATTGGAGGGGACACCATTTGTTGGTCATGTGAAATATTTAATTTCTAAATGTATTAATATATTTTCCAATGATAAATATTGTTTAAATGGAGTGATATTTAATTATATCTTATGTCATGTTTCCTTTAAAATAAATGATTTTTTTGGTCAGATTCCTCATATGAAAACCACTTTTTTTCCATAGGAGTGGTTAATTGTATCTATGAGTCCCAATGACAACTAACCTCTCCCTAGGAATAATAAGTGAATTATCCTAAAAAGTTATCTATGTATTTGAGGATTTCAATTGGAAATTTTATCTATAATAGTATTTGTATATGGATCAATGAAAATAGACTATTGACCAGAGAAATTCTCTCCCGAAAGAAGAAGAGGTCGTTTTTTCCAGGTCAGAATATGATTTGTGATTTCGTAAAATTTTCCTCAATATGATAAATACAAACATTACTATGGTATATATGTGCTACCAAAAAGTCCATAAGAATATTATTCATGATAAAGAAAATCAGGGACTCAATTATTTTACTTATCCTATCAAACTAAGAGGGGGGGGGGGGGGGGAAACCAAACTTCTATCTTTAATGATAATTTGACTGATCCAACATGAATATTATTGCATTGTGATTTTAAACCACATTAATTAAGAAAATAATACATTAAAAAATACGGCAATGTCATCGAGGATTTTTGATGTTCAACCCCAATAAAATTATCTTGATAGTAATAGGGCCAAATAGAACCAAAATACACCCTGAAATCAATGATTTTACATATTTAATCCTGAACTGTGATGAAAAGATATGGGATACTGTATCCTCATTCCGTATTCACCTAACATATTTTATTAAACAACATTGCTTACTCCTGAATATAGTAGTTATCACAGGATATCTATAGGAGTGGAAAATATAGTCAACAACCCCTTCTTGGAATCCCATGCACCACCTCACCCAAAGGATAAAATTTTACTATTTTTGGTCCAATACCATATCCATGTACACATTAATATAAAGATTAGATCCCCCCAAATTCTTGTTAATATCTTTGATCATATATTTAGAAATAAACATGGTTCATTGAATGTATATGACTTTTATAAATGCATTTTTCTCATCATAGATACAATTACCGATATTTTGAGACATCATTCTATTGAAAATGGAAGAAATAACATTGTATGGAATGTTACACATATATATGGGTCTAAAAATATTATTATAGAATGATTATTTCTTATACGAAATTAAAACCACAGTAGTAGAACTAGAAACCCATTGTCGTGGCCCACAATGAAAGAAATCATGGATGGCTTCAACCAGAATATTTTTTATTGTATTTTAGGACATGAAATAGATGTAACATGAAAATCTATCTAGTCTAGGGGAACTGTCCCATTTAAAATTTCTGATGGTCTCCAAATCCTCCCTATCATGCATGATTCTCTCTAAAAAACATTGATATGTGGAACCATCACTTTTGGTATGGACTGGATGATTTAAAAAATCGTAACCATGGTACCCATCCTGCATGATAAAAATAAGATTAAATAATAGATAATTGAAAGGAGACACACACATACTATAATTCATATCTGAATCAATAATGAGTGAGACATCATCCAAATGGATACAGGGATCACCACCTCGCCATTTCTCTATCCATATTCCATGAATCCAGTTTATGAAAAACAAAACTACATATGTACTAATTGATAAATCTTAAAAAAATATGTTCTTAAATGATTGAAGACATAAGTATGAAATTTCTCTATCCAATTTCAATAATTCATTGGGTGGAAATATCATAACTCAACCTTCATGATAATTTTTTAAGAAAGATGTATGAAATATACCAACATATACAATAACCAAAATAACATATCATTACAAATAATAAGGATATATGTTCATATAATTTTAAATATCACTACATGATTGTATGAGTTTCTCTTCTTACCTTATTCCATAGCCTAAATTATTACATTACTTATCTATTGGAGAAGAGTGTTTAGCTCCACATCTATAAGAAAAAAACTCATAGTGTCACATCTAGGGACAAAAATAAATGAAATTATCAAATGATTCCTTAAACCTTAATCTTAAAATAATTATATACATAACATATGATTAAATCATAATCTCATCCCCATGAAAACTCACCATGTAAAAACTACATGAAACAAAATCATTACATAACTCATCCTTCTTTTTTATTATGAATAAAATAAGTTAAAATAAAAAATATTCGAACAATGGGCCAATAATAAATTTTATTACATGAATAGAATCATTTAAAAATGTCATCATATATTATCTTTCATAGTCCAAATAAAATTATTCAAATGGATTGTAATATACTTCACATTCATTCATTACAAAACCAATGATCATATCCAGATAGGAAAGTCGGTATAGTGTGAAATATTATTAATATTTATATGTAAATATTATATAATACTTAAATATAATATGATTATTATTAATAACATAATAATATATAGTCAATTTGTATTTTTTCATCATTTTTTGCATCATTGTAAACAATACTAAATTCATGATCTATCAGAAGGAGGAGAATGAGCCGGTAAGGGGATCTGTACTCTAGGTTTTCCCCGTCGCCATCGTCTACGATGATCTTCTATCTTGCGGCATCGATTGTTCGTTCCACAGAGGATTAGTTCGGCATCGCGGGTTCATGATTGGAAGGAGTGGGTTCACTTCGGCGAAGCTTTACAATCAAAAGGCGTGGGTTCACTTCTGTGGAGATGGTCGGAAGGCGGCGCTTTCAGATCTAGTCTAGATCCAGTTTCAAACCAGATCTGGTTGGACAACGGTGCTTCAGGTGGTGGACTTCATCCTCGCAGTGATGCGGCATCAGAAGTGTGGAGTTCGGCGGCGATCAGTGGCTCTGTTCAGGTCAAGATCTACTGATCTGGCTGGATCTGTGGGAAAAGTCATTGACGGTATCTGTGGTGGGAAGTGGTCTCTTCCGACAGTCATTGAAGATCGAGCATGTGCGGAGGCACGTCGCAGTGGTCAGTCGAAGGTGGCAGCGGGGTCGAAGTTGGTTTGTTCGGTCGATGGTGGGTCTCCTTCTCAGGATGATCGTATGGGTGCGGAGGCACGTCGTAATGGTCAGTCGATGGTGGCGTCAGGCTCGACATTGGTTTGGTCGATTGAAGGAGGGTCTCCCGCTCAGGCGGTGGTGATGCTCCATACGATGTCTGTGTATCTGCCGGTCAGGATTGGTGGCGGTGATGATACTGTCGGATGGCGGCGAATCACGTCACGGAGGTTCTGATGACGTTGGTGGTCTCTCTGATCTTTGGTTTTGGACCTGGTCTGTTGGGCCTTTAGGTTGTGCTTCCTCTTTTCTAGTGATGTTTTCCACTTGTAATGGGTTTTCCCATTGGGATCTTTAATCATCTGATGCTTTGGGTGCATGTCTCTGAATGGGCTTTGTCCCTCTGGGCCTATGGGCTTGTAATGGGTTTTACCTTACCCAACCCAAAAGGGATTACTGTATTTTTTATTTTTCATAAATAAAGGGGCTTGACACTAAACCTTTCTGGTAAATTCATGATCTATCACTAAAATCAATAATAAATATTTATATAGACTTTTCCCAAATAAATGATGTTGTTTCCAAATACAATTTTATCACCATATATAATATTTGTTTTCATTAATTTGATAAATATTACTATATTTTTAATATGGTAATTTTTGTGTATTAAAAAATCAATGTAAAATGTGAATATCACACAAAATACATCAATTAAATTTTAATGATAAATATCTAATGATGAATATATATATTAAAAATGAGATATGTTTTTGGAAGAAATATAAACACTTCATCTATAAATATAATGATAATAAATGTGTTGGGATTTTAATTTACAGTATCAATTAGTGTTTTTAGAAAATTAAATATTCATTAACAATCATGACATGATATTTCATTATTGATCGATTGGTGATGTATTCGATTTACGATTCTACTTTTATAATGTATTTTATCATACTATGTATTGAGAAAGATTGATTTTATAACCCATATCAAATTATTTTTATTATTTTTTTCTTTTAATTCAAATTAGATTCAAAATAAAAATTTATTGGTTTAATTTTTTATTCATCTACGGTTTTATTAATTCATAATAGATTAAGGATAATTTTATATGAATAATTATATTTTATTCATCAACTAGTTCTAAAAAAATATTCATAGTATTCTAATATCTATGCATTGTTGCATATTTACTTGAAACATTTTTATATTATTATAATATAATTTTCATATTTAGGATACTCAATCCTATATATGAAATTCAATTGTTTTTGTGGTACAAAGATTTTCTCTAGGATTTTCATAATTTTTATACTATTTTCCAAAATCAACTATTTTTTATATTTTAAATTTTAGGCTATTTATTTCCTTTTGATCTCCGTAGGAGTATTTTTAGATATATTTTTGAATTCTATTTCCTATTGACGTTTTTATGATTTGATAGATGGAATATATATTGTGTTTAGTGGATAGTGTCATACTTTTCGTATTTGTTGAATTTAATTAACTCGTGACATTGAGATTCCATTCAATTAATTTTTCATTATCTAAATCTATGTATTATTTATCTTCATTAAACATTTAATCATAAAGGAGGATCCCTAACCATCTTTTTCATCATAGGATAAACCATTGATAGTTGAATTCTAATGCTTTCAAATCTTTAGAATATTTTTATTCAGTGCACAATTCAATATATTTTTTCAAAATCCATCACTTTATAAGTAAAATAATCTAAATTATATAAGACTTTATCATATGATATCACAAATGTTTACCATTATAAAAATCATTGTGGGATATTTAATAGATTAAATCCTATCTTTATTATATTTAGATATTCATATTGGTGTAATATTAAAAACTATTAGAATGATGTATTTTAGTTTGAATATTTCAAATACTTTCTTGAAAGTGTAAAAATATCAATTGATCTTAGTTAATAATCATTATCTTCCATTTTTTATTCTATGGATTTTGAATTCGAAAAAAGAGGACAATTCATATGATTGGTATTTAGTTTTCCATGGAATGCAACATAAAAAATAATGGTGATCCCATGTTTTTTTTATAATGTAACCTTATAAAATTTACATATATTATTTGACATATAATTAAATGAAATTAGTTTTATATATCACCTCTCATTGCAGATATTATAATATGTTGATAAAAAATATTTATATCAAAATTAATATATTAATTAGTTATGGGGGATTTTATCCATCACACATAAGATAGAAATATTTAAATAGAATGGTAGACCACCTTGGTAGAGTCATATATTTGGGATAATATTCAATGAACTTCTTCCAACATGAAACAAGAATTTCGTTAAAAATATGAGCAAAAAATAAATTACATTGAATAATTTTTTAAAAAAGTGCATGATAAAATAAATTATACTGAATTGATTATTACTCTCTATCACCACAATAATATGAAGATAAACATTGTATGAGTATGATATAGTACAAAATAATGGAACCTTAATGAAAATATATATTCAATATATGATCTACTAGTATTAATTTTTTTGCATTCGAAATAGATTACTGATATGCATAACATACCAAATAGATAATATTTATCAATAATTTGATATTTGGGTGAATTGTTTATAAAATAATTTTTTATAAAAATTTAAATCGATTATGAGAATAACCCAAAAACATATCTTCATCCTAGATTGAATGGAGTGTCACTCCATTAGGAAACATTATGATGTGTGAGTGAATTAAAAAACTCTTACAAATCACATTAATTAATTCCCTAAACCATCCATATCTAACCACTCTTAGATGAACATGGACTAAATGAAAAAATACCGAAGGGAAATTTATTATCCTTCATAACTGATATTTTAAGAATCATCAAGATCTCTAATATAAAGTTGTAATTAATTGACCTTAATAAATAATAAATGTCATATAAAGTCTACCTAAAAGTCCAAATTATCCATCCCATATGGTAAATTCCCTGAGAAACAAGTCTAAATGAATAAGAAATACAAATAAAACTATAAATATATTAAAAAATAACCATAACATCATGATATAAAATAAAAAACTCCATCAAAAAATATACAACATCCTAAATGGTTGTTTGACAAGGCCGATAAAATTTAAAAACCAAAATACATTTCAAACACATGAAAATAAAATTGTGTTCCATATTGACCATAAATAGTTCATTGGAAAAAAAATTCCCGATAAATCCAAAAATGATACAGGAACATCTAAAACAAACTCGGGCCTACTGCTAGCAAGCAGAACATGTTGGGTGTGGTTATAAAAGAGATCATCAAGAAATCATCATAAATTTCTTGTATTTTATTTTCTAAAATAATATAAATATTTTAGTTTGAAATATATATAGAAAATGTATATTACAATTATAAAACAATAAAGGTATTTTTAGACAACAATATTTTAATGTAAACATCATTTAAAAGAATCATTTTAAACAATTTAAAAAAAGACATTATAAACCAATTTTTAGTCACATTTAAAAACACTTATATAACAATTCAATGATACCTAAAACATACATATATGAAATATATATCGATGAATAAACCAATTACATATAAAAATATACATATTATAAAAAGAGAATAAGTGGAATATGTTATAACAAAACCATAAATATATGAACAGTAATTTATCTACGTACAATAAAGGAAACAATAAATTTTAGATAATCATGGGATTTTGAAAAAATAAAAAGAAGATACTGTATATATAATCCTAATGGAATCCTTTTTGAGAATATTTGATGATATTATGTCTATAATCATTCATCTTCACTTAACTAGCCTCCTAGTTTCTCACCCCATATAGTCTCTAGCATAAAAACAGATATAGTCAATCTCATTAGAAATATATATAATTGTATCTCATCCCTAGAAAACATTAAAATGATACCATTTTCATAATAAGGGTGGGTGATGGTGTATATTATAGATAAAATACAGCAATAAATAATAAATGTAATCAAATCATAGTGCTTCACCCACCTCCATATACTCATACTAGTGAAACCAAACTCTTAATGTTTGGGGTTTCTATTGTTTTTTTAGTTTCACATTTTTCATTTTGATATTCCAACAAGGATATTAGAATTTAAAATTGTATTGCCTTATGAAATAAAAGAAATCCCATTTATAAAGAAAACCAATTTTAAATCCACGGAAAAATTTTGAAACTTCGTGGTAAATTGATATAAAATATGAATATATACATATTTGTGTGTTTTTTCCATACATCTTTATATGAATTCATAAAAATACATATATTTTTTCATATATACATGAACATGTATATAAATTTATCCAAATGAATCACCAAAAATGAAAAAAATGAAACATAATTCATCTCATTTATCAAAATATGGCATCTAACAAGATAAATAAAGAAAAGTCCATAAAAAATATAAATCCAAGTAAAATAAAACATCATGAAAATTTATTAATAATTGGTAAGTACAATAAATTCCAAACATCAATTAAATGAGCAATCCCACATGAAAATCATTTTTTATATTTTATCAAACATATGTAATAAAAAATTCCCTTTAAAAAATCATTAAATTCAGAGAAGTGTATATCATTTTTAAAAATCACTCTAAACTCTTATAAAAAATAAAATTTTAGTGGAAAATTATTTTTAAAGATACACAATATATGTTGAGGGATTACAATGTGAAGGAACAAATCCACTTCCCAGATACAATGTGCATATGTGATGAATCCTTAGAAACTATTTAGTATGAGACCAGATATATGAATCATGTTATGTTACATCATGAAAATAAATACAATATTCAATAATCCATAATTATGGATCCACTAATATGATTATATTGAATGTGGGGTATATAAAATAATAAATAATCTAAGACATGCATTAAATAAAATTCCTCAAGAAAACCAACAAGTTACAAGTAATAAATCACTCCAAAATCAATGGTAGGAGAAAGGGTTTAAGCCTTATGATCCCTATTCCTTTTTTGTTCACTAGGGATATTAAAAATGGTACTTTTTGTTTATTATATATTAGGGTAGTTCAGTAATTAAATGTTTTAAATTTCTATGTCAGTTGAATAATTTAAAAAAATATGTGCCAAGAACATACTCTATAATGGGGAGAATCTGGGGTCTTTATTATTAAATCATATGATTGTGTAAACAGTGAACAACCTATTAATAATAGATTTTTTAATAGTGAAACCCCACATACTCCTTCTAATCCTAATTTATACAAACAATGAGGGATAACCATGTGCCCTGTATAGATGTCCCAAAAATTAAAACATTTAAATTTTTTCATTTTTAACCCAAAATACAATACCACATATAAAAATTATAAAAATATATGGAAATAATTGGTCAAGGTGTGTCATTTAATCTTGACAGGTAAAACAATACATCATAGGGAAAAAATAAAATATATAGTAAAACATTTAAAGAATATAATTACAAATTGATATTAAGAGAATAATCATTGAAATTATTATGAAAATTTTTACATTGAAAATTATTTTCTATATAAATTATTATATATTTTGTTCCTATATGATAAATTGATGATAAATATCTCAAAAAAGTATCGGAATTAAAAAAATTAATCACTCAGTTGTATAGTGAGTGAATACTGTAGGCTCACTCTCCATAATTATTCCGTATTATGATTTAATTGAACTATATTAAACATGGATATATAAAAAATTATAATATATATATAAATCATAAAAAATTATTGGTAGATATGACATTGAAATTATTAATGACAATCCCATTAAATAAACCAAATGTACCATATTTCATAAATTAGTTAGGTTCTTATCAAACCTTTATGGGAGAAATTTGTATAGTTTAATGAAGGTTGTACATCTATCTGGATGCATAAATGAAAATTTATTAATGGTTACAAAATTTTTTTATATCTCCTATATCAAAAAAATCTTTAGGTATTCTGAATTATAGAATAATGAAAACGGATTTTAAAAGGGACTCAAAACTTCCTAGAATGAAGATGTTGTTTTCTATCACATGTCCTCCTTACATGGTAATCTAATTAAGCTTAACATGTTGATTTAGATTTGTTGTGTTGATGATATTGAAAATTTTAATGGTACTAAAAAATTATAAATGGATATTTAATCTTTATAAAATATACTGTTAATAAATAAGAATTTGTATGGGTATAGATAGTGCTCTCAAACCTGATAGCAATCTGAGCTATTTTTTTACATTGGATGTCACTAATGAGGATGTTGTGAGAAATGGAATGAATATATCTATGGGTGGAATGATACCAATGTATATTTTAAAAAAAATTCTTGTTCTTATTCTAAAGGCTAAAAAGGCCTATGTTTTTCAATAATTTTAGCAGATAATTATTTTTTAAATCTTCTTTCAAATCAAAGAAACTACTTATTATAATTGGTTATATCATCTAAATTAAACTATTCATTCATAATGAAAAAACTAGTTTTTTCATGGAGATGAAAATTTATATTGAAACTAGACTACATTAATAAATAATAGTGGAGTTAAACCAAAAAGTAGTGGGGTAATGTGATAAAAAAATTGTCATAGATAACAGTTGTTAGTTGATGGAATAAGAATACATTTTTTCTCTATTTTAAAATAAATGTAATATTTAATTTGACATGGGACATAATATTCTAGTGTCTTTCATTAACATGGATGAATATTTCATTTAGGGATAGTGATTTCAGTTTCTTTGATTCGGTGAGAGGACATAAGAATGGTGTCCCTCCTTCCATGGAAAAATTTATCATTTTTCCATATTCATTAAGTACAAGCATCAATTCCAATATGTTGGGGTAGTTTTTGTTGTGTTATATCAATTGATATGTGAACTTAAGTCACTATCATAATCTAATTGAGGATATAATTATATTTTTTTTATTAAAATCAATGCTCAATGGGTGTGTTCATTGGCCTTCATAATACATGGGGACTATGGAATGTTCTTACCATTAACACAAGTAAGATATGTTACATTGATTAAAAAATCTCTAATAAGGTAAAGGATCTTCATCAAAATGAATTTTCCATTAGAGTACATTGGATAAAATCTAATACATGGGTGGGATAGAATACATTATTTTTATTTCATTATATATATTGTGGTTCAAAGAGTACCAATTTGACTGAATAGTGTGTTATCTTATGGTAGATTGGTCACCTTAACCAACGGTTTCCTATCCTTTATTCCTATTCATTTACTCTTATTGTTTTTCATGCCTCAATAGATCATCCATTAATAATATATAATGTTTTCTACATTTATCTATAAAAGTGGCAGGGAAAACAATTTAAATTGGTTAGGAAAAACCATGATCTATTCTTATAAATTTTTGTGGTATTAATTTACAAATCAAATAGTAATCAAAGAATGAAGTTGGTTAAAATTTGACTTTCGACATTAGGGTTAGTACATCCCATTAGGCATGGTTCACATAATCGAAGAATTGTATTTTTAGATATGATGATAGGGTTACAAAATTTCATTGTTTGTAAAATATGAAATGAGATAGTTTTTATTTTTTATTCCATTATCAATATTGATCTATAGATGACTAGTCATGGTTAGGTTTAATTTTATAAGGACTGATTGGTAGATTCCATGATTTATTTTCTAGGATTATCAAACCATGATATTATAGTCAGGGATCTATTAAAATATTTTGGATTTTTGTATATATTTATTTATTATGAAACAAAATGACTAGATAAATTAACTTATCTTATTACAAGATTAGATATTTTATTTACATAGTGTTGATAGTCTATTTTTCACTTATGTATTTTTCTATTCTAGTAAGCTGTCATGAATGTTTTTTATTGTGGGTGTAATGGGATAGGATTATAACACCTAAACTATGTTTCATGGTTTTTTATATTAGAATATATTCATTTCATGATAATTCTTATTTTCAGATGTAGTATTTCCATGGAATCTAAAATCTATTGTTGTAATTTCCATGGTCTGGAATATGTGAAAAATCTCTTAAGTAAGTGAATGTTGTCAATGAGGGTGTGAACATAATTTTGTAACATCAAAAAAGTTTATCCTAGGATGGATTCATTTGAAAAAATTATTCTAATATTGATCATCCATATCGATAATTAGTATGAAATTATCATATGGATTATCATTCTTGAGCCTACGTATTGGATTATCTTGTGTGGAGGAATTAAGGTGATTCATGGAGTTGATCCTTTGTCTAATATTTTCATTCTATATTGGATACCTAAATCCTTCAAGGAGGTGGTTGATGAAATTAATGATGTTTCTATAAATACTATCATTTATTCATTATGTATATAGATCCCCTTCTTGTTGAAAAAATATACGATTTTATGCATAAGTAATTGGGTTGAATGGACACATCCAAATCATTGATTTATGGTAAAAAAAATGGATTCTCTTGTAAAAATATCCTAGTTTATGGGGTGATTTTTGTTATTAGTAGTGTTTAATGATTCTGATATTTTTTTTTATTTTTAAATATGACTTGTCTATAATAGAGGTGGAATGTCAATTCTCATTAGCCTAAATTACTTCATCAATAGGAAATTTCTATTATGTTATTGATATATAATATTCCACAGTTTTCATGGCACTGAAGAATCTAAATTATTCCCAATGGTCTGTGTTAAATATTATTCAATCCTACACCCTAAAGGTAGAAAACTGTTCTACTATGTCCTACAAATGGATAATAGGTAATATCATTTATCATTGTCTTTATACTCATGTGTAGTTGATATGTGATGTGGAGGACTACACCACCTCTAAGAGTCCTCATTTACCTGTTAATGGGGATTAAACTACCATGTCTTTTGGTTTTCATTTCCTTAACAAAAAATTATTATTTAATTCCATTCCATTTCTACAATTTTTTTATAGCTTCTCACCATGTAATTTTAATAGAAATAATTTTTTTTAATAAAAAAAAATCCATTTTGTGAAAATGTATTCTAATATTAACCAATATATTTGGAAGATCTTATACCCTTGGTCTGAGAAACAATTGGTACAATTTGTTTCCACATTTAAATAAGTTTCCATGTCTTCCTTTCTATAATATCATCAACCTGAATTTTAATATAGGTCATGTACTTATCCCCTAAAATTCTGCATTCCAATATTTAATGAAGGTTAGTTTTTTATCCCCAACAATTCTTCACTCACTAAGTATTTTGGATAGAGTGATGAAGGGTCAAAATGGGGTGGTCCATGTGCTATTATTTAAAGAATATTAATAAATAATAATATAAATCATAAGGTATTATAGATAAATACAAGAAATCCTATAATATTTTTTTCCCTAAATAGATTTTAGAGATTCATAGTTAGTGAGCTCTATATGATGATCAATTTATTATTATATATTGATTCCTTGAATGTTAGATCATATTAATTCTTCAAATAGGATTTCTTTAGGACCTTAAATATAGTTCAGAAACTAATAATTGATTAATATGTCATTTTAACAACTATGGATTCTTTTGATATCCTTTCACAATTTTCAATTATAAATTAAGGGGATTATCTTAAATCCATTTATCTCCCAGATTATTGTGAATAATGAGGATTTTTTAAAGTACACATGATTTTAATCTACTGAGAAAACTAATGGTTATTTGACTGATCGATATTTAAAATATGACAGTTGGATTGAAATATTGAGTTAGCCAAAATGTAGTTTTTGTACTTCCTCGTACATTGGTCACATTCGATTATTCAATTTTACATTAAGGACCATGTAGCACCCCAATTTTTAGTACACCTTTTCATTCCCTGAATCATATTTTTTCAAATATATATTATTTTTATTATTATATTTTCACTTTAGAATGTAATAAGTCACAAATGGAATGAATATTATTAATTGGGTTTAAATATTTTGAATATAATGATACGAAATTATAAATTTTATAATATATTAAATAATTTTTTTATTAAATACATAATATATATTTTCCTAAAAAATAAATTATATAAATTATTTTATTATATATGAAAAATATAGATATTTAATTTGTTAAAAAATAAATTTAATGATATTATTTTTATAAAATATGAAATTTGGTTAAATTATTAACTTTTAAGGAATGATTTTAATGGAATGGATTAATGAAAAACACAATTGTTTTAAATTAAATATCATTGAAAATAAATAAATGATTTAAATTGGAAAAACAAATTTTTCATCAAAAATAAAATATGTTTTATTTAAAAAACATTATTTTAATGTATTTTGTGCATTTATTTAAAACATGGGTTAGTCATGTTTGTCTACCCACGCTTTGACTATATTAGAATTGTGGAAACACTGGTCAACCCGGCCAGACACCTTAACATTACATCAAATGGATGTTGGTCCCAAAAAACAAGCATACATGGTTCTTCATCAAAAGCTGTAGTCACCAAAATACCTATAATGCAAGCTCGAGTGCCTATCATTCTGTGATCATCAGACATGAAGATAATAAATCTAACTACCAAAAAAATGAATCTAAAAACATGTCCAACCACTACATTAGGATACCCTTTAACAAAATAGACATCAACCAACGAGGTTGTGAGTAAATACAATTTTCTATTAGTCTCCCACCTATAATATAAAAAAACAATCATATAAAACTGGTCACAAGGTCTAACCACCTCACCCAAATTATCAGGAACTCTTAAAAAACATGTAATGATCTTGATGACCAATGTTGTTCAATGCTAAAAACCTGGCTTATGAGGACTTTATTCCTCTCAAAACATTATTAGAAAGAACTAATCCATAATGATTATAGCCAACATAGGAGAGAAAATGAACTAACAATCTTCGAGTATCCATATGTAGTAATTCCCCTTTGATGTATAGTTCACAAGAATGGTCATTTAATATATAGGAATCATAATTAGAGATCCGAAAAGATAACCACAGAACGAATAAACAACACTGTACGAGGTGACAAAAAAAGGCATCACATTTCACATCATCCTCCAAGGTCACTGCACCTCTAGTGCATAAGGACTGAGTCATCAGCCACACACAAAAATTCCACAATGTGGATCCACATAACATTCTATAAATGTGAAATATAAATTTATGAATTCACAAAGGCATCATTCATCAGTGAAATCACACACATGAAGGCATATATGATGTGAATATTATATTCCAAAAATGATGCATGAGTAGCCTCTTTCCTTTTCCATAAAAAGTCCCTAACCATCACTATACTCACGAAAATGTCCAAGATCCAGATATCTATAGTAAGTAAAAACATCCACACTATTTGGGTGTCACTAATGGAGAAATCACAAACAACTGTAATATCAAAAATCAGAACAACAATCCCAAACCAATGGAAACTAGGACTTCTTTCTAGAAAAAAGTGTTCTCAATGCAGCAATCTAATATCCATAAGAGGTTCTAACAAATTACCACACAACTATATACCATATACCAAATATTAAATACAAGGGAAAGAACATCTCTGAAACCACTTTGTAACATCTAGACCCAAAACTCACTAAACCGGTGCACCAAGTTGGTGGGTTACACGGACTTAAGAAAACCTCCCCATATGTTTGAGCATTCCAAATAGAAGCGAGGACCCATGGTGTGATATTGGAGAATATATTCCCTCATATCAAAGTAAAAATAGTGGAAAAATATATGTATCATACACAACAGTTAACGAATAGAGTGAAGAAGTAGTAAACAATTGAAATAGAACCTGATTTAATATTAAATGAAATTATTTAAAATCCAGAACATGTTTTCAATATAATAAAACATTGGTCAACCACTATGATGAACATATACATGAAAAAGTAAAAATGAAACTAAAATTAACAGTACATGGATCTACTATAAGATTACAATTAAATCATGTATATGATATCCAGACACTATAAAACTACACCTTCCTGATTAGATGAAACACTTTGTATGATCCACTCGATCATGAATCTATGGGCCTCAGTCCTATTCACTATTCAAGTCATGAAAAATATTTAAATCATACATATGGTATACACTTACACAATGGTTCACGTCCATGGGTGATAAATAATATTAGTAGGCCACCTCGACAATAAACCTATAAATTTACTATTATAAATATAGGAAAAAGTAAAATACTCATCCTTGTTGAGGCACAATTGAAAATAAAGAAAATAAAAAATTTGAATCCACTGTCTAACCCATGGTTTGTAATCCCTGTCAACTAGTGAATCACCACCATAGATGTCCATAACTATAAATGTATACATATATTGTATCATTCCTATACCTGTATACGTACATATTAATATTCATTGGTATGTGAATCAATAACATGAAACCACATCAGTAGTCATTCCTTATGACCATAATCTTTCTCAATATGAAATCTTGGGAAATGAAATTGAGGTGTGCATCATTCCACTAAAACAATGTACCACCAAGTCTATCTTTGGGTCTATAATCCCATTTGAAATAATCATGCTTTTCCTATTGATGGAAATCTATCAGAGAAAGGTTCCACACATTATAGGGATATTTTTCATACAACTGAGATCAGCCATACTCACCTCCAATAATCAACAATGATACCATATACTAATTGAAAATATAGTAAATAAGGATACCATATATCGATAGACAATACTATAAGGAACACAGTAAAACACTTTAGACTATGATGAGTAAACAAATATCAGACCCCAAGTGCTGAAACAAAGGTATAATGACCAAGGTATCCACATAATCTTATTCCATGTAATCACAAGTATATTATATATCTCAACCCTATTGCACAATCATGCATATACCACGAATGCCCGAATCCATGGATCATTTCCAAGGAAACCATATAAGATTTCTAGACCATGAAGGGCTGGATCCAAGGAGCTCATTCATGTAATAAAAATATGAAGTATAGACCATGAAGGGATGAATCATATGAACTCCTCCATGCATAAACATAGAGTACCATGGGTGTCCCAGTGGAAATACTATCTTGCCCCTGGTTGGGGTCTTATGAGATTTTCAACAACTCAAGTCTGTTATTAGATCATTCAAGAAATATCCATTGGTTAGCAAGCCCCAAGGCATCCCATGGGATCAAGACCCACAGGGAGTACTCAAACAAAGGCATCCCAATCCATGATATAGATCCAGGGAGATCCATCCATGCAATATATCGAACCATTCAAGCATTAAAACAATTTCATTCATCATACAATAGTATACCCACTCATATAATCCATAACATCATAATATATATATATACCTACCTAATTATCACATGAAATTGATAGATTAATCATCCCCACCACATATCATTAGTCAAAGATTTGGTCCAAGGAATTCCAAAATCAGGGAATCCATGTATCATAGAAGGTTTACAAATCAAAATGAAACACTCAATATCCATGTCTTAGGTAATAACTATGTGTACCAGTAAAACATCAAAAAACATAGATCAACAACTGAATCCTAGGAGAGAACCTCTGGGAATCCCAAAAAAATTCCTTGCATAAATCTTGAAAATCGCCAAGTTTGAGGAACCTTTAGTAAACACATCAACATCAAAAATACAAAGATAGATATAAGAAAGTAGTAAGGGTATCCTGAAAACCCAATCCAACACTCTAGCCATAGCCCTATGGGCGTACCAGTTCATCCTATGTTCTACGTGAGACCCAAACACCATATCTACTCCAACCTGATGTAAGAGCTCATTGCCGGAAATACAATTGCAACCCACTAGGTCCCTCAATCCATGAATTTGGTGGAATCCTAATTGGTATCCTTAGTTGTAATGGTGAAAGATGAATCCAACTCGGTATCCTATAATTGTATGAAACAGAGGTATCATACCACAATAATAATCAAATTGAAAAAAAAATTAAATCCTACAACGAGGATCCTAGAAATGAAACACATGTATAAGGATCCTATAAAAGTCTCCACAGATTAGTATATAAGCACATGAATCCCTTAGAGGATCCTCATAAGAAAGTGGTCACATCACATCGTAGGCCATAAGGGCATGTCTTATAATGGAAACATCATCAAAGGCATCATCATAGGTGATTCCACATAGCTCATCTCAAATAAAAATCTTAACTATGTTGGTCCAAATACCCAACCATTCATCCACTCCAAGTATCTCCATCAGGAAATGACAGAACTCAAAAAAGGTATAACTGATCCCATTTATGTAATATCACCAAAACACTGTATTAGGATTCCTTAGAATTCCCTATGTGAATCACATTCATAATCTATGCGGAAAACCACTCATAATGGACTAATATTGTGTCCAATTATGATATCTAGGAAAGAAAACATGAAAATCCATCTATGGGATACAAGGGGCAGTACACAACATGTAAGCTCGGTACACCGCTTGTACTCTCAGTGTGCCACATGGGCATGTACTCTCACCGACCTAGGCATGTAACGCCCCAAGTAAACAAAATGTGGAATATGTACATGGAATTTACCCTACATGATGTACATACCAATGTCCCTCAACCGTCTTGGAATTTTTTTTGTCATGATGGGAACTTTTACACAGCGTTCTACCCTATATGGGGTCTATCCATGTATGCTACATGACCATCTACCCCTACATGGGAAACCATGCCTAGTTACTCAACAATACGACAATGTACCAAAGGATTGGTCAGAAAAACTATTTGAGGTCATATTCTAGAAAAAAAGACTACGTAATGGACCAGACCTCTCCGGTCCACTACTTTGTGAAAATGTGGTGTTGGAGGTGTTCCGGGAGGTCAAGGTGACTTATCCCCCAGCCGCAGCCTACCGGTAGCTCGGTCTACCCGTAGCCGCTGCCTATCGGTAGCTCGGTCTACCGGTAGCCGCAGTCTAGCAGTATCTCGGCTAACACTATGCCAAATTTCTAGTTCTGTGAACAGTATTTCTATCGGTGACCTTCTATCGGTAGACATGAATAATGTTCTATCGGTGAGGATCTAACGGTAGACTTGTGTTTCTATCGGCAAGGTTCTATCGGTGACCTTTTCTTTCCTTTGCCAATTTTTGAGTTCTGTGAACAGTGTTTCCAGAATTTTAAGTGCTACCGATTCCTTTGCCAAATTTCACATTTGAACAGTGTTTCCAGAATCCTAAGAGCTACTGATTCCTTTCTTTGCCAAATTTCACGTATGAACAGTGTTTCCAGAATCCTAAGAGCTATCGATTCCTTCCTTTTCCAAATTTCACGTTTGAACAGTGTTTCCAGAATCCTAAGAGCTACTGATTCCTTCCTTTGCCAAATTTGACGTGTGAACAGTGTTTCCAGAATCCTAAGAGCTACCGATTCATTCCATTGCCAAATTTCACGTTTGAACAGGGTTTCCAAAATCCTAAGAGCTACTGATTCCTTCCTTTTCCAAATTTCACGTTTGAACAGTGTTTCCCGAATTCTAAGAGCTATCGATTCTTTCCTTTGCCAAATTTTGAGTACGTGAACAGTGTTTCCAGATTCCTACAGTTTTTCCCCTTTTGACGTTTTCTTTGAGGTAAAATACTTTTTAAAGCCTTATTTTAAGGGCTCTTAAGGCCGTTTAAAATGCCATAAATACTATATTAATTATTCCTAAGGCCAGGATGTATTTACTTGGTCAAACTGCGTGGGTTAATGCAATCCGTTTCTAATGGAGAATTAACCGGATCTTAAATTGTCGCCCCATTAAATCTTCAAAAAGGGACGAGATATCATTCTCCCTTGTACTTTCCCTTTGATCTAAACTAAGAGGCACTAGAACCTTTCAATCCTTTCCGTAGGAGTTGCACAATCAATATTTACTCCTAGGATTGGTTCGGCTCTGTTTTGGATGCAACCGAGTAGTGTCGATCAATCTTCGATATAAGGTATGTCGTATCGTCGTTCTTTTTGGGTTTATCTTCTCCTATCATCCTTTCCATGATTATAGAATGTAATTTCCAAGATTCTAATGGGTTTTCTTGGGGTTGGTTGGTACTGTCGTACCGTAGAATCCTCCGATGGATGCAGTTTTCACGAGGGGAAGATCGTGACCTGTTGTGTAGATAAAAAACGTGAGGAACTGTTTGAGGTAGGGGATTCATGTATTCTCTAATTGTATATGTGCAATCGTAGAATTATCATGATTTATCCCTTTGGATCACAATGAAATTGACCTAATTAAATACTTGAACTAGATTAACAGAATTGGTTGATCACATGTTGTTGCTTTATACCGTGATAACGGTTTACCTCATTTTTTCCTAGATATAGTGATATCTATGTTTTCTTTGATTTGTTGTTCGTTCATGATAGAAATTGATAATGAACGTAAATCCAAAATTAATTATTAATTAATTGGCTAAAGATAAAGAGTGATGTAAATTAATCTGGTTATTGTCGTTATTGAAGTTGTTCTAATTTGATGATAATCAAATTAGGGAAGGAAGCATGGTTATTTAATTATGATAGCTTGCTGATAAGGTATCCGTGATTAGAACCTACGAATAACAAATCTGCCAGTTCAAAATGGATTAAAGAACAGATAATGTGGGAATTTCTAAAGGGGTTCTGAGATACCATCTTGTTTGCTAAAGGGTCAGGAGCCCATGTTTGCGATTGTTGCTTTTCTGCTGCTTGTGTTGTGATGTGAGCCTGGATGGCTGTTGTGATATGTGGAGGTGTGGAGGCCATGTGGTTATGGCAGTGGATGATGCCTAGAGTGGCGATATGCATCATTTATGCATGTGGGTGTCGGGGAGGACACCAGGGGTGATGGAATGGGATGGATGCGGTTGCTGGATGCTTGTGGTTTTCTTTGAATGTTAATCTACTTTGCTCTTCCCCACTGCTCAAGGCAGATGGTCTCGCTACCCTTCTTCCGAAGGAGGTGAAGACGTGCGGGGTATGCCACTTGCTTTCCGTGTTTAGCCTCTCGAGGGAAAATGGGTCTGTGTTCTTTCTATAGGCGGCAAAGACTCGACGGGTAGTATATCTACTCACCGTGTTGAGCATCCTTTGTGTTTAGTAGCATAGGATGCTTTTCTAGAATGCCTGGGAATGTGGTAAAGTAACACTATAATGAACGTTTTATTAAATGGTGATAATCCATGGGGATGGAGGTGCTGGAATTTAAAGGTGATGTGAATCTAAAAAGGAGCAGTTGATTTTCAATGTGATGCCATTTCAGTTTAATGTGGAATTTTTCATTCTTAATTAATATTTAAAGAATTAATTAACGTACAGTGGAACTGGTAAAATGAGAATGGAGTAATCTAATAAAGCTCTTCAAATGTTTGTGTTCTTATAGGATACCTAGTCTTTGATGTAGCATCCTAAAGTCTGAGAGACATTAGATGCAGTTGTATCTAAGACTAGGTAATGCCCATAGTGTGGATGTGAGTTACATGTATATATTATGTACTTTTTGTGTTTCTATACACTACTCCACCCTGTCGGTAAGGGAAACTGACTCCCCGGGGATTCGGAGCCCTGGGTGGTGTTTTCCCCAACATTCTGATGGGAGGTTGAATGGTTCACTACCCCCTTTGGCCCCGCTCTCTTCTCTTGGTATGTACTTGTTCCATGAGGGACAGCGGTTAGTTACCCCATATATGTGTATATAGGGCTGTAATGGCTTGTGGTTATTCACACACATATATTCTGGATATAGTATCCTATGGACTACTATAGGTGTAATGTGTATATGCTATGATGGCTTGATGATCCTTACTCGGAGTATGGGCTGTAATGGCTTGAGGTATTATACCCGATGTATGATACACGTTATGCGGGTTGTGGTGGCTCCTGGAAACTACCTGGTTACTTTTGGTTGTGAGGACGGTGTGGTGCTTCGCCCAGGTGTCTGCGGGCAAGCCTTAAGAGAAAGATGCAAAGGACGTAAGTCGTTGGGGAAAAGTGGAAAACCAGTGGGGAGGTAGTAGTGGGGTACCCATGATATTCTTTACTATATGTTATATTCTTGTATGCATTACTTGGTGAGAGTAGCCATAGTGAGGTTGGGAACATAGTATACCTGTTTAGGTTACGAGTTAGCTTCAATTGTTGTCCATTGGGCTTTAGCAAGATTTCTTTACTTTTTCACGAGAGGCTTGGGGAAGATCCTACTGAGTATACTGTTATACTCACCCAATGTACATATAAACTGTTTTTCAGGTCACTTGGAGCAGGTTGGAGATCAAGCTGGTTACTACTAGCTTGCGATTGGAGGAGGAGCTGTTCGAGCTTGTGGTCGCTGCCGTTTCACTTTCTTTTGGGTACTTTTAGTTTTCCCTTTCAGTTGTAGTAATTTTGCATGACATTTCATATATGTACTTGGGTTTCTTTTAATATTTCAGTTATGAGTTGGAGTTGGTTGGAGTCTATTCTATCTCTCTTTTCTGCATGTGTTCTCTTAGAGGGTAATGCCTCCCATTTGTATGTTTATTATACCCTCGGTGCTAGTCTCCAACCTGGGGCCTACTGGAGGCGGGACTTGGTGGTCATTATCTCCCTTGTCACATTGTCGGCCCAGGAGGGGTACACATTGTGGGGAGGGGGACGTGACAGAGTGGTATCAGAGGTCTGGTTGAGGGATAGGATGGAGTTTGGATTTAGGAACATGTGAGGATGCATGGGATGGTAGGGCAACGGTGTCATTCCTGTTTAGCAAGTGGGGTAAACACTAGAGACCGGAAAGTACATATGTGTTTAGGGCCCCCTATGATCTGTTGCATGGACCTTTATGTTTTCGATGGCTACTAAACAATGTGATACCGGTTGCAGGGTAGAGACCTAGGAAAGGATCATGCATCATTATTCTTTGTGCTTGTGTTTGAATGGGTAGACCTTGGGATAGGTAACCTAAACTTAATAAAACAAAACAATTAATTAATGTCGAGTCTTCCATATTCCAGGCTTAGGAGTTCTAACCGTTGTTATTTTACAGGTATGGCTCTAGGTCAACGTCCTCGTCAGGTTTGCGCAGAAGATGCCCAGCAGGCTATTCCAGCAGATCACCGCCGAGTAGAGGTTGACGAATATGACACTTGGAGGAAGACACTTCGAGAGTTTCAGCGACAGAGTCTACAGAAGTACGAGGGCTCTGTTTCAGATGCAGTCACAGAAGACTTGTTGGAGGAGGTCGAGATAGGCTTCAAATCGATTCGTGCTCGGAAGGAACACTGGGTGTCCATGGTTGTGACGATGCTGCGTGGGGCAGCGAGGAAGTGGTGGTTCTTATTCCTCAGTGATCGTGAGGAGTCATCAATCTCATGGGAGGAGTTTCGAGACAGGTTTAGAGTCGAGTTTCTTTCATCGACTGTGAAGGCGTCCAGTCGCCAGGAGCTTCTTACCCTTTGAAAGGGGTGCTCCAGTGTTCAGGAGTTTGTAATCTGTTTCAGGAACCTTCTACGATATGCCTTAGACCAGTTACCAGATGAGGAGGCCAGGGCGAGGCATTTCGAGGAGGCTTTGCATCCAGAGATCCAGCACCAGGTCACCCTATTTATGCTGAAGACATATCTTGAGGTGTTGGCGAGGGTAGAGGTTGTTGAGAGGACTTTGGCCAGGACTGGATCGTCATGAGAAGGGAATCATCATGATTCCTCATGATGCAGAGCTATGGTCCGGGGTTCCCGGTTTTCAGGACAGAAGAGTTTTCGTTCACCTGGGGGTAGGTCCCATCCCTTCCCATCTCGTTTCTCTGGAGGCAGCCACTCTCAGGCCTATGCCAAGGGATCGGGCACTTGTTTTTCTTGTGGTGGTCGTGGTCATCAGAAGCGGGAGTGCCCATCGTTTCAGAGCAGTCATCGTGCACCAGGCGCACCACTCCAGGTTCCTCCGTTGAGGCAGTTCCAGCCGAGGCAGCAGTAGCAGGTTGCACTTGCTTTAGATCACCCGAGGGTAGATGGAGCAAGCAGAGGACAACCCCATGATGCTCCCCGTCCTCAGAAAGCAGAGTGTGGCCATGGTGGTGGTTGTCATCAGGGTCAGAGAGGTCGTGGAGGTGTTCTTGGTCAGCTTCATGCTCTAGCGTTGCCAGCCCCAGGCGAGCCAGATGTCGTTCGAGGTACCTTTTTCTTGTTTTCTACGTTGGTGTATTCCTTGTTTGATTCAGGAGCAACACACATCTTCATATCACCTACCCTTGTCCATGCTTTGGGACTTGAGGTAGAGAGGCTTCCAGTGCCCTTGGTGTTGACTACGCCAGTTGGAGGTCGAGCTGACCTGTTTGAAGTATGTAGAGACTGTGAGCTAGAGTTGGGGAAACACCGCTCTTGGGGAGATTTCCTATGTTTACGAATACAACCATATGATGTCATACTCGGCATGGAATGGTTGTATTTGGTGCAGGCTATTGTGGATTGCTACAGGAAGAAGGTCGTTTTCTTTGATGAAGATGGAGAGGAAGTGGTGTTTGTTTGTGAGAGAGATCCTCGAATGAGTCATAGATGAGTTCCATCCTTATCATCCATGATGGCTGGGATGATGCTGAGTTCTTCAGAGGTTCAACAGTTGGCGGTTCCTAGGGTCGTAGAGGAGTACCCTGATGTCTTTCCAAGAGAGGTTGTATCCTTACCCCCTCGATGAGAGATCAAGTTTGGGATCGAGCTACAGCCAGGAGCGTCCCCTATCTCTATGACTCCATATAAGATGGCCCCTTCTGAGTTACGAGAGCTACGTATTCAGCTTGATGGTCTGTTGCAGTGTGGTTTTGTTTGGCCATGTGTGTCACCTTGGGGTATACCAGTTTTGTTTGTGAAAAAGGCTGATGGAAGTTTGCGGTTGTGCGTCGATTATCGTCGATTAAACAAAGTGACAATAAAGAACCGCTATCCTCTCCCAATGATTGAGGACTTATTCGATCAACTGAAGGGTTCAAGTTGGTTCTCAAAGATCTACTTGCGGTCAGGATATCAAAAAATGCGTGTAAAGGATGAGGATATCCCAAAGACTGCTTTCCGTTGTCGTCATGGGCATTATGAGTTTGTTGTAATGACATTCGGCGTGACGAATGCTCCAGCTGTTTTCACGGGGCTGATGAATCCTGTGCTCCGTGAATTCTTGGACAAGTTTTTTGTGGTTTTCATCGATGACATCCTTGTGTACTCCACATGTGAAGAAGAGCATGTAGAGCATCTACAAGCTGTTTTGGGAATTCTTCGCCAACATCAGTTGTTTGGGAAGTTGTCAAAGTGTGAGTTCTGGGCTCGAGAAGTTCGTTTCTTGTGGAATGTTGTGTCCCAACAGGGATTAGCTATAGATCCATCGAAGATAGAAGCAGTGGTGTCATGGGCATCCCGCAAGACCGTGTCAGAGGTGCGAAGTTTCCTTGGTCTCGCAGGCTATTATAGGAGGTTTGTAGCCAATTTTTCCCGAGTTGTGACACCTCTAATAGCTTTCACCAAGAAGTATCAAGTGCTTATATGGACCGATCAGTGTCAGGAATCTTTAGAGTATCTAAAAGAGATATTGGTAAGTGCCCCAGTCCTTTGTCTTCCAACGGAGGGAGTCCAGTTTGATGTTTTCTGTGATGCTTCACATCTGGGGCTAGGTTGTGTTCTCACGCAGCAGAGGTCAGTTGTTTCTTATGGGTCTCGGCAGTTGCGTCCCCATGAATGAAACTATGCCACCCATGATCCTGAGTTGGCAGCCATGGTGTTTGCTCTAAAGTTGTAGAGACATTACCTCATTGGTGAGAACTTTTTGGTTTTCACTGATCATAAGAGTTTGAGGTATGTTTTCTCCCAACGTGACTTGAACATGAGGCAACATCGGTGGATGGAGTTCTTGCAGGAATACGACTTTGAAATATCATATACACCTGGATAAGGGAATGTTGTAGCTGACTCACTAAGATGAAATACACGTAATGAGGTTGTGCATGAATCTGGTGATTCCTGGAGAGTGATGGAAGAGCTATCAGCTTTGCATCTAGATATGGGAGAAGTTGGGGGTAGAGGTTGTCTTTTCTAGATGACGGTGCAGTCATCCCTGATGCAGAAGGTGGAAGAGTCTCAGTTGGGTGATCTATAGGTGGATGTTTGGAGAGACAGAGTTGTTTGTGGTGAGGCCCCTGATGGTTTGTCGGAGGATGAACACCACCGAGTGTTGAATCATGCCAGGATTTTGTCCCCTTGGCGATGTGCGAGACGGTTCTACGAGAGTTCCATAGTTCACCCTTGGCAGTACATCCTGGTGTGATGAAGATTTACCGATCCTTGAGGAGTCAGTTTTGGTGGCCTGGGTTGAAACGTATGGTGGTAGAGTGTGTGTCTCGATGTTTAGTCTGCTAGAAGGTGAAGGCCGAACACTGTGTTCCAGGTGGTCTTCTCCAGCAGTTGGAGATTCCTCAGTGGAAGTGGGAGGACATCTCAATGGACTTTGTTACAGGTTTACCTCGAGCTCCGAGAGGAAATGATGTTATATGGGTGGTAGTGGATCATATAACAAATTCGGCCCACTTCGTAGCGATCAGGGAGTCGAGCTCAGTGGAGGTTTTGTCGAGGCAGTATCTATAGGAGGTGGTAAGACTTCATGGAGTACCTAAGATGATCATTTCTGATCGAGATCCTCGTTTCACCTCTAGCGTGTGGAGAGGTCTCCAGCATGCTTTTGGCTCTCAATTGTGCCTCATCACTGCTTTTCATCCTCAAATGGATGGTCAGACAGAGCAAACCATCCAAACTCTTGAAGACATGCTGCGCTCTTGTGTTCTTGATTTTGGAGGTTCATGGGTGGAGCACATGCCCTTGGTAGAGTTTGAATACAATAATAGTTTTCACTCTACCATTGGTATGGCGCCATTTGAAGCCTTGTATGGCCGGCCATGCCGTTCTCCGTTGTGCGGGACTGGGGTTGGAGAGTCAGCAATTCTCTGACCAGAACTAGTGCAGAATACAATAGAGATGGTTCAGGTGATTCGTGAGAGGATGAAGACAGCATAGGATCGTCAGAAATCATATGCTGATCAAAGAAGGAGACCCTTAGAGTTTAATGTTTGGGATCATGTGTTTCTAAAGGTGACTCCCCATCGTGGGCATCGATGTTTTGGTCGTGGAAGTAAGATTTCTCCCCGGTTTGTTGGGCCTTTCGAGGTGTTAGCTCGTGTTGGAGCTGTGGCGTATCGAGTATCACTTCCCCCTCATATGAGTCAGGTACAAGATGTACTCCATGTATCACAGCTCCGTCGTTACCTTCATGATGAATCTCATGTTATCGATTGGGGAGAGATCGATATTGATGATGATGCAACCTTCAAGGAGCGACCTGTGGAGATCCAAGACCGCAAGGAGAAGGTGTTGCGTGGGCGTTTTATCCCCTTTGTGCGTGTCTTGTGGCGACACGGTGGCATGGAGGAGATTACATGGGAGCGTGAGTCACAGATACGTGCTCAGTACCCAGAGTTGTTTAATGTTTAACTATTTTCATGTAAGGATGATTCCTTTATGGTTAGACCTTTCATGTTTTATTTATGTACCTTTTGTGTGATGTTATGATTGAATTGTTTGGATATGGATTGTTTGTTTCCATATTCTCGGATGTTGTAGTTTTGTTCCAGCTTTCAAACAACTCATGGTGGTTTTCCCCTGAGAGGTATCTTATGGGGTGGTTGTTCGGACCCCTCTTTTCTACTAATTTGGTTTTTAATTCTCGAGGATGAGAATGTTTTGAGAGGTATATAATGTAATGTCCCAGACCTCTCCGGTCCACTACTTTGTGAAAATGTGGTGTTGGAGGTGTTCCGGGAGGTTAAGGTGACTTATCCCCTAGCCGCATCCTACTGGTAGCTCGGTCTACCGGTAGCCACTACCTACCGGTAGCTCGGTCTACCGATATCCGCAGCCTACCGGTAGCTCGGTCTACAGGTAGTCGCAGCCTACCGGTAGCTCGGTCTACCAGTAGCCGCAGTCTAGTAGTAGATCCGCTAACACTTTTCCAAATTTCAAGTTCTGTGAACAGTATTTCTATAGGTGACATTCTATCGGTAGACTTGAATAATGTTCTATCGGTGAGGATCTAACGGTAGACTTGTGTTTCTATCGGCAAGGTTCTATCGGTGACCTTTTCTTTCCATTGTCAATTTTTGAGTTCTGTGAATAGTTTTTCCAGAATTTTAAGAGCTACTGATTCCTTCCTTTTCCAAATTTCACATTTGAACAGTGTTTCCAGAATCCTAAGAGCTACTGATTCCTTCCATTGCCAAATTTCACGTATGAACAGTGTTTCCAGAATCCTAAGAGCTACCGATTCCTTCCTTTGCCAAATTTCACATTTGAACTGTGTTTACAGAATCCTAAGAGCTACCGATTCCTTTGCCAAATATCACATGTGAACAGTGTTTCCAGAATCCTAAGAGCTACCGATTCCTTCCTTTGCCAAATTTCACGTTTGAATAGTGTTTCCAGAATCCTAAGAGCTACCGATTCCTTCATTTTCCATATTTCACGTTTGAACAGTGTTTCCAGAATTCAAAGAGCTACTGATTCATTCCTTTGTCAAATTTGAAGTATGTGAACAGTGTTTCCAAATTCCTACAGTTTTCCCCTTTTGACGTTTTCTTTGATGTAAAATACTTTTTAAAGCATTATTTTAAGGGCTCTTATGGCCATTTAAAATGCCATAAATCCTATATTAATTATTCCTATGGCCAGGATGTATTTACTTGGTCAAAACGCGTGGGTTAATGTGATCCATTTTTAATGGAGAATTAACCAGATCTTAAACTGTCGCCCCATTAAATCTTCAAAAAGGGACGAGATATCATTTTCCCTTGTTCTTTCCCTTTTTTCTCAACTAAGAGGCACTAGAACCTTTCAATCCTTTCCGTAGGAGTTGCACAATCAATCTTTACTCCTAGGATTGGTTCTGCTCTGTTTTGGATGCAACCGAGCCGTGTCGATCAATCTTTGATATAAGGTATGTTGTATCGTCGTTCTTTTGGGGTTTATCTTCTCTTATCCTCCTTTCCATGATTATACCATGCAATTTCCAAGATTCTAATGGGTTTTCTTTGGGTTGGTTGGTACTGTCATACCGCAGTATCCTCCGATGGATGCAGTTGTCGCAAGGTGAAGATCGTGACCTGTTGTGTGGATAGAGAACGTGAGGAACTGTTTGAGGTAGGGGTTTTATGGCTTCTCTAATTGTATATGTTCAATCGTAGAATTAGCATGATTTATCCCTTTGGATCACAATGAAATTGACCTAATTAAATACTTGAATCGAATTAAAAGAATTGGTTGATCGCATGTTGTTTCTTTATACGGTGATAACGGTTTGCCTCATGTTTTCCTAGATATAGTGATATCTATATTTTCTTTGATTTTTTGTTCGTTCATGATAGAAATTGATAATGAACGTAAAGCCAGAATTAATTGTTAATTAATTGGATAAAGATAAAGAGGCATGTAAA
This sequence comes from Viscum album, assembly GCA_963277665.1. Lineage (NCBI taxonomy): Eukaryota > Viridiplantae > Streptophyta > Magnoliopsida > Santalales > Viscaceae > Viscum > Viscum album. Next base: position 1,004,523,410 of record OY728163.1, on the reverse strand, counting down.
TTAATCTGATTATTTCCGTTGTTGTAGTTATTCTAATTTAAGGATAATAAAATTAGGGAAGGAAGCATGGTTATTTAATTGTGATAGCTTGCTGATTAGGTATCCGTTATTGGAACCTACGAATAAAAAATCTGCCAGTTCAATATGGATTAAATAACAAATTATGTGGGAATTTCTAAAGGGGTTTTGAGTTACCCTCTTGTTTGCTAAAGGGTCAAGAGCCCATGGTTGTGATTGTTGTTTTTCTGCTGCTTGTGCTGTGATGTGAGCCTGGATGGCTGTTGTGATATGTGGAGGCGTGGAGGCCTTATGGTTTTGGCAGTGGATGACGCCTAGAGTGGCGATATGCATCAGTTATGAATGTGGGTGTCGGGGAGGACACCATGGGTGATGGAATGGGATGGATGCGGTTGCTGGATGCTTGTGGTTTTCTTTGAATGTTAATCTACTTTGCTCTTCCCCACTGCTCAAGGCAGCTGGTCTCAATACCCTTCTTCCGAAGGAGGCGAAGACGCGCGGGGTATGCCACTTGCTTTCTGTGTTTAGCCTCTCGAGGGAAAATGGGTCTGTGCTCTTTCTATTGGTGGCAAAGACTTGAAGGGTAGTATATCTACTCATTGTGTTCAGCTTCCTTTGTCTTTAGTAGCATAGGATGCTTTTCTAGAATGCCTGGTAATGTGGGAAAGTGACTCTATAATGAACGTTTGATTAAATTGTGATAATCCACGGGGATGGAGGTGCTAGAATTTAAAGGTGATGTGAATCTAAAAAGGAGCAGTTGATTTTCAATGTGATGCCATTTTAGTTTAATGTGGAATTGTTCATTCTTAATTAATGTATAAAGAATTAATTAACGTACAGTGGAACTGGTAAAATGAGAATGGAGTAATCTAATAAAGCTCTTCAAATGTTTGTGTGCTTATAGGATACCTAGTCTTTGAAGTAGCAGCCTGGAGTCTAAGAGACGTTAGCTGTAGTTGTATCTAAGACTAGTTAATGCCCATAGTTTGGATGTGAGTTACATGTATATATTCTGTACTTTTTGTGTTTCTATACGCTACTCCACCCTGTCGGTAAGGGCAACTGACACCCCGGGGATTCTGAGCCCTGGGGGATGTTTTCCCCAACATTCTGATGGGAGGTTGAATGGCTGACTACCCCCTTTGGCCCCGCTCTCTTCTATTGGTAGATACTTATGCCATGAGGCACAGCGGTTAGTTACCACATATATGTGTGTAGAGGGCTGTAATGGATTGTTGTTATTCACACACATATATTCTAGATATAGTATCCTATGGACTACTATAGGTGTAATGTGTATATGCTATGATGGCTTGAGGATCCTTAGTCGGAGTATGGGCTGTAATGGCTTGAGGTATTATACCTGATGTATGATACACATTATACAGGCTGTGGTGGCTCCCGGAAACTACCTAGTTACTTTTGGTTGTGAGGACGGTGTGGTGCTTCGCCCAGGTGTCTGCGGGCAAGCCTTTGGAGAGAGATGAACAAGACATATGTCGTTGGGGAAAAGCGACAAACCAATGGGGAAGTAGTAGCGGGGTACCCTTGATATTCCTTACTATATTCTATATTATTGTATGTGTTACTTGGTGAGAGTATCCATGGTGAGGGTGGGAACATATTATACCTGTTTAGGTTACGAGTTAGTTTCACTTGTTGTTTACTGGGATTTAGCATGCTTTCTTTACTTTTTCACGAGAGGCTTGGGGAGGATCCTACTGAGTATACTGTTATACTCACCCTATGTACTTATAAACTGTTTTTCAGGTCACTTGGAGCAGGTTGGAGATCAAGCTGGTTACTACTAGCTTGCGGTTGGAGGAGGAGATGTTCGGGCTTGTGGTCGCTGCCGTTTCACTTTCTTTTGGGTACTTTTAGTTTTCCCTTTCAGTTGTAGTACTTTTGCATGACATTTCATATATGTAATTGGGTTTCTATTAATATTTCAGTTATGAGTTGAAGTTGGTTGGAGTCTATTCTATCTCTCATTTCTGCATGTGTACTCTTAGAGGGTAATGCCTCCAATTTGTTTGTTTATTATACCCTCGGTGCTAGTCGCCAACCCAGGGCCTACTAGAGGCGGGACTCGGGGGTAATTATCTCCCTTATCACATTTCCGGCCCATGAGGGGTACACTTTGTGGGGAGGGGGTCATGACAGACTATTTCACCCCTCATGAGCATCTGAAAGTATAAATTAAAATTTCTAATCATAACATTCATCCGAAAAAAACCAGTTCTTACATTTACTATAAATGAAATTATGATATCACCATTATTATGTTCCATTTTAAAATATTATAGAAAAGGGTACTATGTATGATATGTCTAGTAGGATATAATATTTAGAGAATTTTGTTGAAAATGACGTAAGAGAACAACAAAATAAAAAATGATGTGTTTTGGACATGAATGAAGAATGTATATCACTATATGATTTTGGATTAGTTATAGTAGAGTTTATTTGGTCAAGGTTTTGTTATTGATGTGTATATCATTTTATAAATAAACAAATTAATAATATCATGGGTATATAAGAAACTCAATATTTGAAATTTATATTTTAATTATGATTTTATGTTCTTAGATCCCTTTAGTTTGTATCAGATCATTTATTAAACAGTTGTGTTTTTATCACAGGATCTAATAGAACGGGTCTGTGGTGCCTTAGATTGTCTCATAGAATATGTGTAAATACTATTGTAAATTTACTATATCAAATAATATGGGTCCATAGTGATTAATTTTGTATCAGAGAAGAGTTTAGATAATTTTTCTGGATTTGATGTTATCAAATCAATATATTTTAAATGTTTTGAATACAATCATGGGTTAACAATATGATGGTTCATTATAAAATTATTGGAATAGATTCACCATTTTTTGGTATTACATGATTGAATTTAAAGGTGATTAATGAGATTTTTGGGGATGTTTATTTTGTTTTAGGATGATTATGTGATTTGCGTATATATAGACCATTTTTTGGAATACAATCTGATGTTGAGGGAATTGTTAAAGATAATGTAATTGTTTTATTCCATTTGGGTAATATAATATGATATAACATTAGGGATTGAAAATTCATTTGAGGTTAATTAAATATATGTACTATTGAAAAAAAAATTATTTTGAGTATATATGATAAAGGTATATTGATTTGTTATTCATTAATATTATTAAACCCTAAATAATAAGTTAAATTTTGGAGCTTATGATTCATTGTTTTATAGTTTTAATGTATATTAATAATTGTCATGATAATTTTGAAATTATTTGTGTTTATATTATCTACAATTCGAGAATAAACCCTAATGAAATTTTGGTTGAACAAAAAGATTTATAGTGTGATTCAATGGTTGAACTGAATGCATATTAGGTTGAAATAATGGCTTTAAAGGATTCAATGCATATTATTGATTATTAACATTATCAATTTTGAGGATTATTATCATTAAAATTATTTATTTAGTATATGGTTGAGTAAAATAAATTCAAAATGATTCTGTAATGGGTGTTTATTAAGAAACTCCTTAGTTTCATAACCAAATGAGTTGGAATATTAGTCACAAATATTTATAACAAATTCAAATATTTCCACATGTATATTATGAGTTAAAATATGAGCCATGTTATACATAATTTAGTGAGATTGATATCTCATTAGTATTATTATCTTGATTCTTTTCAATCTTATAGATCCCCTAATATGGATTATTAGTCATAAAATATTGGGGGAGAAATTAAGGGGGTCAAAATGAAGCTCCCAAAGTAATAGGTTTCAGTTTTCTTACATGAAACATATTTACATCAATTATACATATCTGATACAACAAAATATAAATTATCAGTGAAATACATCATATTGGATAAGATTCTAATTAATATGGTATAATTTCCTTGAGTATTATACTACCCATTCTCAATTTTAGGGATATAGTGGATAAAAATATTGTGTAATTTTATATTACATATTTAGTATATATTTAATTTTTTAAAAAATAATTATATGATTTTAAAATTAATAATATTTTACAAAATAATTTTTGAACATACGATTTATTAAAATGAAATTGTTTTTTAACATTTTCATTTTTGTTAAATTTATTAATTTTAAAGATTAATTTCCATATAATGAATTATTAAAATAAAATTAATAAATATTAATATAAGTAAATATCATCTAGAGAAAGATAAAAAAAATTATAATATATATTATTTTAATAAATAATAGAAAAACAAATATGTTTTATGAGATAATTTTTTTTAAAATATTTTACTTTCTCTATAAAAGTTAAATTCTAAAATTATTGAAATGCAATTTAGAAAAATTTATTTATTATTTTGAATTCATTATTTCATAATTAAATATTTGTGATAATTTTAGATATTTCTAAAATGGTTTATTTTTTAATAGGGAATAAAAATATAGTTTAAAAATAATACAATAACATTTTGGAAATGATCATGAAATAAGAATGAAATGAAAATGTAAAGAACATTTTCTCAATAAAACAATTATTTATAGATTAAAAAAATAAATTAAAAAATATAATTTTTTTAATATACAAAGCTATGCTTTTTTGGATCATAAGTTATGTTGTATATTAGAAAAATATTTTTGTTACCTTTATTTAAATTATGTATTATTAAGATTACATTCATACATGGGTTGTTTTTAATATCCTAGGACTCTATTTTATTAATAATAACCCAATAAATATAATGGGAATCCATACTACCCATAATTATTTGCCAAAATTCACTTTATGTTAAGAAATACATTGTTTTAAAAAATTATATTCCCTTATTACGTGTTTCTATATGAAATTTAGTTTTTATGAATATAAAAATAGATTCCAAAATTGGAATCCAATTTTGTTTAATTTGGATTAAAATTTCATTTCATTTTTAGTTATAAAAATATGATACCAAGGTAAAAGCCACTAACCGTGGAAAAAGGTAAAATAATTTAATTGTGTTCAACCAAGGTTCAAAGGATGAAAATACCATATAAAAATGACTTAAAATGTAATTATGTGATATTTATAGTCCTCTGATCACTGTATATTCATTATATTTAAAATTTTCATTTAATTTTATTATAAATAAATTTATTTATATATTAAATAAAATGTATTTACGAAAATACAATACTTCTCACATACTAAAAGACTCATAAACCACCCCTATAAAAGAAAAACCTATAAATATAATTATCCAACATAAAACTCCATAATTTCATCCATAATATTCATACCACATGTTCATTGGAATAAGACTCATTATATTTCTAAAATGATATCAAGACCAGATATGCTTTTAATGGGGAGATACATTTCTCCTTTATTTGAAATAACATCTTATCATTCCATTTAATTTTTATCTATCACCAACCAATTAAAAATTCTTATTTGCCTCATTAAATATTTCCAAATAACATAATTATAACTATGTAATGAATATTTTACAATAAAATGGCATCATATTTCTACTAATGAATTCATTAAAACATAGGGTCAGTTTTACTACCCAAATTAATTATGTTATAAATTTAAATCATACATGTTAATAAAAATATAATTACTTTTAATATATGAAATTAAAAAGAAAATAAATATTTTTTGTATTTGTATTATTACTAATTTGATTTAAAAAATTATTGATATACCATATTTAATTCATTGGAAATTTTGAAAATGAATGCGATATTGATTACATATTTGAAAACCATTAAAAAACCTCTTTGAAGAAACAAGGAAGTTCAAAAGTCATTATAAATTATATAACAATACTTTTAATATTAATGATATGATGAACTCATGAACATGTAATTTTGATCAAAACCCATAAAAAACGTACAAGGAACAATTTTAGTAACTAATAACCAATTATCAATATAATCGTGAAATAATTAATAAATATGTACTAAATGAATATAAATGTTTAATATTTAATTTATTACATATTATTAAGGATTTGAAATAAAATTTTAATTTGTATTATTATATTATATAGAGATATTAAATTCATACATCCAAGAATAACACTATGGTTAGGGTTTTTCATATCTATTTTAATTCCTTAGGACATGATTCATATTTTTCGCAATGTTATAATAAATATGTTTTAATTTCTAATCTATTATATTAATTTATACTAATGTTATTTTATTTAATTTTATTTTAATTTTTTTATCATGATCTCCCATTCATGTTATTTTGATTCATAAATTTTTATATTTATAAGGGTTTCAAATATGAAATGTTTTTCCTTAAGAAATGTTGTGTATTGTGCATATATAATCATAGTTAAGGGGTATATAATATAACATTGAACAATTATATCATGATTACCTTATTTAATGATGGTATTAAATGTTTTTTTGACAATTTTTATATTTATAAATATTTTAAATCAAATGTAACAAAATCCATGAGGGTTTCTATTGCAATATCATTTTAAATTTATGATTCATCATGTTCAAAATTCAATTTTATACAATTATATATTTTTTATATTAATCAAATCATTTATAATTATAATATACTTATTGATGGGTTTTATAAGATTTATAGAGATTCAACTACCCTTTGGGCCATAATTCAATACAAACGTTGTGTGTAAGTGTAATTGATCATATCACTTTTATTTTGTAAAAAATATATATCCTCCGTTTCCATATTATATATATTTTTGAGTGTTCTTATCTATAATTAAATTATTAATTAATGTATTGACCAATTTTTTTTAGTAAAAACATATTCCATAATGATTTTTTTTGTTATATTTTAGACATAAATAGTACATACAATCAACTGAGATTTACTTAATTACTAAACATTGTTACATTACTTATCAATTAAAAAACATAATTACCGACATTACAAGTAGAAAAAATAGAAGACCTACAATGAGAAAATATGGATCACCCCAATATAATATAATCATCACCCTATAAAAAAATACATACGAGAATCAAAATATTAATATAATAATAAAATTTATTGAAATATAAATCCTTTATAGGAATTGAGGTGAATATTCTGTGCAACAATAGAGCCATATTTGTAGGATGGAATGTGACATTTTGAAATGTAATGTGACCGTTGGAATTGTAACCAGACCAGCATAAAATTATTTTAACCTCAAAATAATAAATTATGATTTAAATAATATTTATCATTATTATTTTAATAATTTATAAATTTTATAAATCTATTAAAATAAATTTCATGATTAAAAACTCAATGAAAATATATACCTGTTTTTTATAAACAATGTTTCAAAATATTTTTAAAATTTTTTTTGTAATATAAAAAATATAAAAATTTTAGAATTTTATTTGTATAGAACTAATATCATTCATGATATCATAATGTCTAAATTATTCAATTGGTTTTTTTAGGGATATTTCCCAAACTGTTTAATTTTTCAAGTAACTAGTAAAAATGTAGTTTCATCAAATAACTAGTGTCACTAAAATTACATATTTCCTAATCTAATGGGGAAAAAATCATTTATCAAATTTTAAATTAAGAAGTGGTATATTTAATTTCATAAATTATAAATTAAAAAAATAAACACAAATTACAAACCTAAAATGATTTTCCCTCAGGCTAATGTCAAACATGATTCCATAAAATACAAATTTTTTCATTGATTATACTTTCCATTTTAATAAAATGTCGAAGTTGAATAATATATAGGATATAATTTTTTACAAAAAATATATTATATAAATATATGATTTCAAATGTCAAAAATTAAGGATTTAATGTTTTACAACCCATATATTTATTTATTCTATATTTTATTATAAAAATACAGTCTCCTTAAGTATAAATTACCCTTCTCCCTACCCTTGAAAAAATAATCCATGAACCCTTTAAAAAGAATAAAGTCTTCTCCAATACATTATATAAATCCCCTAAGAATAATACATGATGTTTTGGATTAATCGTTCTCTAATCACAACGTAGTTATAGTGTCATAGAAGAGAAGCTACACTTAGAAGAAGGCACGTCTCTAATTAATCATCCCTCATTTATTATTCTCTTCATTATTCTACAATTTTAATTTCAAAACCATATAACAGGTAATTTATTATATATTATTTAAAAATTATATTATGTTGGTTAACATTTTATAATTATAAAAATTATGACAAATATAAATGATATACTCCTCATTTCTACTATTTCGAGAATGTCCCATTAATGGTCATTTATCAACCTATGAAGTCATTGGAAGGAAAAATATTATAAAAAAAGTTATTGACAATATGAATAATATATAATATATTAATATGTAATAAAACCTTTTCTATGCTTCAATAAATAATTTTTCAAATTCATTAATTATATTTATGAAAATAGAGAATACAATAAAAAATGGGAAATGTTTATGTAAAATTTGATATCAAAACACATAAATATGACCATTAAATATGTATAAATTTAATCCATTGATTATAAATTATAAATATATTTATAAATTAAAATAACAATCTTTTTTTCAATGTAGAAATAATTAAATATTTATTATTTATGAATTCTAAATGTGACGAAATTATTCCAGAATTAACGTAAGGGGATTGTCGAATCCAATTTCCCTCTATTGGGTTATTCCTCTTTCATTCCAAAATTCTGTGTGGATATTCCTTTAAAATTCTTATAATATAATTTATTTTTTCTTCCCTTTCTGTTGGATCTTATTAGAAATAGTTTTTTTCATATTCACCAATCATGTTAATCTACCGATCCTATAAATTATTTTATTATGTATTAAATAAACATGATCATATCATTTAATATATCTGTGTAGATAAATTATTTCATATAGTACAATACATTTAAATAAATCAATAATCTATATATATATTCATAAATCAATCTGTTTAATAGTTTATATATTCATGTATTTATGAATTAAACTTAATCTGGTAGAGTTCTGTGTAAGACAAACACTTTATATGTTTTTCAGAGTCTGTGGCACTGATAGTTCAAAAGGAATCACCGATGGAGTACTCACCAATAATTTATTCATTGATGGAATACACACTGATGATTGACACACTGATGATCGATTCACCAATAGATGACACATTGATGATCGACTCACTGATGATCGAAACACCAATGATCGACTCACTGATATATGACACACCAATGAATGAGTCATTGATGAATGAAAAAATGATGAACAGGTCACTAGTGATGACTCACCAATGCACGGAAAGACAGATTGCACAAATGACTCTCTGATACACCATGTCCCTGATACTAATGGAAATAATTCACCAAAACTCAGATTCACTAATGTTGATAGACCATTGATGACAGACCAATGCCAATGAATCACTGATACATTTGTCTCAAGGATATTCATAAAAACAGTTTCAAATTTATTTATTCAAATTTATATCAAATATCCATAATTACAAAAATAAATGATTTAGAAATTATTTAATTTTGTATGTTGGAAATTTCGTATACAGTAAAAGGTAAATGCTTATGGGTAGATCTTCATACCTACTGGACCTCGAAGTATAAAATACACACCGGGTATTTTATGACAGAATGAGTAATATGCTGAAAAGTAAAAACTGTAGAAAAACTAAAAACTACTGCAACTATCAATATTTTCTTCAAAAACTCATCAACATAGATAAATAACCTTTATGGAGATCAACAAGACAAGAAAAAACCTGATGGACAACAATTAACATACAAACATTAAGGAGTTGAATGTTTTTCACAAGGAACGATACAATACTCTGTTTGTGAAGCCAACACCCAGAAGAAGACTGAAGCCTCATTTCTACTACATAAACTGAGTCCATATCATAACTACATAACACACATAGACTTCTAAAATCTATTCTACATCCATATCCATATTGGGTTCTTTTTTATTCATTTTTTTGCAGTGTGTGTCTCTATCACACAAACACACACACACTATCTCCTTTTCAAAACTGAACGATTCATGATATTCATAAACACCAACTCATATTATTCTTGTATCCCATGTAGAATAGTGGAAGATTTCAAGTGTGACCTCTTTGTTGTTTTTTCCAGGAATAAATATTGTAGAGGTCAGCTGTGACCTTGTCGGCCATGTGTTTTGTTGTGATCCACGATCTAGGGTGTTGATCTGACTGTTTATTAAATTAAACTACTTAGTGGAAGGTGATCACCATGTGTAGAATATTATGTCTAAGCTTTTGACTAAACCTCTTGTTTATATTTTGTGTGCCTTTTCATTTTAGTTTATTCTGATTTGTGTTTATTACATTTCACATAATACTAAATTTAACTTTTATTGTCAGATTATAATATCTTTATATATGTTTTGAACCAGTAGACTAGTTTCAATAGTAATACAAATCTTTATATAAATTTAGCTGATAACTAATCATTCTTTTAAGAAATTAATTTAACATTCATGACTTTTATAAATTCACTACAAACATACTTTGATTAATTTGGTAATTGTGGAAAATTTACAAAGATTCACTTTTAACAGAAATTTTTATTGATACTATATTCAACACCCTATTGAGTAATCTACTCCGACCAACATTTGGTATCATAGGAATTTTAAAAAAATTCTGTTTTCAATTATTTTCAATAGTTTCCAAATCATTTCATCTATGATTGTAATTTTCTTTCAAATATCATAAAATTTCTATTATTTATAAATTTTTATCTCTTTGAAATTATTTTTTTAATTATATAGTGGATAGTAGATTAAAAAGCGATTCTACTAAAATACCACCATTTTTCAATGGAACCAACTATGCTTAGTGGAAGCTTAAAATGAAAATACTTCTAGAAAGCATGGGATTTGAAAAATGGACTAATATTTAAAGTAAATATGAAATTACAAAAACATCTAGAAACACTTGGGATGATCCAACCAAGACTATTTATAACAATAATTGTAAATCAATGAATTCTATATATTTTTCACTACGAGATGAAGAATCTAATCATATTTCTTCCAATAAAAATGTGCATCATATTTGGGACACTTGGTCTATTTTTCATGAGGGAACATCTTATGATAATGAAATGATATTAAATACATATACAATAAAATATGATAATTTCATAATGAAGTTTGATGATTCTATTTATGAAATTTATCTTATGTTCAATGAAATTATGATTACTATGATTTCATTACAAAGAGAATTTATACAAAAATAGAATATTTTAGGGATTTTTTGATTCTTACAATAGATATGGTGAGGGACATCAATAACTATAAGATAGTCAGGAAACATTGATTAAATGAAACTAAAACAATAGATTGTAAAATTAATAATGAATAAAGTGGAATTGAAGCTAAATTAATAAGAGTATGAACCAAAACGAATTAATGTAGCCTTCAATACAACATCCTCTAAAAGTAAAGAGAAATAGAAAGTTCAAATTACCGTTTAAATATCTAGTCGTGAAGAATCCACTTCAGACATTGATGATCAAATGGCCCAGATGGCCATGGGAATTAAGAAATTTTTTATGAAAAATATGTTTTTAAAAGATACCAATTTAAATGGAATGAATTAATGTAAGGGAAATCATTAAAAGGATTGGGAGATAACTGATAAGTCAGAGTAAATAATTTTCTACAAATGTAAAAAGAAATGAAATGTTGAAGATGAATGTCCAATCCTCAAATACAAAAATAATAACGAGAATAAATGATAGAATGTATAAGAAATAAATGAAGGATAACTAAAGATCCTATGATGAAATCTCCAGTGAATCTTCTTATTCTAACTATGTTAATGATGATATGGCTAATATTTTTTTATTGAAAACATAACTCAGGTAATCATAGACTCTCATATTCAAAATTATTATAATTCTAAGAATGAATGTGACATTGAGAATATGATAAATTATGATTTATTTTTCTATTGTAAAATGATGGAAGAAACATGTAATGAGTAAAATGATAAGTATAAATAATTAATTAAACAAAATTCTCTTACCATAAATGTTAAATGTGAACTTACAACAGATTATGAGAAACATTCTCCACTTATTAGGGAAAATAATGAATTAAAATTTTCTAATAACAAATTAACGAAGGATATTGAGAAATTGACCAATGGAAAAAATAACTTACTCAAATTACTAGTAAACATAAATATTCTAAGTACACTTATAGGATAGGATGTCAACTTGGTCAAAGGATTATATCCAAGACACATTTTATATCCAAATTTTTAAAATCGTCTTCAATCTTCAAAAACTAGAATTTTATTTCATGTTCCACTTCAAATAATTATATTACAACATCATGTTCTTCTAGACCAAACAATGTTTATTTTTCAAATACACTATATTAATCCTATTGGTGTCCCACAATACAATTGTAGGTTTCTATGTATTTTATAACTAATGATTTTGGACCCTAAAAAATATGGGTACGAAAATCATTTTTCGGATAAATTTTTTTGTAGGTAATCTAACTAAAGGCCTCCTATAGAAATATGTGGTACATAGATAGTGGATGTTCAACACACGTGAAAGGGGACTACTAAAGATCTAATAGTCTTATCAAAATATTTTGAAGACATGTCCCATTTGGTGACAATGGTAATAAAATTTTTTTGGCCTTTGCTAGATTAATAATCCTTACACTATTTCAAATTACAATGAAATTTATGATTATAGACTAATGTATAAACAACATAGAATATCTCAATTTTGTGATGAATGATTTAATGTAATATTTAAAAATGATTCATGACATGTTTTTAATTCCATGAAAATATTTGTAATAACTTCTTATTGAAATGATAATGTATATGATATAAATTTAAACACATTAGCATTAAATTATGTTTATAGTCTAAGGGCCTTTCACAATGAGTCTTGGATCTGGCAGAAAAGGATCATACATTGCAATGTAATCTATCTTAATAAGTTCACATGAAAAGGTTTAGTTAAAGAAAAATCCATATGAGAGTTTCTAGACAATAAGTTATGGAATCCCGATCATAAAATAATTTTATAAAAAATCTCTTTCAATCCAATGAAAAATGTTACAACTTCTCATCCACTTGAGTTGGTTCACATGGATTTGTTTGGACCATCTAGAATTTCAAGTCTCAATGGTATGAACTATGTTTATGTTCTTATAGATGAATTTTCTAGGTATACTTGGACCTTTTTCTTAGCTCACATGTGTGAGGTTTTCTCTTTATTTACAAAGTATTCTAGGAAAATAGAAAATCATTGGGGAATTAAGATAAAATCATTAATAATTGAATGTGGTTGTGAGTTTGAAAATCAAGACATTGAATATTTTTTCTCAGAAAATGGTTATAAGAACAACATATCTGCCCCTAGGGAAACTCAAGAAAATAGTGTGGAAGGATGAAGACATAGTACCCTATAAGAAATTTCCTGAACTATGATTAATGTATATGACCAACCGATTTATTTCTGGGGTGATGTAATTAATACAGCTCATTACCAAACAAAAATAGTCTTAATCATACCCATCATTATGAAAACTCCTTATGAGTTTTGGAACAATAGGAAACCCAAAGAAATATATTTTAAAATGTTTAGATATAATTTATATATTCTGAAAACTAAATACCATATTGATATGTTTTCCGTAAAAAGAGATGAATAAATATTCCTTTGATATTCTATGTCGTGAAAATCCTATAGTATCTTTAATAAGAAAAAAATTTTGTGGATGAATCTGTATATGTCATGTTTGATGAAGCATATTCATGTGAGTATAATACCTCTCTATAAAATCATGAAGGGGATATGTCCAATTTGTACATTAATGAAAACACCCCATATCTTCCTGTGATTGAATCTAAGAAAACATTGGATTCTTGAAATTCTCCAAAATCAATCCATAATGAACCAGATCAAAATTATGAACTTGAAATAACTAGTCCCACAATTAATAGACCAACAATGACCCTTAAAAACCATCCCTTAGATGTTTATGGTGGAGATTTATGTAGAGGAACACAAACAAGATCCTCCATGAGAAATCGGGTTGATCATCAAGTGTTCTTGTCACAACATTAACCTTGATATGTCAATGATGCAATCAATGATGAATTTTGGGTAATGGCTATGGGATAAGAGATTAACCATATTTAATGAAATAATGTTGGGAATCTTTTAGACATACCAAAAGACACTTTTACCATAGTAACCAAATGTGTATTTAGGAATAAAGTGGATAAAGCTCGAAATATAGATAGAAAAAAAGTTCGGTGTGTTGCACAAGGGTATAATAAAGATTAAGGAATTTATTTTGAAGATAGATTTTCACCCATACCTAGGCTTAAATCCATTCTAATATTTCTTGTCTATGAATCACACATGGATATAATACTTTATCAAATGGATATAAAAAGTTAATTCATAAATGGTTATATAATTGAGGATGTTTTTAAAACAACCCCTAGGTTTTACAAATCCACATATTCCAAATCATGTTTTAAAATTATCTAATGCTTTATATGGTTTTAAACAAGATCCAATAACTCGGTATGAAAGATTACGTAATTTCTATATTTTTAAATGTTTTACAAATGGAGTTGCAGATCCTTCTTTACATAAAAAAAATTTCAAAAGAAGTTTTATTACCTCAAATAGTTGTAGATGTTATTATCTTTGGATATTTTAAAAACAAATCATGTAATGATTTTTAAAATGTGATTTAATGTGATTTTTAATTCCGTTTGATGGGTGAACATTATTATTTTCTGGGGTGTCAAATATTTCATAATAAAGAAGGTATTATTATATATAAAACATGGTATATTAAAGATATTTTATGATGATATGGCTTCTATTGCATTAAGAGTAGTGTATCCCTTTGATTTCAACATGTAAGTTAGAGCATGATGAAAATGGTAAATTTTTTGATCAAACTACTTACAGAGGAATGATAGGGAGTTTGAAGTACTTAACTGCTAAAAGTAGAGGTATTATTTTTAGTTCTTGTATGTGTGAAGGATTTTAGGAAACCCCAAAATTGTGATATTTAAATGATGTTAAAAGAGCATTCAAATACATAAAATCTAGAACTGATTTTGGATTATTTTATCTTTGATAAAATCCTTTTGATTTTGTTAGTTACTCGGATTCTGAATTCAGAGGACGTAATTTAGATAGAAAGAGTACCTCTGGAACATGTCACTTTTTGGGAAAGTCTTTAATAGAATGTTGTAGAAAAAAGAAAAAAATTACTTGCATTATCAACTACTAAAGTAGAGTACCTTTCAAATGGTAGTTTCTAAACACAAATTTTGTGTATGAAACACTCTTTATTAGACTATGGATTTTGATTCAGACATATCCCAATAAATTGTTATAATAGACATGAAAATAACATTTATAACAATTATATTTCACATTATTGAACAGAAAATTTGATGCAAGACAAGAATTTTTGGAGATCATTATCAAAAAGGTGATATAACCCTTGAGTTTATTGGGACTGAGAATTAACTTGATGAAATGTTCATCGAACCCTTAAACTGTAAGAGAATAAACTACATCAGACATAAACTAGGAATGATAAATATCTAATGTTCGTTCAACCTCTATCCCCTTAGGAAAAATTATTTTTTCAGATAAATCAATTAGGTGAAACTGATCAATGAATCTGATTAGTGAAACAAATCAGTAGAACTGATCAGGTGAAACCGATCAGTGAAACCGATCAGTGAAACAGATTTGTGAAACTGATCAGGTGAAATCGAACTATTAAACCAATCAGTGAAACTGATCAATGAAACTGATCTGGTGAAAATCATCAGTTGAAACAAATCTGTAAAACTATTTATTCAAATAGTTCAAGTGAAACTGATCATGTAAACTGATCCTATTAAACCAGTCAGTTAAAACCGATTGTATAATACTGCTTGGTTGAAGCTGATTCCTTCAATGACCCTTTTTTAATTCTGACTCTTATAAATAAATAATCACAATTATTTGTACATTTTACTATTTTTTTCATTTTATACATTAAGATTTATAATCCATAAATTATATAAAATATGAAATCCACCTCAACCATTAACCTCCCACTATGCCTTTAATCCTTCTGCTCTTCAACACTCTATCTCTCTACCCACGATCTTTCAACTTACTTTAGACTCAAATATTTTGATATGGCATGGAAGAAGCACGTGATGGAATATTTTAATGAATATCTATCACCTAATAGTCAGAAGGGTGAGTCCATTGGTACTATAAATCCAGTTTTTGGTAGCGGATTTGTTACAACTGCGAAAGAAGTGTCTTCTGAATGGATTCTATCAAGCAAGTCTCTTTTGATGATAGTGATATAATCTCAATGTTTTATATGTTGGTTCTTGAAAAATGAAATTCCTTCGTATCCCCATGTTATGAATTATTTTTATCTCAACCATAAGATATCCCTGAATGGAGATGAGGATGCAAGTATAAATTCAATGGTGAAGGGAAAAGAGATTTCTTTTTCTTTAAAGTATTAGGTTTAATTCGTGGAAATTCTTCATAAAGGTATCCCTAATGATTATCAATGTAAACTTCCTATATTCACTAATTATTTTTTTCATATGACTATTCTCTAATAGAGATAACTGGATCTGATTAATCGATGAGAGGTACTACCTGTGAGTTTGATGGAGAAGTAAGATTTCTCTTTATGTTCATTCAATATTAGATATTCCTAAGGAATGGATTCTTCTCTTCTTTGAAGTATCATGATGTATTCCATATTTACCTATTGATGATTGTGATAATAGTGAATCTATGTAGGTACATAATGTTACATATCACTGATAAGATAAAACACTCAAAGAATGAAACATGTTTGTACTATCCAAGGATTATTTCGGCAATGCTAAAAAAGCTAGACTATTTGGAAGATGGAGATGAAATGATCAGTACCTACACAATTTTCTGTCTTCAAAAATAGATTTTCAAAATAATGATGAATTTATAGAACACTTTGAAGAAATTCTCGGTGGGAGATGATGAACGACAAAATGAAGATTACAATCTAATTGACCATCCTACCAAAACAAATGTTCAAGCTGGCCATAGCCAAAAACTAGGGGAGGAATCTTTGTATTCATATGATGAAGCTGAAGATGAGTTTCAAAGAGAATAAGGATATACTATTGATGACCAGAGTGATCTTGATATTGCTCAGAGCCCAAAATACATGTCTTATGGACCTCCTAGTCCACTATCGGATCTACCCTAAATGGAACCCTTTTATGGTGATGACGTGAGAAAGAGACCAAAGTCACTTGTGTGGAAGTATATGTAAGTAAGTCAAAGGAGGAGTGTGATGATGATGATGATAATGATGGTGATGATGATGATGAGAATTTCATTGATTCCTTAAAAATTGGTCAATAAGTGGTTGACACATCAAGTGAGGAATCTGTA
The DNA here is from genome assembly GCA_963277665.1 of Viscum album. NCBI lineage: Eukaryota > Viridiplantae > Streptophyta > Magnoliopsida > Santalales > Viscaceae > Viscum > Viscum album. The sequence continues at coordinate 1,004,505,937 of OY728163.1, read as the reverse complement.
TATGGTGCTGCTGTTGGAGCTGAGGGACTTGGTGGTGCTGATCCTGTTGAATAGGAGGAATCTGATGATGGAGATGCTGGTAATAAAGATAATACTGATCATCTTGATGTTTAAATTCATGAAATCATTTAATAGTTCAATGAAATTATGTCTGTTGGACAAGAGGAAGAGGAAGAGTATCAAGTTGCATAGTTTCCCATGGTTGAGGAAGTGCATGGAGAAACCAATGTTGTTGGAGTTAAAGTAGATCCTCTTGTTTAGTTTGTACCATTTCACAGATATGATGTATTGGCTAGAGGAAAAATTTAGAATAAGAGGAATGTGATATTTTACGTGAACCACTGGTAAAAAGACTCATAGTTGACACTATGGATCCAAGAGACTAGAAATGTACTTCTTAGTGGAATAGGTTTCCAGTATACACTCTTTTTTTCTTGTAGTGTAACAAAGATGAGGAGATGGAAGCACCTCCTCCTGCTTCAGAATCCCAAGATGATGAAAAAACTATTTCACCTGCTGCACCGAATTAACTTTCTTTAGTTCAACAACTAGCATTGCTAGTGACTGGTGAATATGTCACTAAGGCTGATTTAGAGCAATTCAAATATGATATATGTGAGTCAGTGAGATCTTCAGTTGGATCTAAAGTGAACCCTCTACATCCATGAGTATTTTATAATTTGGTGGTGCTAAAATTTCATGGATGGTGATTCATGAGAATCAACCAAATCTCATTACTATAACTGAGACATTCATAAGAAACAATAATTTTCTTAGAAAAGATGTGAAGAGGATGAGAAATGAGGTGAACTTTCTGAAAAATTATTTCAATACTTCTTTTAGTGGTGTGATAGAGGTTTTTAAGAACCTATAGACCCATATACTAAGTGTAGATTTGAAGAAACTGAAGGAGGAACTCTGGCGAATGATCTCTTGTCCATAAAGTTCTAGATGAAGAAAGGCATCCAGTGTTGATACGGAGTCTCTCAATGATGTTATGAGGGAAGAAAAAAATATTCATCACCATGATTCAGATAAATAAATTTTTCCAAGGTTCATTGAAATACTGCTCATGTTTACAATATGGTAAGGTAGTTCACAAATTATGCCTCTACTACCCATAAAGAGATTAAAGATAAAGTGGATGATTATTTATCCAAGATATATTAAAAGTATGATCTAATCAATAACATCATGTATTTTGATGAAAATCTCAAAATTCCTCCAGTAACAGAATCATTCAAGAACCAAGTGGAAAAATTTGATGGAATTTACTCTATTGGATAAATTTTGGATAATAAGGATGGTTTTGAGAAGACTATGCAATATAGATGTGAAATTAGTAATGTATTCATCAAACATCGCAATCCCTACCTGCATGTTAAAACTAAAACCATAGTGGTTCCACCTACAGTTTCCATTTGAACTACCTCTTGGCCTCCCACTCAAATGATTGTATCTCCAGATCTCTCTAAGATTCAACTAGTAATTACAAAGCAAACTCAGTGTCGTCTATGGTTATAATGGAGAAATAGTATTGCAGAAAATGTCCCTACAAGTGTTGCCTTTACAGGTGTTGTCATGAATCCACATATTCCTATGGCCACAAAATCACCTCCTACACCTCCAATAGATCTTTCAGACAAAGGAAAAACACCTAAATAGACAAATACATTGTAGTCTATTTCATATTTGATATGCATTTATTCCATTATTTTGATGATTGTACTCTCTTATACCTTAATGAAAATAATTTTTGTCTTCACTATGTTTCTCTTTTTCATTCTATTCTTTATCTTTATTCTTTATCCTTCTCTTAACATTTTTGTTAATTGAAAAAAGGGGAGAAAGGTATAGGCTACATAACAGGTATATGCATAACTTATTAATCTCAAAGGGAGACACTCTGGCATAGGACACATAGTATATATTCAACAATATATATATATATATATATATATCTTACGTATGATACAAACTGCCCTGATTTTAATGACCCTACTCTAATGTAAACTCAACTATATATATATATATTTCCAATATTACATATTTGAGGGGATCCATTTTTATTACCAATATTACACCATGATTATGCATTGATTTTTAATTATAAACAAAGAGAGATTGTTGGACCTTATGAGAAATAGTGGTTTGGATAATCACAAATCATGTCAATCTACCGTTCCTATTAATTCGTATATTATGTAATAAATAATCTTGTCTGTTTCATTTAATATATCTAAGTAAATGAATTAATTCATATTGCACAATTAATTTCACAGAATCAATAATCTATGTATATTCATGCTTCAATATTTTGACCATTGTATATATTCATGTATTAATGAATTAAACATAATCTGATAGTGTTCTGTGTAAGAAAGACACATTATTAGTTTTTTGGAGACTCTTGCACTAATAGTTCAAAAGGAATCACTGATGGATGACTCACTGTTGGAAGATACACCGATGATCAATACCCTGATGATTGACTCGCCGATGGATGAAACAACAACGATCGACTCACCAATGGATGAAACACCAATGATCGACACACCAATGATCGACTCACCGATGATCGACTTAGTGATAGAAGACACACCGATGAACGAGTCATCGATAGATAACACACCGATGAACAATTCTTATATGATGACTTATCGATGCCCTGACAGACTGATAGAACAAATGACTCACTGATACACCGAGTCCCCAATACCGATGGAATGGACTAACCGAAACTCAGATACACCAATTCTGACACACCAATGATGAAAGACTGATTCCAATGTGTCATTGATGATTATGAATCACCTATAGTCAGAAAATGTAATTTTTAATTATCAATTGATATTTATATCTAAAAGTCAAATTTGCACAAATTAATTTTTCAGAAATTATTTAATGTTTTTTGTAGGAAAATCCATCGACTGTAGAAGGTACATTCATATTGGGAGATCTTCATGAATGGTGGACATCAGTGTATAAATGAATTTCAAATTGGTACATTTATGACACATTGAGTAATATGCTGAAAAGTGAAAAAAAATAACTGCAAATTCATACAACTATCAAGATTTTATTGAAACTCTCATCAACTAATAAAAATAATATATTGGGATATCAACAAGAAAAGAAATAAACTAGCTGGACTTCACTAAACATCCAAACATCTAGGATCTGAATTTTTTAATCCTAGAAGGATACAATACTATGTTTCTGAATCCAACATCTAGATGAGGACTCAATACTCATTTATCCTACATGCACTGAGTCCAAATCATCACTAAATAACACACATAGACTTCTAAACAATATTCTAAATCCATTTTTCTATATATTTATTTTATATGTGAAGTGCCTAGATCAGTGTGAATCACTGAGAGGGGGAGGGGGTGAATCAGTGATCCCTTAAAACTTTTTTACTAATTGATTCTTATCAATTAAACCTCTATGGCTGGTTAAAGCCCCGATCCACTCTTCTTGTGTCTCTCAACCTTTCCTCGAATAATGCTGTAAATAAAAAGGCACAGGACACAAGGATTTATAAGGTTCGGCACCAAAGGCCTACGTCCTTGCCATGTTGGTTATACGCCCCAACATGGTTTCTCCATTATAACTTGTTAGAATTACAATGGTCGATACAGAGTCCCACTGTATCTCTCCTGAGTCCCACAGGAGGGTCTTTATACTGCGTCCCACAGTGTAACCAGAGTCCCACTGGCCTGCTCCATAATCCCACTGAAGACTTCTTCCACCCTGAGTCTCACATGGGGCTTCTCCTGGCTCCTTGAGTCACACGAGTATCTCTTCATCACTTTACGCTTCTTCAAGTCTCTTCAGCAGTCTGGGAGAAAGACTGCTGGCCTTGCTCTGTACCTCTGCTCACTTGTGATGAATAGGTCTTCTCATCTTTCTCGGGCATTATCACCTTCTTCTAAGGATGACCTGGCCTATCTCTTCAACTACTGAATACTCAGACAACTGATATCATTAACTTCAGTCTGGTCCAGTCTCACATCAACTTCATGCACTGAGTGCATGGAAACTCTGCGACCCCATGCACTGATAGCATGGCTCCTCAAATCTCTTCAAGATCTTTAAGTCTTGGACAACTCAAATGCACACAACCAGATTTGTCTTTGTTCACGTGTGCATGTGCATGCATGCATGCATGCACTCTCCTCTTTCTCCTCTTGGTGCAATAAACCCTCAAAGGGTGTAGTCACTTTAAGCACACACCTTTTCTTATTTTCCTTCACACGATTAATTCCTTTTGATTACACACATAAATGTGTGTTATACGTTGTGTGAGTCATCATCTTCTTCTTCTAGGTGATCACACTTTTAGTGCACACACTTCTTTAACATTGCACACAAGTAAGATTGGCCTTCACTTGTTTAGCACGCACAACTTGTTCTTCGTTTTGCACACACTTGAGCTTGGCCTACTTCACTTACTATGAACACACACTTCCTTGTTCTTTTAATCTTCTTCAAAGTGTGCACTTCACATATGCACACACTTGGTTCTCCATTTTTCACACACAAGGGCTAAGGCCTCATCTTTAATTTGCACACAAAATTTGTGGTGGCTTTCTTGTTTTGCACACACCAGCCGTAGGGCCTTCCTCCTTCACTTGGCACACAAGCACAAGTCTCGGGTCTTCCACCTTTGCACACCCACTACCTGAATATCCAATGAAGGTGCTCAAGGGTGTGTGGCCTTTCTCCTCTTCACAACTGCCACGCAAGCCTCAAGATTCAAGGGCGCGCAAGCCACAAGACACCTCAGCCGCAGGGCACGCAAGTGCCTTGGTGCACAAAGGCGCGCAAGGTGCACTGCCGCGGGGCGCGCAAGTGCAACACCCACGGGCACTTCCTCCTGCCGCACAAGTATGCTGGCAGGGAGGGTGCCAATCCTCGAGCGCACAGATTCAAGCGGCTCGGGATCTTCCTGTCGCACAATATAGGCGCGCATGGGACTCCTTCGGGACCTCGGGTGGACCTGAGTTTTTCAGCCCCGCAAGTGGGTTGCATGGTGGCTTCGGACTACGCAAGACAAGGTGCTTGCGGATCTGAAAGTTTTCAGCAAACTGCACCGAGGTCTCGGCCTCTCTTTATATAGGCAGAGGCGGTGCGTTTCATCCGCGTGAGATAACTTTTGAATCCCCGAAGTTTTCGGGTATTTCAAGATTTTTCAAATCTTGATTTTCTCTACTGTCCCATGCGAGTTCTTTCTTATTTATTTTTCTCCTCCATGTGCATGCGACTTAGAACGCATGCATGGCCTTCGGCAGCTTCGCATGCCTCGGCCTCTGCCGAAATTCCTCACTACTATGCATGTGTGCTTCTTTCTTGCATGGATGTGTTCGTTAGGGACAAATGAGCCGGATGGAGCCTTTAGCTTCGTCGGAGGTGGCCGGGAGCTCGATCTGTGAAGATCGGAGGGCGCCTGGTTCATCGGTGGATGTGGAGAGCTTCAGGCGAGCTCGAGGAAGGAGACGGATGGGGAGACGTTAGATCAGGCGATCAAATAATATTCAATGGCCTGGATCTGAACGGGCCGTGGTGGATTAGATGTGCGGCCGAGATCTGGAGCGCGATCAATCATGCGGCCAGGATCCGCTCCTGGAGGTTTTTCCGCGTCCCACATAGAAACGCAGCCCGGTATTTCCGCGGTTTATCAAAGATCGGCTACCGGGATACTCTCAGTTGAACTTCTCCCCTCTCGGTGCCTCCCTGTGCCGAGTTCTCCCTGCGGGCGCGCTCTGTGCCCACCTCTGCTCCCTACGGGTGTTCTCCTAGCGCCCACCATGCACTCTGCGTGCTCTCCTACGCCCCTGCCACGCAGGCGTGACGCCCCTGCGTGGCTTCTGCCGCCTTGGGTTTGCCCCACGGGTTCCCCCTTGGGCGTGGTGCCTTAGGCCCACATGCCTTGGGGTTAAACCCTGAAGGTGTCCACGGCTGGCCAATTTTTTTGGCAAATGAAGTGTTAAACACTTTGTTAAAAAACAAAGTATCATATTTATATAAAATGTCAAATGTCATTCATCTTCCAAGCCATTCTCCCTTCTTCATTTCTTCTCATATCTTCTTCTTAGTAATTCCTCAATCCTCCTCACATATAATCAATACATAGAATGTGGAATTCCCGAAGGGTCTTCTTCATCAACTGAGCTCCTTAATTAAATAGATTCTTAAATGTTCTTCACTGATCTAATCAGAGATCAAATTGGATCTTCTTCAAATTCACATGCACTAAGTGATAGTGTATGGACTTCTTCAATACACATCATCCACTTAGGAGTTTTGGATGGATCATCTTTACTCCTCATGCAATGCATGGTCTTCTAACATTGTTGTGACATTGTATCATCAGGATACAAGTTCTTTGAACTTAAAGAGCAGCACAACAATTGTCTGATGTAATGATGATACTCCATCATCATCAATTCTTCAAGTGGTGTAACTTAGTATCATATTGATACAAGTATTGAAACATTAAGATCAGTTCTACAATCGTCTGATATACATGGAGAATGTTTCAACCATAATCTTCTATGCCACTTAGTGAATCTCCTAAGTGACATGCCTCTTAGTACCATGGCCATTCTCTTGTCCTCACCAACACCATCACTTCCTTTTTCATTCACATATTGAAACTCCTTGACATCCATCCATTCATTCCTTGACAACAACATACCTCATTGACAACAAATGCAACACAGTGCACTTCAATCTCCCCCTTTGTATTTGTTGTCAATACACTTCTTCAGCACATATGAATGGGTCAATATGTGTGCCAATATTTCTCCCCCATATTGGCAATCAAATGCAAAGGTGTGGTGTGGTTCTCTTCAAAAAAATCACTTCCTCCCTTTGAAAAGCATTTTCTTCACAACTACTAAGAGAGGGATGATGTCACATGTTCTCTTTAGCAAAGAGCCTTTAGTAAATCAACTCTAAGTCTACTTGGGCTAACCCGGTGTTGAAAAAAAGAGTGATGTAACCAAGGAACTCAATGTTGTCCATCATTCACTGTACATGTGAGATCATGCTTCAGGGGTTTGAAATTTTTCAGATATATCAATGAATTGCTAAATCCTGCACATACTTCACCAAACACGTCAGAATGTTCAGGTGAAAAGATAAAGCTCCCCCTTTCATCCATTTGCCTTCAATCAATACTCCCCCTTAATTGTCATGATGAATAAAATTAAGAAACAAGGGATTAAAGTATGATTGGAATACCTTCACTTTTCTCAAGATGATATTAAATCTTAGAATACCATCTTCTCTAGATTGGCTCCCCCTCAAGGGGTGCACTCCATTCTATCCAAACCACTCTCCAGATGAGAATGATCATCATCTTCAATTCCCTGCAATGTTAGCACATGTAAATACCAGAAGTATAAGGGAATAAGATGGAACCTCCTTGGCTCATCAATGTAAACAACAAGGTTGAGAAGATTCTCTCAACTGAGATGTCCCATTTTCACCATTCTTCACACTTGCACATTTGATCTTCAATGATGTTTGTGCTGATGTGGATCTCAACACCTCTTTAACTTCTTTGTGTGTGACTCCTTTATTTCAAGGTGCCTTCTGAGAACTAGAGTCTCCTGGTGAAATCTTCATTCTTTTGAATAATCCCTTCCGAGCTGGAATGAATATCATGCATTTATCAATAGTATGTCCAGCTTGATTGCACCTCACACACAGAACTTGATCTTCATGTGAAATATTTTTCTTTCCTTTTGCCTTAGCAATTTCCAGAACTTCATCTTCATCTCTTTGCATATCTTTGGAAAGTTGCAACTGATTTGGCCATATGACTAGTAAGTCACTTGGAAGTGTGGCCTCAGTTCTGGATATTCCACATGGTTCCTTCGATGCTTTCAAGCTACCTTTCTTAGGCAAATTGTTTTCAATCAATGCCTTCTGCTTCTTCTGGATTGATTGTCTGTGTGAGTTCAGTATGCTTCTATTGATTTTCATGGCTTGTTTACAAAGATCCATGGTATGCCCTTTCTTTCCACAGTAGAAGCATTTCTTCTTGGTGGTCCTTCTGGATGCATCACCCTTCTTGGATTTAGACTCCAAGGTCTTCTCTTCCGTTTTCATAATCTTCTTGGGAGCATCTTCCACTTTCTTATGCTTGCTTCCCAAGGATTCTTTCTGAGCCAGGTTCTGTGATCTTTTCTTCTTTTGAGCTCTGGATACAGTTGGAGATTGACATGTATATTTTCGACCACTTTTGCAAACATCCCAGATTTTATCAAGAAATCCAAATCTATTTGCAGTAAACAGATGTCTCTGGACCTGTGGATGTTGCTTCTTTCCTTCTGGCTTGCTCCCCCTTGGCATGGGCTTCCTTTGTGCTTTGACATTCAGCGGATTGTACCAACAATCATTTGCACAATGCCCATACTTGTTACAACACCAACATTGACCCACAAATCTTGACTTTTTGAGTCCTTCTGGTTGTTGGGTACTATTCTTGACTTGTTGTGTTGTTTCAGGAGAGATCTCTTTCATCATTTTCTTCATCCATACTTGTTTGGAGTTATTCTTCCATCCTGCACTTTTTGTGGAAACACATTTAGAAACATGAGTACAAGATGGGATGGTTGGTACCTTCTTTTTAGAAGTTGTTGCCCTTTTATTAGAGGATGTCTTTCTTTTTGAATCATCCTGCTCAATGCATACTTGAGTAGCAACATTTCTCCTTTTAGATGACTGGGAGGCTTTGGCTTTGGTTGATTGCTAATTTTTCAATATCACCTCGAGTTCTAAGCATTTCATATTGAGGGAGTTCTTCTCATCCTCAATAGTTCTTAGCCTTCCTTCCCATTTCTCTTCCAGCTGCTTTATCTGGTCTTCATGCACCATTTTTATTTCTAGCAATGAATTGTCCAGCTCCTTCACCCTTTTTACTTTCTCTTCTAGTTGAGCATCTTTGACAACCATTGAAACTCGGTGCAATTTTTCCAGTGCATGGAAAACTTCTATGATCATTGTCATAAAGATTTCTTTCTCAGAAAGTCTTCTTTGCAATTCTTCACAAGTATCTTCAAATCTATTATTGCAAAGAGAAACTGTTTCATCCTTAGCCTTCACCAGCATTCTGAGAGTGTTGGTTATGCCAACCCTTTTAGCCAACTGATCTTCCATTGTATTGGCTTCTTCTTCTAGCTTCAATTTTTCTTCTTGAAGATCAAGGATGCCTGTAGCTATACACATTGCCACTTCCTTGGGGACTGTCTTCTGAAGATATTCGATTGCACTTTGAAGATCTTTCATTGTTCCAACTTCATCACAACTAGGACAGGCTTTCTTCATCTTCTTGTCCTGTTTCTTTTTTCTATTTTTCTGAGTCTTGGCAGATATCTCCATTTGAGGCTGGTCACTCATTTCCTCAAATCTGCACTTCATAATGACTCCCTTGGATATTTTAGAGGTAACCTCCCTCTGATACCAATTGAAGTGCCCAGATCAGTGTGAATCACTGAGAGGGGGAGGGGGTGAATCAGTGATCCCTTAAAACTTTTTACTAATTGATTCTTATCAATTAAACCTCTATGGCTGGTTAAAGCCTTGATCCACTCTTCTTGTGTCTCTCAACCTTTCCTCGAATAATGCAGTAAATAAAAAGGCACAGGACACAAGGATTTACAAGGTTCGGCACCAAAGGCCAACGTCCTTGCCATGTTGGTTATACGACCCAACATGGTTTCTCCATTATAACTTGTTAGAATTACAATGGTCGATACAGAGTCCCACTGTATCTCTCCTGAGTCCCACAGGAGGGTCTTTATACTGCGTCCCATAGTGTTACCAGAGTCCCACTGGCCTGCTCCAGAATCCCACTGAAGACTTCTTCCACCCTGAGTCTCACAGGGGGCTTCTCCTGGCTCCTCGAGTCACACGAGTAGCTCTTCTTCACTTTAAGCTTCTTCAAGTCTCTTCAGCAGTCTTGGATAAAGACTGCTGGCTTGCTCTGTACCTCTGCTCACTTGTGATGAACAGGTCTTCTCGTCTTGCTCGGGCTTTATCACCTTCTTCTAAGGATGACCCGGCCTATCTCTTCAACTACTGAATACTCAGACAACTGATATCTTTAACTTCAGTCTGGTCCAGTCTCACATCAACGTCATGCACTGAGTGCATGGCAACTCTGCGACCCCATGCACGGATAGCATGGCTCCTCAAATCTCTTCAAGATCTTCAAGTCTTGGACAACTCAAATGCACACAACCAGATTTTTATTTGTTCACATGTGCATGTGCATGCATGCATGCATGCACTCTCCTCTTTCTCTTATTGGTGCAATAAACCCTCAAAGGGTGTAGTCTCTTTAAGCACAGACATTTTCTTCTTTTCCTTCACACGTTTAATTCCTTTTGATTACACACATAAATGTGTGTTATACGTTGTGTGAGTCCTCTTCTTCTTCTTATAGGTGGACACACTTTTAGTGCACACACTTCTTTCACATTGCACACAAGTAAGCTTGGCCTTCACTTGTTTAGCACACACAACTTGTTCTTCGTTTTGCACACACTTGAGCTTGGCCTACTTCACTTACTAAGCACACACACTTCCTTGTTCTTTTAATCTTCTTCAAAGTGTGCACTTCACTTATGCACACACTTGGTTCTCTATTTTGCAAACACAAGGGCTACGACCTCATCTTTAATTTGCACACAAAAGTTGTGGTGGCTTTCTTGTTTTGCACACACATGCCGTAGGGCCTTCCTCCTTCACTTGGCACACAAGCACAAGTCTCGGGTCTTCCACCTTTGCACACCCACTGCCCGAATATCCAATGAAGGTGATCAAGGGGGTGTGGTCTTTCTCCTCTTCACAACTGCCGTGCAAGACTCAAGATTCAAGGGTGCGCAAGCCACAAGACACCTCAGCCACGGGGCACGCAAGTGCCTTAGTGCACAAAGGCGCGCAAGGTGCACTGCCGCAGGGCGTGCAAGTGCAACACCCGCAGGCACTTCCTCCTGCCGCACAAGTATGCTGGCAGTGAGGGTGCCAATCCTCGAGCGTGCAGATTCATGCTGCTCAGGATCTTCCTGTCGCACAAGATAGGCGCGCAGGGGACTCCTTCGGGGCCTCGGGTGGCCCTGAGTTTTTCAGCCGCGCAAGCGGGTTGCACGGTGGCTTCGGACTTCGCAAGACAAGGTGCTTGGGGATCTTAAAGTTTTCAGCAGACTGCACCGAGGTCTCGGCCTCTCTTTATATAGGCAGAGGCGGTGCAGTTCATTTGCGTGAGATAACTTTTGAATCCCTGAAGTTTTCGGGTATTTCAAGATTTTTCAAATCTTGATTTTCCCTACTGTCCCACACGAGTTCTTTCTTCTTTATTTTTCTCCTCCACGTGCATGCGACTTAGAACGCATGCACGGCCTTCGGCAGCTTCACATGCATCGGCCTCAGCCGAAATTCCTCACTACTATGCATGCGTGCTTTTTTCTTACATGGATGTGTTCGTTAGGGACAAATGAGCCGGATGGAGCCTTTAGCTTCATCAGAGGTGGCCGGGAGCTCGATCTATGAAGCTCAGAGGGTGCCTGGTTCGTCGGTGGCTGCGGGGAGCTTCGGGCGAGCTCGAGGAAGGAGACGGACGGGGAGACGTCAGATCAGGCGATCAAATAATATTCAACGGCCAGGATCTGAATGGGCCACGGCGGATTAGATGTGCGGCCGAGATCTGGCGCGCGATCAATCGTGCGGCCAGGATCCGCTCCTGGAGGTTTTTCCGCGTCCCACATCGAAACGCAGCCCGGTATTGCCGCGGTTTATCAAAGATCGGCTGTCGGGATACGCTCAGTTGAACTTCTCCCCTCTCGGTGCCGCCCTGCACCGAGTTCTCCCTGCGGGCGCACTCTGTGCCCACCTCTTCTCCCTGCGGGCGCGCTCCTAGCACCCACCATGCACTCCGCGTGCTCTCCTGCGCCCCTGCCATGCGGGCGTGACACCCCTGCGTGGCTTCTGCCGCCTTGGGTTTCCCCACGTGTCCCCCCTTGGGCGTGGCGCCTTAGGCCCACATGCCTTGGGGTTGAACCCTCAAGGTGTCCACGGCTGGCCAATTTTTTTGGCAAATGAAGTGTTAAACGCTTTGTTAAAAAACAAAGTATCCTATATATATAAAATGTCAAATGCCATTCATCTTCCAAGCCATTCTCTCTTCTTCATTTCTTCTCATCTCTTCTTCATAGGAATTCCTCAATCCTCCTCACATATAATCAATACATAGAATGTGGAATTCCCGAAGGGTCTTCTTCATCAACCGAGATCCTTAATCAAATAGATTCTTTAATGTTCTTCATTGATCTAATCAGAGATCAAATTGGATCTTCTTAAAATTCACATGAACTAAGTGATAGTGCATGGACTTCTTCAATACACTTCATCCACTTAGGAGTTGTGGATGGATCATCTTCACTCCTAATGCAATGCATGGTATTCTAACATTGTTGTGACATTGTATCATCAGGATACAAGTTCTTTGAACTTAAAGAGCGGCACAACAATCGTCTAATGTAATGATGATACTCCATCATCATCAATTCTTCAAGTGGTGTAACTTAGTATCATCTTGATACAAGTATTGAAACATTAATATCAGTTCTACAATCGTCTGATATACATAGAGAATGTTTCAACCATAGTCTTCTATGCCACTTAGTGAATCTCCTAAGTGACATGCCTCTTAGTACCATGGCCATTCTCTTGTCCTCACCAACACCATCACATCCTTTTTCATTCACATATTGAAACTCCTTGACATCCATCCATTCATTCCTTGACAACAACATACCTCATTGACAACAAATGCAACACAGTGCACTTCAATATGCATTTTAGAGCATTTTGTGTATCCATCTCTCACACACAGAATATCACTGTTTCCAAACTGAAGGAAACCTGATATCCATAAAATGACCCTCATATTATTCTTGTACCTCACGTAGAACAGTGGAAGCGGTCATGTGTGACCTTTTTTCCCACAAATAACTGTGGTTGTGGTTAGATGTGACCTCAACAACCTTGGGTGCTATTGTGAACCCCAATCCAGTGTGTGGATCCGACTGTTTATTAAATTAAACTACATAGTGAAAGGTGATAATCATGTGTAGAGGATTATGTATTTTCTTGAGACCAACCCTCTTGTTTATATCAACTGTGCCATTTCCTTTTAGTTTATTCTAATCTGTGTTTATTACATTTCACATAAAATAGAATGGAACATTGATTGTTTGTTTGGAAAGTGTTTATATCTATTTTTTACTAGTATTCTTGTTTTAAAAGTTATAAAAAAATCTTTAGATTATTAAATATGAGATGTAATCAATATTCTATGAAATTATTTGTCTATTATGTACTATTATAAAATCACTACAAACTAACATTAATGATTTTTTTAATTTTAAGGAATTTTCTAATAAGCAATTTAAAAAAAAGTAGATACTCAATTCAACCCTCTCTTGATTAATTTACTCTGACCAATATTTGGTATCCGAGGAATTTTAGAAATAGAATTCAGTTTTCAATACCATTCATGAGATTCCAAAACATTTAAACCAAGATTTTATTTGTTATTCAAATATCATAAAATTTATATTATTTCTAAATTTTTATCTCTTTTTTATTAATTTTCAATTTATATCATGGATAATTGATTATAAGTAGATTATACAAAAATACCACCATTTTTAAATGGGACCGACTATTCTTAGTGGAAGGTTAACATGAAAATATATGTAGAGATAAACAAAAAAAAGTAAAAAACTGTTGGACTTCCCTTAACATCAATACATCAAGTAGATGAACGTTTTCCACCTCGAAGGCTACAATACTCTACTAGTGAACTCATATTCCATAAGAGGACTCAAGCCTCATTTTCCTACTTCAATTGAGTATAGATATTCCCTAAATAAGACAAAGATTCTTTTACACTCTATTCTACATTTATATCTCAATTGTGTTCTTTGTATAAAATTTCATGTTGTGTGTGCATCTGTTTATCTCACACACACATTTCCTCATTTTCATCGCTGAAGGATAATTTATATCCTTAGACTCACACTCATATTATTCTTTTATCCCTCGTATAATAGGGGAAGAGGTCATATGTGACATGTTTGTTGTTTTTCGCATGAATAACTGTGGTAGAGTTTAGGTGTGACCTAGACAGCCTTATGCACTATTGTGAACCCCGATCCATGGTGCAGATCAGATTGTTTGCTAAATTAAATTTCTTTTTTGTAGGTGAAATCAAATTGGAGAGGATTAATTCTCATCTATAGACTGAACGTCTACCTAATATCTGTTGTGCCTTTGTGTTTTTTGTTATTGTGATTGTTGTTTATTACATTTCACATTAAATAGAATCGAACATTGATAGTTAGTTTAGAAAATGTTTATATATATTTTGAACTAGTAAACTACATTCAAATGTTATAATAATATTTATATTAGTATATTTGAGACAAATAAATCATCTAAAAAATTAGTTGAATATTCATGACTATTATAAATTCACTACAAAATTACATTGATTATTTTTTTAATAGTGGGATATTTTCAATGAACAAATTTCAACAAAAAAATATAGATACTCAATTAACCCCCCTCCCTCTTGAGTAATCTACTCCGACCAACACTTTCAATTTATGGGATATACATGCTCCAAATCTGAATTTATGTCAAATGAAAATAGTTTTCGAGAAGAACTATTCTTTCCATAAACACATGTTTTAATTTACTTCAGATTGATTATTCTTCATTCAGTATTGATGATTCTTATACCATATATGTAATCCCCCTCTTCATTTGGGTACCACATGGTTTATTCCTAAATGTTTTCTTTATAAAACTATCCTGAAACACATTTCCTTTACATGAGGTAATTTATGTGTAATATTAATATACAATATATGTGAAATTCATGATTATGTAACTATTATGATGCTTCAGGTAGACACAAAATTATATATTATTCCCTTGAATTGGGTAATGTTATGTGTATCATTATATAAATTTATATATATATATTAACATGCATCTATATTTTTTCAAAATGATGAAATGGTTATTATATATATATGTTATGCGTGAACGTTATGCTGGTTTTGTTCAAAACAACGTGTCATATTTGACCAATAAGAGTAATTTTTTTCTTTTCTATGAAGTCCCATGGTCCATGACATTATCTAATTATTCCTCTTATTATTTTTGTTATGATATTATTATTATATTATGATGATTATTATTATGGTCACCGCATGTTATATTGATTGATGTTTATATATATCCTCTTATTGAGCTATTACCTTGCACCATTCACTGTTTTATATCCTTAAGTAAAAACTTATACTAACTATTTATCAATGGACACTAACAGTCTAGAGAAAACAGAATTATATAATATTTATGTTTTATTATGTAAATATTATCAATGGACGTAATTTATCATTGAAACATAACCTTTGGATCCTATCCATTTAACACTTTTATATTTTTTATCTTTAAATTGATGTTATAGTAATATAAGAAAAACCAAGGACATTTTAGTTTGTATCAAAGAATGATGTAGTTAATTTTGGAACAATAATTAGATAACGTTAGTGAAAATCCTTAGTATGAGACTACGTATATATAATCACCCATGAAGCTTTCTTTTAGAAAAAATTTAAACATAGGGATCCCACAAGATATTCCAGTAGATTTAATTTCACAATAAAATAAATTATTTATTCATTAATTATGGAGTTATGTTTTGTTAAAAAAATTATATTTTTTAAAAAGGTGGTAACCCTGAAAAACCAGTTCAATAATCGATTTGAGGAAGAATACAGTGATTTTCCAAACTACATCCCCAATGAATTGGTAGGCGGTGTTCTAAATTTCATGGAAATACATACCCAACTGTCCCAAGATATGAACAGTTATCTGATTGATGTGAATCGTCCATGTTAAACTAATAAGGAGTACCTGGCTATCGAGTCTATTAGGAAAAAATTAACCCCAACATTTGTTGGCTCTTCTGATCGACTATTCGTAGAATAATGGATCATCTCAATGAAAAAGATATTTTCTGTGATTCAGTGTTCCGAGAAGAAGAAGGTAACCCATGGGGTTTATTATTTAGATAGTGTAGTCGATCCATGGTGGTTATTGGTAATGAACACCAAGCCATATGATGAAACACATGATATTAAATCAAAATACTTTAAGAAAAAGTATTGTAACATGTATTTCCCAAGAACAATTCAAAAAAAATATGGAGAGAGAATTTATTAATCCAAAGTAAAATAATGGTGAATAAATCATGAATTATGAGGTAAACATAAAAATGGATTCAATATAATCATCATTTTTTTAATCAACAATGACAGAAAAATATAAATATTCTTTTATTTTTTAAAAACCACACCTCCAGAAGTCTCTAGATAGCAGTACAGTTTTTATAAATGATGTGGCGGTTCAATGTCCTATAAATGTAGATATGGATTTAGTATGATGATCCTAGGTTTATGGATATATGAAGATTAGGATAGAGTTTCAATATGGTGGATTAGATGACAAAGGTGGAAAGAGTATCCAACTACCAACATGTCAAAAATCATGGAAAAATATTCATAGGAATTTTATCAAGTGGGAGGGTAAATGATACATGTGTGGGTGAGAAGGAAAATAAGATCATGAATGATATAGATATATTAATAAAATGACAAATATAATGTAGTAATGGATGAAACATGCTTATTCACCACTGATTGGTATATGCATCAATCATTTGGAGAAATTGAACTATGAAATCCAGTTCACTAAACCTAATGTCATTTAAGGTCATTGGGGTCAACCACCATCAAATAAAAGTGTTGAAAGGAAATATTATTCCATTAAAATTGCTGATGTTGATATAGAAAACAGTGTTATACAAGGTACACTTTCTATTCACTAATGAATGTTAGGATTTTTTATTTGATTCCAGTTCTACACACTCCATTATTTCTGTTATGTTTTCTTGAATTGTAGGATTGAATCCATGAATCCATGAAGTAAGGATATCTATAAAATAATCTAGTGGTGAAATCATTGAATCCAATGTGTTGGACTCGCCATTCGTTGGCATACTTGGGAAGATTCTTCCAGAAAATATCATAATACTTTCATTAGTGGAATTCGAGGATATACTATGCATCCGTTAAATCTCAATAAATAAATCTCAAATCAACTATCGTGAGAAGAAAATATATTTTCATAATTCAAAAAATCTTGTGATCCTCTAAAAATTTATGACATTTCATGATTTTCCAATGGAAAATCCCTCTGTGTTGTTGTTGTTGATACATTGGGAAGAAGTATAACATTATTAAATAGTTTTTTTGAATGAAGGAATCAAATATGAATAAATTATCATTGTGAGGTAATACTCTTGTTTATTTCATGAATAGTTTCCTATAATTCCCATACATCTTGATGTAGAGTTACTAGTCATGTTCATACTCAGAGCCACTCATATAACAAAATTCCCCTCTAGATTGGCACTAATTGAACTAGAAGAGTTAAAAAAGTAGTTATAAGTCAATTTCTAAATATGTTACATATTACCTAGTGCATCACCTTGGGGTGATTTTGTGATGATTTTTAAGAAGATGTATGGATAAATGCAGCTATGTATCAGTCACCAAGAGACCAACAAGATCATTATAAAGAGAAATAATCCTCTTCTAAGGACTTATGACTTTTTTGATCAACTATGAGGATCTCAATAACTCTAAAAGGTGGATTTCAATTTTTGATATCTTCAATTGAACGTGAATAAGAAAGATATTCCGATGACTATTTTTCATAAATGTAATGGGCACTATGAATTCACAGTCATTCCCTAAGTACATACTAATTCCCTAGAATATTAATGTATGTGATGAATATAGTGTTTAGAGACTACCTCCTCAAATATTTTGCAGTGTTTTTTAATGATGTTATCATTTACTCAAAGAGAAAGGAGGAACATAATTAGAATATTAAAACTATGCAAGAAAAAATAAGGATGAAGAATATATAAAATATGTTCCTAAAGTTTGACTTCTAGATATAGAATGTCGCATTATTAGGTCACATGATCACAAGTGAGAGATCATATATAGACCCTTCAAAGGGAAATGAAATTGATTGATGTCCCTGACCCACTACTGTGGCCAAAATACATAGTTTTCATAGATTGACTGCGTACTATAATAGTTTTGTAATAAACTTATGACAATTTTCTATCCTGATATCTACGATAAAAAAAAGGATTAATGTATTCCTAGTCAAAAAAATGATCTTAAATCATCAAAATCTAATGAAAAGGATGATCAATAAACTTTTACTAAAATTAACAATAAGAGGAAATGGATTTATGATATATAGAGATGATTCAAAGAAATTATTGGGTTTTATTCTCATGTAAAATGATAAAGGGAAAACCCATACCCCATAAAAGTTGAAGAATCATGAGTATAACTACCTGAAACTTGATTTGGATTTTGAAGCAGTGATAATTGCAATGATGATTTTGAGGCACAACCATTATGGTGAAAGTTATGACATATATAAAGATAATAATATTCTAAATAATATATACATAGAAAAGTATCTCAATATTAGCAAAATGATATGGTTATTGATAATAAAAGCCTACAATGGCTCAATTCCCTACCATCTTGGAATGGAAAACTAGGTAGAGGATGATCGTACCAGAAATTATCCAACTCCGGTATCCATGATGTAGATTAAGAAACATTCTTACATAAATGTTATTCAATGGATGGATTTGGAAATCATAATGGAAGGGAATATATCATACCTTCACCAAATGATTTCACAACCATCTATCCAAGAAATGATCAAGGAAGAACAGAGGGATGATATGTGGTTACAAAAGAATGTGAATGAAATAAATGATGGGATGATACAATATTTTTATATCTATGATGATGGTGTGATTTTGTTTGTAATGAGTCTTTGTTTTCCTACATCACCTGAGATAAAGAGTGAGCTATTGATAAAGAACATAGCTCATTGTTTTACATCAATCATGGAAGAACCATGTTGTCCTATGAACATTGAGGAACAATTTGGCGAGAAAACATGAGGAGAGGATATTAAAGACCATATCTAATGGTTCTTGATATGTCCCCATGTTAATTCATAATTAAAATTTACAAAAACAATTTGCAACCATTTACTATACCCATATCGAAGTAAGAGTTTTTATCCATGAATTTTTTCACTGGACTCCCAAAAACATCATATGTAAAAAAATCTATATGGGTGTTGGTGGATCAACTCACCAATAAATCCTTGTTTATTTCTCTATGGGATGATCTCTCACTTAAAAAATTTTCCATGATATATGTGAAGGATTTTTAAATGCTATATGGGGCCCACATTCGATCATCTCTGATCTTGATCAATGATAATCATCAAAATGATTAAAAATTATGCCACATTATTTAAGTAATAAATTGAATTATAGTAAGGTCTATAATCCCCATCATTATGGGAAATATGAAATGAATATTATGAATCATGATGACATACTAAGAGCATATTCAGTGGAATTAAATGTTTTATAGGATCAGTATCTCCCCCTGGTCGACTGTACATATAAAAAATCATATATTCATGTGCTAAAATTACTACATATGGACCTTTGAATGAAAGATATGTATAACATAAATTTTTTGGGATAAATATAGAGAACAAAAGAAACATGGACCTGATTGTATGCAAGAGATGTCAAATAAAGGTAAATCCATTCAATAATATATAATATCTACTCTTATTAATAAATAGTGCAATGCTGGAAACTATCAAAGGAATATACAAATTAATGTTGGAGGGAAATTATTCCTTAGAATATCACCACGGAAGACAGACATTTCGTTTATAGAGACGTTGTGGATTATCCAAAAGTACACTGACTAATTTGAGATCCTTGATCACGTAAGATCAAGGGCCTATCATATTGTACTTCACCATGTATGTCTCAACATCATGTTGAATTCCACATATTTATCCCAATTAATTGAATACATAACCCATCACATGTACTGAGTCTTCAAGAGGTACAACAAGAGATTGACCACTCATACGAGGAATATCTGGTGACAACCACAGACCATAGGGAAAATGTTCTACACAACAAGATAGATCGCCTTGTCATAGCGTGGTGGAGGAATCAAAACTATAAAGACAAAACATGGTAACTATATGAAATGATGATATAGAATTACCCTCACCAATTCTAATTAGATAATATGAATTTAAATTTTCTGATGAAACATGCAAACAGGGGTAGGATGTAATGACCTATTGGTATTAGTAAAAAGATTCTTAATATTGTGTTTTATATTATGTTATAAATATAAAAAATATAGAAAATAAACAATGATTTTATTTCTTTACCAATTAATGATACATTAATAATTAATGAAACAAATTAAAATTCGAAATATATTTTTGGAAAAAATATTATACAAGAAAAAAAAAATTTAATTTAAGGATCACACAAATCAACAAAAATCATTTCCCCCACTGCAAAAACTATTGAAAAGAAGAATAATATTAATAATCCTAGGAAAAAATTGAAATATATAAACTTGAGATTATTTTAGTTTAATATTGAGAGTATGAATAGAGATTTATTTATTGAAGGTAATATGACCGTTAGATTTTTGGATGTTTGAGAGGGAATGTCATAACCATCAGTATCGGGACTGTGCATTTCTATACATGACATCTTACTGAGCATCCATTCAAAGGTGAATGATTTCAATATTTATGTTGATTCTAGGGAGATGATTCCCTATGTAGCCTTGTTTTGGGATGACCATTGAGATTTTTATGTCATTACATTGTTAGTCATTTTTTGTTTCCCTTAGTACCCTTACAAGGGGGATTATCTATAAAATAAATAAAATATGTAGCCATCGAGCAATTTAGTCAATATGACTGTAGGAATATTAATTTGACTGATAGAATTGTAATATGACTATCAGAATAATAATTTCACTTCAAAATAATAAATTATTATAAAAATTGTTGTTCTCGTCACTAATTAAAATAAATATAAATTTTATAATACAAATAAAACAAATATCATGATTAAAAACTAAAAGAAAATATAAAACGCATTTAATAAACTATATATTATTTTAATTTGTTGAAATTATATTGATTATATAATAAAAATAAACATATTATAAATTTATTTGGTGAAAATTAATATCAATTTTTTAATTGGAAAATCAAAAATTAAACAAGGGTTATATTTTATTAATTTTTTTTAATACATGAATTTTTAGGTGAATAATAAAAATTAATTTCTTCACACAACTGGTGTAAGTAAAATTACATAATTCATGACGTGATGGTGACATATACTTTCTAGAAATTTATTTTTTTACATGGTATATTTAATTTCATAACATTTTAATTAAAATATAATAAAGTCAATTTCGAAACTGAACAAGAACATTAAAAACCATTAAGTCAGAAGTGATTCCCTAAAATATCAATTTTTATTTTATTTTCCATTAAAATTAATTAATTAATTATAATTATAACGTGGTTATAATGTTTTAGAAACATTATATTATATTAATATATAATTTATAATGTAGAAAATTAACCATTACATGTTTTAGCAATGGTATATTGTATTATTCAAAATTTTATTCTACCAATATTCCTCTCACCAAAATCATTTTCATCATAAAATTCATTAAATAGTGAAAAACCAAATTCCAATCCTAATTCATATCCATCATTGTAATCGTAACACCCAAGATCACCAATCATTGAATATCTAACATGATCCTCACCATAAATCAGATTTATTCCACCTCAATCATCTTTTTTCAAATGGACCATAATAATCTCCTTCCTAAAACCTCATATCCACTTCAACCTCCATCAACTAACTAAGACATCTGATCTGACTAGCAATGATCACAAATCAGTTATCCTTAAAAAAAACTCTTATCCTCAAGTAAAACATAAAGCATCTCCCTCCATTTCAAAAACCACACTCTCATCCTATTAAAAACCCAAATATCTTACAATATAATCTATTTAGATACCCTAAAAATATTAAGGTATGTTCTGGAAAAATATAAGTCCAATCACCGAGGAGTTATGGTGTAATTCAAGAGAAGAAACACCAAGGATTCGGTAATTCTCCATCAACTCTTACATCTATTATTCTTCTATTTATTATTTTAACTCATATTTTCAATACCATATACTAAAAAGTTTATTATAAATAATGTTAAAATTATACTATTGTTGTTAACATAATTTGATTATTGTATTTATGACATATATAAATCTCATTCTTTTATTTCCTGCTGTTTAGGCAATGTACATTTAATGGTTGGATAACAACCTACTAAGACATTTCCAAGGAAATTATTATAAAAACCTTCATATAATGAATATACGATCTATATGTAATATATTAATATGTAAAATCATGTATTCTATTATTCTGGAATTAATTATATTATAATACATATTACACTAAATAAAATACAGTAATTAATGAAAAAGTAGAATTTATATATAAAATGTGATATCACAATGGATCAATTTCATTATTGGAAATTGATAAATATAATCCAATTATTATAATTAAAAAATAGTTTTATAAATGAATATAAATAGGTTATTGAACAATCTTCTATCAAATCTTTGTTTACTATTCAGGATGCAGAAAAGTGACCAAATTAAATGGGGATTTATGTAATGGGATTCATAAAAATTTTATTTCATTAGGAATTTCGTATATCTCAAAAAATTTAAGTATGCATGTTCTTTAAATGTTATTAAAATAAAATATTATTTTAATTCCCTTTTCATTTCTAGTATATAAATGCTTTAAATCTAATTTTATGACAAATTAAAAGTTTTTTTAAAAGTAATCTTGTTTCTCAAATCACATTTTTTACTTCTCTTGAGATTTTTTCTTCTTAATTCATGAATTATGATTAATATACTATATATGTTATTACATATAAATTGTTGGATGAAAATGATTAATCAAGAATTTATTATTTATGTAATTACTATTAGATCCATTTCATTTCGTGGTTTATTTTATGTGATAGATAATTATATGGTATATGCGGAATGAATATTATATAAATAGTAGGATGTGATGTGTGTTCCCAGAATTTTATAAAACTCTAGTGCATCGGGAAATGTGACTTATATAATTAGATAGGAATCAATATTCATGAACATTATGCTATATTTTTTCACAATGATGATGTTATGATTATGTACACATGTTATATGTGAGAATGATGAAAACGTTTTTTGCAACTATGTGTGGTAGTTGACCACTAAGACATGATGTTCCATTTTAAAGCATTTCTACATTCCAATTATTTTTCTAATTCATCATTTAATGATTATGGTGATGTTAATATTTTTATTTTATGGTGATAATGATTATACTCACCACTTGTTATATTTATTCATGTGCTTATTCATAGTATTATTCTTCTTTTATTTCACCATTTTAAATGATATATTTCTTCATGTGACTACTTATAATATGGATTTCATTTTGTCAACTAATAATCTTGAAAATATAGAATTAAATAATATTTTCTCTATTATGTAAATGTTATGAATGGGCCTATTTTTTCAAGACATTAAACCTTTAGATCCTTATTTTTTAATGCTTTATAATTTTTATCAATAAAATGATGTAATAGTAATGTAATAAAAGTATTTTTGTTGTAGTTATGGTTATTTAATATTGAAATTTTATTAATTTAGGAAATTTTAAAAGCACACATTTTAAATGTTTCCACACATGTCAATTTTTAATTATTTTACCAAATTGTGAATATAATCTCATGTCGAATGTATTCCATAAGAATGATTTTCCTGATTTTATAAATGTTTTTACTATTGAATCACCCTCTTTAGGTTTTATTTTTTTACCGAGTACTTTCTATTCTCATTGTTTTTTTAAATTAAATTTGAAAAATAATGCTAAATAATAAAAAATAATTAATTCCTATATTTGATTCGACTTATATATTTTTTTATATCCCACAGTAAGTATTTTATATTTAAATTAATTTATTATCAAGGATTAAATATTTAATAATATTTAAATATTTAGTTTTAAAATATCCATTTTCTACCACAGTAACATGTATTTATATTTTTTTGTTATATGTTTGTTCAAACTTTCATGTCACCAAAGCATTATGAATATTCTATCACATCAATTTTCTTCCAAAAATCAAACTGCTTATGTCTTTAGATTTATGTATCAAGTATTACCCTCTATAAATTATTATGATGTATTAATTTTAAGAGACTGATAAGTTGGTTTTAAATGATCACATTCTTGATCTGATATTATATGATACAATTCGAAATTATCAATAAAACCATCTTTTTATAATTTTTTTTAATTTATTTCGACATCCTTTTAAATTTCTTTTACTTCACTGGGGATCTATTCTAATTATAATATCCACGTTCATTGTAATAATGAATTATTATCATGTTCTTGTTGGGTTTCATGGTATGCATTTCATTTGAATGGGTTTACTAAGCTACAATTGTATTATGAATGTTTTCATATTCTTGTGTCACACATATATATGGTGAAAAAATGGGTAATTTATATCCCTATGATTTATTGGGTATAGAGTTTTTTTCTCATGAGATAGTTATGTTTTGATGGGAAATTTTTGACATGTTCAAAACTCATTCATGGGTATTATTTTTATTCTCACAGCTTAGGAGTAGACATTATAGTTATTATCACAACTCATCTTGGGGAATAATTTTCATGATTAAAAAATTTTCATGAGAATTATTGATATACTCAAGAGTCAATCGAGGATGTTATTAGTATTCACAAAAGTAATGACTTAACAATTTTTTATAACAAAAACCCATTCATGGAAATTTTTTTTATTCTTATAACTAATGCACAGAAATCATTATTATTCTCATAAATAATGCATGTATAGTATTGTTATATTCATTACTAATGTGTAGATATTACTATAATTTTGAAAAATTACTAATTAGATTGTTGTCATATTAAAAAATATATACTTGTATATAAATAATGCATTCACAAATTTTTGAGTTGAATTTATTTGATTTTTCTGTAAAAAAATATATGAGTTCTTATGATTGGTGTCATGTCACAAATATATATTTTAACGAATTTAAATGGTGTTCTCCACTACCATGAATATTGTCTCTGTTATTTTGTTATTAATAAATATGTTGATAATGATTATTGATCTTTGATTTTTTGGGTATGGTTATCTATTGAAGTACCGATGATCATTGATTATTTTCTCATTATCATATGACCATCATGTTCTCACTTTTTATCTTCAATTGATATATCCTATGTTTAGTAATACAAAAATTTTAATCTCACCCCTATTGTGTTTTAATTAACTAATTTTATTATTAATAATAATATATATGTTATTTTTAGAAGGGTATAACTTCTTCTAAATTTTATTGGATATTATGAAAAAAAATCCAGAATTTATTATGTGAGGCTTTGAACTTTAATGATGAAACTATATCACATGAATATATTTTTGTAGTTGGTTTAATGTGCTTTTTGTAAGAGTTATATTATGCAATGATTGTTCTGAAACCCATAAGACTCTAAATATATAAGTTCATAGGTATGTAAGTGAATGGATATTTGTTTTTTAAATATAAATTAAGTTTCTTTATGTAACCAAATGACAATATATTTTGTGGTTCCTATTGATATTTTATGTTATTTTAGTTATAGGATGATAAAATGATTATAGAATGAATATACCTTATGGTTGGTACACGATCTGATGTAAAGATATTTATTCCTAACTATGAAAAGGTGTTAATTAATTCTAGAAATATATGATGAGATAAACATAGGGATTGAAAATTAATTTAATTTCATGGGAATTCAGGTTTTTTTAGAAATGATTAATATCAATTCGGTAGTATATATATAATTAATGAATATTGATTATTATGTGATAACTATTGATTGAGTATAAAGATTAAGGTGATTTTTAAGAGTCTAGGTTTCTAAGAGTTTCATATTTTTAATATTAAAATTTTATATTTGACAATTTTATGTTAGTTATGTTTTGGAATTACATTATTGACAAAGAATGTATAAAAAATAATAAAATTTATTTTTAACTAATAGAGTTATATTTTGATCCAATAATGAAAATGAATGTTTATTGGGATTAAATGAAGGTGTTAAATGATGGGAAAAAATGTTTTGTTCATAGAAATGTTCTTATTGGATAATCTCAATACAATTTTGGTTTTAGTTTTTAGATCAGTACATAATCATGAAATTGAAAATGGAAAAGGTATGTCTATATAAAATAATAATTATTAAAACAAATAATGATGTATATTTTTTAGAAATGGTTATGATAATTGAAAACCTAAACATATATATATAATGATGTAAAAGATTTTTTTTATAGTCTTGCCTAATAAATTTATCCTGTTTTCTAATTTGAAAATATATCTTGAGCCTTGTTTATTTTATAGATTCTATAATTTGGATTTTCAGTAATGGAATTTCGAGGGTGAAATTAGTCTAAGGCAGTAAAATTTAACACAATAATTTTTTAGGCTCATTTTAATTCCTTAAAAATTATTTTTATTAGTTTTAAATAAATAATATTAAAATATCTATAATAGGGAAATAAATAAATCATACCAAATTAGAATCAAATTTAAAGGGTAAGAATCCATTTTTAATAATAATTCATGTTCAAAAATTATTATTATTGTAGAGATAAATAAATTTTATTTAGATGGTACATATATAATTTTATTTTAAGTTTTTTATTTTAAATATAGTAAAAACTTTTATAATGGAAAATAATTTAAAATATTATGAATGAATATGACTGAGATTTTAATAAAATAGTTTTTATAGGATAATTTTTTTTACTAAATTCAATGCCTTTAATGACTAATAAAAATATATATTTATCAAACATAATTAATGAGTATTAACATAATTAAATTACATTAATGAAATAATTAATATATTATAAAGATAAAAATTTAAGGATTCAATGGATAATGAAATATGCTTTATTCACAAAATATACAAGTGTTTTTATATTTTTTGATTGTCCAAAAATGTAAAATCCCAAATAATAATAATTTTATGTTAAAACATTAACCTTTATTTCATGATTTAGGATATCAAAAAAAATTTAGGGTTATGTTTTTGGATATTTATTAAAAGTATAATGTTTTGGTGAATAGTAAACAAAATTTTTTATCAATGTATTGTATATTTTTCATTATTGTGATATAATCATAAAAAAATTGTACTCTTTCAATAAAATATTTCATTTCTGAGAAAAATAATTCTATTTTTCATAAAATTTAAAATTTGGAAATCAATGTATGAAATTTTGGAATAGAATATATATTTTATTCGTAAAATATTTTTTGACATTATACATTAATTATATATTAACAAGACTCAATTCAGTTTTCTTTTATTATCAATGTCAGATAATTATGTTTTTTTAATTATCGACCAATAAATATATGAGGACATAATACTAATCATAACATTTTGGGGAACTTATTTCTAAAAAGAAGAACTTATTAACAAATCGCTTCTCTACATTTCATTTTTTATATTAAATTTAATTTTCATACCTTTTAAAAATTCAATTTACAGAAATCGATTCCATATTTTGAATCATTATGATTATATTATGAGAAAACATCTATTTTTTTATTAATAAAATATTTTATCAGAGTAAAAGTTTTTCACTCTGGAAAATTATAAAAGTAGAAAAAGATATTAAATTTGTGGGGAAAAGAAATAAATTATTAATTTTTCATTAATATAGTGGATGCTTGATCTATTTCTCTCCACTTATCATGTTCTCACTATTTTAAAATATTTATCCAACATTATTTGAATATGATTTCACTTTTATATTATGTAATATTATTTTAAAAAAATGCCTCTCGTCTCTCTTAAAAAATTCCCCTCCACCACCACTTAAAAGACACACAAAAATTCAGAAATACCAATCCTAACCAAGAATTTTTTGCTTCATTAAAAATCCTATGACATATACTATAACTATTTGTTTAATATCATTCTTTAATTCCTTGAAAAATAGCTTTTTTTCAAGGAGAGTTATGATTTCTTCACTTTAAGTAATAGTTTTTTATCCTCATTTTTTATTTATAGTCATCATCATCCTCTTATAAATTAAATTTTAACTCTTTAATAACTTCTAACTAATACAATAATAACTACTTAATTATCATATTATAATATAATAACCTCATAATCAAACACATCAAATAATAGTAAAAAATTATTTTTTGGTTCATTTTACAACATACATTAAAAATTAGATAAATTTTTATTATTTATGAGTAAAAAATAAAATTAATATTAATGTATAATATTTATATGTAAATATTTTCTCTTCTTAAATGGAATGTTTATATTTAAACTCAATATTGATATACTTCCTTTATTCATTTAAATTTATCCAACTGATTCTGTTATTGATTTCATATTTGATAACCCTACTAGAAACACTCATAGAATGAACTAGGAAATTCATAAATCATTAGAAATTAATTCTTAGTATAGTAAATATTATTGAGATGATGAACCCATGAAAATGGAATGATGACTAAAATCATTAAGCTAAGATTGGCAAGAACTGATTGAAATAACAAATAACCAATCATTAGTATTATCTGAGAACAAATAATAATATTATAATATATGAAAATAACATATTAATATAAAAGGTAATAAATTGAAAAAAGTTTCTTAAAGAAATAATTTTTTATAATTTTTTATTACATTTTGATGTAGAAAATATCCAACCAAGTCAATGTACGAGGTATTGGTTATTTTTCTCAATTTCAATACATTGAGACATGTCTTACGTTGTGCAGCATTTTTTCTTTTATATTGGTTAATTTTTAAACTATAATGTTAATTTATAATTCATTTTTTTGCAAAATTTTATTACATATTCCATATAAGGTTCTCCCACAAATGTTTTTTTCATTTATACAATTCCATTGTCCTAAGTTTTTCTTGTATCAAATTACCATACTTGGGAAATATTTTTTTACTATAAAACTATTTACATTAACATGGTGTATGTTGTACCTCATTGAAATATTATATAATTAATCTATTTTTATTCATGGTATTGGATGTACCATTTCATGTTCCATTCTAAATTTGATTTTAAATCAGTGGTAACATATGTTGTAATGGTTTATTTTTAAATATCACTGTGAAATTTATATTTTTATGTGTAAATTATTATTAGATGTAATTATATGATATTTATATTTATAACCAAATATATTTCAACCCTTTTTTTATTTATGAGTTTTACATGCCTTATTATCAATTAACATCCCCTTGGTTCACAATTCATCCAAAAGAATTTTTATAAGTGCAACCGACCATATTTATTCATTATGGTTGGAAATAGTTCTCATCATAGCTTGTATCATTTACATTTATTTTTGAATATTCTTATCTATACATAAGTAATTTATTGTGGTCATTTTCCATTGAAATTAATTTAATTTATAATGGTTTAAAATGTTGTCTTTATCATTTTCAATATGTTTCATTTTTTACATTCAGTACAAAATAATGAAAAAAATATCATCTCAATATTTTCTACCAAAACCCCTTCTCTATCATTTATATTTATTTTTAATAATGATGATTTTAAAATATATTTTAATAGTTTTAAAATGTAATATGAATTTCCATTATTTTCTATATTTTTTATTTTAAACATAATGTGAAATTATTTAGAAGAAGAAATATATGTATTTCATTCAACTTATGTTGATCATTACCTTCCACCCCTCACTTATTCTCATTAACATCATTTCCCCTCATTTTATTAATATTAATAATTTTTTGAAAATAATGTTTTAAATTTCTATATTTTACCCCCTTTATTTTTTTAGATGACATGTATGTTTGTTTTTATAACCCCATTAAAAATAATTATTAAAATGATTCTTCTCCCATTTTACACCAAAACACTACCTACATATCTTCTCTAATGATGGGTTTCATATATTACCCTATAAATTATCTTAAATTTATATTCTTTTGTGATATTAATGTTATTGTTTCATATGATCTGATACATTTTATCTTCTAATATGATACTATTTAAATGTTTTATATAAACCATCTTCTTGTAAAACTATTTTCCATAATCATCGGAATAATTTATTTATTCATAGGACTCGTTGGGGATATTATAAATTGGCACCTTCAATATTTTATCTTTTTATGACTTGAAATCATGTAACGCTAATTTTATCATGATTCCCACATCATTAACATTATTTGAATAAGATATTATCATATTATTAATTATTTTCTGTTCATATGGAACACATGGGTATGTCTTATAATTATGTGACTGGTGTGTATTTTTTATTCCGATAACACATTAGTTAATGATTTATATCTCAATTTAAAATGATGTTTTGTGTGGAGGTTATTGATATATGAAAAATTGATTAATGGACTATGTTTTTATACACATTACTCTTGTGTGGACATTATTATTATGCTCAAAACTACGATGTGGACATTATTGATGTTCTCAAAACTCATTCTTGGACATCATAATTATGATCAAAACTCATTATTATACATTATCATTATGATAAAAACTAATTTTTGTACATTATTTATATATTCACAACTCATTCATTCAAAATATTTTAATACATATAAAAAATGTGTGGAAATTATTTTTATGATCTGAAGTCATGTGGGGTAATTCATATGCTCCCATATCATGCATGAATGTTTTTTAGGTTAATAATTGAACATAAGGACATTGTTTTTATGTTCCTAGATCTATGTGTCGACATTATTTTCATTTTCAGATATTTAGTAATTGATATCATCAATAATAGATATATTGAGAATGAAATGATTTTTTATGATTATTATTATGTCAAATTTCTAAATTATTATACACGAATGGGTTTTTCCTAATGGACCAATATTATTTTATTCTAAGTTGCAATTTGAAAAGAGCCTTATGTTGTGGCTCATGATTTATAATATATATTCTTGGGGTATTATAATCATATAAAATTTCAATGATCTTTGATTATTTTCCCATATCATATTCTCACATAATATCTTCAATTGATATCTTGTAGGTTTACTCATAGTATGCATTCTAGCACACCCATTTTATGTTTCTATTTCTACATTAAATTGAGAATATTTTTATCTATGATTTTTCGAGATGGGTATCATGTGTGGAGAGTTTTATCAAATATAGAAAAACTCCATCAAAATTAATGATTTTTGTGGTTTTGTCCTTATCACAAACCATCCAAGGCCACCTATAAACCTACCACACAAGAAATTTCATGGTATGTCCTAAGTTGAGTTACTAATCACATCTAGATATAAACCAGTACTTTTTTATAAATATTATCATACAGATAATGAGTTAAAAATTATAGATAAAGATATTAATGAACTCCTTCAAGGATATTAGAAATAATCATTCTTTACCTCACACACCAATATATTAATAAAATCTCAATATAGGCTATACAACACAATAATATTAAATTTACCTTATATAAAATAGTAATAATAATAAGACTCACATATAAAGGAAGAACAATAATAATGATCCCAATTGGTAAGGCTGAGACTAAACGTTCCTAAAATAAATACCAAATCAAATATACAGACCATCTTTAAATGACCTTCTTCCATGATCATCTTCCCAAATCGATTAACACAAAACCACCACCATATGGGGACCAAGACTATGAAACCATAAAATATATATCATATCTACCTAAATTTTATTCTGTTTATAAGATGTGAATGATTCCAAGCCTACCAGGATCCCAACAAGGAGTTGGTGTTATTCCATTAAATTGAAATTTCACCAATTATAGTGTGATATAGAATAATATAAATATTTTTTAAAAATAGGAATATAGTAAAAAAAATTACACTCATGGCTATATTATAATATATTCAACATTAAAAACACATTTTAAAACATTAACTTCTAATTGAAGACTTCTATTTGTGATTCAATTCAAATAAATAATGTAGAAATTAAACATTTCCAATATATTTAGGTAAAAATTAAATAAAAACAATACTATGACACATACCTAAAGAAGATATGGTTGTAAGGAATCATTCAATGAAGGGAATAATTTAATGTTGGAAAATTTAATGAGACATTATTTCATAGATTCAATACAAATCCAAGGACACAAGTAGTGATAAATGAAATGATGAAGTAATCTAGTATCTTGGGATATAAAATACATAGTATGGTATGATGGTCCTAGGATTTACCAAATACATGGGTCTAACTATATGAATTCATTTTGTATAAAATCTCACATCTACCAGATTATTATATCACCATAATCCTTGGGGGAACACATTGTCCCTTACATAATCAATCTCTCAAATTTATGTAGTATACAAACTAACCTATTCCAACCTCAAAACCTATATCATAAAGAATATTTGTGAGACTAGAATAAATTCTGAACATATTCATGCCTCTCTAATAAAGAGAGGATTTTTAGTAAAAAAATTAGCTCATGGAATCATTGTGGGGTGTCTATCCTATGATTTATTGGTTCAAAACCATAATAAAATAATGAATATCATCCATAAAAATATAAAATTTATCATAGTACCCAAAAATAAGTAAATAAATGAATATTATGAATGAAATAAATTATAACATAAAGGAATAAAGGGAAGATCATCCATAATAAGAATCAGAAACACATAAATATATATAATAAAAATGATAAAACTATAATTAATATGACCAATATAATCTCCAAGAATCACCTTTTCTTTAACCACAAATGCCATTTGTGCTAATTTCCCTAATAATGAAATAATGTGCCTCAATCCATATTAATAGTGAAAAAATTGAGGGTTTTGTGAGTATCTCGGTTCCATAGATGCTCAAATATGGTGTGATTATAAATCAGTAGTCCACCAATAATGTCATCCTTGAAAAACAACCAATCCAAAATAGAAGCACAAGAAATTTGTTCAATGTAAATAGTTTCATGAATAACTATATATATATATATGTATATATTGAAATGAATAAACACGCACAAAACTAAGGGTTTGGGTCAACCCCGTGAGTTGTTTATTTGGATGACTTAACAACATGTTATGTTATTGCGTTCATGAAACCCATTTTATTAACATGGGATGACTAAGATATGACAAGATTATGAATTACATCACATTCCTATTTAACACATATATATGTCTTATCAATATGTTATTTATGCGTATATTTTATTCATCCAATTATCCATGTAATGATTTTTATCAGAAGGTAAAATGATGTTCTACATGGTATTTATTGATCTATTCAATAATAATAATTTGTACATTATATTTATTCACATAAATCATGTGTAACCATTATTATTATTCTCACAACTCCAGTGTGGACATTATTTATTTGATCAAAACCAATGAATTAATTAACATTATGATCACAAATAATTATTTTACAATATTAATATATGCGAAACCAATGCATTGAAATTATTGTAATACTACCTAAAAATGCGTGGATAATATTTTTATGATCAGAACACAGTTGTGGACATTATTATGCTAAAAACTGATGCATTAACATTCTTGTTATAATTGTAACTAGAAATATGAAATTTGTTTATGTTCATAACTCTTTGTATGGTCAATATTTTTATGTTTATAAATTTATGATTAGATTTCATCATGGGTAGATATGTTCAAAATGTTATGATTTCCTATGGTTATTATTAAGTGACATTTATATGTTATTCTATATGCTTATGTTTTTTTTCTATAGATCATGATCATTTTAACCAATCATACATTATGAAAAAATCCTCATGTCATGACTCAAAAATTATAATATAAATATTTTGACTCTTATTATAATACCGAATTTCTTGGATCACAAATTATGTTCAAACACCTTATTCACAAATATAAACTACAATTGATATCTCTTATGTTTACCCTCAAAAATAATATAAGAATAGACATAGTATATTTTCATTTCCTTTTGATATTTAGAAGTGTATTATGTATAATATTTCAAGATGGGTATCATTAGTGGAGTATTTATTGGGATATTGAAAAAATTCATCAAAATAAATGATCTTGGGGGGTTTTCTCTTATCATAAACCATCAAAGGTAACCTTTGAACCCACCCCTAGAAAATGTTCATGGAAAGGACTCAGTTTTATTCCTAATCATCCAAGGCTATAAAAATGTTCCTTTATATCGGCAATTCCCATATAGGAATTACTCCACCTTCATAGAAAAATTAATTCATAGACTCCCTCATGAAGATATGACATAAGGTGTCCTTGAATTATACACCCATGAAAAAGAAACATGCCAAAAATACTAATTTTTTTTGATTGAGTACAAAATAAATAAGTAATAATTTCCCATGTCCCAAATAGTAATGAAAATAAGCCTAACATATACATGAATAACCAAAATAAAGATCACATTTGGTATGGATGATAGAATCTGAAACCAAAATAAATACCAAATCATACTAGAACAACCATCTTCATGTGACCATCTTCCATGATCCACATCCCATGATGCATTACATGAAACATCCATGAAATAAAGACCAATACCATGACACATTACATAAAAAATATGTGAAATATAAAATGAATGGGGTGTATAGGGTATTAATTAAAACAAGGCTACTCGGTTCCGACCAAGGTGTTTGTGTTGTTAATATAAAATGAAATTTCACCTATTCTAATTTGAAATAAAACTATATTATCAAATTTTTTTAAGTATTAATAAGAATATAATAATTACACCCACAAACATTTTATAATTTTATCCACTTTGAAAAAAACTCTAGAACATTCACTTCCCATTACAGACTTCTATTTGTTATTAAAATTTATGTAAATAACATTGAAATTAAAATTTTCAAATCCATTTAAAAAATATTTCAATAAAAAAAATACTATTACGCAATGACAAATAAGATAAGTCTATAAGGTATAATTCCATAAAGATAATTATAGAATTTAATAAAATTTAAGAAGATGTGGTTCCAAAAATTCTAATGAAATATAGGGCCCACATAAGTTATAAACTCACAAATAAAGTCATCAATTATCATGGGATACATACTAGGTATTATGGAATGTTTTTCATATAATTTACAAAATACGTGGGACCAAATATTTCCTTACATTGTGTCTAAACACTCACATCCACCCGATTCTTCTAAAGCCAATATCCTTGTTGGGGCAACTTATCCTTGACATAATAAATCCATAAGAAACAAGAAGGTGTGTAAATTGACCTAGTTTAACATCCTACCATAGATCATAGAGAATAGTATCTAGACCAGACCACTTTTTGACCTTAAGCATTCCACTCTAAACAGTAGATGCTGCCAACTAGAAACAATAGTTTATAGAGGCCTCATGGGGATGACATCTTACAATATTAAGATGCAGAATCATATGAAAATAACCAAACTCATCCATAAATATAAACATTCATTATATTAATAAAAATTGACTAAATAATTTAATACATTGAATGAAATAAATTAAACACAAATCCATAAGGTAATGATCAATCAGGTGTTTTTTCATATATAATGATATAAATGAAAAATGCTAATAAAAAACCATGATGATCCACTGCAATTAAGATGCCTCACCTTCTAAAAAGTTCAAATCCTATTTATCATTATCAAGCCAAATCATGAAATCATGGGCCTAAATCCATCCTAGCCATACAATGATTAAAGGTTTCTCAGGTACCAAGGTGTCATTGCGGCTCGAGTTGGTTATGTGTATAACACTATTGGACACCACCAATTCCAACCATGAACAAACCCTTAAAAAATCATTAATATTTTTGAAGATAAATTTTTTCAAGTAAAACAATTAAATAAAAATATATATATACAGATAATGTAAAACATAAAAAAACATCACTCGGGGGGCTGGGTTCACCTCAAGAGAAGTTAATACCTACTTCAACCATTGTTTTGGTGCATCAATGCATGTCACAATCACCGTCAAAACCCATAAAATTCATAGTTGAAGGTGATATATCCATAACTATCCTATCCATTATCCCCCATAGGTAATTGACCCAACTTCGAGGCCCCATCATTAACCATGGGGTCCTGTTAAACCCATGTTAACCATATATTATCATCCATATAGGGGAAATGTTAATCCTTATTCTATAAAACAATTATAAACAATGGAATCATAGATATATTAAAAATTACAAACCAAAAAACATCCATAACAGTCATAATGTGTCCTTTAGAGATCATATTTCAATAACAAATCCATGTCTAGTTATCCAACACAATTTCATGATTCTATTCCTAATTAATATATAAAAATACCATTTAATGAAAACCCCAACCAAAATACCAAAAGAATCCCTCAAATCCCTTTCACATTTCTACTTAAAGGGGAAATTCTAATTTAACTTCTTCCCATTCCTTTTAAATCCCCAAGATAATTTAACATTCTGTAATCCCTATTTCCAGGAAATCTATTAAAATTCCTTCCCCAAGAAAAATAGAATTTCCAAATACCAATTTTGATTTTAAAATTCTTAAATCCAATTAAAAAAATAATTGTTGTTATGGTTGTAAAATTTCATTTAACAAACCATTTATTGAAA
The DNA here is from genome assembly GCA_963277665.1 of Viscum album. Lineage (NCBI taxonomy): Eukaryota > Viridiplantae > Streptophyta > Magnoliopsida > Santalales > Viscaceae > Viscum > Viscum album. The sequence continues at coordinate 1,004,469,056 of OY728163.1, read as the reverse complement.
TCTGATTTCTTATTAAGAAATTATAACATGTTTTTTTCTACTATATTCATTGAGCATTCCCAATGTTTCATTCCCCAATAAGAATTCCACATTAAATAAAAATTTCATAAAAAATAATGAATATAAATAATTAAATGTATAAATAATTTAGCTCAACTCAATAATAAAATTAATTTGGATTATTACAAGTAAGAGATGTCATTTACTCAACATAAAAACCCATTGGAATTTTATTTTTCTTTGTTTAAATTTAGGGGAACACCTAAATCAGTTGGATCATTTCTTTTATTAAGCCTCAGGCTGGTAGCTATTGCCAAGGCCAATCCATACTTGTCTCAAATCGATTATTATCCACCGACCATCAGCAAATCAAAGAATTCCAAAACTAAAAAAAACACTTATTTATAATTTAAAATAATATTAATAATAATAATTTTTATTGTTAGTAAAATTCTAATGAATAATACGTGACAAATATCTCTCTAGATTTCCTTATTATGTTGAAATAATGAAAAATAACCTGTGGATGACTACAAAAGACCACCAATATAAATATGAGTGCAAGACATAACATATCACAACAATCACATTGCTAATTAACTTTAACATTAAAGATACACATTTAAAAAATGAATGGCCTAACAAACATTCATCAAATTGACATGCGACAATAGGAAAACATCATCTCATGATTCCTTCCTTATAAGAATCATGAAATACCTATTGATTTTGGATGATATGGTGTCTATATAGTTTTATTTTCAACAAAAAATCATGAGATTAATAAAGTTATAAATAATGGACTGGAGAAATAATTATTCTAGATAAATGAGAGGCCCACATTACATCCTCATGAGAAGCCACCAAGAACACCCCTTGGGAAAAATGAAATGTTGGGAGTAAAAATGGATACCCTACTCAAAGGTTCACAAAATGAAATGGGAGAGGAGTGGATTCCCCCAATAAAAATATGATTGAAAATATGTGGACTTCCTACCATCAAATTGCATTGGATGTATACTATTACTTTATAGCAATAAAATATTCCAGCATTACAACTAGCTAGATTTTGGTTAGTAAAAGAAAAATAATTGGATTCAAGCTAAAATTACAATGAATACCAACATCCTACTGCTTTTCTAGAGGCACCCCATTCCCTTAGCCGGACATCGAAACTCGAACCTATGTATAATTTCACCCTTTCCATGTGTTTGATCTATTATAATTTTTTTCTAATGTACATTTCAAAATCATACCATCCACTAACTAAAAAGATATAATTAATCTATATTCTAATAATTTGTGTACACATATGGTTTTATATTCTCCCCACAATAGACCTTATCACCCCTAAAATTTACATCAAGGAATCATTCTTCGCTACCATCCTACACATTTCCACAACTCCCTTCCAAATATCCATGCATTATACTTAAACTCAAAAGATTTTTCTAATAACAATACTATTAATAGGATTCTCGACTATAAAGACATGATCTATATCTTGAATTAACTATTTGAATCATTAAGATAGTTCTCCACAACACTCATACATCCATGGGAACCCAGATGTCGTATCAAATTTATCATCTAGTTTATGGTTCTCCAAAAATTTGGATATAGATTAATAAGGAAACATCTGATACTATTTCATTATATACAACAAGACATTCTTATTGAGTCATGTTCTCAGTGGTCCACAAACTAGCTCTATGATGATCATAGGTCACCACCCCTGAACATGAGTAAAAATACCAGACCATCCTACAAAAAATCAACATCCCTAATTCCCAAATGAATTATTCAGTTATAATAAAATCAATATATGGAAATATAACACTTCAATTTCATTTAAAATCCCCATACCCAACCGTAAACACCCATATATATCGGAAATCACACTTATATTTCCTTTTATAGCTCCCCAAATCAATTTATATATAAAATGTCTATTGTGGCATCCTCTAATCAACCTTTTTGAATGATTCATGGTTTCCCCTTCATTTAACTTTGTATTTAAATAATCATGCTTCATTTATCGCAAAAGAAATTCTGTGATTAATGAAAAATATCATCAAATTCCGTAATATACTCTTGGTGAAATTCCATGGATGAAACACCTACCAGCCAATTTAGTCGAATACGCCATCACAAAACACAATCACCGACATACTTCATAACCAAAAACCATGAATCATAAAAATTTAACATGAGAAAACATTTAATCTCAGAGTATACCCAATACAATACCCTTGATTACACTCAATATGCACTAAGGAAACAATATAAACTAAAACACATTGCAGACAGATATCCCAAGGCCCATGATTCCACCAAATATCTAGATTTACAAACCTATGAACCTAACTAGATTTTACCACATGTGTCATGACGACTACAAGGTTCCCTGCAATTGGAGTGTGGTTATCATTGATTTACTAAAAGAGTACCAAAATCAATGATCTACAATATATATCACAAAATGTAATGGATGGTCATAGAAAAACATAGTCATTCATTAGAACTAATCTAAAACATAAATAAATCACATTCCCAATCTATAGGAACATTTTTCATAACCTCCAATAAAATTATATGCATTATGCGGGTCACAATTCTCAATCAGAAACTAGTTCACTCACCAGCATAGTCATTTTCCAAATTTGCAATTTGATTTTTAATCCTCATCAGGTTAACCCAACACCATATGTCTTCCCATCTTCCAGTTCCAAGCACATCGAATTCCTAGTATTCCAATCCCCAAAAACATTCCACTAAACCTCACATGTCTTTTCTTTTACGTAGTGGTCATAGGAATAAAAATCATTTGTTTCCCCCATAAGAACCACATGTGTCACTTAAATCTTATTTAATCATTATTGTTATATACTACCATACCACCAAACCACTAAACATATACTCAATGTTCCTTGATTTTTTCATATCAAAATGATACTTGTGTACATAATTCACCATCAAACCATGCCACTCCATGTCAATTTCAAACTACCCATGAATTATAGATCCTACATCCACAATTGTTATGAAAATTCATCTTATATCGTATATCATCATAAAAAATGATATTTTATACTCTATGCATCAGCTCTATGAAACTAAGAGTACCCTATCCCTTGACTTCAAAATTTTAAGACTCAAATGTTCTAATGTTTACCTAATGATCACCAGCATGATAATTATTTTTTCAAAACAAAAGGCATTCGTTCACAGTCAAATGGATTTCAATGTACTCCCATGTTTATCCTTTACCCAATGCTTCTATAAATCCATTTTCATCTACCCATTCTCACATCCCATTTTTAATGTTCATTCCAAAACACCAGGGATAGTGACCATATATTATCTTCCCGATAATTCCCACTTAGATAGTGATAATTAAAATTTCATGCTCTTAACCTCCCCACATAAAAGGGAACTATCAAATCCTTTGATAAATAACATGTAATGGTAATATTTTAAGATAGAAACACCTATGTTCAATCCAGTATACATTGTATGATCCCATCCTTCAAGTATGATCTCACTAGAGGAATCAGATAGTGTCAACCACACTGGTATCACCTCACATGAATAGTTAAAAACCAAAAACACCTTCTCATTATCCAAATATATATTCAAAAACCTAATATCATGATAAAACCTATAATGGGGTACCCTTTATCAAACAACCCACCTACTCACATTTGTCCAGGTCATATCTCATGGGTCGCTAGGGTCTCCTTCTAAGCCCATATACTATGTATCACACATAGTTCATTGATCACATGATTGTGCATTATGACATAGTTCTCAAAATTCATGTAATACTATGGGGAATAATTCCACAATCTTGTGGTCACCTATATATCCCTAGAACCACATTCCAAGATCATCTTCCCCACTTTATGGCACTAATTCCCACTATCATCCATGTATTGGAAATCCTCTACAGGAACCCCTTCTAGAAAATCTGTCCACCCACAACCAATGAAATCATCCTTAATTATCGAAATTGTGGAAAACTCAATCTATTTATCAGTTTGGTAGATGTTAATTCCAATCTATATTGTAAATGTACATATATATTATCAATTACACTATATATACCTATTCCCAAATACTAATGACCCACTAGGGTTTTCCTACTCAATAATCATGTAACCTTACTGTCCTACTATTCTCCCTACACCTTCAATGTACATGCACTATTTCATAATCATCAAGATCCCATCCATAATCCACCTGAATTTACGTCCAAATAAAATACATATATAAATTTCAGTCTAATTGAGTATAATTACACTAATTACATGAAGATGATGTAACAACCCATGATTTTATAGTACTTTATATTTTTAATGTAATTTAATAGCTTATATTGCACGCAACACCGACATGGCCTACGTTAAACAAAATATTCAGCTTCTTTGAAATAACACACTAGTATTATAATTATTTAAATGATATATTTAGATAACAATTCAATATTGTAATATGAATAGTAACATGTACATTTTGAATGTTTTTTTTATATTGTATTCACATAAATAATATATATATATAATGAAATGTTAATGTTTTGTTAAAATATTTATATATTTTGAAAATCCATTTTCATTAAAGAACTACTTTTTATGTCATTTAATGAACAATAATAAAATTATCATTATACAGCCATAAAATTTGAATTTTTTAAAATGGACTTCATTTTTGAATTCGAAATATCAAAAATATCTTAGGGTTATTTTTGGTACTTTTCTGAAAACATTCAATTTTCGATGAATACTGAAAAATACTATGTAGTACATAAAAACTAAGTTATTAATTTAAATAATTATTTTTAATTAAAATTTATCTTAAAGGAAAAATAAATAAAAAATACATATGTTATCCTAATTTAAGTCATTTGTGTCATTTTAGAATAGAATTGGATATTAAAAAATTCATTCAACAATTGTTTACATCTTTTTACCCACCATCTAGGTAAATTTTCAAATTTTCATTAAATGTAATTATACCACTTCCATAAATTGAATTTTCAAATTCAGAGAGACATGGTTAACATCAGTAATTCAAATTTTGTTCAATAGGATGAAACTAATTTTTTTAAATAGTAACTTTTGAGGTTTATTTATCGTGGTTAAAAGTAAATAGGGTAATCATAGGTAAAAAAAAATATTATAATAATATAATAATACCCTAGAAAATGTCATAGTTCTTTTGTATAAGTTTATTTCGACCAATTAATCCTGAGGACAAAAATTTGATCCTTTTTTCTTTATATGGGATAGATTAGGACATTTATTATATTTTATTTAAAGAAGAGTTAAAAGTGTTAAATTAAAAACATTATAACTAAAACATTTTAAATATAAGGATATACATAAAGTATATTCAACTATAAATATTTATTGGTAAGTAAAACTATTTCCTAAATCATGTTAATTTATTTATAAATTTTTTTCAATTAAATAATTTAATTTATTTATAAATTTTTTTAAATTAAATAATTTAATTTATTTATGACATAATGATGATTCAGTAATTACCTTATTAATGAATGAATCAAAAAAATTGAATTATAAATATTAAAATAAATATCATTTTATGGTTTTTATTACATCCAAAAATTAATATTTGATTATGACATTTTGGGGTTGATAAAAAGTATTTTTTTATGTAATAAAATATTTATGACTTTTACGTAAACCAAATACTAAATAGTGTTAAAATTGACAAAAATGAGTTTTTAAAAGTAAAACTATATTTTTATATGATATAATATTCTTAAAAATCCAAGATTCTGGAAAAGGACGTATATAATGATTTATATTTCATTAATTAACCCATTTTTGTTATTTAGTACTTTTATTTATAGTGTATTAACCATGTAATATAATAATACAAGAAGAAATTGAAAAAGTTAACCTATTTTACTAGGAGTTAAATGAAAATAATAAGGCCAATATGGTGACCTAAACATGTCTAAATCCTATTAGATGAACGTTTTTTGACCCAGAACCACATTAGGATCAACATAAATATAGTTTTAGCTATTATAATCCTAATATGATTTTAGAATAAAATAATATTTCATGATTTTCCATAAATTCTCCTCACCTCTATTATAAAAGGGTACTTCACCTTCTCTAATATTAACACTTCCAAAGCAATTTTTCTTGCCCAATACCTAACCAAATATCCTCCCAACTACAATAATTTCATCTTGGAGGCCATAAATTGATCATAAATTCAACCTATTGTTCCCTTTTGATCAAATCTAATGGAAGAACCAGAAGAAGATGAAATTATTTTATCACCTCTTTCAATGTTCTTTTCATCTTCTACATCATCTTTATTTGTTGTTTCCATACTAAAATAAAAAATACAGTACCCACTACATACTGATATGTTATTATAAATATGGTACAACCATATTATGTTTTATATCCATCCTATTAATGAAAATTTCACCATATGTGTGTATGTACGGCTTACCATCTCCACGTTGTGGTGTAGTTTGGTATTCAACTCTTCAATATTTGGATGGATATAATAATGAGTATAATTTATATAAATAAGTAATATAACATTTTAATGATTATTTATATAAAATATACCATCCAATTACATATGATTTCACCATCAATAGAATGATATATTCACTCGTGCTTATGCATGAATTTCCGTCTCCACAACACGATGAGATTCATTTTCGTGTTCACTATTAAATGATGATTATAAAAATATATAATATTAATTAGTATGTAATATATGAAATAAAAAAACTATAAATATAAATATTTATATATATATATATTTACATATATCTCGGTCACTTACCTCCGATCAATATTATATGAAAACTGAAAGAGTGTTTATGCGTATGTACGACATATTGGCTCCAAAAACCATGTTTTACATTTCATATATCTATCTATTATACATATTTATATTATGAATATATATTATGAATACTTTTTTTTGGAATCAATTAAATCCTTATATAAGTGATGTGATCAAGAATAAAAAGCTAAAACACATATGAAAAAGAAGTTGATTAGTACCCGAAATGTTATTTTAACATAAAAATTATTATTAAATGGGAAGTATAAATCCATCAATAAATCAAGTATGATTTCATAAATATGAATATGGTTCTATTATAATCTAGTAACAAATTATGGTATTTATATAGGAGGTTAATCCTACCCTCGACCAAAGGTAAGTACATGGTAAGGGTTAATTCCTCAATCTCATTATTATCCGATATTTTATTTGTGTATGTTTTTAGTTGGAAATATTTGGTATCCATGTCAATTATTCATAAAAGTGTTTTCCAATGGATTCTTTTAAGGGGATTTTTATCTAAAATATCATTTTAATTGATTCAAATATTTATTCTTCTAAATCATTCTCATTAATGTCCATGATTTCAAAATTGATTTAATGATTTATTAATATGGACATGAATGATTGAAAAAGATAATTCCTTTCAAAAGTTTCATAGTGGTATAGGAAAAATTTATTAAAATATTTCTTTTAAATGACTTCCATTCTAAATTTTGCGAGTTTTAAATAATTTCATAAAAAATGGATATTTTTATCAAAGAGATTTATTGATCATTTTCATCTAATTCAACATCCAATACTAAATATTATTCATGATTGAGGTTTATTTATTATAATACAATGTTCTATAATGTATCGAATGGGTTATGATATGTTTGACTATGGATTTTCTGGTTTTATACCATTCATGGTTTACGGTTAATGTATTTACATTTCGTATTCCTATTTTAATACGAATGATGGTGTTATGTTTCACCCTTTTCTTATAAGTAATACAATAGAAATATTAAGTGATGGGAGAGGCCTGATATATCCCCTTGATGCATCAGTTGGTTTCATGAGACAAATTAGTATCATGGAATAAGACCTTGACAAAAATTTTATTTGATGTCTTTTTCACTAGGCCGTGACTATATGGTTGTGATGTATGACAATATTCATTCCCTTGTTATGCTATTAGTTATTACATGTGATTATTCAACTATTAGAATATCCATTTACCTATTTATATATTAATGTGTGATTTATTTTTTAAAATTTTATGTTCAAGTTTATGATTAAAAATATTTCGTTTTAATTACACATCTTGCCATAAAATATTATAACTTTCTCTAAATTACTTACCGTTACTGAGCATCTGAACTCACCAATTTCTTATGTTTTGTTTTCCCAGGATTCCAAGACTTTTATTATGATTGATATCAAGGGTTAAGATAAGGTAATACATATGTTCTAAATGGAAAAGTTATGTTTTGTTTTATGTAAAAATGTGTAATATAATGGTCATATATATAATATATTTTCCTGGACTACTAAACTGATCGGTCCTTTGTGACTTGATTCTTTGTAATCATACCAATGTATTAATATAATTCTCCAGATCTAGGATTCTAGGGTTGGAGCGTTAGAGTTATTATCATAGGAAGTTTCACAACAATCATGGAAATAGATTTAGATAATATATGACTTGTAAACATTTCCCTACGATAGACTATGGGGATTAGTATAGAAGAATATCCAAAAAAATTGGAATGTGGATATTATGTGTGTGTTAAAATTAGTACATATCTATCTACATGCTACAAGTGGACGTGGTTCTAGCACAGATGTACCTAGGAGTGAAAACATCAACAAAGGGTTTTGGGCTTGATTCGGGGTATCCTGATACACAATAACGGGCCATACTGTTCCCCTTGTTTGACACACCTAGGGGATATGCTTTTGAAAATTTACATTTTCTTTACAAAACCATTATGAATGATTTATTATTAAATATGATTGCAATGTAACCAATGATATGATTATGAGAATAGATATGTCTAAATATTCAAAAAATGTTGTGAATTTTTCTAGTTATTTGATTATACCTTATGATATGATCTACAATAGTGTATGTCGTCATTTATAAATGGCTCCCAATTGATTGAATGTGAACTCCTGAAATATGAATGATCCAATGAGTAAGAAGGATCACATCATTCATTGTCTTAATCTATCATTTATTAGGGAAATAGTCTCCCACGTATCTGCATCATGTGAAAAAATTGTATCATGTGTTAATAAGATAAGAAATGAATTCTCTGAGACCAATGGTTTTGAAGGGAAGTAAGAGAATAAGAGAATGGAAGAGAAAATATGGATAAAGGGAAGAAGGGAAAGAAGGATTTTCCCACATTTGATAACATTGGAAAGAATCACCTTGGTAAATACTTGACCTGAATGAGATAATGTTATAAGTGTGGTGAAAAATGACTCCATGTTCATGATTTCAATGGTACGAAAAAGGTATCGAATGTAAAATTCTTCATCAGCAAGGATTTTGGACACTACGTGAATCAATGCCCAAATCATCATATCATGCCTCAAATGATGCTATTGGATATTAATCATGTTATGATACTATTACATATGAATAGAAATGAATAATGTTCTTATGTTGTTGTTAATTAATTAGGTCATTTTATTATTTTATCAACGATGAATTGGATAATAAATTATGAAAATAAATAAGGATTGTATTGTAGTACCATTTCAATGAGGATTTGAGATTATATTGTAATGAGAAATGTGACTCAATATAAAGTTAAATATTTTTAGAAAATACAAGGTTGAGGGAAATATAAACCTCAATATGGTTCTGGTACTAATATAATTGGTTTGGATAATGTAAATTTGGTATTATTGACATCATTAGAACTAATTAATGGTTTGTTTAAAAATTGGTTTATAACATCATTATTGGGAGTTTTCAAAATTTTTTAAATTTATGTGTATATACAGTATTTTATATTTTATATAAGAAATAAGAATGATTGAACCTATAAAATATGGTTTTCTAGTAATTTAGTTTAATACCATGTTTTAAGATAATACATGTTGAAGGTATTCTAATCTTTGTAATGTGAACATCCTTATGAAATTTGGATTGTGGGTTTGGAAAAAAGTATTATTGATAATTTTTAAGGTTGTAATGGATAATGTTTGATATCAGATACTATAGTTTAATGTTAAAAAATTTCTTAATATAATTTTTGGATTGTTATTAAAAGAAAAACACAAAGGTCGGAGGCAACGTGTCGCGTACTTTAATGAACCTAAATTACAATATAATTTCTTTTAAATATATGGGAATTTTACAAGTCCACGAAAATTTAAGGCATGTGATTCTGAGGCCCAGATTTCCGAGAATGAATTTGTGAAGTTTTTTTCAGGTTCGTGGAGAAAACATATGAGCGGGTTTTTATAACATTTGAACCGGTACTCAAAATTGAAATCTGAGGGCACTATTGAACTCACAACGCTAGTATTCGCTTAAGAAGATGTTCACCTTGATGACTGCTGGTCGAGTGTTAAAGTTAGTTTTTGGGTTTTTTGTGGAAATAATAAAATAAAATAAACACAGAATATATTTTATTTTATTTTAACCACCCACCATGTGGATGTTCTGGGGTGGGCTCCACCGGAACTAAACCTCCGTCTAGATGTTGGAAGTGGGGACCACCAGACCATAACCTCCCATGATTGTTCAAGGTGGTGGGGACTACCCTAACCATTACCTCCAATGAGATGTTATGGTGGTGGGGACCTCCAGGGATGAAACCCCGTCATTAATTGGGAGAAACCCTCAACTCCCACAATTAATGAGGGAGAGCCACTTGACCTCCTGCACCTTAATTGTTCCAACTCACCTACCATTAATCATGAAAACCATTCCCATTAATTAATTGAGCCCACACATCAATTAATTTATTAAAACATTTTGAATATTATGCAAACGAAATAATAAATATCGTAATATATTATTTTGAGGCTACTATTTCATTTTGGTGGAACTTGGGAGAGGATGAATATTGTGATAAAGCTCCCAATAAAGAATGCTTCCACTGAAGAAGAATGCTCCACCGATGTAGAATGTCAACCTCGACCTCGACTTCAATCTTCTTCCTCCGGACTCATTCCGATGTGGGATGTCCTCATCCATGGCAAATTAACGTTTGTCTTGTCCCAATGGTTTGTCTTCTTCTCCCCGACATCGCCGACGAACAACGAACAAGGTAGGGTTTTTATTTCTTTATTTGTTTAACAATACCCATGGTATCCCCAATTTCTTCCATTGCGGAGTTAGGAAAAGAAATTGACGAGCGGATTATGGGAATTGACGTTTAATATATCTTCCATGCTTGTTATTTGTTTATGTTCTTGATGAACTGCTTGCTACCCCTCTAAACGCAGAGGATGTGGGCCAAACAAACATGGCCCGACCCCCCACCGATCTTCTTTGTGATGTTTTTCGAAACAACGATGTTGGTGATGATGGTGATGAAGGAAAAAAATGCGCCACCCTGCGGCCTCTACGACTAGCGCTGCCCCTACGGCGCTCCGGCCTCTTGGCCGGACCGGCCCCACACCGCTGCCGACCGAACTGGCCTCCGACACACCACACACCGGCCATGCACCACCCTAGCTGCTCTCCCTGCTGGCCCCGCCACACCCTAGCCATGCCACCCATAGGCTGCACCACACCCCGACCACGCCGCTTCCTGATTGAACCAGCCCCTAGCCTCTCGACCGAACCGCCCTGGCCGTGCCGTCTTCCAACCACAACCACCCCGTCCACTGGCCAAACTGGGCCCGACCACCCCATCTACCGGCCAAACCGGCCTTGACCGTGCCCCGCGGGTTCTGGGCCGAGACTCCCCTCGCGGCTCCCCCTCGTGACACCCTCCGGGCTGATCCAACCATGCGGGGACCTCCGATCCGAACCACCCTTGTGGTACAATCCAGACCAAGCCATCCATACGGCACCCTCCGAGCTAAACCTCCCTTGCGCCGACCCGTGGCCGATCCGTGTCATCACGTCTCTCTGCCGCCCCTCGCGGCTTGCTGGGCCGGAACCTAACAGGATGGCCCGAACCCAACTGGACGGACCATACCCAAAGGGTCAGGCCGAGTCGGACCAGACCCTGGCCCGATACGACCCCTCTACTTTCTTGTGGCCATGTCATTGGCACCGAACGTCCGTTTGAAGAAATGTAAGTGGTGATGGGAATCTTGGAGAGTGATGGTCCATTTCTGTATACACCACTAAATATTGGGGTATAGTTTAGATATAGTTAGGTTGGATCGTGCATGAATCCAGCCATGCCCCTAAGAAAAAAAATCTAACAACTCACAGACCGGGCGTCCGATTGATGCGCAGTTAGTTGCGTTGAGACCACAATGACATGGATGACCTTTAAGATACTCTTCCCACGACATAGTGATAGTTTTAGTATTTACCAATAGTTCGTGGAGCGGATCTTCCAGGATATGAGTGAGAAAAGTGTGGAGCCCTAGTAGCTGGTTGATGCATGGTGACTATTGACCATTTGACTCGGAGTGACTCTACTAGCCTAGTGGGGAGAGCCTTGGTGTCATCGAACACCCACGATGGAGGAGTGTTCTTGGTGATGCGTCAGACCCATGATACTCGACAGGAGGAGTACCTATGCAGGCTATGAGGGGGAGCATTCTTGGTGACGCTGTAGAGCAAACGATGGGAGCTCCTATGTGTGATGTGGCAGACCCACAATACTTGAAATGAGGAGTACCTTAACAGTCCACTGTTTGTGGGAAGCGTGCTTGGTGTCAAGGAATAACCAATGTACTCGATTGAGCAGGTTTTCACCAGCAGCCAAGGTTTCAAAAATGTGAATAAAATCCTAGTTGAGTTGAGTCAGTTTTTCTGTGTTTTCCTCATGATTGAGATGGATTACTTGATATCTTAGGTATATATATGAGAATATACCTAAGTAAGGTTATATGTTGATTTCATACATTGTGGTTAATCCTTGTAGGATTTTGTGAGGCCTTGAGGGAATCACGGTCCCTACTGAGTATCGTTATACTCACCCATTCATGGGATATACCCGAACCTCATTATGTTTGATGCAGATAACAGACAGTGCTGACTAAGGCTGAAATTACTAGGACCGGACGGCTCCTGAAGGTGGACCATATGGAACATCGATACAAGGAGGATATGGACAGACACAGAGTGTTGAGGATGTTATATGTACCTACCGTTTATGTCGGAACCTCGGAGGATGACCTAGTAGGTGTTATTTCTTTTTCCTCGGTTGTACATGTACTTTCAGTTTCTTGTAGTATTTAGATGGGCTTGTATTCTGGACCCTTTTTGATTATTGTAATCACATGTTGGTTATACAGTTTACTTGTATTCATATCTTCTATTTGTGTTTATAGGTTATAATGGAAATACCTTCCTAGTTTTAGGGAATTATTCCTTTGGTGTTAGCAGTCATCCCGGACCTATGGAAGGCGGGCTTGAGGTAGACACGACATGGGCCCTTGGGGACGATTCATGAAAAATTGGTATCAAAGGAGTTGGTTCTATAGTAGAACATAGTACTCTGATATTTCATTTCATTAAAGCAACAATGATAAGGGTAGTGAGTGTGGTTCTCTGTTCAAGGAGTCTAATTTTGGTGTAGTGGTCGACATATTGATACATCAGGACCCTGACATCTGATTTCTAACTCAATGAACAAAAAAATGATTGTGTGTGTGTTTTAAAAAGTTTTCATTAAGTCAAATCAACTATGGCATCTCACCAGGTTTACATTTTAACTGTAGCGTGCATGTTTTTTTCAGGATTCCTCCACGTAGAAAACCGGCTTCAGTTATGGGAGTTGAACGCACCGATAACCAACCAAGTTTTTTTTGGGTACGTTCAGTAAATGTATTAGTGACTTTTTATAACTTTTGAACCAGTGCTCGGAATTGAAATCTGAGGGCACAGTTGAACTCACAATGGCTATATTCTCTTAGGAAGACTTTCACGTTGACGGCTATTAGTCGAGGGTGAATGTTAGTTTTTGGGTTTTTTTGGAAATAATAAAATAAAATAAACACATGATATATTTTATTTTATTATAACCTCCCACCATGCGGATGTTCAGTGGTGGGGTCCAGAGTAACTAAACCTCTATGTGGAAGTTAGAAGTGGGGACCACTAGACCTTAACCTCCCATGAGATGCTATGGTGGTGGGGACCACTCGAACCATAACCTCCCTTTAGAGGTTATGGTGGTGGGGACCACCCTGGATGAACCCCCCCTGCTTAATTTTGAGGAACCCTCAACTCCCACAATTAATTAGGGAGAGCCTCTTGACCTCCGACACCTTAATTGTGCCAACACTCCTACCATTAATCATTCCAAACTTTCCCTTTATTTAATTGACCCAATCCATCAAATAATTGATTAAACCATTTTGAATATTATGCCAACGACATAATAGATATCTTAATATATTATGTAGAGGATATTATTTCATTTTGGTGGAAATTGGTAGAGGAGGAATATTTAGTGAAAGCTCCCAACAAAGAACGCTTCCACTGACGATGAACGCTCCACCGACAAAGAACGTCGACCTCGACCTCGACTTTGATCTTCTTCCTCGGGACTCCTTCTGATGTGGGACATTATTATTCATGGAGAATCGGCGTGCATCTTTTCCCAACAGTTATTCTTCTTCTCCGAGACTCCGTCGACGAACAACGAATAAGGTTGGGGGTTCTTTCTTTATTTGTTTAACACTCCCAATGATCTCCCCTCTTTTTATTTTGTGGAGTTGGGAATAGAAATTGATAAGGGGATTATGGGAATTGAATTTTAAAATATCTTCCATGCTCATTATTTTTTTATGTTCTTGATGAACTTCTAGATACCACTATAAATGCGGAGGGTTTGTGCCAAACAATCATGGCCCGAACCCCATCCAATCTTTATTGTGGTGTTCTTTGAAATGACGAAGAAGGCAAAAAAGGTAACGATCGCGCCACCCACAGACTTTGCGATACGTGCCGCCCCTGAAGCGCTCCAGCCTCCTGAACAAACTGACACCACGCCTCTACTGGCCGAACCAGCCGTTGCCATGCTGTACCACGCACGCTCTACTTGCTGTTAGTGCTGCTCCCCAGTCATGCCACTCGCCAGCCGCACTACCCCGCTACCGTGCCACGCCGCAGCTGATCCTGCCTCCCAGCTGAGCCGCCCTGTCGCACCATCTGCCAGCCCTGGCCACCCCATCAGCCTTCCAAACTACCCCCATCCACCCCTTCCGCCAACTGAACCGGCCTAGGCCGCACCACCCCGACCTCTGGGATGAGCCGCCCTAAGCCATGCCCCCTCGCGGCACCCTCCGGGCCGAACCACCCCCGCTGCACCCTTTAGGCCGAGCCGCCCACAAAGAGCCCTTTAGGACGAACCTCACTCAGGGAGCCCTCTGGGACAAGCAACCCATTAAGCACCCTCCAGGATGAACCCACCTTGCACCGCCCCGCATCCAGTCTGCACCATCGCAGCTGGTCCGCGCCCTCACAACTCTCTATGGCCCCTCAAGTCATGTTGGGCTAGGCCCAGTGGGCCTTGGCCAAACCCAACATGCTAGGACGAACCCAACGGGATGGTCCAGACCCAACAGGTTAGGCCAGGTCATCCCGAATCAGGTCGGGCCAGACGGGGTTGGGCTGGATCGGTCCGACTGGGTCTTACCAGAGTTAGGCCCACTACGAGCCCTTTACTTTTTTGGGCCATATCACTAGAACCAGAGGTCTCTTTGACGAACTGTCAGCGGCACTGGGAATCATGGAGCGTGGTTGTTCCTTTGATTATACCCCACTGATTATTGGTGTATTGTTGAGATATGGTTAGGTTGGATTGTGCACAAATCCAAATAGGATCCTCGGACAAAAAGGCTAATAAATCAAATACCGAGCGTCTGATTGAGTCACAATCAGTTGTGTTGAGACCCCTATGATGTGGAAGACCTTTGAGATACTTCTTAGTGGTAAATCGTTAAAATTGGAGTATCGACTAGTAGCCTGTGGAGCAGATCCTCCAAGAGATGAGCGAGCAGAGTACGAAGACCTAGTAGTTGGGTGACACCTGATGACCGATGACTGTTTGAATCAGAGTGACTCTACTAGCCCAGTGGGAAGAACCACGGTGTCGTGACATAACCTCGTTGGGGGAGCATGCATGGTGACATGGCTGACCCATGATAATCGATAGGAGAAGTACCTTTGCTGGCTACGAGGGGGAGCACGCTCGGTGACGTGGAAGACCCACGGTGGGGAGTGCATCAATGTGATGTGGCAGACCCAAGGTACTCGACAGGAGGAGTACCTCAGCTATCCATGGTTAGTGGGAAACAAATTTGGTGTTGCGGCATTCCCACTATACTTGATTGAGCAGGATTTCTCTAGTAGTTGAGGCTTCAATAATGTGAATAAAATCCTGGTTGAGCTGAGTCAGTTTTTTTTGTGTTTTCCTCGTGATTAGAGATGGATCACATGATAACATAGTTATATGTATGGGAATATGACTATGTAGTGTTATAAATTGATTTCATACTTTGTGGTTTATCCCTTCTATATTTTGTGAGACCTTGAGGGTCTTGTGGACCAAACTGAGTATCTTTATACCCACCCCTGCACATACTATGCCTGCACCTCGTTGTGTTGGATGTAGATGATAGACATCGCTGACTGAGGCTGAGATTACCAGGACTGGATAGTACCCAGAGGTAGACCATACGAAGTGTTGACACATGGAGGAGACAGATGGACATGGAGTGCTAATGAGGCGATCTATACCTACCCTTCAGGTAGAAACCTCGATGGACGTCCTCATAGATCTTTTTCCTTTTCCCTTGGTTGTTATTGTACTTTAAGTTTTTTATAATTTCCAGTTGGGATTGTACTCTGGCTCCTTTTTAATTACTTTAGTCACTTATTGGTTATATAGTTTACTCATCTCCATATCTGTTGTTTGTGCATTCAGGTTATAAAGGGATTACCATCCCAGATTTAAGGAATTACGCCTTTGCTGCTAGTCGCTAGCCCCTATCCTATAGAAGGCAGGCTTGGGGTAGTCACGACATTGGCCCCGAGGGATGGGTCGTGACATGTACTACAAGTCCACAAGACATGAACCCACAACCGAAGGGTGACATGGGTGAATCACCTACCATTGTCCTACGTGATGTCCTGGTTTGTATAATGTTTTTTTCTTAAATGGTATGAATACAAAATTATAATTTCATTTTATGGAACGTTATACGATTAAGATAAGATGAATATTTTTGAATTCTGTTATCTTTTTGAGTGAAGGATGAGTTTTTAGTAGAAATTAGTTTATGGATAGAATTCTACATGTCAAGTATATATATATATATATATATTCTATGTAGAAATTAATTCTTATACTTTTGATAAGGGTTCTTCAAACAAAAAATGTGTTATCCTAATACCTTATGTTTGTTTGAACAATTGATATTTTAAGTCATCGATGATTTATGGATTCGAGGCCCTCAATTTTACATTTCTTGTTCACTTTTTTGTGATTGATGACCACAATCACTCCCAATAAATATTTACACTTTCCTCCAATTTTGTGTCTCAAATTTAAACCATTGTTTTCCTATTTTAAATATTAATTTGGTGGTTATATTTTCATTTACCTTTCCCTTTTCTAAAGACTAAATTTTATTAACCCTAATTTCAATGTGGGTTTTCCACAAAGGTATTTTATATTTTCAACCTTTAATTTTTTAAGATCATTTTCAAATTGCAAGGAAAATATTTATTGAATGAGGGTAGAATTTGACAACCCATTATATCATATCACATTATATTTTTAATGTAATTTAATAGCCTATATTTCACGCAACACCAACATGGCCTACGTTTGAAGAAATATTGATTTTCTGTGAAAGAACACATTAATATTATAATTATGTAAATGATCTATTTATTTACCAATTAAATACAGTAAAATGAACAATAAAATATAAATTATGACTATTATTTATAATTTTTTATAAATAACTAAAATATATTTATATTGAAATTTACATGTCTTGTTACAAAATATATATATATATATATATTGAAAATAATTTTTTTTGAAAAGAACTAATTTTTATGTCCTATTGTGAACAATAATAAAATTAACATTATACACTCAGGATAATTTCCTTTGGTAAAATGGAATTCATTTTTTAATTCATTATATAAAGTTAGAATTAAATGGAATGTTACAAAGTTTTTTGAAAATATTCATTTTTTGATGAATAATGAAAAATTTTACATAGTGACAAAAAACCAGCTTTTTCATTTAAATAATTATTCATAATTGAAATTTATCTTAAATTAAAAATAAATACATAATACGTATATTATACCAATTTATGTAATTTGATTAATTTTATAATAGAATTAGATATAAAAATTCAATGATCTTTTTTGACTTCTTTTTACCCACAATCTTGGCCCAATTACCAAACTTTTAGGTATATTTGCAAATTTGCATAAAATGTAATTTTACTACTTCTCTCAAATAAATTTTAAAAATTTTAGAGTCATAGTTGACATCAGTAATTAATGTTTTGTTAAATATAATGAAAATAATTTTTTGTGAATAGTATCTTTTGAATTTTATTTACAACAATTTAAAGTAAATATGGTAATTAAAGGTAAAAATAATATTATAATAATATAAAATTACACCAAAACATGTCCTAATTCTATTGGATATGTGGGTTTCAACCAAGATAATCCTTAGGAAAAAAATTAGGTCCTTTTTATATGATTTTTTTAGATTGGGAAATTTATTATATTTTATTTATATAATAGTTAAAACTGTTAAATTCAAATTTTAATAACTAACCAATTTTTAATATAGGGTTATACATAAGATAATTTCGACATTAAATATTAATTATAAAATAAAAATATTTTCCACGTCATGAAATTTTATTTGTAATTTTTAGATATTAGATAATTAAAATTAATTATGGTGCAATGATGATACATTAATTACCTTAATAATGAAAGAATCAAATAAATGTCATTATAATTATTAAACTAAATATAATTTGAACGTTTTGATGCAATCCACAAATTTTCTATTTTAATATGATATGTTTGGGCTCATTAAATGTATTTTTTTAAGTAATCATGTTATGGAATTAACAAAATCCAAATACCAATTAGAGTTTAAATTTACATAATTGAGTTATTAAAAAAATACAATAATATTAAATGACATAATATTCCAAAAAATATTATATTCATCCAAATGACTTATATAATGATATATATGTCATTAATAAACCCCTTTACGTTTGATTAGAATTTTATAGTATGTTTATTAACCATGTAATATAAAAATACATGAATTAATGGTAAAAGTTAAACCATTTAACTAAGAACTAAATCTAAAAGATAAGGTTAATATGGGACGTAAAAATTTTAAAAACCTATTGGTTGATAATATTTAGTCCCATACCCAAATTAGACTTTAAATAAGTCCATTTTTATCTATTATTAACAATTAACGATTTTACAATAAAATAATATTTCAATCTTTTCCGAACGTGCCTCTCACCTCTTATAAAAGGGTACTTCTATTATCTTATATTAACACATAAAGATCCATTTAGAATAGCCAAATCCTAATCAAATATCCTACCAACTATTCTCATTTCAAATTATGGGTCTTACATTGATCAGAAATCCAACCTATGGATCCCTTTTGATCAAATCAAAAGAACCAAAAAAGAGGTAATTATTTCATCGCCTCTTTCAATGTTCTTTTATTATTCTTCATATACTTATTATTTCATTGTATTTTTCATACTAAAATAATAAATATATTACATTATACATACTAATATGTTATTATAAATATGGTAAATCTATATTCATTCTTCTATCCATCCAATGAAGGAAAAAGTCATCATACGTGTGTCCATACGACTTACCGTCTCCACGTCATGGTGTAGTCTGTTATTCAACACTTCATTATTTGGATAGGTATAATACTGAGTATAAAACATATAAATAATTAATATATCATTTTAATGATTATTTATATAGTATAAACCATCCAATTACATATTATTTCACCCTCAATAGAATGGCATTGTCAGTCATGCATATGTAAGGCTTACCATCTCCACGACGTGATGAGTTTCATTTCCATGTTCACCATTTTATGATGATTATAAAAATATATATTATTTATAACTATTTAATATATGAAATAATAAATATAATGGATATATATATATATTTATTTTTATATATCACATCCACTTACTTATGTTCTTTACGATATGATAACGGAAACAATTTTTATGCGTATGTACGACCTACCGTATACTTTAATAGTGTTTTAAATTTCATATATATATCTACAATACAGGTTTTTATTATTAATATATATGATCCCTAAATAATTATTTATATTCTCGAAGAAAGAAAATCATGATATAGGTGATATGATAAAGAATAACAAGTTAAAGAACATATGATAAAGAAAGAGATTATTACCCGAAATGTTATTTTACCGCATAAATTATTATTAAATGGGTATTGTAAAGCCAAAAATGAATAAATTTTGATATCATAAATATTAATATGCTTTTATATAATCTAATAACATACTGTAGTCATTATACAGGAGGATAAATGTACCCTCAACCAATGGAAAGAACAAGTTGAGGCTTAATTCCTCAATCTTATTATTATTTGAGACTGTATTTGTGTTTGTTTTTACTGGGAAATATTTATTATCCATGTACATATTTCATAAAATAGATTTCAAAATTATTTTTTAACTAAATTTTTAACTAAAACATCATTTTAAATGGTTTAAATATTTATTCATCGAAATCATTCTAAATAATGTCCATGTTTTCAAAATGGTTTTAGGGATTTTTTTATATGGACATGAATGTTTTTAAAATGTCAATTCCATTCATAAGATTCAAAGGGGTATGAGAAACTCTGATTCAGAAATTTATTTTATATGTATTCCTTTAACAATTGTGACTTTTAAATAATTTGATGAGAGGGGATATTTCTCTCAAAGTGTTTTACTAGTCATTTTTAACTAAGTCAACATCCTTTATTGAATATTATTCCTGATTGAGGTTTATTTTTTATAATTAAATGATCTATATTGTATTGAATGGGTTATATTATTTTTGACTATGGATGTGTTGTTTTTATACCATTCATGGTTTACAGTTAATGTATTGACATTTCCTATGCTAGTTTTAATAAAAATTCTTATGTTATGTTTCACACTTTTTATATGAGAAATTCATTAGACATAGTATGTGATGGGAATGACCCTCTATAGCACCATGATGTATTGGTAGATCTCATTAATTAAATTAGAGTCCTCACACAAGTCCTTGAAAAAATTCTTATTTTTAGTCGTTGCATGTGGCCTTGACTATGTGGTTATGATGTCAAGAATTATGCATTCCTTTTTTATGAAATTAGTTATTACATGTGATTGTTTGACTTGTAGAATATACATGTGCGCATTTTTGTGGAAATTTTGGATTTATTTTTTCCATAATATGTTCATTTTATTGTTCAAAATTCAGTTTTTTTATTACACATTGTTCCTTAGAAGTTTATAGCTTCCCCGAAATTATTTACCATTATTGAGCATCTGAGCTCTCACCTTTATTATGTTTTGTTTTCATAAGATTCCATGAACTATATTATGATAAATATTTAGGGTTATGCTCAGGGAATAATGGTGTTCTAAAAAGGATTTTTTTTTCTGTTTTGTGTTTGAATTTGTAATATAACAGTCATATGTGTAATCTATTTTCCATGACTAAGAAACTGATCAGTTGTCTTAGACTTGATTCCTTGTAATCAATCCAATGTATTCAAATAATGCACCGACTCTAGGATCTTGGGGTCGGTCATTACAATTGAAAACAATGTATGATTAGTTTTTGACAGTATGAATATCTAATCCCCCAATAGTGACATAAATAAAACAATATCATTCATACATGTCATGTGGATCCTATATTTCTAATCCTGAAGGATGTGAAAACAATTTCATCTATAGGTTAGGAGAAAAATCCAATTACTCTCATCCTCCAACTACCTAGGTGAAAAAAATCCATAATATATAAATATACTCAAATACCATGAGCATCACATGAGGTTATCGTCATTAAAATCCTAACATCAGGTACATCGTATAGTGAATCAAATGCCTTGAGTAACCCGAACTTCCTACTAGAATACAGTTTCAAACTCACTAGACATGTATCCATCACAATATCTATAACATTCTTATACCTCCTAGTTACTACCTCTCAAATAATAAAAAACAAAAAACATTGATACAACTTTCCAATGTCGCATCCTGGCATAATATGAATATTATCTAGACCGTACCGCCATAATACCTCATACATGCCTCCCAAAATTCAATAGGAAGTTGACTATATGTGTCTACATAAATAGGTAATGTGAAGAGGATATAACCATTTTATTATGATGAAAAATATTATTTAAATAATCTAAAATCATCTATCAATAATAAAATCTATTAGATTATGAAAAAATGAATAAATAAATAGTCATTTATAAAGAACAAAATGATTACATATAAGAATAAAATTTGGATCACCCCCTGATTTGATAACATATACATATAAAAAATAAAATTTAAAACTATAAGGGAAATAAAATTATAGGTGTTACAACTATAATCCCAAAGAATCAACCCATCCGTAATATTAACTCCCATCCAAGATGCTCATCCTGATCATCAAATCATGGCCCTCTTCCCATCTTGTACCTACAATAGGTGAAGGACACTAAGGTTCCCAGTCATTGTGGAGGCTCGAAAAGGCTATGTGTACAACTATGTAGGACACCCCCAATGATATCACAAAAAATAAATAGTCTCACCAAATGACCATGTAGATGTTCCACTAGTAAAAAAAATCAGGTCCAATAATCTAAAATATAGAAACATGAGGCATAAATTAATTCCATACATTTGGGATGGGTTCCACATAAGATTGATGCATAACTACTTCATCTAATAATAATGTCAATAATAGAATATAACTATAATTAGTATTATTATTTTTATGATTCAAGATATTATAAATAATATTTTTGGATCTATGAGATGAGAATATGTGAGATACGATGGCCCCATGAGCCACATTACTGATATTATAAAAAAATTAAATATATTATAAGACTCAGACATAGTTTTTCAGAAATAATTAATTAACACTCATACATATTCTAATATTGAAAATATGGGAATACCATTAATTCTAAAACATGGGTTTTACCATATTAATGAAATAACATTATTTACAATAAGGCATTTCATGAATGTGTAGTAGTCAGCAGAATTGTAATTTAATAAATAAATAAATTTAATTTTTAATAATTACCACACTATGATATAAAATAATTTTTATATACATGAATATGAGTAACCCCATGTTTTATCCATGTAACACATGGTATTTATTAATATAGTATTCATGTGTTTTGATGTTCATCTAGATCATGGACCAATTATCTATATACCATAGGGATTACATACGATAATAGTGTTGGTGGATTTATCCAATGAAAAAATGTATAATCATTCATCACTGTAGATCATTAAAAACTAATGTTAATGAATTTTTTCCATTTTTTAATCCCTAATAAATTATAATTTATTTAATTCAATTCATTCCACTAACATTTTGATTAATGAGTTAATAATTATTTTCGATAATGGTTTAAATTTGGTGGGATTTGGGGAATTAATTTTATTGATTATTTTATCTCTTAGTTCATCATTATAATGGATTGGAATCATTTAAACCATAAATAATGTGTCGTCTTCGTTCCGAAAATATTTTTTCATGGTTTTCTTCCCATTATAAGCATGGGAGTCACTGGTGATCCTTTGGGACTATAGTTTTTTGAAATCTCCGCAATGGATCCATTAATATTCTATCCTTTGTGAAAAATATAAATTCATCAAGTTCATATTCTAGATCATAGTTGTGATTGTAGTGAATGGTAATGGAATGAATCAGGATTGGATTTTGGTGAATTATGATTTATAATTTGGTGAGAAAATTGTAACACAATGAAACATGAAATGATTTTTGAGGTATTAGATGATCAGAATCCATTTATCAATGACAGCCATGCTTGTATAAAATTGATTAAATAATCATTCATGATATTTATAGTGAAATACAAGGAACACGTAGTGTGGGTGGATGCATGATGTTTTGAGGAATTTCAATGAAATTCCTAACCACATGAAGTGTATTCCAATGAACACATTCCGTGTAATTCTATATTTTTTAGTGCTATGGTTTATGCATAGAGAAAAATATCTCATGTCCTATAGTCACCACTACAATCCATTTGAACTAGTGTTGTAGGATCGATATACACTTGGTGTAAAAAGGTGTATACACAACATCGTATAGAGGCATGGACATAATATATGTGTATGACCTGATACTCAGTCATGAATGCAAGACATGGGCACAAAAATAATTCTATGGGCACAACCAGATGTACATGAGCATTGGATGTTGGCCCACTAAGTGTCATCCCTACCACTACAATACATGACGTTATTTGAATACCCTATATATTCATAGAAATATATTCCATGTCAGATAGAAGGATATGGGTTGACCTGTGGAATGCGATACACATTGTTTAATCATTGTACAAGCAATGTTCTTTATCTAGGGTATGTTGGGGCATGATGTCTGTCCATTATATATTATGTTTTTTTGGGTTTTTTTCATTTGTATATCTCTATAAGGGTAGAGTGGGTAATTATTCCCTGATCGTAATATTATGATCCTATATATTGGACAAGTCTCAGATAGAGTGTATGGTATCCCCAATTACCGTATGTGTTATCCCATATCTATATGTGGATACTTTAGGGTTATAGTTTCTATCATCTATGGTGATACAAGAAATAAAAAAACCTTTTGGATAAGATCCATTAGAAAAATAATGTAATGTGGACTCAGTTATCCAAAAATGACACTTACCTTAAAGCCTCAAGCAGAATATTGTGGATGGAAGTGGTTGAGACCTCTTTGATAAATGGGGTCTATTATGATTTCATTTGGTTTATATTACTAGTGGTATCTCTCATAAAATATTATTCATATCATCATGTTGATGAGGAAAATATCTCTTAATTAATTGGGTTTGCTGATTTCGGGTTGTCCTATCTGGTAGTTTTATACTCACACTTTCATGGGATCTACCTACACATTTTAGTTATTATGTAGTCGAAATGCATTTTTGGTAGTAATGGTAGCATTCAGAGTACGTGGAGAAGATTGGCTTAGTCTGACAGTGTCTAGACAATGTGTTTTGTTTGAAGACAATTCAATCATTATGGGAAGGATGAATTATTTTTAACCTTTTGTGGGATTTTAATTGGAATTTTAATACATTCCATTCATTTTTATACATTAGTTGTGGAATAGATGTTATGAATATATTATCGTATATGTTTTATATACCATTCAGAATTTTCTGGGTATTTTGATATGTGTGTGCTTACATGTACATTAGGTCGACGATAACCTTGTTTATGATAATCCATCTCAGACATAGTCACTAGACCATCGCCTATTAGAGTATGTATATGAGTGTCTAACCAATATTACCCAAAACTTGCAGGGTGTATGCAGAGTCATGGAAGTGTTTTATCATATAAGGACGATAATTTTGCGGACCATATTTGGATTTTTTTCTAGTTTATGTGTTAGTTTCAGAGCAAGGGTAAAAATAGTAATGTGCATTATGTTAGAATTTTAGGACTGGGAATATAATTTTTGTTAAGAATCCAACATATCCATCCATTGTTACTCTAATAAATAGTTTTTTGACACGTTACATGTAAACCCGGGTTGCCGAGAAAACAAGGTTACACTCATCATATTTGAATGGGTTTTGATTTCAATATCCTTTTTTCAGTAAATTCCACATATATATTCATTGATCATGGTATGCCACATCTTTTTGAAGGAGGTTTCCAAGATGAAAAGATACATGATTCCCATAGAATAGTTAAGATTATGACACAATTTGTTGATATGATTCTATGTATGGGCTTGATCGTGAGGTATATTTTTCTTCCATGTGGATAAAAATTGGTTCTTCTTCCCATTAATCAACTAATAGAAACATCATTGGTGGATTTGGTGGATGAAAAATCTTCCACTAGGCCATGGATGGATTTATTGGTTCTTTGAGAGGACACAAATGGGTCAATCACATGTCATGTGCTTCCTAGCCAAGGATCCACTTTGTCGTGAATTTGTAGGAACAATGGACATTAGGGATTATATATTGGTCATTGAACAAGAAGTTTCTTCTTTCATTATGACAACAATGAATGATTATTCCATCGATACAAAAAAATATTTATGCTTTTGATGGACATAGAAATCGTGTATGGGTTTTCTTACCCATCATGTAACACATAGAGAGAGTTGTAATGGATTACACAGTACGAGATAATGGTTGGATGAGGGAGTTACATGAAGAGGTTGATGAGATTGAGGAATTCAAAATGATTTATGTGTTGTATGTAACCTTCATTGGTTTCTACCACAACATCGTCCTTGGCGGACCACACCTTGATTGGGGAGATAGTGGTCAGGGGTATGGGTAGCTATATGAATTAGTGGATTATGATATAGAGCCTTTGTGAGTGATTTGAGGTATAGTCTATATTCATTATACAGAAGCTATATTGTTGATATCAATTGATATGAGCTACTTCGTCCACTAATAAGTTTTTGTTAAATACAAATAGTACTAGACTAGAGCTTTTTACTCAACCTTTGATGTTGGAGACTGATACTAGAAGAGATTCATTGATAAAACTTATATTCTAACAATGTGACCTAAAGAATGGTGAAGATAATTTCTCATGGGAACATTCTATAATTAAGATGATAACTTATGAAATCTTTATTGATATATTCTTCATCTTGGATGTTCATTAAAAATTTAATATCATTTATGGGTTAGATTCATTATCCACTTTAATGAGAAGATATTTTCCTTCAATAGAGATTAGTAAACCTATTAAAAATAGTTTCAAACCATATGAGGGAGGATACATTTAATTACTCATCATTTAGATTGTATAACCCTTATAGTATTGGATTCTATGGGTTTTCAATTTAATTTATAGAGGGGGACTATGAGGACGCCATTACATGGGATGTGTCAGTCTTACCTTTCCACTGGGATATATAATTCAATTTATACTTTCTCCTATGTAAATCCCTAATATCTAAACCCACATATCAGATAGGTCCCATAATGATTTTTGAACTCATGGTGTAGTTGGAAAACATTAAATGGAATGGATTTTTTAGAACTAATGCAACCCCTTGGGAAATGACAATATTGTTCAGCAAGAATGTGGATGCAATATTGAGGTTGTGTGTGGAATAAAAGAAATTGAACCAGGCGAATATGAAGAATATCTTTCCACTATTGATTATTTATTTACACTTCTATTAGTTGAGATTGGTGAGAGGATTATCAATGTTTTATCATATATGGACATTAAAATATATGATCACAAGATGTAGATTTTTTGTAAATAAAATTATTATGTCCTTATTTTCATTATGAGTACATGATGATCCCATATCTCATGATTATTGAAATAGAAATGTTAATGGGAATCATGAACTGGGTATTTCTTCCTTTCTCAGAATTTTTTTTGGGTTATATTCATTAATGACATCCTATTATATTCGTTATTCTAGGAGGATCACACAAGACAATTGAGGGTGATAAACAAATACACCTATAATAACATCATATTGTGAAGCACCAGAAGTTTCAGTTATGGATTCAAATGGAATAATTTCTGGGATATGTCCACTCATAAAAAGGTTTGGTTGTGTATATAGCCAAGGTAGTGGAAGTGTTAGCTTGGTATCCAACCCAGAGTGTGTTTGAGGTGTTGAAAACCCCTTAGGTGTTATTCTATAAATAGATATTTGTTCATTAATTTTATAGGAAATGATTTCCCTAATCTGCAATAACATGATGTAAATATCCTTCCAGTTTTACGTAAAGGTGAAAGATGAATTTTCAATAGTTATGACATAGTATGATGGGTTCTACCACAATTTGACTTCCAGGGGAGGGGGTTGCGTATATAGTGTTATAAATTTCCTCAATAATTGGTATTGGGTGTTTTCTAATGTGGGGGTTGTATGTTATTAAATATTTGACTTGATATTTGAGACCATGTGACCAGAACCACAAAACCCATGATAGACATCTATTAGCGGTGGCCTCCGCCCTAATGATGTGGAGACACAACCTTATCGATGAGAATTTTATCATCAATTCTAACCAAATGATTCTATAATGTATCTTCCCATTTAAGGATATAAATATTTCATACACGATATGGATAGATTTCCTCAAGTATTCTATAAATGGGTTAGTATATACACATGGGAAGAGGAATATGGTGGAAATTTTTCAGTTTAAGAGATCTCTTTCGCACTCATTGAGGTAGGTTATAGGCTAATTTTAAATTTTCAGCTGTCTATACTGTACATGTATGGTGTGTTCTAAATCTAGTCGATGGTTGTTACCGCTTCTCTTATATAACTAATTGTGGTTACTTTGTGTGGAGATTTTGAGTATGAGATAGTGCATATTCAAATATCATCTAGATGTACTCCAAATGGATTTTTAGAAAGGTGTGGATAATGACATAATTTTTAAATTATTATTTATGGTAAAATTATAACCGATTGAGTATTTTTTGAGCAGATTTCTTGATTACCTTTATTTTTACATCTCATAGTATAGAGGAGGTATTAGGGTCATTATGAATTAGGTTGGGTAGGGATATAATTTCTAGAATGTTTTTATGTATAAATTTTGAGATATGACATATCTGTAGGTGAATACTAATACAACATAGGGTTGAGTATGGGATCCCTAATCATATATGAGGTATTACTACTCCATAGAGTTCCCTCGATGATTGTTTCAGACCATGATACTAGATATATATCATGATCATATAAGGAATTGTATGAGGCCTTTAGAACTATGTTTTAAGTGATCATGGTGTTTCGATCCTAGAATGATGATAACAGAAAGTGGCATGATCGAGTTCAACTGAACATGATTTGAGTTTTCTTGTAAGATATAACCCATCAGTGGTAGAATTATCTACCATTTGTGGAATTTGATTATTATAGTAGTTTCTACACCACCATTAATGTTGGACATTTTAATCCATAAATGGTAGACACTTAATGTTTTAATTTTATCAATTGAAGCCTTAGTGAAATGGTGTTGGTGGGATTAGAGTTAGGGCTATTAATGGTGGAAAAGGAGATGTTCATCCCAGTGCAGATGAGCACTACATGGATAATTTTTATGTTTTAAATAGATCAATGATAGATCCCATTTGAGATCAAGGGGATAAGCCATGTGTTATAATGGGTATCACCTTGATGTAAATGAAATATATTTTTTAGGGTGGAAATTTATAATTAATTTTCATTAGCCATTTCCAAGTACTATAGAGGGTCGGTGATGTGGAATATAACATAGAACTACCACCGTAGTTATAATGAGAACACGAAATCTTACATGTGTCATAGTAGAGGAGGCATGGAATGAATCATTTCATGTTGTCGACTAAGATGATACAGTCATCCATGATGGAGTTGTTGTTTTCTTAATGTAACTAGAGAAATCACGGATTAGTAGGAGAAGATCCTCCTGGGTGAGAGATTCTCTTATTTCATGTTTGCTGGATTCATGAGAATATAATTGAGGGAACCTGGGAGCAGGATACCCAGATATAAGCTCAGTACCCACATTTTTTATGTACGATTTTTCTTTTTGAGTGGAAAATCATTGAGTTGGGGTTAATGTGACTTCTTTAGATTTCTATGTTACGATTTAAAATACTTAAAGAATATTTCTAGAGCAAGGACCGGATACATTTTATAATCCCTCTAAGCCTAGTGTTATATATAATAATATTATAAAATATATTATATAATGGACACAAAAATTTTCAGAAAACGTTGTATTAACATCATAATGGATTCATTGATTAGAAATATTAGATTTCATTTAAATTCAAAATGTTGTTTTTTCCTAAGAGATACTTAACCATTGTTATATTCCGGTGTTTAGGAAATTTCCAGTCATGGGATGATGACCAATTTTGTAATAAATTAAATTAATTTATTATTTTTTAAATTTACATGATGTAACCTCCTCTTCAAATACATTCTAATTCCAAAATAGGATGGTTGACCAAATATAATAAGGGATTTGAAATGAACATGAGGAGGAGTGTTGAAAAAGGTCCAAATCTGGGACCAATGATTAGAGTAAACATGGGATAGCCAATAGAAATGCTATTGGTGGATATCACCAGTGAAAAAAATAAAAAACCATTTATTTTTAGTGATCAAACCACACTTGGGGTAATCATTGTTTTTGATTTGGTTAATCCTAATTTTATTATCACATGAAAAATGACAATCAATTAAAAACAGATTGATTCATTTCTTGATAATTATTTATTGGATTGGGTTTATTTTTATGGTATAATGTTAATTCAAACATTTCATTAATATTTATCTTATTTATTAATTATAATTGATTAAAATCAATGTAATAAAAATCAATTTATTATGTTAATTATGTACTTTTTTGTTTCATGTCTTTCTCTAGAACATTCTATAAAAATTCATAATCATTGTTCAATCTAGAAAACTATTTAATGAATATGATGAAATGGATCATTATGTGTGAGATATTTGGTGAAACTGATTTTTTATGTATGTTTGGGGTCGAGATCAATCATGTGATCAAGGTGTGTAGAGATGGACATGTATAAAGACTAGAGTTGGGTGAACCATGACATGATTGTTGGGGTGGTGATGGTATAATGCCATAATGGAAAAGGTTTTCTTATCATTTGGATATTCTAAATACATCCACATATGTGGAAAGCCTTAAAAAATTCAAATTTTCAAATAATCAATGATATTTTGGTGACTTCAAAGGGTTTAGTTGCATAGGTTGAAAATTAATTTTTTTCCATAGTTTCTATGAAATTACTGAATATTCATTGTGTATACCAAAGATCATCGATAATATAGTCCCCAATTCACAGATGATAGGGTTTAAAGAAACTGAATAATATCACATTTATTATGTTCTCTACTATAAATAGTTTCACACTATTCATGTGGCTCTGAAATTAACCTCAGGTAAATTGTTATATACAAAGCCTAGTATAGAAGCACGACCCTAGAATACATGCACTTCCTGGTACTTAGATATATCCAATTAAATGTGAATGGAAAAATTTATTGTCTAACTACTAGATGTACACAGACATGGGATAACTGCACACTGAGTATCAGCCCAACCTATATATGTTTTTTATCTATTTTAAAACAATGTGTATTCATATAAAAACATTCCATGTTGGATAGAGATACACTAGTATACCTGAGGAAAGAGGTAAATGCTGGGTACATTATCTAGGGTAGGATGAGGACCTACATCACTTTATTATAGGTAAGGTTTTTTTCAATAAGTTTACATGGTCGATCACAATGAGTGTATAGTGAGGAATTTCATATTAAGAATAGATTTATAATCACATATTTGTGATGAGTCATAGATATTGTTTTTCCCTCATTGTGACCTACAGTGTGATACTATATCATTCCTTCATGTGAACTAGGTGGGGTTAGTTGAATCATTGTGACTAATATACATAGGGAATCAATATGATATATGTTGAGTAATTCAGTAGGTTTTATGGTATTATTTAATGATTCCCTATGTGTCAGGTTATTCCAATAGAGCGTAACACCCCTAGAAATTTGTGACATAAAGGACTAAAATATACTACCCATTCTATAAATATGCATGTTTCTTTCTGGGAGCCTACTTGTCTATACATATATAGATATGGTTTCTTAGGTTCGAGTCATGTTAATGATGGTTAAAGTCCATTGAATTTTATCATGGTTTGTTTTATTGTAGGGAAATCTCAAGAAAAAATCATGTGATGGCCTACGGTGATAGTAATTATTAAAAAAAAGGACACCAGTGAGTAATTTCTTATGGCGTGCTATGAATGAGACTATGTTATTATAGTAGAAACATACGGGTTTTTGATCTGTTTCATTGTTTGGGGAATTTCAAGTCATGAAAAATGGTATTCGAGCCAAAATACAACCTATATTACCAAGGAACAACCTAGGGTTGATATTTGGAGTCCCCAATGAGGGAATTATGATTCCATGGTGTAGAGAGTGAAACACCCCTAAAAATTTGATACAAAAAAGTCTAAATTGTAACACCCCTGTAAAAAAGATCACATTTCTTTTGAAGTTCCTACCAAATTAAAAAATTATTGTTACATGTTCGTGACATGGAGTAGTGTTCAGGAATGGTGATATCTTGATAGGTTCCTCAAGTTGTATTTTAGTGAGGAAAAGGCACACAAAAGTATCATGTGTTGGATTATGGTGAAATTCATTAGTCATTTATGTTACCTTAGTTGTTAATATCCTATGGTGTGCTGGGAAGGACTCTATCGAATTACGGGGGAACCATTGGTTTAGTTGAAAATGATCAAGGCCGAGGGAATATTGGCCAATGAAAATCTTGTTGTTCTTATTAAACCATCCCACTCTAATCTAGGAGAATTTTCCTATCTAATGTCCATCCCACATCTCTCAGGGATACTACAACCAACCATGGCCCCAACATCCACCAAAGGATCATGTCAACCCATGATTTAACCATCAACCATACATCCACCCATTTTCACGATCACCATGGGTTTAACTATTAAGTGAAGTTAATGAATACCTATACATATAAAAAATTACACACCAAAAAATAAAAAAACCAGGAATATTAAATCATTTAACTTTTATGTGTCATGAATAATTCCAAAAATGATTATCCAAAACCATTACAATTTTTTTGACTAACATCT
The DNA here is from genome assembly GCA_963277665.1 of Viscum album. Lineage (NCBI taxonomy): Eukaryota > Viridiplantae > Streptophyta > Magnoliopsida > Santalales > Viscaceae > Viscum > Viscum album. Next base: position 1,004,436,036 of record OY728163.1, on the reverse strand, counting down.
CAGAATACCGTTTATTATAAAACCAACACCCAAAACCCAAAAAAGACGTCAATACCATTCTTATTTTCATTTTATAAAAAATAATCCAATTTAGAATTTTAATTTTCCAATTCAGAACCCAAAACAATTTTACATTCTAAAATATGTATTACCAATATATTAATTTAGTGCCCATAGCCAAGATAAATAATAATAAAAAATAAAAAATATCATCTAAAATTAATTCAATAGATTCAATCTAAATTTCATTTCAAACCATTTATAGATTTTTTATAAACCTACTAATATAGATCATTTTTAATATTATTTCACATGGTAATTATTTGTTATTAGAAACCCATTTTGTAACCCCAATTCATATAAAAATTTATTAGTTTATTATAAATTAGAAATTCCAATTTATTCATATCATTACGGAGCCAACATGACCACAACATCCACACCCTTAATAATTTTTGAGTTTGTGAGTTGAAATAAAGGTACCGATAAACTCACTTGGATATTTTACTTTTATAAACCATTGATTGGAAAACACTTCAACGCCTTATCGAAGACAGTCCAAGAATAACCATCCTCTACAAGCTATTCAAAACTAAGATGATTCCCTAACATATGTGAAACTACCCATACTAATTATTTATATAAAAAATTAAAAAAATCCAATTAACTATAAAGAGGCATAATAAATGAGATATCCAAGGAAATCCTCAACTCCCCAGAACAATGAACAATAAAAATTGGGAGGTCCATAGTAGTACATCTACAATTTATTGACAAAAATACAACACTTATCATGATAATTCCACAATCAGTTCACATTAAAATTAAATAAATCTCATAAAAAATAGGCATCGTGATATACCATCGTCAACTCGACAAACGATGAAAGGATGATGATGTCAGAACACACCCTCTATGAATGTTTTATTAAAGACCCACCGATATCATAAAAGCCAATCATTTAGAAGTGTAATGTTTTCTAAACCCTAAACTTAGATAAAATGAATTTATAGAAAGAGGTGTCGATGAAGGATGGAGTCCATTAAGAAGTATAAAATAATCATATATCCTCATGAGAAGCCACCAATAACTCTCCATATTTATTGGGGGAAAGTGGGGAGAATGGGAGAAGACCCTCCTAGACAACACACCAATAGAAAATAGAGTGTAAGAATTTCCCATAAGAAACCACAATAAGTATTAAGGTTATTTTACCACATAAAATTTCTTCCTTTTTCTAGTATTGGGCCACTAGCTAGCTGGTGTTCCCACAAAGTAAGATACGATAATGACTAGCCCGTCAGCTACTCATTGAGTAATTCATGACCAGTCTTGGAGGAGGGAGGGGATAAGTATACAAACACTACAAACTACATTCATGTGATCCTTCTGATAATTATTCCTGAATTTTTTGGCATACTGTTTAATATATATTCAATATCACATTACAAATGTTTTAATTATTTAAAATCGAATACTTTTTTTGAATCCTAGTTCCAATTAAGAAACATAATCATATTGAAAAATCAACGATCTTCCAAAATATTCAATCCTTGCTCACCACTGGGTATAGATATCTAATGTAAAATATGTCTAAATCTACAACTAAAATCCTCATTATCGAATGCATGTAAATCAATAGGAGGCAAGTAAACATGGAATTTATTAATAAGAATTAACAACTGAAATAAAATTCACCCATCCTTTCAAACACCATCATAAAAAAACATCTCTACAGATGTTTTAAATATAAAAAAAATAATATTATCCAATCATAATATTTATAATACATATCACAACAGGGGATGATAGGGGTTATATGGAACCATAAATTTCAAAAACAATTTAAAATAAAAAACACTTATTTAATGACTAATGGATTTCGGTGTCAATCCATTTCTTCTTTAATATCCAATTTAATCTCATTATTGAAAAAATTCTATTTAAAACCCAATTTCAATTACATATCCAGACCAACTCATTCCATTTAAAATAATCTAAGAAACCAAAAAAATCATCTTCTTAAAAATAAGTCCATAAAAAACATTCACTACTTACATATCCCATCAAGAATAATATTTATTTTTAAAAAGTAATATCTTCTAAGAAAACATTCTATAAAAGTTTCATGACATTTTTCATTGAAAACTTCAACTAAAAAGTAAATAGAACCATAATCTACCCTTTATCCCAGTGATATATTAGATTAAAACATTTATATAAACTAATTATCAATTTGAAATTTAGTTATAATTTGATAAAAATGTTATTTAAACACGTTATGAACAAAATTATATAAATATTAATTGATCTAAACAAAAAATACCATAAAAAAGAATAAATCTCTCATATTAAAATACCAAATTCCCTATTTGATATTTAATACTAAACCAAAGAAGTAAATAAACCATCTATTTCCAAATCATGGATTGACATGCGGTTAGATAAGATTTTAACCATAAATCTCTTGAATTATAGATCCATGGGTATTAGAGAAAAATAAAACCCAATAGAATAGAAATAAATAGTCGGATGATAGGAGGAACCATGAATATGGAGGGATTTACATGGAGATATCACTTGTAATCCATGGTGAAAAATCATAAATCAAAGAAGAAGTTTGTAAATAGGCCACTTTTAACACATAAAATTTGATTAACCAAATGGAAGATAATGGGCAGAAAAATATTTTATGGTCCATATAGGTATAAAAAGAAATTCATAAATATTATTAACTTGTCATAGCCCCAACCTTGAGATGATTCCCCTAGATCACAGAATGAATGGAATCTCTCAAAACATTTAATCATGAAAACCCTTGGATTGCAGTGTGTAGTATCGACCTCAAAAAATTAATTCTCATTTAACCATTCACATAGTGATTATTCTCTTGATGGTGTTAGTAACGTCAGTCAAATACCTAGAAGGTAAGGAGAGGAGGTTTTCACTTTGAACACCATTCATAATGACATTAATTACTGTAGGTCAATAAATTATGTTCCACAAGACATCACAAACCACTTAAGAAACCAAGAAAACATTTTTTTAATAAAAAATAACTTACAAATAAAATAATAATACAACAACAAAAATTATTGGAGATGTTACCTTCTATGAAAAACGTAGGTATATGACTAGATGTGTTTACTTTAGTGAGATTCACATTCATTTAGTTTTTTTGTTGAATTACATTTATCCTTTCTCTAAAATTCTCATCCAAAAAGAGCTAGAGTATGTTAATGGATAAATATATATTATTAATATTTTAGTTACTAATTTATATTTTTTGGATTATTCAGTTAATATAAAATCCAATATATAAGAAATATGTTTTTGACACAAGATCTAGGAGTACTATGTTGGAGTCTTGGTTAGTATCAAATCTGATATGAGAAGAATAGGGTTTTACCACTCGATCCAAGAGTACGGTCCTAGGGTGCTTCAGTTGATATTAGTGAGAGGGTTTAGATATAATTATAGGTTAGGATGTTATTAGAAGATGACTTTTTGAGGGCTGTGAATACCAACACGAGATAAAAATTATATATTTTTTTCTTATTTTTTAGTTCATAGAAAAACAATTTATGATGTCACATATTATTGGATTTTACAATTTTTAATGATATATCAATATATGTTTTCTTGGTTTTTGGATTAATGCATGATTGAGAGAATGATAGACCTTAAGTTTTATATGTGATTTGATTTGATGATAATTAATCTTAATTGGGATAATGTTATAATTACTTTTTTAAATATATGATTATGAAACCATGTTTATTGAATTTTAATTTGATATTGATGAAATTTTGGTTTTTTTTGTTAATTATTAAAATCTTTTTAGATGTATATATGTTTAATGTATATTGATTGACATGAGATTATTTTTTTGTGGATTAAGGTGATGTTGAATACTAAGTGATTATGTTTCCCTGATTTTCCGGTTCTTTATATTTTAATAATTTTCATGTAATTTTGGGTTACTCTTTATTATGAATTTTTATTAATAAATAGACAATGATATATAAGGGAATGTATGTTGAAAAAAAAGACTTATAGTTTGTATACATTGTTAATGTGAATGTTTTATAGTGTGAAATGAATATGTCAAAGGATAATAGAAATATGTTTGATTCTTCCAATTTCATTTTTTATATATTTTTCTAAATACCATTTTGGTTATCATATTTGGTAGAGTATATGGTATTGATAACGAAGATGGAAATAGTATGTATCTATAAACATTTATGCCTTTTATCAAACTAAGTATTTAAATTTCTCAAAAATAGTTATGAAAAACTAAAATTTTGAGATTTGATTATTTTTAGGTTAAATAAAATTTTCATAGTCTTAACTAATATATTTATATTGATATATATTAATATATTATATATTCATGTTTATATCTTATAGATACTGTAATTTTATATTAGGGTAATTTAATTCCATGGGAGAAATTGTTCAGAGGGTAATAGATTGTTACACTATAGGCATTGGAGCTCATTTTAATTCTTTAAAAAATACGTATAACAACTATCAACATTTTATATCAAAATATTTTTACTATTGATGTAAATAAATCATAGAATATATGGATTATATAAATTGGTATAAGGCCATTGAGTATAATGTTACTGGTTCGAAATTTAGGGTTTATAGTTGATAGAAATAATGATTATTTTTATTATATATATATTTTAATTATATAAAATTAATTTCAAAAAAATTATTTTATATTGTAGAAAATTAATTTTTACAATAATTTTTATTATTATATGTTTTTTATAAAATATTCATTTTTTCAAATTTATTAATTTTTGTGTCTTATTTCAGTAACCATAGTTTGTTAAGTAAATTTAATCATTATGAATATAAGTAAATTATTTGTATTAAATAATTATAGGATTCATAATGAATGAAAAAATCGATTCATTGAAAATGAAATTGGTTATATTAAAAAATATCGTTTTTATTTTATTTATAAATAAATTAAAAAACTCAATTCCCAAATTTTAAAATTTTAATATGTAAAATTAATCATCATTTTTGTCTTGGGGATGTTAAAATTATATTAGTGGTTACTTTTATTTTTCAAAAAAAGGAATATTCTAGTCGAATAATTAAAATATAGTTTTACAAAACAATGTAACATTTATGGCATCATCATGATATAAGTTTGACATTAAAATTTATGAAACCTTTTTCTAGGATAAATATGTTTTACGGAGGAAAATATAGAATTTTAAAATAACATTTGAAATTTAGGAATCTATTTTTGACATTTTGGATTCTAAGATATATTTTTTTCGAAAAACTAATTTTGGTCATTTTACATAAAATAATTATTAATAATATTTTAGTCATTTTTCACATGGACTGCAAATCAATTAATTCCCCTATCTCTAATAATAAACATCAAAATATCATGGGTGTAAATAAAACTCATAATATTTCATTAAAATTAATTTGTTTTTTATTTTATCTATAAATATAAGTTCAACATTATATGTTTTTTTATTTAATATATATATTTTTAAAATTTCAAAAACAGAATGTACTAATACATATTCAATATTTTGAGTTATCATGTTCATATTTGATTTAATGTTCCATTTTTTGTTTTTATAAAAATAATTTACCATGGTAAATTTTATTCCTCATGACAAATGAAAAATTAGTAAAGTGGTTAAATCCTAGGGTGATGACCTAAAATATAATAACAACATATTTATATGAACATATGTTCACATTTTAATTATTATAATGAATTATATATTTTTGGGTTTTTTACTGATAATATTACATAAAAGGAAAATATATGACTTTATCACATTACATTGGAATACAATGTATGAAAATAGAAAAACATATGAATTTGAGATTCATTAATTATTGCATTATGTTAAAACATTTTATTTTATAAAATTTCAATATAAAATATGATTTTCATTCAGAATGTGTACATGATTAGAATAATTGTACTTCATAAGACAACATTAACTTTGCATCATAATAATTTAATACGTTTCATAAGATATATCCACGTAACATTGATATATACGTATGAGTTTGGTGGAACCTGAGAGTCCAACCTATGAATTCAACACATATCAAACATAATGATAAAGCACACTAACTATAATGTTATATTATTTATCTTCTATTATCATATTAGGACTTCCGTAATCATTTTAATTTCAAATAAAATGGATAATCCCAAAAAATTATATTTTCTATAACAATATATTCTGATCAAAAGATGAACTTACTGAAGTGTTGCATCATTGTTATTTAATGCACAAATATCATTGGTTTTAGAAAAAGATGTGATTTATTCCATGTTACATTGGATATTTAATGATATTAAATAATTAGCATCATGTGATATTTTCATGGGATTTCAAATTCATTATATAAAATTATTTTTTGAACTTAATGATTATATTTTTGCAATTTTTTATATAGTTTTGAATCATTAGATATTACGATTTCTTTAATGAAATACTACTCATGATTTAGTGTTAATATAAATGGGTGTATTACCAATTGAATATGAGGTTGATTTTATTTTGATATTTCAGAACTATAACAATCCATGATTTTTTATTTTACTTTATTATTTAGTATATTATATAGTGTGTAATATATGATAAACTAAGCTCAAATGAACCGTGATTTACAAAAAAATATTATTATTTAATTATGGTCATCATTACAAATACATTTTTTGGAGAGTATGAATAGAATAAACCTTATTATGATATGTATTAAAAAATATCTTCCCAATTTAAATGAATCATTGATCATGTATTTATTATAAAATTGTTTAAAATAAAGATAAAATATTGAGAATGTAATTTTTTTTATTTCATAAATAAAATTATCAATGCAATGTATTTTTATATTAATAAATTAAATTGGTCAATATTGATATATAATTATAATTAAATAATTATATTATTTATATAATTCAATGTTTTATCATTCATTTAATTATTTTTATTTTGGAAATAATTCAATATGAAGACACTTAATTCTTCAAAAATACATTTCCGTGTATATTTTCCTTTATTGCATTTTGTTCAATGATATTATAATTAATAAATTACTCATTTATAAATTGTATTTGGAAATATGGATTTTTTTAAGTTTTCATTTCGTAATAAGATTACTGTAATTCTTTTTGAAGTGAATTATTTTTTAATGAATAGTGACAGATTCCTATCTTTGTGGTACATTATTTTATTTTAGTTAAATAAATTTATTTAAATGTCCCTTTATTTTTAATTATTTATTTTAGAGTAACATAAGATAATTTTTTAAAAAATAATCAAAATAATTCGATATTAATCAACATTTTTATGTAAATAATCAATTTTATTCATAAAATGAAATTTTTTAATATATCATTTAATTTTATGCATTTAAATTAAATAAATATTTATTCCACTTATAAAAATGGAATCTTGAAAAATGGATTTCATACATTTAATATGCATGTTGAAATTTTGTGATAAAGCCAATTTTATTTTTGGTCATTAGGAATAATATCCATGGTAAAAAATCTCTGTTGTAAATGGTAAAACATGTTAATTTTGCATCATTAAAATATATACACCGAAATTTACTATATTTTTTTTAAATTGTCATATATTTTTCATATGGATATATATAAGTTATGAATTATAACAGCCTTGTTCATTATTACATATTAATACATTATTTAATAAACAATATTACACTTTATACAACCCTATTTATCAAGAGGTCTTCTGCATTTGGAAATTAGTTTATTAAATTACAATTTTTACAAAAATATATTTATTTAAAACATCTATAACATGCTCTCAATTAAGAATGAAAAAGACAAAATTGTGAGAAACATAATAATTAGTGACCTATAAAGCTCAGTAAGGGAATTAACATGCCATAAGATGATACATCTTATACAATAGGAATATTAATGGGAAAAAATACCGTTAATCATAATCATGAAGAATGATACATGATATATCATGATAATCATGACATGTCAAATGTGTAATCATCTTAAAACAGTATATCATAAACACATGTCAAGGCTAAAATATAAAGTCATCAGGGTGAAAAAATTAAAATAATGTAATCTGGTTCATTCCCTATCCCAACATTACATCTTATGAGAATAAACATTACCAAACACCTTGAAGGGGTGTATAATTATTGGTTTACATGTCACATTCATTTCATTATCATACTTAAGTGTTCCATATAGATTATACAACATCAATTTAATCATTATCATAATTTATTTCATGAACAATGAGTGTGAAATACATAAATTAACGTTCCAGATGAAGTAGGTATATGATTATAAATTTCCATATCTTTGATTGGAAATTGGTATATTATTCACATTACAATTGTTTTCGCATGAAAAATTATGGTTAAATTTCATTAGCATAATTATGTCACATAAAAATTCATAAAATGGGTTGATGAGAGTGAAGGGTCTCTCTAATAATTTGTAAATAAATTATAAATTTAGAGGGATATAGAAAAACATATCCCAACATAAAAAAATGAATATAGAAGACCTAAAGTAAAGAAGATGCTTGAATAAAGAAGAGAATGGAAAGGATCATGTAGTTGAGTGTGTGTCTCTCCAAATGATTGGGAGGGGATTCTTTAATGTTTTTGGACACCTTGGGTTGACCCTTGAGAGTGTAGGGAAGAGTATGGATGTCCTACAATGTGTTTTAGTGATTCTATATTGGATAATGGAGTGTTTATATATGAAAATAAGTGGATTTAATTATTATTTATGTTTTGGACTCAATATAATAAAATCACCAAAAACAGAAACCATACCATTGTTTTTTCACATGTAATCTACCAAATGGGAGTGTTTTTCATTATTTTATGTGTTCAGGGCCCAACATTAATAAAACAATACCCATCCTTATGTGGAGGTGAGTCTTAGTCTTAAAGAAATTGTTTTAAAACAAAAATAATAATAAAGGTTTCATATGATTAATATGGGATTTATAATATTATAAATGTAAACATAAAAGCATATAAAATTGCAAGAAATCATATATTTGGTTTTTGGTATGATTTTTAGTAATTATTTCATCCCTTTTTGGTCATTATGATATCATAATACACAAATTAAATTTATACGATATTTAATTTTTACCAGAGCATTTGACTTCCTTACAAAATTGTGAAATAGTAACCATTGGATAATTTCGATGATTTTATTCCAAACATAATATTATCATTATATTAAAAAAAATTAATTATATTAATTTTTCACATTAAAAATAAAATTGATATTTATTTATAAATGTTGTATATTTTTATAATAATAGTTTTTTAACACCTCTAATAATTATAATTAACATTAAATAAATTATATTAATGTTATACTTGATAAAAAATATTTAACCATATTATTTTATTAAACTATTATTTTTTTACAATATCCTTTAAGTCATCGATATTAATTTCTATAGTTTAAATTTAATATTGCTAAAATATAATATATATATATTTATATTTATATTTAAATTAATATCATTCATAATATAACAATAATATGATAATAATTTATTCATTATTCCCAAAAAAATAATGTAATAATTCATATAGAGGGGATCATGATAAATTTTCCTTTCAAAAATAACAGAGTTCTTAAGAGAAAGGATTCCATCTATGAAACATTCAAGGTGTGGATCAGTGTACATGGTTTGGATCATTGTCTCGATGATCTTGCACATATCCTTTAAATGGTTCCACTCATGCTTATGATGTTGAATACCATATTGGGTTTAGTCAAGGGAAAATATCAATGATGTTATCTCAGTTATAAAACCACATAAATATGATTTATTGTAACGCCCCGACCCCAGCTACCCAGAGTCGGTGCATTACTTCGTACATTTGCATGATCACAAAAGATCAAGTCTCGAAAGACCGATTAGTTTAGTAGCCTTGGAAACACTAGATACATTCATAAGTCTTACATTACATCACAAAGTGAAAAACTATAATAACATAGTCTCCATAGTCCACACTTCTATCCTCTTCGGACTATCCCTACAGGTCATTCGTAAAATACTTCTTCACATCCTGGAAAATATTAAAACATTGAAAGGGGTGAGCTCAGATGCTCAGTAAGGATAACAATATTGCGGAAGCTTTCCTAAATAAACATAAAAATTTAAGGCAATGTATAACTAAAACAAAAGACTTTTAAACTTGAACATCAACATAATATGGCAAAAGTAAAATGAGATAATGCCATTCACTTCTTCACATGGATATTCTACTAGTCGAATAATCACATGCAATATCAATAACCACTTTCATAATGAGGGAATGTATAATGCCGGACATTCTGAAACATTTTGTCAAGGCCTCGGCCAAGACTTCTAAAATGATTAAGGCCTCGGCCAAAACCCTAAATCAAATTGGGAAAGGGCCTCGGCCAATTCCACGTCTAGTTGTCTCATGAGACCTACCAATGCATCGAGGAGCTATAGCGGGCTCCACCCGTCACTTATTAAGTCCAATACATTCCTCATATGAATAGGTTTGAACATATCATAAACCATAACATAATCATATCACATAAAGGAAACATAACATTTCCACAATTAAATCACAAGATATCAATACAACACATTGTTTTAATAAAAACGCTTTCAAAACCATTTTCAATACCAAAATAAAAGAAAGTTAAAACTTTTTATTTATTTTTCATTAAAAAAAATGATGGCTTGTTGAGGAATCCGAAACTCAAATAATGGTCACGGCGGCGGAGAAGTCGTTGTCGCCGCATAAGTACGAAAAGAAAAACATTCCCTTTTGTCGTTTAGCAAAACGCTTCGTATAAAAAAGATTCCTTTTGAATAAACGTAAAAGTCAAAGGGGTTTATACACCGTATAAAAGAAAGTTGTGTATAAAACCAAATGTGCCTCAATGAAAGGGATTGAGACGAAGTGCTTAAAAAGATAATTTTTTTTTAAATAAAGTACATCTATAATGTGTATTCACTATAAGTACACATAAATAATGTTAAAATACATGATAGGACATAATAATATCCTGAAATAATTTGAAAGTAGGAGATTAACCCAAAGAATGGAAATTGGGTTAAAAATTCCCTTACCTTGTGTCCGACTTGACTCAACCGTTCTTTAACCTCCTGAATAATAAACTAGAGTTAATATCTACCTTATTAAGAACCATTTTCAATTTCATTATCCTTTTTATATCACTTATTACAATGTTATGAACATTATGTAATTATTTAAGTTAATAACGGTCGTTTTGTCGATCTTTGGTACATGAGTCAACAATAAACTTCTTATAATTACAATTTGTTTATGTGGTAGAATATACATTATCTCCAGAATAATATTCATGATTTAGATGTCATATATATAATATATATCCAGTATATACATTCATTTATAATATTAGGTAACATTTAGAGGTAAGAAATGAAATGCACCGTTCATGGAGACGGTAAGCCGTACGTACGCATGAACGCTACTTTCATTTAAATTTCATATTTAATGGAACTAAATCATAATGATATAAATTTATAATATAATTCCAGTATAATATAGTGTATAATACCATTTACTCCATCCTTTATACATCCCACATATGGCATTAACGATTCAAATCACTTTGAGGGGGCGGTAGTCGGCACTTCCTAAAATGAAATTATCGCGTTTTACCCAAAATGGAAATCATAAAGTATGCCATAAATGAGAAATACAGAAGAATAAGTAAAACATAAACATATTATATATCATATATAAAAATAGTGACCTCTTAATGGCCACCTTTGAAGGTGTTATATGAGTTTTTGAACAATCATCGTTTTGTGAGGCAGAAAATCTTCATCCACGGAAACTGTATGTTCATTAACCATTAGATGTAGGTGCATGTAAGTGTAGCTCGAATCCTTCTTATAACAACATCCTAGTATATTTAGGATACTGGTGTTGTTACAAAAGAAATGAATAAAAAGAGTTTAGGGGGTTGGAGAAGAAAAATAATACAAAACAACATTAGAGAAGACATTACCTCAAAATCGGGTAACTCTTTTTGATTTGAGCCAAAGACGTCCTTGGGAAGAGTTCTGCCCAAAGTGAGGCTTCTATGAGTAAGAGGGGGAAGTTTGGAGAGTATTTGGGTAGGGGTTGGCCGAGCCAAGTGGCTTGAAAGTGTAAATGAGGTGGGAGAGGTGGGGGCCTTTTATAAGTGGAGAGGAGGGGCACTTTTGGAAAGATTGAAATGTTACATTATTTCACAATGCTTTTCGGATTCTAAAGGTCCCACACTTATATAATTCGAGGATAAGGTGATAATGTTTCGAAATATCCTCATCCAATAGGCTTTGTACAAGTTTAAGCCTTGGAATTTTCATTATCTTCCCATTTTATTTAAATCGTTAAATAATGAGGCCATCACTGCATCATAATGATGTCATAAATAATTTAATTTATTTAATGTCTAAAAATTACAAAAAAACTACTATGATGTAGGAAATATTTTTAGCTTTCTAATGAATATTTATTGTCAAAATTCGGACTTGTGTAACCCCACATAAAAACTGTTTTAGTAAAATAACTCATGTTTGTGTCAATTTAATTTTAACATTAAATAAATATATATTAATGTCATTTTCCAACCAAAGTGGCTCCACGGGGTCCCCAAGTTGACCCATGGGTTGTCTTGGTCGGCCATGACTCATCTAATAGGAGTAGGACAAGTGTCATGCTCATCTCATATTATTAAAACTTTATTTGTACCTTAAACTACACTAATTACCTCTAATCGCGATTAAGAACTTAAAAGTTACTATTCACCAAAAAAATTATTTTAATCTCATTGAACCACATTTTACTTCTTAATGACAACCATGTATTGCGGATTTTTGAAAATCAAATCACAGAAGTGGTAATATTTCATTTAAACGAAAAATCAGTTATTTAACTACCACTTAGTGGTTTCACTATTCATCAAAAATTGAAGTTTTTCAGAACAAGGCCAAAATTTCGCTCTAAGCTATAATTGATATTTCGAATTCAAAAATGATGTATATTTTACAAAATTCCAAACATATAAGTTTCGTTAATTAATTTTATAATTAATTCCCGCTGTCACAACAAATAGCGTGTTTTTAAGAAACAATTTATATCAAAAGATTGGCAATTGTTTATGTCCAATTTCAATGTTAAATTAATTCTAATGACCACCATTGGACAAAATCGTAAAAATATATTCTAATTATACTTTAAAACCAATAAATAGTATAATTTATCACTATAAATTATTTTGTTTAAAAAAGTTGTTTTAATTATTTTTCACTATTCATAAAAATTTGGAAGTTCTCAGAAAATTACAAAAAATTCAACATAGGCTAATTTCAATATTAGGAATACAAAAATGAAGTCCATTTTGAAATATAAAATTTCTATAAATTTAAAAGGTGGTTATTACTATTCATAACGGCTACTTTGATTAGTTGCGGTGTGTTATAACTCGAACTTGCGTACAATGCAAGCTATTGCATTATTGAAAGAGAGGCATATCGTGGAAGCTCGGGGTGTTACATTCTCCCCTCCTTCAATAAATTGCGTCCTCGCAATTTGAAATTTTTCTTTGAAAATAAAAGGTTGAAAAGAGAAAATACCTTTGAGGAAAACCCACATCTGAAATAAGGTTAATAAATATATAACATTAAAAGAAAGCAGGATAAGTACAAAGGTCACCCGATATAGCCCATTCTAGGATTATATGAAAATATGGATATGGAGGAGAAACAAACCATCAAGGTCTGATGGAGAGTTATAGAAAACAGGATTAGGAGAAAGTTTAACCACAAGAAAATCACAAACTTGTGATTGGTTAAACGGTCATTGAATCCCCAGTTGGAAAAGTTAACCGACAACATTTTTGTTTTAAGTTACCTTTTATAATGTTGAGGAATTTATTTAGGAGATTTACTAAGAACGTAAGAGAATATACATACTTGTTATGTATACTTTCATTCGTTAATAAATTTTTACCACAAACCCAACTTTTATCCAAATGGTAACGAAACTCAAAAAATATTCTATTTATCCTAATTGTATAAGGTACAAAATGTTAACACATACCATTTAGATTAGTAAAACTATTTTGTAATAACCAGGGACTTCCTGTAGGCTAGTGGTAGGAAATAAAGGCTTGTCGCACAATGGTTGTGGGTTTGATTCCTGCAGCTTTGTCTGACGCGACGGGTTATTCCCCACCCTGCAGGTTGTCCTTTTCCTAAAACTATAGTATTATAATATTCCAAAAATAATCTTCAGAAATTCTTTAAACTTAAACAATACTATCCATGGTTCAACTTAATCCATTCCAACCTTAATAGTTATCCAAAATACCTCCGTCCAGACTTTCTCTAAAAGGTCTCTAAATTCCAAAATCAATTGTAACATCAGATTCGCCAAACAAAGAAAAGTTTCTCTTATTGTCACATACTAAAAATATGATTACCTTAATCATATTAAAACCTTACTTAAATCAACAAGTACTGCAGTACAATCCATATATATATATCACATTATTCTAATAACCAAAATATAATCCATGAGTCCAAAAGAACCAATACATTAGTTATTCTGCTTCAACTGTAGTAACAACATAAGATTGTCCTTGATCTCTTGGCCTTTTCTGAGGTAAGTTTCCCTGACGCTTAGGACATTAATTTGCATAATGACCCATTTCTCTACAATTGTAGCATTCAACTTTGATAGCCTCTTTCTTTCCCTTGCAATCACGAGCCTGTTGACCCTTTTCTCCACATTTATAACAAACTCTCATTCCTTTTAGACAAGTACCAGGGTGATTCTTCCCACAATTATCACATAATGGAAAATCCTTCTTTCCCTTTTTCCCTTTATCTGTCTCTTGTTCCACCGTTCTCTTCTTCTCTTGCTTTACTTTGTTGTCATAAGACTTAGAGAATTCATTTTCTGTCTTGATAGCACACGGGACAATATCTTCGTATGATGAGAAGGATTGTGATACTAAAGATTGACGGAGAAATGGTTTTAACCCATCAAAGAAACGATCAATCTTACACCTTGGGTTACGTATGTAATCTACAGCATACCTTGCTAACCTTGTAAAGTTAGCCTCATACTTTGCGACATTCTCATCCTCCTTCTGCCTCAGACTCAGAAATTGCCTTTCAATATCCACTCGATGGTCTCGAGGAAAGTATTTTTCTAAGAACAGCTCTTTGAACTCCCTCCATTCCATATTCGATACGTCATCATCTTCCTTTGTGTTTTGAATCAGCGACCACCACTGATCGGCATCTCCAGTGAGGTGGTAAAATGCCATGACAACCTTCTCCCTTTCACTACTCCCCAAGGCATTGAATATTTTCTCTAAGGAATTTATCCATTGCTCAGCTACTAATGGATTTGTACCCCCATTAAATGTTGGCGGTTGTTGCCTCATGAAGAAGTCTAACATTGATCATCCACGTTGCGGATCAGGGTTCTCCATACGAGTAAGGTTATTATTCATAACTTGAGTGAGTTGTCCCAGTATGGTAATAAGTTGATCAGCACCAGTTGTATCTCCAGATCCACAATAATTATCTTGAGCAGGAGGGCAATCCCTACACGGAGTGCATGCATTGATACGGTTTCCATTCCTTCCACTAGGCGCCATTTCTATACAATGGAATAAAATAGATTAGTTTATGAATCAAAACACATAATTCCATACTTATAAAATACTTAACATAAATTGAACTATTTATGGATATAATCCATAATCATAATAAGGTTTTCTTTGAGAAAGTATATACTCATAACCGTTCATAGTGGTTTGTAAAGAAAACGAGAATTATCCTAAGAATATCCCCCGGGAGTGTCGTAACCAAGAGTGCAGCAAGGCCCGTTGTCGTGCACCAGTTCCCGTTCGAGTCTAGCTCAATGCGGTGTTTTCAGGTTTTACCCCTAGGTACATCTGTGCCAGAGCCGCCTCTACCTGCTCGTATCCAGACAGGGATGTATTGCTCGGAAAACTCACAACATCTCTACAATACCAAAATTCTAGGAAGTTCTTCTATACTAATCCTCAAAGTTCATCTTAGGTCTACGTGCTCTAATCAGAGTTTATCTAAATCTAGCTTCCAAGGTTAGTACTAAACTGCCTCTAATACCAACTGTAACGCCCCGACCCCAGCTACCCAGAGTCGGTGCATTACTTCGTACATTGGCATGATCACAAAAGATCAAGTCTCGAAAGACCGATTAGTTTAGTATCCTTAGAAACACTAGATACATTCATAAGTCTTACATTACATCACAAAGTGAAAAACTATAATAACATAGTCTCCATAGTCCACACTTCTATCCTCTTCGGACTATCCCTGCAGGTCATTCATAAAATACTTCTTCACATCCTGGAAAATATTAAAACATTGAAAGGGGTGAGCTCAGATGCTCAGTAAGGATAACAATATTACGGAAGCTTTCATGAATAAACATAAAAATTTAAGGCAATGTATAACTAAAACAAAAGCCTTTTAAACTTGAACATCAAAATAATATAGCAAAAGTAAAATGAGATAATGCCATTCACTTCTTCACATGGATATTCTACTGGTCGAATAATCACATGCAATATCAATAACCACTTTCATAATGAGGGAATGTATAATGCCGGACATTCTGAAACATTTTGTCAAGGCCTCAGCCAAGACGTCTAAAATGATTAAGGCCTCGGCCAAAACCATAAATCAAATTGGGAAAGGGCCTCGGCCAATTCCACGTCTAGTTGTCTCATGAGACCTACCGATGCATCGAGGAGCTATAGCGGGCTCCACCCGTCACTTATTAAGTCCAATACATTCCTCATATGAATAGGTTTGAACATATCATAAACCATAACATAATCATATCACATAAAGGAAACATAACAATTCCACAATTCAATCACAAGATATCAATACAACACATTGTTTTAATAAAAACGCTTTCAAACCCATTTTCAATACCAAAATAAAAGAAAGTTAAAACTTTGTATTTATTTTTCATTAAAAAAATGATGGCTTGTAGAGGAATCCGAAACTCAAATAATGGTCACAACGGCGGAGAAGTCGTTGTCTCCGCATAAGTACGGAAAGAAAAACATTCCCTTTTGTCATTTAGCAAAACGCTTCGTATAAAAAAGATTCCTTTTGAATAAACGTAAAAGTCAAAGGGGTTTATACACCATATAAAAGAAAGTTGTGTATAAAACCAAATATGCCTCAATGAAAGGGATTGAGACGAAGTCCTTAAAAAGATAATTTTTTTAAATAAAGTACATCTATAATGTTTATTCACTATAAGTACACATAAATAATGTAAAAATACAAGATATGACATAATAATATCATGAAATAATTTGAAAGTAGGAGATTAACCCAAAGAACGGAAATTGGGTTAAAAATTCCCTTACCTTGTGTCCGACTTGACTCAACCGTTCTTTAACCTCCTGAATAATAAACTAGAGTTAATATCTACCTTATTAAGAACCATTTTCAATTTCATTATCCTTTTTATATCACTTATTACAATGTTATGAACATTATGTAATTATTTAAGTTAATAACGGTCGTTTTGTCGATCTTTGGTACATGAGTCAACAATAAACTTCTTGTAATTACAAGTTGGTTATGTGGTAGAATATCCAATATCTCCAGAATTATATTCATGATTTAGATGTCATATATATAATATATATCAAGTATATACATTCATTTATAATATTACGTAACATTTAGAGGTTAGAAATGAAATGCACCGTTCATGGAGACGGTAAGCCGTACGTACGCATGAACGCTACTTTCATTTCAATTTCATATTTAATGGAACTAAATCATAATGATATAAATGTATAATATAATTCCAGTATAATATAGTGTATAATACCATTTACTACATCCTTTATACATCCCACATATGGCATTAACGGTTCAAATCACTTTGAGGGGGTGGTAGTCCGCACTTCCTAAAATGAAATTATCGCGTTTTACCCAAAATGGAAATCATAAAGTATGCCATAAATGAGAAATACAGAAGCATAAGTAAAACATAAACATATTATATATCATATATAAAAATAGTGACATCTTAATGGCCACCTTTGAAGGTGTTATATGAGTGTTTGAACAATCATTGTTTCGTGAGGCAGAAATTCGCCATCCACAGAAACCGTATGTTCTTTAACCATTAGATGTAGGTGTGTGTAAATGTAGCTCTAATACTTCTTATGAAAACATCCTAGTATATTTAGGATACTGGTGTTGTTACAAAAGAAATTAATAAAAAGAGTTTAGGGGGTTGGAGAAGAAAAATAAAACAAAACAACATTAGAGAAGACATTACCTCAAAATCGGGTAACTCTTTTTGATTTGAGCCAAAGACTTCCTTGGGAAGAGTTCTGCCCAAAGTGAGGCTTCTAGGAGTAATAGGGGGAAGTTGGGAGAGTATTTGGGTAGGGGTTGTCAGAGCCAAGTGGCTTGAAAGTGTAAATGAGGTGGGAGAGGTGGGGGCCTTTTATAAGTGGAGAGGAGGGGCACTTTTGGAAAGATTGAAATGTTACATTATTTCACAATGCTTTTCGGATTCTAAACGTCCCACACTTATATAATTCGAGGCTAAGGTGATAAGGTTTTGAAATCTCCTCATCCAATAGGCTTTGGACAGGTGTAAGCCTTGGATTTTGCATTATCTTCCCATTTTATTTAAATCGTTAAATAATGAGGTCATCACTGCATCATAATGATGTCATAAATAATTTAATTTATATAATGTCTAAAAATTATAAAAAAAATAATATGATGTAGGAAATCTTTTTATCTTTCTAATGAATATTTATAGTCAAAATTTGGACTTGTGTAACCCCACTTAAAAACTGTTTTAGAAAAATAACTCATGTTTGTGTCAATTTAATTTTAACATTAAATAAATATATATTAATGTCATTTTCCAACCAAAGTGGCTCCATGGGGTCCCCAAGTTGACCCATGGGTTTTCTTGGTCGGCCATGACTCATCCAATATGAGTAGGACAAGTTTCATGCTCATCTCATATTATTAAAACATTATTTGTACCTTAAACTACACTAATTACCTCTAATCGCGATTAAAAACATAAAAGTTACTATTCACCAAAAAATTATTTTAATCTCATTGAACCACATTTTACTTCATAATGACAACCATGTATGTCGGATTTTTTAAAATAAAATCACAGATGTGGTAATATTTCATTTAAACGAAAAATCAGTTATTTAACTACCACTTAGTGGTTTCACTATTCATCAAAAATTGAAGTTTTTCAGAACAAGGCCAAAATTTCACTCTAAGCTATAATTAATATTTCGAATTCAAAAATGATGTCTATTTTACAAAATTACAAACATATAAGTTGCATTAATTAATTTTATAATTAATTCCCGCTGTCACAACAAATAGCGTGTTTTGAAGAAACAATTTATATCAAAAGATTGGCAATTGTTTATGTCCAATTTCAATGTTTAATTAATTCTAATGACCACCATTGGACAAAATGGTAAAAATATATTCTAATTATACTTTAAAACCAATAAATAGTATAATTTATCACTATAAATTATTTTGTTTAAAAAAGTTGTTTTAAGTATTTTTCACTATTCATAAAAATTTGGAAGTTCTCAGAAAATTACAAAAAATTCAACAAAGGCTAATTTCAATATTAGGAATAAAAAAATGAAGTCCATTTTGAAATATAAAATTTCTATAAATTTAAAAAGTGGTTATTACTATTCATAACGGCTACTTTGATTAGTTGCGGTGTCTTAGAACTCGAACTTGCGTACAATGCAAGCTATTGCATTATTGAAAGAGAGGCGTATCGTGGAAGCTCGGGGTGTTACATTTATAGGGTAGAATACTATGTTTTGAGGACATCACTTCATTTGACTATGTCACTTGGATTTGTTAAACTCTAATATTTACAGAAATCATGTGATCAATATTAAACCTCTATATTTTATCAATTGTAGTGTTTCTAAACTGTCATTTAAATTCAATTTAGATATTATAAAACCAAATGGAGTTTTTCTTTTTTATAACCATAATAGATAATAATATATGTATATAAATTTCCCTGGGAAACTCATTTATAACATTTATAGTAATTAAAATATTCACCTCATAAGAAATTTCACCCAAAAAAATTAATTTTCCAATAACAATCCTGATGAGGGTAAACATGTCACATCTCCTTATCTATATATAATGTTGCTTCTTCAAACATGTGGTTTCTCAACAACACATAAACAAGGATTATTTTCTTATTTAGTATATTTTTTTCACAATAATCTAAGATCTTTACCTAAAGTTCATCATTGAAATAAACATTCTACAATGGCACCACTTCTAGATTGAGTATATGTAAAGGGTATATTATGTACTTTATCATGTGGGTTAATATGATTATATCAATTAATTTAGAGAGGACATGTGGGATTTTATGTTGGTAGGCCACCTCTTAGTGGTGATGAATGATTTTAAAGGGGATTATGTATCTTAGAATATGGTTTCCATTATTCCAAAATCACATAAATTTTATCCACAGGGATATGCATATGAATACCATGTCTCTATCATGATACTCTAGTTCTATTAAATTTTTTTAATGATTTATTTTTATTGAATCTGAGTATCATTGATGTGATACTAAATGGTTTTAACATTTCCCACAATTTCCCTATCTACTTAAGGACCTAGACTATTATTCCCCAACATAATCCCTACATGAAGGTGTTCTACACCTCATCACATAAAGGTAATCAAAAGGACCATTTTGATGCTTTAGTGGAATTGTTTTTGTATGAAAATGTGACCAAAGGAAGATATTGGTCCCATACTTTCTTGAAGTCCATGGAACATTATCTCAGAATGTAATCTAGTGTACGAAAAGTCCCCTCAGACTAGATATTAGTTTGAGGATTACATGTATTACTGAGGTTATGAAATGTTTTTAGATCATCTAGGAGATTATTCTAGAATATCTACATGAATCTTAGATCATGATCGGATACAATTGATATTGTTACTCTATGAACCCTTACCACCTCTCTGATGTATTTCCAAGTTTGATGATTTGGTGAGATATTCTGTTGAATCATAATGAATTTTTTGTTCATTATAAAATGGCCCACCCAACCAAGATCGAAATAATTCCGATGGACAACTTTAGATATTCGGGGATAAATTCTATTGTGATGCTTTCCCATTTTATTACAGGTATGGGTAAGAGTTCCATCAACCCATTAATTGTTTTCCTTCCCACCATCACTTCATGAAATAAAATACATCATAATTTATATTTCATGATATCCTTCTTTATATTTCCCAACCAAAAGTACTCATTGAGATATTGAAACATTTTTTTACTTCCATGAAGGATTGAGATGGTTGATCTATGTGCGTCATCCAACAGCTCACTGTATTTGACAGTACACAATTTCTTGACCAAACTCTTACAGAACCCTCTATAGTAACAATGAAATATATGGATTTACCTTTTCATGTAGTTTCTAATTTCTTCTGAATTCATACATCATTTATGAGAATCTATTATCTTTACCAGAAGGGATGGTTGAGAATTAATTTGTGGAATTATTGATGGTATTTCATTATTTATGATTCCCATATCCATCCATTTGAAATCATTGAATATTGGATCCTTATTAATTCTCATCAATGATAGAATTATTCGGTCCATTGAAATTAAATATTCAGCTAGTTTATTATCTTTACCTTGATGATATCAGATTGAGTAGTCATAATCCATTATCATCTATAACCATAATCATTGGATCATATTCATCAAATTGTGTGTGAATTTATATTTTATAATTTTGTGATCCGTATAAATTTATTAATTCTACCAAAAGATGTAATGATACCATATTTTTGAAGAAAATAACAAAGTAGCAAACTCTAGGTCATGTGTTTAGTATTTATGTTGATGAACATTCCAATACCTTGAAGCATAAGTTATGAATTTTTCATGCTTAATTTACACAAAACCTAATTTGTTCTTCAAAACATCAATGAGTACTATATGATGTTCTCTTCATGTGGATAGTGTGAGCACACAAGCATTAATAAGAATAAATTACAGCACTTTTAATCTTTCTTCACATTCTCTATTATAAGAAAACATGACTCACATCCATGTTATCTTTTTTAGAGGATTTTAAAATTATACGTAATTTTTCAAAAATAAGAAATAATACCCAGCTAACACAAGATAGCTATAGATATCTTTCATGGATGTAGGACTCGACCATCTTTAAATTCACTATTTAATTGAATGGTCAAAAGAAAAAAGAATTATTCTGATTATATTCCCCATGAATTAGAATTCCTTCAATAAGAACTCACGTTATATATACATTGAATAATGATTCGCATTTCGCAGGATCATTAGGAAAGTGCTTAGATTCACCTATTTTGTTTATGAGTTTATTATAATTCCATCTATAAATACTAACACAAAATGTATTTGGAAATATATAAAGAATATATTAATCATGTAAATGAATATTGTATCCTTAGTGAGTCCAAAATGAATTACTATGAACATGTAATGCCAATACCTTATATAAAAACTAGACTTTGGGTATCCTCCTTCATCAATATAACATGATAAAATTTAAACCATAGATCCTCCTAAGTGATGTATTGATCTCTATTTAGCTGGTCAAACATGTCATCAATCTATTTCAACGGATACTTGTTCTTTATTGTTATTTTGATGAGCCCATGATAATCAATACAAAGGCTCATTAATCCATCCATCTTCATGACAAAGAGGCTTGGAAATTCACATGGTGAATCACTTGGGAGTATTATCCAATTATATATATTATTTTATATTTGTTTTTCATATCCAAGAGTTCATCAATATCCATTCTATATAGTGTATTGGATAATGGTATCACCACACGTATATGTTTGATTGGAAATTCATCATCTTGGCAAGGAGGAAGGAATGTAAATTTATCGAGAAATGCATTAGTGTATTCCCACTCAATGTGAATTTTTTTAGGATGGTTTTCATTAGAGAGTCAGTCATTAGAGTTGATACTCTTCATCATATGTAAATAATTTGCATTATCTTTTGTGTGATGCCTAAATATGATCCATCATCTTCTTTTTAATTTTAAAATATCCAATAAAAATTCTCAATACAAAAAATGATTTCCTTCTCATGGAAATTTATGTTTGCTCTATGTAGGAAAATTAAATCAATGACCATAAGTGTATAAAAATATACCAAAGGAAGTGTAATGTGGTTTTATGGGATATTCTGCCACAATATTTTAATAGAGGATTAGTTATAAATTTAGGATGCTATAATTTCCGTATTTTTGTTTTTTACAAATATCTCGACTTCCATTTTTTTTGCGGTGTTTGAAAAAGATATACTAAAAATTCATCACCTGAAGGAATGAATAAAACTAGAAGAAAAAAGAACATATTCTATTCATGAATCAATAACTATCATTACTTTCACCACTTCATTGTCAGGATCCACATCTAAAATGGTGATAAAAATAACTCACCCTTTCTTCCTTAAAGGTTTTTAGTTGTCTCCAAAAACCATTTTCATAGTGAATTTGTTTGCAATGTTCTCATGTTTCCTTGTAGTTTAATCTTTGAAAAATGTGATAAAGGTTGAATTTATAATTCTATTCCTTTGTCACATTAGTGGGTTTTGCCTATTTGAAATTACAATCTAGTTTCCCTTCATACCGACACCTAAATAATTTCCTCACCCTTATGCAATTAATGGGGTGCCTCTTCTCTCACAATTGATGAGGGACATGTTGAAATTTCATGTCACCACTATATTCATGTTTCAAACAAATAGAATTAATCCCGTACATTCCTCTTCATATCCCCATGATACACTTGAGATTCATTGAATTCAATTTAGACATTGAGCACACATTCAAAAATTTACTCATAGCTATTAATGCCATAGATCTCCTTGTATTTTCATAAACTTGGGTTTTCCCCATTAAAGAAGTTGTCAAATGTATATTCTAGGGTAATAAGAAAGATGGAGGCATTTCATGTAAGCCATGTTATGTTTTTCTCATATATACTGATAGATTCATCATATTTTTTCTTTAGGAAAAGGATTTTCCTTTCAATTTTAAGTAAGATAGTGCGATCCAAATACATAACAAAAAACATATTCCAATACTCCTTCCACCTAATATCATAGATCTCTTCCACAAGTTTAATATCACTAATCAATTTCCACCATAGATCATATTCTCCTTCCATATAATAAATATATTGTAAAAGATTATCTTTTTTTGGTACATTTTAGGATGGATAATATCTTCTCAATTGAGGTGATCTAATGCTCCACAATGAATGGGTAATATTATATATTTAATTTCTGTGCCCTTTGTCACAAAAATCTCTCACTAATAGCTTATTATTTCTTAGAGGGGATTTAGGATCCCCTCCTAATCCAGGATTCTTTTCAAAACCTGAGTGAGTTGAGGGAGTATTTTCACAATGTGACAAATTTCTACTCCCATGATTTTTGGAATATCATTGGCATGGTAACAAAATTTATCGTTTCATTCATTTTTTTACCTAATTACTCATATTTTTTTAAATTGGATTCAAGAATTTAAAAATTAGGGATGATTATTTATAAACTATTAAACACATATAAGGTAATCTAACAAAATTAAAGAGATAACATATAATATCCACATATTTATTTAAATTATGAATTAATATGAATCAATCTATGTATTCAATGAAATATTTCCTAACAAATATTCATTTATGATATTTATCCATAATAATGGCTTAAAATAATATAATGAATTTACTAAATAATATCCCTCATGATTGTCAAACTAGGTGCACCATAAGGAATGTTGTCTTGTATCTAGTTACACTGAGTGAGGCATGGAACACCATGTCAGAGTTGATAACCCTAGGTAATTATAATCAAGGAAATGCAAATATATTATGCCTACACTGATGAATTTTTTGGATAAACAACTAATTATATACTTATCAAATTTTTGGGGGTTTTCATATTCTTATCCTTATTCCTAAATCATTCCCTAGAGTTTTCTAATTTTACTTCGAAAAATAACAAAACATTTCCAATGTTAAAAACTATTACAAACCTTCTATATATTTCACATTATTACTTATTTTATCACATAAGATTCTACAAAATACAACTTTGAAGACCATGAAGTATAGTAACATTTAAAATAATGTACATTAAATTAGAATTTAATCAGTAAAAAAATAACCTTTTTGAAAACATCCTTATCATGTTCGCACATAAAACTATATGGGATAACCAAAGAGAAACATAATAAAGTGGTGAGATATAAAGCTCAGTAAGGGAATAAACATAGAATAAGGTGATACCTATTATGAAATAGGAATATAAAGGCAGAATAAAAAGTGAGGGAATCATAAACATAAACAATGATTAATAATGTAACATGATAATCATAATATTGGAAATGTGGAATGAACATTAATCATTACATCATAAATATATTACGAAGATAATCCTACATAAAATAATGGTTGAAAAAGTCCAATAAAGGAGTAATGTTCACCCCATGTGCCATCATGACATTACATAAGACTTAGAATTACCCATTGCATTGGAGCATTGTATAATTTTAGGCACACCCATCACATTCATTTCATTCTCAAGTATATGTATGACAAAGATAACTCAACAAGGATTAATTCATCATTATATATTATTCCATGATCAATGAGTGAGGAATAAAAATATATTTGTTCTAGTTCAATGTGTTATATGTTTATCAGTGTGAATACCCTTAATAGAAAACATGCATGCTATTAAATACACAATTGATATGGCCTGGAAAATTTTAGTGAAATTTTGGAACCATAATGACGTTACATTAAAATTCTATAATTGGGTCGATGAGAGTGTAAATTTTCTCTAATCGTTTTAAAATTTGGAGTAATGTATGGGGGATATGGAATAACATATCCTATCATATTTAATTATGATAAATTACATAAGGTAAAAAAACAAACTTCCATAAAGAGGAGAATGGAAAGGATCACTTACATGAGTGTTGGACTCAAAATGCATGGGAGGTTCCTCTAGACAGATTAGGGACACCATGGGAAGACTATAGAGAATTTAGGGAATAATATGGACGTGATAGATGGTGTTATAATGCAGATAAATTTGATCATGTAGGAATATTATAAAGGAAAAGAGGGAAATCCTTTATTATATAGGATTTGGACTATGCACAAAACAATAAGCATAATCAAAAACCATACAATGATTTCTCCCATTGTTTCTAATAAATTGGAGTGTTTCTCATTATTTTACAAAGGAAAGGTATCGAATTAAAAATTTAATCCCCTTGCGTATGTGGAGGTGTGTCATACTCTTAATGAAATAGTTTTATATCTTCAAATATTTTAGTGGTTTTAGAGGATTCATATGACATTTATAAAATGAATTAAACAAACATAAATCATACTATTTTGAATTTAAAACATATATTTTGTATTTGATACCTTTTATATTATTCCTTACATCGTTTTTGGGGTATTATGATGTCGTAATTCATAATTTATATTTATGTTATATTTAATTATTACTTAAAAATTAAACTATCCCATAAAATTATCAAAAATTAATATTTGTATAAACCTATACCTCATTATTTTATTTTTATGTAATATATTTGATAGTGTGTGGTAAAAAAAGACTGATCACAAATGAACTAGGATATATTATAGAAATATTATTATTTAATTATGAAAATTGTGACCTAGCAGTTCGAAAGGAAGATATGATTATGAATAAAAATATAATATAATATATATAGAAATTTTTTCCTCAACACATTTTATTATCAATCAGGAATTGATTTTCAGTTTCTTAGAATTGAAGACAACAGAATTTTAAAGTAAAAGAACTATTTTTAATAATATTTTTTTTGTCTGAAATGTAATTTTATCTTAATAGATTCAATTTATCATTACCTATAAATTATTACAAATAAATAAATAAATTATATATAATGTTTTGTCAATAAATTTTAATTTAAATATTTTTAATTGGAAGAAAATGATAATAATATCATTTTATGCATAAAAAATACACGTTCAACGAATTATTTTTAATAAATTTATAAATATATATTATAATTTATTACCACCAATGATAGAATATATAATTTCAAAAAATGGATTTTTTCATTAATTATTACATTAATAATATTATTAGGATTATTTTTTAGATTTTTCTAAATATTATGCTTTTTTGTTAATAGTGATAATAATGTTTTTCAAAAAACATGCATTTCATTTCATTAGTTAAATTTATTTTATATTATCAAAATGTTTTATATTTGGTTATAAATTAATAAAACCACAATTTCATTTATAAAAATATAAATAAATCTTTATGAATTAATATAATTTTTAAATAGTGAAAAAAATCATTTTAATTATTAAAAACACAATTTCTAAAAATGAGTTGTCTTTGTGTTCTACTCATTTAGATTAAAATAAATTTCTTAAATTCCTAAAAATGGAACATAAAAAATATATTTCATATTTTCAATCATGAGATAAATATTTAGTAATAAATAAAATATAAGTATTTTTCATTATAATTAGTAATCATGGTTCAAGTGTTTCACTATGGTAAAGTGTTAAACTTTAACAAACTAAGGTCATATAAAATAACTTGTTTTCATTATGTAGATAAATAGTTAAATTCATTTTAAATTAATAATAAAATTAGTATTATTTATAAAAATTATGGAATCTATTCTAATAGAATAACTACATTACCTATGAATTTATAAAAAAATAAGATTTCCTAAAAGTGAATATATGATTTATTTATATTATGGAATAATTAAATAAATGTATTTACAGTAATAAATTTAGTGTTTTTATTTTTGGGAATGTAAATGTCTATTTATATTTTTTTACAAAATTATATTATTTAAATGAGAATTTATTTCAACATATATTTTTCATTAATTAATATTTTTTCTGTTTATTGTAAAATATTTTCACAGAACCTTAATTAATTTTTTGATACATTATAAAATCAGTTGTAGGTTTTAATTTGGTATTTTAAGAATACAATGTGGATTTAATTAAAAATTAAATTTATCATATTTTGAAATTTATTTTTAGAAAATTGAGTTTATTTTAGAATTATACTCATCAATAAGTGGGTATGGAGTTTTTTATTTTTCTAAAATATTTTAATTTTTTGTGTGCAGTAAAATATGGAAATTTAAAATATTTAACACATTCATGATTTATTGATCCATATATGATGTATGAATTATGTAAGAAAAATATCTAGAACTATAATTCATTAATTACACATATTTAGTGACAAATTCTCAAACCATTAATAGTTTTGATCCTAAATAATAAAATAAGGAATTAAATTATCAGAAACAACATGTCTTCTAATGTATAAACACAACCATCACCACCTATTTTCTATACACATCAATGACTTTTAGATTGTTTAATTTATTACAAATTTCCTTCTGAACACTCATACATATGTCCATGACCTATTGGTCTCACTAAAATTCCAATACCATCTGTGATAAGGATTTTTTTAGGATAATTCATGAGTTATATACTCTTTAATTTTCTTTTATTTTCCTTTTAATTTCATTTATTTTATTTTACCCCCTTCATATCCATATATAAAATTTCTTGAATACCCCATTATAATATATATAAGGTATGGATATCAATTTTACGGAAAATTCATTATCGAACTTCTTCAACCTTCCTTTTATTATAAAAATGAGAACATTATTTGTGACGTGTCGTTTGACCATCATCATTGGTGATGTGTAATAATTTCCATTGTCACCTTCAATTATGGAAAAAATACATTATTATGGTATAATGGTATTTTATTATACATATAATATGTTATATAATCTTTTGAAACAAACATATAGACATAATATTTATTAGAATAATAAGATTTAGTGATGGTATTAAAAACCACGAAAACAAATTAAATCAATTTCATTTAAATTTCTTCAAATAAATCATCATCATTTTAGAAAATAAAATGATTTATTAAAAATATTTAAAATTAGTTAAACAATTTAATAATATTTCGTTCCACTTTGGGAGGTTTTCATTAATTTTACAAGAAAAACCATTACAAACCAATCAAGGAAACTATGAATATAACACACCCTAAAAAATTGAAATAATAAAATATTATTAATTAATTGGTGGAATGTTTTTATAATATGACCATTTAAGGTAGTTTTAACATGGAAATTTTTAGTTTATATATTAATAAAACTATCTTTCCAAATATATAATTGGTTTTAAAACATTTTAATTTATAATAAACATATGTAAGGTAATTTTATTTAAAAAAACACTTAAATTTTTATTTTCGTTAAATTCAAAATGATTTTTTTATTAAAAGTTATTATATTTTTTTATAACATTATTTCTATTGGAAATTTTTTATTATGAGGCGTGGGACCTATATTTATATTGAGTTCATTTGGTAGGTTTTTGTTGGAAGTTGACCGTAATGGTTATTCCAAGGGAAACTCTGATGGTTACACCATAATGTTTCCTTGAGGGTTACAATATAATGTATCCATGTCGATTAAAATTACAGGAAGATGAGCAGGTTAAAGGTCATATGATATCCATTATGTTTATAATTATCATGTAATTAATTCTCCAATATACATAAATGTTTCATTTATTATTTCATTCTTTTAGGTAAATCTACTGTTTTCACAATGTATATGATAATTTAGGGGTGTAAAGTTTGTATTTTGGAAAATGGATTCATATGATAACAATTATTCATGGAATAATGCCAT
The DNA here is from genome assembly GCA_963277665.1 of Viscum album. Taxonomy (NCBI): domain Eukaryota; kingdom Viridiplantae; phylum Streptophyta; class Magnoliopsida; order Santalales; family Viscaceae; genus Viscum; species Viscum album. Next base: position 1,004,406,014 of record OY728163.1, on the reverse strand, counting down.
CCGTTAATCTATGTCCCGTAATGATCTTTTTTTTTCTCATCCTATGTTTTAAAAAAATATCAGGGATTAAGTATGGGTAAGAGAAAATTATAAGCAATGATAAATATAATGTAGACTTTTCTTGTAAAGATTTCATGTTTTATTATACAAAATTATACTATGAATGAAATGGATACAATTTTACTAGAACACAGTTTTTATTATTGTGGGTTGATATATATGAATTATTTCCTAATAAAATAAAACTATATACTCAAATGATCATTAGGTATGTAAAAAAGTGAATTTTAAAGGAATTTAATAGAGTTTGTAATGTTTATGTCTGAGACCTTATGGTTGGTATTAGAGAATTTTTTAGATAAATTAGGTGTTTAGATGATGGAAATAGAATACCATAAATTAATTTTCTATTATGTTTAATCTAAAATGATTTAAATTTTAAATATTATGATGTTTGTTTAAATAAGATATGTCTGTTAAGAATGGTTTCTTCAAAATAAACATGAATGGTAAAGAATGAATGAACAGAGAGGATGTTATCCTTCAAAATATGTAACCTGGAAAAGTGGTTATTAGAGATGAGTAGTTTTTGATGGTAATTGATCAATTAAATCATTTTATAAATTCCCTTGGTAACCATGCAAGTGAAAAAAAAGGTAACACAAAGGAACATGACTATAGTGGAACAATTTATAAGGCAACACCCTCATGCTTTTGGTGGATCGTATAACCCATTTTTGGATTAACTAATGATTAAATACCTTGAAAATATATCATATATCATGGGGTGTTTAGATAATAAAAATTTCAGTTTTTTTATTAATAAATTTGAAGGTGATGGTGACCAATAGTGCTCAATGCTAAAAAATATCATGGATAACGAGGAGATAGATGGATTTGAATGAGATAAATTTTAGAATCTATTCCTTAAAAACAATTTTAATAATATGGTTTGACATAGGATGGAAAATAAATTCCTATAATTGAATTAATTGGAGTATGAATTAGTGGATGTGTATGATGAAAACTTCACTAATTTGGATATGTACGCTCTAAATCATATTTTGGATCTTGATAAAAAATAAAAACAATTTACTCAGGATTAACGAGAAGATATCAAAGATATTTAGACTCTAGTAAATACATAAGTCATGAGAAAGTTTATCGATGTGCTAATAGGTTGTAAATTTTGTTTTTGGATGATCACATATACTTTTACAATAATAATTATAAAATGTATAGATTTCATCAAATGGGAAAGATCCATCCAAAAAAATCTAATATCATGACCCATCCCCTAGGGCTTGTGCCATGACTACCCTAAGTCTGCCTCTCAAAGGCCAGAGGTTAGCAACTTTCACCGAAAGAATTATCCCACGAGTGGGAGGCATTTTCATGAGTACCTATACTCACACACACACACACAATGACATTCTATGTAGCTAGAAAGTAAAACATGCATGATAGAAATCAACCAATGACTAAAGGTATAAGCTGTAAGTCAAATGGGACAAAATTCAAACCCATCAAATGCCAAACAGAATATAGGAATGTACAAAATATCTTGGAAATATTTCCATAAAAAACCCCTCCTGTAGGCGAAGTGAAGGGTGGATTACTGTACCTCTAGAAGTATGCCCATCCATCTCGTCTGACTAAGAACCACCTAGTCCAACACCACCAAGGTATCTGTCGAATCATGCATCCATCCCATCCCACTGAACACCACCAGGCCCTAGACCACCATGGTCTCTATCAATGTGTTTGTTTTCCCCTTCTCACTAAGAACCACCTAGTTCTAAACCAATAAGGTCCCCATCAAAGAATTGATCACCTTCATGGGGTACCACACATGATGGCGAATCCAATGTATGGGTGAGTAACATATTTCTCAGTAGGTACCCCATACGACAAATGAATGACCATAATGAAATACCATCCATTATGAACATAATGAAAATACATCTCACATAGGTATAATCTAATGAAAGTAAAACAAAACTCCCAGTCTTAACAATGATCACCTTGGACTATTGAGGTACAGATCACTGATGAGTACCATGGGTATTCTGGGTCACACATATCTGCTCCCTAATGTGTGCATGTTGGGTCACACAAAACCAATTCCCACATAGGCCATCATATTGACGTACTCATCCCTGATGAGTACCACGGGCCTGCTAGGTCATAGATATCCAATACCCACCATAGGCATACCAGGTCACAAAGAGTCTCTTCCCACAAATCCAACATATTTTATATACACAAAGTCACTTGTAGTTGATGAACACATGTTTTTTCAGTGATCTTCTGGTCTCATCCATCTATATAATTCAAGCACGTAGTGTCCTTGATTACAGGAGAATCCATTCCTCATGCCATTCGTTAATGTTCAACTTACACGAGAGCCTACATAGAGCATTCCAAACCAACCACCTAATCCCAAGGGTCCCATCATTTCTAAGAGATATTCAATTAGACGCCATGTCTGAATGATATTGGTGTTTTTGTAATCAGGGTGTCATTGTGTCTGGCCCCCATCTAACCTAGTCATACTCTCCCAACCAACCAGGCCAAGGGACACATCATGCCCTGGCCATATTTGAGAAACCAGAACCAACTCGTTTTAGGTTTGAGATGGCCATGTATAGCATGTCTAGTGTGTCATGCCATTGGACCATGCTGGACACCGCCCGGTTCTTCTTTGGGTCCTTCCCGTTGGGTCTCCCAATGACCCAATTCCATCTAGCCTAGCATAAAACATGGGAGGTGATTTATTTCCAGAACAAGACATCTAGTGGCCCAGTATAATCCCCCCCAACCCAGCCAACAAAATTGATCCACATTGCATTATCATGGGTTGCTCGGGAGCCCGGTTCATGCCCCACCAACTCGGTCGTCAACCAGTGGGCCAGCCTCCTCCAGATCGGACACCACCTCGTGTACAATTTTTCTCCCCATGGATATCAATGAAGGTAGATCCATTGTCATTCAGGTGTTCCCCATTGGACCATGGGTCAACGGTTCACTGTGCGTTCTGTCACTATCAACCATCTACCAACCCCATGGTGTAGGCTCTTGTGACACCACTACGGACTGAGGCAGTCACGAATCCCTTCTCAGTATGCCACAGTGGCGTGCTGCCATGGTCCCCAGCTGGTGGTGCTTTTTGTGGACCACCATGTCTACTCTAGTGGTCCATTTTTAGATCTGTATGTGCCCCCAAGTTCCGTGGGGGCATGTATTTCCTTCAATGACATTAGTGCCACCTTTCCGTGAAATCGGAAGTTCAGTATCAAACATCACAATATCACTCAATGACAGAGGAATCATGGCCTTGTTCGTGTCAGCAGGATTCCATCGGGTTATATGTTTTGATGCATGTGAAATGGAAATATCAGTTCCTATGAACAAAAATAATGATCCCAATGAAAAACTCTGATGCAAGAAATCCTCCTACAATATTAATCACCTATAAATCAACTTTTTCATCAGTTGGTCCACATTTATTGGTTTTAGAAAGAATAATGACCAATAAAAACAAAAATTAACCCCTACCTAGAGAAATTTCATTCTTAGTGAAGCTCATTTACGATGACAATCCATCCACGGGGGTTGGCGTTTTTCACTCTCCAGACCCAAACCCATTCTTTGGGTGCATTTTTGTCTCAAGTGATTCATAAATATTCTCTATTTGAAATGATTCAACACCATCGATTATTCATTGTAATTCCTAGATTTCCATCTATTTCTCAAACACATTATTCCATTTATAAAGAAATGTGTCACAATATTTCTATTACACTACAAAATTATATAATTATGTTGCTTCATTTACGAAATCCTATTTCTCTTAAGATTGAGTTTAAGGGAAGTTGTGCTCTTTAATTTATTGAATGAATCAGTCAACTCATCCATGCATTTCAGTGAAGAATATTTTGAATAAAATAAAATTTTATGTCTATTTTATTTTTCATAAAACGTTCAGAAATCAAAATTTTCACTAGACCCATGTCAGTCGAGGATAGGTCCGTTCAAAGTTGATTTGACCATTTCAAATGCAATATTTCCCTAGTATTTTCTATCTAAGAACACGTTTAGATGTTTCATAAATCTACACATGAACCATTTTAATTCCCCTAAAATGCTCAAAAACTATCATTCACCCTCAACCTGCGCTAGTTGAGCTTAATCTATGCCTAAGGGAAACACACCTTCAGAATGGTACTCTCATTTTTTTCAATCAGTGTTACCATTTATGAGTTAAAAGGATTTGAAAATAAAATAAATTTATTCAGTTACCTTATTTATGGCCAGAAACAACAATCCACTATTGTCCCACGCTGACCATTGTTAGGTTCTGCCTAATGAAATTATACCATCACTAGCTAAACAGTGGTCTCATATTATCAATCCTAGTCACTATTCGTGAGTTATAATGATTCGAGAAAAAATTATTTTTATGTAATTATATAATTTACTATTTTTCCATATTCAGGTTTTATCACTGGAAGCCCGCGTCAACTAGTCTTAAGTATAACCTATAGTAAACCCGTCATCATAAATGCAATGATTCCATCAGATTTCTCATCTGGGCAGCCATTTAATATTTTTTCCAATTTTTTAATAAAACCACACATGTGCTATTTAAAACATAACATTTTTTGATTGTTCATTCTGGGCACTCTGTGACTCAGAATCGCACGTTTTCTCAGCGTATTGTCACAAAATAGTCCCAGTTAATTCATTTATAGCATGAAATTATGGGGTATTAAATTACTCCACCATTTTGGGATTTACGTCATCATATGCCAATACAATGCGTAAAAAAATGGGGTAATGGGAATGAATCTAAAACTTCCCCTCCCACATTCTCCCATGTAGATTCCCATGTTTCCAATAAATATGAAACATAGAAATCAACCATCCATGAGGGATCCTCTCTTGGAAATCATCTATCTCCACTGGGTACTCCACGAACATATCCCCATCATCAAAGTCCATCTCTCTACCATTTTATGATGTGCGATGGGTCATGCCTGTATCTCCTCAGCTATGACATATGGAAAACATCTTGTAACCAATTCATCATTGCAGGAATAGAATTGAAGTATGCCATATAGCCATCTCTACTCAGAATCTGTAAAGGGTCAATGAACATCAAAGATAAATTTCCACGCAATCCAAATCTTTATATACCACATTGATGAGAGAATCGTTGGAATACAGGGCCCCCTCCTTAGACTCCAAGGGGATCCATCTCCTAATAGAATAAGATTTTTGTTGGCTATGTGATGTCTTCATTCTCTCTCGGATCACCTGCACCTTAACTGGGTAGCACATACCATATTTGGACCTCTGAGTCCTGACTCCCCTAGGTCTGTAAGCATAACAATGACCTTCATGGTTGGTCGTACAAATCCACCAACATTGCCATGCCAATGGTGGAGTGATATCTAATGATGCATGAAAACTCCACCAGTGGTAGGTGGTCCTCCCAATGATGAAAAAAATCAAGAATTCAACCACAAATCATGTTCTCCATAGTGTGTATGATCCAATCCATCTGACCATTAGCCTATGGGTGAAATATTGTGCTCAAGTGCAGCTGAGTCCCAAAAGACTCCAGTAATCTATTCCACATCCAGGATTTGAAGCAAGGATTATGGTCGGAGATGATCAATGAAGGCACCTCATTTATCCACACTATATCTTGGACATAGAGGCGTCCCATTCCCTCTACGTATCCCTACTATCGGATGGGTGGGAAGTGAGACTACATGGTCATTCAGTCAACTATCGTGTATAAATAATCATATACATTAGACGAGCAAGGTAATACCATCATGAATTCTATGAAGATACCACTCCAATTCCACTTTGATACCTCACGGGGATGTGTCAAACAACATAGAACCTGATGCTCATCCTTTAACTGATAACATGTGAGGCATGTCAAGATGAACTCTGCTACAACCTTCTTCATTCATCACCACAAGTACTATCATCGTAGGTCCTGGTACATATTTTCCATTAGTGGATGTACCATAAAAGGGGATTTATGGAACTACCACAATAATGCCTCCAACAATTCCACCAGTACTATGGTGATTCCTCTAAAAAGGATGATGTTGTCAACCCTTTCGAATATCCAACATGGGAATGCCCAGTGGACATCAGAGAACATGTATTCATGTAGCTGTAATCTATGAGTTGTGCCTCCTAGACTCACTATACGAGTGGATGGGAAACTAAAATCAACTGATGATAGGTTGCCTTATCTATATCCACAATGGATATATGATGCAAGGATAACTACTATGAGGTCTTGTTTAGTTGCACTGATCTTAATCTCATGATAAGAGCAATCTACACCACGTTCCCTTTCCCAATAGTATAGGCTCTCTTGGAGTCATAGTTCTAAAGGAACTCTAGAGAAGGTAGCTATCTTAGATATATATCCTTTTGAGAAGAGATAATATTATAGCTCTTGTGGTCAGAGTAAATGATGAATCATTTTCCCATAAGGTTGTGTCACCACAAGTACAGTACAATGACTACCACTAACTGTTCAAGGTCCTAAGTCAAATAGTTCTTCTCATGTGTTCTCAATTTTCAATATCCATAAGTAATTAAATCTTTCCCCTACATCCGGACACAACCCAGTATAGTTCATGAAGCATCATAGTACACCACGTAGTCAACACCCTCCTATAGATACCTCAAAATAGGAGCACTCGTCATGCTCTGCCTTAGCTACTAAAAGATCTTCTGGATTCCTTATAACCACAGAAAGATGTTTTCCCTTATTCATTAATGTCTGTATAGTTTCTCCCACTATAGATATTTCAGGTATAACCCTCTGATATTACCCAACCCACCTAAGGAAAATCCTCACCATGGTAACGCTCATGGATGGTTCCTAATAATTCAATACCTCAATCATCACTAGATCCACCACCCCTCTAGCCTCTGAGGTGACATATCCCAGTAAATGGACCTTTAATATAAAATACACACTCTTCAAGAGATTTCTGTAATGTTGGTGCCCTTGGGGTGTGTCCAGAACCATCCTCAGATGTATTTCATGATCCTCCTTGGACCTTGAATACACTAAGATGTCATCAATGAAGACCACTACAAACTGGTCTAATTACAGCTATAAGATCCTATTAATGAGTCTCATGAACACTACTGGGGTGTTCATCATTCCAAACAACATTAATAAATACTCATAGTGGCAATGGAGACATTTTAATGACGTCTTATAGATGTCCTCATCTCTTACTCGAAGCTGGTGATAGACTGATATTTGGACTATCTTAGTGAACCATTTTTCTCCCTTTAGCTTATTGAAATGGTAATCAATCCTCAGTAGAGGATACTCATTCTTCATGGTCACCAGGTTCAGGAACCAGATTCCCACGCATAAACTCTACCACATGTCTACCTTATTTTCAAACAACACTAGGGTTGCCCATGGTGAAACACTAGGCCTTACGATTCCCATTCTTCTTCCAATCCTCCAACTATAACCTCATCTCCTAATTCAGTACAGGAGACATTCAATATGCAGGCTTAGATATCAATAATGTCTTAGGGTACATATCAATGAATATTTCTACTCATCTATGAGGATCTAGTCTGAGAACATCCCCTAGAATGACGTCCTCGTACTCATCCACCGTATGAGGGAACTAAAAACTCATAACATCAATCGATATGTGGGTAAGGATGGTAGCATGCTGCTACCCCTACCTCTATCCTCTATCTCCCTAAGCCAAGTGTGGACCACACTACAGTGGTGGTTGTGACATGTCTAAATGTATAGAACCTAATGATACTATCACAACTCAACTGGCATGTCTTCCGCACTATATAAGTCTCATGGCTAGATCCACCATCTCATTAAGTTGCTTCCTCACTAAGTGGATGTCTTCCATCACCATCTCCAGCAAATGCTCAATGACATGAGGACCTATATCTCCCAACAACATGGGAGTTCCCTGTCATTGGAACTCATGTAAGGCACTGAGCCTATGTGAATCCTCGACCAGTAGTGCTTGTAGTAGCTGTCGACCAATGGCCAAAGGTCTCACTGGGACCCCGCCCAAAGGTTCCATCTCGGGTAATGGTCCATGTACTGAAGACTCATCAATCTATGGACCCTCTTTATGGTCACTCACTGGAATCCTAGCTGACCATTTTTGTGGAGGAATCTTGAAAGTGAGTAAAGATCATATATTGTTAGTTTAATATACATGGTGAGCTAACTGTGACCTAAAGAGGTTATTGGAAAACACTCAGATATGCATCCAACCAGTGTATCCATGTAACAGGTCAAAAAATATAATTTACGATACTTCTGTATGGATACGTGGTTTTCCACACTAATATTGAACACCATGGCATGAAAGATGGACTTGAAACACCACAATATATTTCCCCAACAAAACAACAGACATCTGATATATGCGGTAGAATTTACCACCTCTCACACCACATTGTCATGACCCATCCCTTGGGGCTCATGTCGTGATTACCCCATGCCTTCCTCTGAAAGGATGAGGGGACTATGACTAGGACCAAATAAATTATCCCATGTGTGGGAGGCTTTTTTATTAAGTACTGATATGCACACACACACACACACATATCTGAAAATGTAAATATTGATGCCACTAAACATTCATTGAGTAATGGTATGAGCTATAAATCAAATAGGACAGAATAAAAAATACAACAAACAACAAACTAAAAAGAAAAAATTATAAAAGTTCTCTATAAGATGTTCATAGAAGACATCACATGATGGGTAAGTGAAGGGTACATTCATTTAGTCGTAGAAGAACACTCGCCATTACCGTATCATTAAGAACCACGTAATACAACAAAACCATGGTCTATATCGAATCATCTGTCTATCACGTCTCCTGGAGCACCACCCTATACCAGACTACCAAGGTCTCCGTCGAAGCGATCATCCATCATGTCTCAGTGATAACCTCTTAGTCCCAAACCACTAAGGTCTCCATTGAGGTGTTGATCAACAGCATGGTACACGACACATGTGGGAGAATCTCGTGCATGGGTTAGTAACACAATAAATAGTAGGGACACCAAATCACAATGGATCGACCATGAATTAATACCACACAGAAATACCGTAAATCAAAGAAAACCTACACAAGTAAAATATAATGAATGTAATGAAATACTGTCAGTTGTAATACTGAACACCATGGACTGCTCAGATACTCTTCTATGATAAGTAATGTGGGTATTCTGGGACACACAGAGCCTATCCCCAATGTAGGCCATACAGGAAACACAGAGCCGCTTCCCAGTTAAGCTATCATACAAAGGTAATAATCCTTGCTGATTACTATGGGTCTTTGGAGTCACCCAGAGCCACTCCCCACCATGGGACTTCTAGGTCACACAGAGCTGGTTCCCACATAAGCCATCATATATGATGCACATATGGTCTTTTTTACCCGATCTACATAGTGTTTATTGTTATAAGTCTTCAAGTATCATCCCGCCCCGGATTCCTGCATGTAGTGAGATTGATTTTGGGAGAAACCACTCCTCAATCCAGTTGTAATATTTCATAGTCCATGAAAGCCTCTATAGATCATTAAAAAATAACATACTCATTGTGAGGGTCCCAATAACACAAACAGATCAATAATTAGACACTAGGTCTGAATGTTATTTTTGTGTTAGTAAATAGGGGTTCGTTGAGTCTGGGCCCAGTCTGACCCGGTTGGACTGACCCAACCAACACGGCCCGGGGGATCCACATTCCGTGGACCAGTTCAACTAACTCAAACAATAATACTTCCGATATGGGATGGTATGGGCACACCTGAATAGTGGTCTGTGCATATTGGGCCTTTCTTGACTCGACTCGGTTCAGTTGTGGGTCCACCCCACCAGGTCACCCAGCGACCTGGTTCTATGTAGCCCAACCCAAAATTGGTAGGCTGGTATACTCGAGCCTAGACTGCACCCTGTGTATAGTTTATTGCCTCATGTCTAGAATTTTTTTTCATGCCTTGGTCCCACATGCGGTCCCTGCTAAACTGTATACCAATGATTTTTCGCAGCTTACACGGTGCGGGCATCCAACTGATGTGGTTAGGTGGTCGCATCCCTGTCCATAAGCCATCGACCCATTGGTAGATTCTCCTACCAGACCATTGCATCCTAATCCGGCTGTGACTTCCACTTATATTTGTTGTTATGGCACGCCGCCAAACATCTGTTGTCAACGCCGCCGACCACCTCCAATAACACCATTCGTGGACCACCATGTCCACTCTGGTGATCCGTTCTGCGAACCATCTCTACCACCCGGTTCCTTGGGGAGATGTCTTTCCTACAATGACCATGGTGCTACCTTGTCATCAAATTGGATGTCTAGTCATGAACATCACAATAACACTCAATGATGATGTAATAGAGACCCTGTTCGTGTGGGCCCGATTCCTCAGCATTTTATGTTTTCAAACACAAGAAGGGGAAAAAATTTATATAGAAAAAATAAATGGTCTCGTAGAAAAACCATAATTCAAGAAATATTCTTGAAAGATTAATTTCCCACATATTCACTTGTTTGTGGGTTAGTCCACGTTCTTGTGTTTTAGAAATAATAACTATCAATGAAAACAAAAAATACCCCCTACCTAGAGAAGATTCATTCAGAGGGATGCTCATTTCCAATAATGATCCATCCACGGGGGTTGGCGTTCCTCACTCCCCGGCCCCTGACCCATTGTTTATGTTATTTTATGTCTCTAGGGATTTACATGAATTCATCATTAGAAAATATTAATTTCCTTCTATTTGTTAGAGGAATTACCATATTTCACTCTGTTTCTCCAAACCATTATTCCATTAAAAGAGAAACGTGTCATATGCATTCTGTTATGCTACATCATCATGTGGTTAAACTATTTAATTTATGAAACAACATTTCATTTAATCATTCATTAAATATCCATTAAGATGATTCACTTATAGAATGAAATATTTACCTCATCACTGCATTGCTACGAACCAATTTTTGAATAAAATAATGATTTTATGATTATTTTATTTTTCTTAAAATGACAGGTACATAACTATTTTCCTGGACCCGCACCAGTCGATGTTAGGTCCATGCGTAGGAATTGACATAATTCTGTATTCAATCGTGCCATCATATTTTAAATTCAGAAATTTTTTTATATATTTCCAAAACTACGCATGTGCACCATTAAAATTCACCTAAAAATATAAAAAATTATCTTTCACCCTCGACCTGGTCCAATCGAGGTTACGCTTCGCCTTATGGGAAACACACCATCATGAGCTCAATTGTACTCTTAAATTTCAAATCTGAATAACCTTTTAAGACTTATAAGGATTCTAAAATTAAATCGCATCAATAATTTTTTTTACTAAGGCCAAAAACAACATATAATTGTTGACCCACACTGACCAATGTTGGGATCTACCTAAGGAAGTAATACTCAAACAAGCCCAATAGTTGTATCAGATATTAAATACAAGTAACCGTTTGTGAGTTATATGGATTAGAATATAAAATAATTTTATTAAAATTTTCAATTTATGGTTATTCCGTTTTCGAGTTGTCTCACTGGAATCCGCTCCAACTAATCTTATGTCACGTCTATGGTAAAATCATTATCTTGAATGCAATGATCCAATGGATTTATAATATGTGAACCCATTTAATAGTTAATCATCTTTTTCAGTAAAACCTCACACACATGCTTTTTAAAGAATTAATTTTTTCAATGAATCATTACAGGATGTCTGGGCCTCAAAATCACATGTTTTCACAATGCCTAGTCTCAATATAATACCATTTAATTTTAAAAACAAATCATGGAATTCCGGGATATTACATCTATAGGTAAGAAAATATAGATTATATTTTGTGGGAAGTATGGAAAATACACCCATGGAATAGATTAATAAATCTATGAAGGGTTTCTGATGTGCTATTTTTGGACATATGTCCTAATATTTAAATGAAAATAATCTTATAATTCGTATGATTAATTCATATTAGAATATTGTAATGTTTTTTATGTTTTTTATGATGGTTCAATATATAAATACATACCCAATGAAATATTTGAATGATGTGAAGCAGCCAGACTATAAGAAGAAAGGTGAAAATAAATCCTTTTGAAATACATCAGCATATTTTAGGAAGTATAATGATGTAGTATCTGGTACACTTTTTGTCCACTCAGTGTTTTCTAATAGTTTGATTGATACATGGTCTACATATTCCTTTAATTCTATGAAATTTTATTATAAATTGGAAATGTCAACTCATGAAATCGAACCATAACTAATGGAAAAAACAACATGGGTAAATACTAATAAAAAGGAATTATATTAATCATTATGTTGTTTTGGGGGATAACAATTAACTGAGAATCATGATGGATTTTCCTTATTAGATTTTGATGTTATTTACATATGGATAGAGTTATTTTTAATTATTATAGGATTTAATTTTGATAAAATGAAGTTTTTATCAGAAATAGTTTCAGTTTATATATAATTATTATATCATAACATTGATAACATATATGGAAGATGAGAAAATATTAAAATAAATAATTGAAATTTACAATCTACATGCTGTTTAAAATAATGGATATGTTACGATTGATTATGTGGTCGTGGAAAATGAATTTGTGTACATTTTTATTGAAGATTTTCACAGTGTAATACGTGATTCAAAATTTTAATTAACTATTGACTCAGTTCATGATTATAAGATAATTTCTACTCACCCTTATTGAATGGGTCCAATGAACCTTCCTGAATTAAAAATATAGTTGAATGAGTTTCTTGGTAAAATTTTTATTCTTCCTCACACATCACCATGGGGTTCTGCAATTTTGTTCATTAAAATGAAATATAGTACCATGATACTTTACATTGATTAAAAATAATTGGATAACATTAAGATTGTGAATAAGTATCCATAAACTCATACTGAATGCTTAATGATCAGATCAAGGGAACTCATTATTTTTCCAGGATTGAATTGAGATTTTGTAACCATTAGATGATGGTGAAGGAGGATAGAATTCCAAAAACAGTATTGCATACATGGAATGGGCATTGTGTGTTTTTCATTATGCCAATTAGTTTCAAAAATTCTTCTTATGTATTTAAGGATATTATGAATAAAATATTTTGATAATAGATGGATGAGTTTCTTATTGTTTTTATTGACTATTTTTTGGATAATTCCAAATGTTATTAGGATCATGGAAAACATGCAAGGATTGTTGAAAAATCACAATTAAAATTAGTTATACTAGAAATTTAGAATAAGATATGTTTTGTTTCAATAGATTTATTTTCTCAAGAACATTGTAAATCCAGATGGAATAATGGTTGATCCGGCTAAAAAAGTGGTTGATGAATTATTGAGTCCTAAAAATGATATAGATGTTTGTAGTTTTCATGGATTAACATTATATTTCCGACTGTTTGTAAAAAAACATTTCATGTTTTTCTATCCTTCTATCTATGTTAACAAGAAAAAAAGGGTCAATTATAATTTGATAGATGTCTGTGAAGTTTTTTATCAAGAATAAAAAATAATAAGGGTGAATGCTCTTATTTTATAACCACATTTCAATAATTGTATTTTACACACATAAATGATGATTAATTTAAGGGACTTGGTTGTCTTCATATACCGAATGAGATTGTAATTTCATATTATTTCACACAAATAAAACCTCATGAATTAAATTACCCCACAAATGATTTTGATTTAGATGGTGTGGTTTTGAACTAGAAAATATGGAGAAATAATTTATATGGATCAAATATGAATAAAAATTGTCCTTAAACGTTTGATGTATATATTTACTCATAGGAATTGGACATGAGGATTAGAAGATATCTTTAACTAATAATGGATTATGATTGGAAGATCAATTACCATGCTAAATAATAAATGAAATTGGGGGATGCTTTGAGTCAAAAAGGCCATTCATTATTAACCATGATATTTTTTTTGTATATGACCCCCTATATTATTATTGGATAAATTTTGGCTTTGATGTCATTGTTGTATGAAATTCCTCTGTATTGTTTCAGGAGTTAGTACAGTTGTCTCTGTCTGACTGAATTACGAAAGCATAAAAGGAAGACATTGAGTTATATAAGAAGGTATAATTTGTTAAGACATCTAAAATGCCTAAAATTAATGTTTATAAAGATTCTATAATGAAATATAGAAATAGATTATGTGTTCTTTGTGATTTATATCATAATATATAATTGCTATGTGAATCGCATTGTTCAAAATTTTCTATTCATCTCGGTTGCACTAATATGTACATAGATATTCTATAGAATTACTGGTGGGATGGAATAAATAGAGATATTGATGGTTTTAAAATGAAATTTTTGACTTTTCAATATGTTATAGAATATAAACTACTACCAAATGGTATTCTATGTCCTTTTAATGTTCCAGAGTATAAATTGGAAAATATATCCATGGATATCATGGTAGGAATACCAAATACTTCTCGCAGTAACAATGAAATTTGGGATATTGTTGACTGAGTGACCAAATCTAGAAATTTTATTCCTCTTAAAGATACTCATTATCAAGATTATATTTCTTTGTTTTACAACAAACCAATTTTCAGGTTTCATGGAGTACCAATATCATCTATATCTGAATGTGATCCTAGGCTCACTTATAAAATTTTTAAAGGCCTTTATAATTCATTTGGTACTAAATTAAATTTCATTTGATCCATTCATCCTGAATATGATGGACATATCGAGAAAACAATTACAACATTGGAAGGCAATTTACATTATGGATCAATGGATTACAATTGAAGTTATGATCTTCAAATTTAATTATTTGTGTTTTCTTATAATAACATATTTTATTCCATTATACAGATTGTACATTTAGAGTAATTATATGGAAACTAGTAACAAGCTCCACAATTTTGTGTTTAATTCAATAAAGGAAGTTAATGTGACAGGAATTAAGAGAGGAATTATCCGAGAAAGTGATGCTGCCCGAATAACTTTTGAGGAAAACTCAGAGAAGGAAGAAACATTATAAATATAATATGAAGAAATATTTTTTATTTCAAGGTAAGTTAAAATGTTTTACATAAAATCTCTCATTTGAAAAGTGTTGTGTCTTTTGGTAGAAATGAAATCTAATTACAATGTTTATTAAACCTTTATAAATAGTGGATAATGTTAGACTGATTTCATACCAAGTATCCCGATCTCTAATTTAATCTTTGGTACAAATTTTTTTTTCATGATTATATGTCATGAATGTATGTGTTTGATCTCTCTCATGTTTTGACCCTAGAAGGATTTAAGCTTGGATATAACCTTCATTGTGAAGGGAAACCTATTTGGATTATTCATTGTATAGAGCATGTATTTTGGAATATAGTAATTCACTATGTTAAGGTTTAGTGGTGAAAACACATGGTTTAAGAAGTATCATGAGAATATAAAAATGAAATGAGGGAAAGGAATCAAACTTGTTTAAAAAATAAATTAAAATTAAGATGACACAATTTCCAAAATGTGGTGACAATTTAACAATTGAGGTACTTATGAAATAATTAGTGTACATTCTCAAATTAAATAGTGAAAATATTTATAAATGTATAATGAAATAAGTTGAATTAATAATAAATATGAAATATATATTAACAGAATATTTAACTTACCTATGTATGAATAAATTAAATTAATGAATCATAAAAGTTAACATATGATATATTTAAATAATGGATGTAAATAAATTTGTGATAACGTTTTAATTAAAGTGATGGTATTTTTTAGAAACATATCTGTTCATTCATTATTTTCTAATTAATTTAATGATTTACAAGATTTTATTTTCATAAATTAGGTTATTATATAAATATTTTGTTTTATCATGATTATAATATAATGTTTTGAAACCTTATTTATTTTTTCGATGAGTTATAAAATCAGTTATAGTTTAAAAATTGGTAGTTTTTGAGAAATTATTATTCTAAATAAAAAAATAATTTATCATAGTTTTAAATTTATTTTGTTAAAATGGGGATCAATTTATATTTAAACAAGTTGAAAAATTATTGTGGAGTATTATTGGGATTTTTATAAAATAGTTTATTTTTTAGTGAACAGAAAATTACGGTAAATTACGATATCTAAAAAATAAATGATATTTATGTCATAGATGATTCATGGATTATGTAAGCCCTAAATCAAAAAATATCCATGATTAGTTTAAAATATTTAGTGCAAATTATCAATCTATTTTTAATATTGTTCAATAATAATAAACTATGGAATAAAACTATAAAAAACACCCCACCCTTCCAAATTAAATACCACCCCTCACAACATCTTCTCCTCACACCTAAAAGCCATCTATCTTGGTTAATTTCAACCGAATTACCTCCCCAAGATTCCTTATAATGTCCAAGACTATCTGATATCATCAAATTTCCAAAACCTAGTTCCTTAAGATTGTTCTCAAAGAGGATAATTTAAGAGGTAAAATAATTGTTCAGTTTCATTTAATTTCATTATAATTTCATTTATGTTATTTTTATAAAATCACCTACCCTTATCCAAGTGGCATGAAAATTATTGTATCTTATATATAACTATATTTTCTCATAATTATTAAAAAAATAAACATCCAACTCTTTTTTTCCTATTTATTTAATTCTAAAAATGAGAATGGTGTCCCTGATTTGTTGATTCACCATCATCGTGAATTATTTTTTATTTTCCATTATCTCTTTCATGGTTGTTCATAAAACAATTATTATTGTTAAACAATATTTTATTATATATATTATATGTTATATAATGTTATGGAAAGATATTTATATAAATTATATTCAATCAAATGACATGATATTGTGACAGTTTAAAAAAAATAACCAAAACAAATTAAATCATTTTATTTAATTATTATCTATTGAATCAAAATCATATCAGAAAAAACTTCTACCTGGAGAAAATAAAAAAATAGAAAAAATTTCATAAAATTTCATTCCATATCTAGAGTTTATTTTCCATTCAATAGGTGGATTCATTACGAACCAATCAGGGAAACAATGAAAATAACACACTTGAAGCAATGGAAATGAAAACATATTGATAATAAAATGAGAAAATGTGATAGAATATGGTCATATAAGGTAGTATAAACTTGAGTATAGTTATATAACAGATTAATAACACTATTTATAACTTAATACAAGTTTTTATGACATTTAATGTATGTATAACATGAGTTATGGTACTTTTCATAAAAAATCCTCTTTTAAATTTCCATTTTTTTGAACAATTCAAAAGGGATGTTTTTACGCAAGTAATTTTTTTTTCTTATGTTTTGGGGTTTCAAAAAATTTATCAGGAATGAAGAGGCCTATATCTCCTCCAAATAATTGGGTTTATTTATGTTTTATGTTGACCATAATGGGTATTATATGTGTATGTGTGATGGTTATACCATTTGGTAGTCGTGATAGTTACATTGTAATTTATCAATTAGGGATACAAATCATATGGTCTTCATTAGTGTTATAATTATTAAGTAATCAGTTACTCATGTTTTCATAAATTTTCATTTATTATCTCTATATTTTATTGGAATATATTGTTTTCAGAATGTAAGTATATGATATTTTATGGATGATAGGTATGTTACTCTAAAAATGATTTCATATGTTTATATGTATTCATGGAATGTCACCTAAATTTATTTTATCCCCCTTCATAAGATTTTTTTCTCATCCCATTTTAAAAAAATCATAGGGATTAAATATTGGTATGAGAAAATGACAAACCTAGTGGAATGTTGTGAACATCTATCGTGGAAAGATTTAAGGATTTCTAGAAAAACATTTTCATTTTGGATGAAATAGATTCAATATTTATTTTACCCTATTTGTATTCATGTGGGTTTTATGTATAGATTATTTCTTAATTTACTAAAACAATAAATTAAAAATATCATTGGGAATGTAATAATTAAAATTATATAGGATTTTACAAGATTCCATTATGTTTATTGATGGGTCCTTATAAAAATGAGTATCATAAGGTTAAAATCATGTGATATGGTTGCCCAATGTGGTATTAATTTTTATTGTGAGAATTTATTTCAATATATATAAATTAATGTTCTAATTTGATTTTATTATGTGACATTTTAAATATATTATAACAATTATTATTTTTAAGATAATTATCAATGAAAAATTATACATTCTTGATTTTAATTTATATTTTATAATGTATTTGTTGTAAAATAAACATATGAAGAAATATAAAATTTTACATTGAACATAAATTTATTATTTTTATGATGGTATCTTATTTTTAAAATTTGGTGATGGTATAATTACCATAAATTCGTACAAAACCATGATATAATTCCTGGGCTAATCGCACAATAATCCTAGTAAATGAATTGAAAAATATTTAAAGTAAATGTTTTTGACATAATTATGATGTTACATTAATTTTAATGTTAATAATTTTTTTAATTTAGGTTAAATGTGTTTTTATTATAAATAAGTTTCTAACTTTATGAAATTAATGGAAAATTAAATGAATAGTCTAAATCTAACTGTAATGATATTTTCTATTTTCTATTATTTTATTGAATGATTTAATAAATTTATACACATGAAAAGATTACATGTGGAATGTGAAATTTTCTTAAATTTTATATGTGTATTTTTTTGAGACACTCTCCATGGATGTAAATTTAATATACATAAATGGTAAAACATGTGTTACCATGATTGATGTTAATAATAGTTAATTTTGTGGTTAAATGAATGGATATGGTTAAAAATAAAACAAAGACCTATATAAACTTTATTTAAAGGTTTATTTTGACTGTATTATATTCTTACTCAAATACATTGGTATTTGGATGAATTTTACCTGTGAAAGACATTAATAATATTTTAATATTTTATTTAATTATTTATGTGATATCACTTCAATTATAATAGGGAATAACCTCTTAAATATTACCCGGAAATTTTGAGTAGTCTATATCATCAAATACTTTATTAAATCCCACATTAACATATATACCCATGTTCAAGATGTTCTCATATCCTCAAAACACTATCCTATGAAGGATTATAATCAATTCTAATAGAGGGTTTATGATGTAGAAATATTATTCATAACCAATTCTTTAATATTTTTTTCTTCTTATAGCAACATATGTTATTATTAATACATGATGATACAAAAAAAAATTTCTCTCCAAAATTCATTAATTTTATTTATTTTATGGTTCAACAATTATTCATCTCATTTTCCCATTCTATGGGAAATTATAACATCTCTTATGTGTACTTGTGGGGTAATATCTCTATGAAGTGATGTGCTTTATTTTTCATGACCCACTCACAAGGAAAATTATTATGTTTGATATGACAAATACATATGATCTTTATAGGATAATTATAATTCTATCAATATTTTCTATTACATACCTTTTAACCCTTCCAATTTCTTATAAAATTATTGATTCTATCTCACATATATATGGATGACCACCTCAATAAAGCTATGTGAATAATTTTTCAGGTCCACCATTCTTAGAAAGTAATAAAATAAATTTTAATTTATAAAAAATATATTAATTAAATGATTAGTATTCATATTATGATGGAAAAATTAACCTTATGAGCTTTGTAAACAAACCGATGTTGATTTTGAAATTATTAAATGAACGTCCTCAAAACATTATAAATGAACATAATAAATCTAGTAACAGTATATGTCAAGGTAATAAATCGATTAAGATAGATTATGAGAAGGGAATAAAACTAGATATGGTTAAGAGTAATTTAAATATATAATGAAATTTAATTATATAGTAGTTATAGAATATACATGGAACTTTTAGAGATGTTGTATGATATTTTATAATATGTATTTTAATATTTTGAAACTCATTACCATTAATTTAAATTTTGTTTTAATTGATACAATAATGTTAACATAGATGGATAATATAATTTTAGTGGATATTTTTAAAATATATGAATTTTTTACAAAGGAATTATAATTAATCATTATGATGATTTTTGGATGGGTTGATTATGAATTAGTAAATGATGTTAAAAATAATGTATTTTAACATAGTTGGATTCCCAAGTTTTTCTCATAATCATAGTCATTATTTATTTCCAAGATTCGTATATATTTAAACATTTTACTTTTCAATTAAACACTCTCTCAATTTTATATGAATATCCATTTTTAAAATGTTCTTTTATGGAAATGGTTAATTTTCTATCATCTTCACAAGATCAATAAAAATTTCATTATATATGGTATTTAATTCCAATTAAAATGGTTATTATGATTAATATGTATGAATTTAGATCATTATACATGATATGGTTCTTGCAAATTTTATATGAATGGTGAGTTAAAATAATATTTTCTAATGATGAATGATCATGATATTCATATCGAAGGAATTGTGTAATGTGATAGAGTTTACTGATGATACGTAACTCATAAGAGATTTAGAAATTAACTGGTTAGAAGATTCTATTATAAGGATTATTTTATGGTTTAATTTCATGATAATTTCAAATATTACATTCTTAATGTGCATGTAATGGTTTATAATGGAATTATTTTTTTCAGAAGTTATTAAAATGGGCATATGATTTTAAGGAATGTTTAATAACTTTTTAGGAATAGTTGTTAAAAGGATTATTTTTTGTGGAATGTTTTACATGAGTTTTCATGATTTGTAGGTAAAAATTTATTTTTATTTTTTCCCATTCATGATTTAATGTGAAATTTGTTATTAATTATATAAAAAATTAATTTCTATGGAAATAATAATGATATTTATTGTAAACATAAAAAAATCTGAACATATAAATATTTGAGTTCCCATGAAGGAAGAAAGTACCCTTTATAATGGACAGTGTTCCAGAAAAAATAATAATTTCTAAAACATTCTAGTTATATATAATTTTTTTATAAAATATATAAAAAAATTAAATAAAAAACATTCTCAATAAATAATCAATGGTAAATATTTTTACAAATCATGTAATTATAGGTATAATAACATATAGAGCATTATAGATATGTCTTTATATAAAAAAAAGTGTATTTCATAAATCATGAAATATGTTTCATTCTTATATATAAATAGGGTCGATATGTTTATTGTATTATAATAGATTTATATAATTAATAATGACGAGGAAGAATACTAGTTCATTAATTCATACCCTCGGTCATGGATGATTTATTTAGAACTTGTTTGGGGAGGGGTTATTTACTAGTACCTCAGACCATTTGGGTGAGTAGAACACCATCAATAATAATATCAATTGTTTTATGTACAATAATCTTGAAACATGTTAATGTTTTTTAAAATATATTGATAATTTTTATCCTCTTATTAATATATTGTTATCGTCAAAATAACAGTATATTTTCAATAACGGGAACATGATGATACCTACTGATATAGAGAAGTAGATAATTCATGATCTAACCATGTGTGCCAATTTTAATATTTTATAATCATTTTTACTTTAGAAATATGTAAATATAAATTAACTAAAAAATGAGAAAAAACAATTGTAGATAGTTCTCCAGACAATTTTTAACATTTAAAGTACTATGGGTGCGGTGCTTATTTTATATTATTGTATGTCGGGAGTGGGAGAGTTTTATTTAGAGTATCAAGAATTTAATAGGTCAACAGATTTATGTTAAATAGGGGATTTAAAAAAATTACATTTTGAAAATACTTACTAACCCCCATATCATTGGTACCCTACAAGAACTAGGTTCTACAAGACATATCAGTGAAACCTGTTTCCCTTGAGATTCTAAACATCTAAAGACTATAACAGCGAATAATAATTTTTTGAATAACAGAGGTGTCAAATTTTTTATGGAGATAACATTCATGGGTGACTGAACCAAATTCTACCATACATACTATTGTAAGGATTATAATATTGTGTTTATATCATTATGGAATTTTCATATATAATTTCTCATATACCTATAAATTTTTATTACAAGACAAAGATTTTGATAGATGAAAATGACAGAAAGAAATTATTTTGATATTATTTATAAATATTTTACAGCAATGTTAGGGTAATTTAAAAAGGTAATGTAATGTTGGAAAATCTAGAAAACAAATATAAAGGAAATACCATGATCATGGAGGATAAATTATAGTTATAGAGATCATAATTTCAATATATCATAAAATATGAATATGAGAATTTGGATAGTTACATCATTAGGATGAATGAGGTTATTAGTAACATCCCAGGTTTTACTGAAAATTTAAGCAGTATACATTTGTTTTAAAATTTAATGGGAAAAATTCTAGATTTATTAAATCCAATAATAAATACTCCTAGAAATTGGTAATATCATTCACTATATGAGACACAAAACAATCCTTTTATGTATTAGATGATAATATTCCTAGTTTTAATGGAATAGGTAAAATTAAATATAGATATAAAATATTTCAAAGTGTTGATGATGAAGGATTAATAACTATTAGATACCCTATGTAATTTAAATGAATTTGATGAGAGTGATGAGAATCAAAATAAATTCATGAATCTCATATATATAAATCTAAAAAGGGGAACATTTAAATATAATGTATATCAAAAATAGATATTTTATAAATGTGAAGGAATTCATAAATTTCCATTGATTTTCTTAATATTAAGAAATATATGGAGTCATATGATATTTAAAAAATCAACAATGGAATTGGAAATTAAAATTTAATGACATCTAGAATGAAAAATATAAGTATGATTAGAAAAAATGAATAATGAAACACTTCCTCGATTTGGGATTAGTAGGAGGAATATTCTAGAAAATATACTAACTTTATGAAACATTATAATAAAATGATATCCCCAAAAGTTTAGATGAATAATCAAATGAACCCTACCCGATTGCCATGTTTTTACTTAACATCCATGAAATATATAAAGGAACACTAAACTGAAGAATGCAGATAAAATATTCAATAAGGGGGTTGAAAAGTTTTGGAAATTTAAAAATTAGATTCATAGTAATGAAAAAGTTTAACTGAGGTGTTGAAACATCATAATATTAAAGAGTATGTGAAAGAAGATTTGTACAATAATTACGGAAGAATGAAACTTATGAGAAATAAACTATTATTTTTGATTCATTATATGATAATTTTGAGAAAAAAAATGTAAAAATGTATATTAAATTTTAAAATTATATTAATGTATATGATGAGTCATATATGAATGCTAATATATATATATAATTAATTAGGTAATTTCAAGACCTCTTACAAATAAAAATATTAATTATATAAAACCTAAATGTTACGCATCCATGTAAAATTCATTGAAAACATTGGACGAGAGATGAACTCAATGGAATTACAATATAAAAGATTTGATATATAATATAATAAAAGAATTTTCATTCTTAATTATATTAAAATTAATCCTAATTTTTATACTTACCAATATTTTTAAAAATATTATTTTCAACTATTCTCTTGGAGATCAAAATTTAGGGGATAATAGTGGTCTTGTGGAGCTAATAAACATAAATATTATTATTTCTAGTCGAATATGTATTTATATGTGAAGGAAATAAGGATGGATTTTTGGGGGGATCTTCAGATATAAGAGTAATAAAAATACAAGGATTCAAATATAAAATGAAATTTCATATGTAATTACTATACAATTTTTTCAATAGATTAATGATTTTTTATTGTAGTGAAGTGTAAGGTCAATATACTGAGAAGAGTTCAGTCATGATTATACTTAAATAAAATTAAATTTATAAGTGTTAGAATATTTAAAATAGAAGAAATTAAAAAATAATTGATTACGGTGGTATCTTTGAAACCATAAAAAAGTATAAAACATGATTTTTTTCAAAATGACTACTCAACACATATGATAGGAGATTGAAAATATTGAAAAATATTGCAAATAATGATGGTGGGGTTATAAATTTTTCAAATGAAATCTCATTGAAAATTAAGGTGATTGGATGTGATTAAATATATCCATACAAACTAAATTCAATGATGGTTCTACTTATCGATGGAATGAAGAATCATATTTTGACTCTTGGATAGATATGTGATGAGGCTAATAAGATAATATTGAATAAAAATAATTTTATATATTATATAATTGAAAATATAAGAGTCATTTATAATGGAGAATTAAATATAAGGAATCATATTCAAATTATAAATCCAAACAATTCCCTCTCTCACAACAATAAAGGGGGAAAATATTTTCATTGGAATACCAGGACATATTCGACAAAATATTTTGATGAATATTTCAAATAATATGGTTTGGTAGATTCATCCTAGTTGATCCATAATATATATTAGGTTTTTACAAGCTATAAAAAAGGGAAAATGGTATAAATGAACCATAAGACAATGGATATTGTATTTATAAGACCTATTTAATTTATTCACTTGGATTAATGTGGTCAAATGAGACACCAATATTTAAAAGTATTCATTTTTTATAATTATTTTTTATTATTTCTCAATTATGATATGTGTGTTATTTTTAATCATAAGTCATATGTAGTGGATATGTTCAAGATCTGAAGAAGATAACTACCAAATAGCATAGAATTCATATAAATAAGTTGATATATAGAAATTTAAAAAAGTATAATGGATGAAATTTTTAATCATATTTACATTTTATGAGATAAAATATCAATATATAAACTCTTAAAACCCACAACAGAGTGGATTTACTAAATTAATGAATAAAAGTACTATAGAAATGGGTAGAATAATGCTTTGGTAGAATAATTCTTGTTGGTTTTCTACTACGTTGATAACTAAAAACCAATGATTTTCTATAAGCATTTAAAATTATAATACATATGAAATATCTTGAAAAATATTCCCTATAATAAGATATTTTATAGTTTATTTAATCCCATGCATCATCAATATCAGTGACTCAAGTGAACGGAAATTTCAAGAGAACGATATGGATGATATCATTTAGTGATATTTATCAAATTGTAAGGGTTATAGGTTATACAATAAGGTAATTATAAATATATTTGTCTCTAAGGAGGTGAAAATAATTTTGAACCAACCCATTAATTAATGTCAAAATTAATTAGTATTTGAAGTATATATTGGAAAAAAACATGATGATTTCAAAACATTTTTTTAAAAACATATTGAATATGTACCCAGTGTTGGTGGTGTCGAAAATAATAAAATATATCCTGAATATGCGAATCATATTTTTGAAAGAAAAATATTAAATGTTGAAAAATGTTGTGGAGTATAAAAATATTGTTATAAATTAGACAAAATTACTACAAACCAGAATAATATTTTTTTTGAAGATCACAAATAAATATTCATTAATGTTTATTTAGAATTAGTGTAAAATCCTTTCAATATTAGTAGTTGAATAATGTTATGGATGAGTAGATATATATTATTTATAAGAAGTCCACATAGATTTTGTTCCAAATATCATTGAAAAATATATCCTTGGAACCCAATTTTTATTTTTTTTTAAAACTTAGTGAAAAATGATTTCTTCCAAAAAAAACTGTAATGTTGTGTGAAAATGGTCAAATAAAGTTGAAGGGGTTTGATTAAAATAGAGAATTTCTCTTGTTTAATGATTTTAGTATTTAATAATGTTTCTTATTTTAAAATCATATTGAAATTAATAAATCCTTTATTAGAGTAATGATATACTTTTTGGGATATCATGTTATTCTAGGAGATAAATTTATTTTCATATCCCATGAAATATACTCTGGAGAATTGCTGAATATGATTCATCTTGGGAGTAAGAGATAGTGTATACACCCATTTGAGTTTGACTAAAGTGGAGTAATTTTTTTATGGTGAAGGTGAAAACCGAAAAGATTTTTATTGGATAATTTTGAGCACACATTATCTAAACAATTGTAGACCAAAAGTATTATATGTTGTGAATAAATGTGTGAGATATTTGGGTGACCCAAAAATTTTATATCATATCAATAGTTAAAGTGATAGTTGATAAATCAGAGAGACATTTATTTATGGGATATATTTCAATTAGGGAAACACATTGAATCATTACATATTTCTAAATACTAATTTAGTAGGGGATTCTAATGATAGATATTCCACTAAAAATGGAATTTTAATATTGGTAGATAACAATGTGATTTTGTACAATAAGAAATCAAACATAGTAACACTAATTACCACTAAGTATGAATATATTATTAATACTAGTTATTAAAAATAAAATATTTTGATAAATTGAGTCTATATTATTTCAAGATTAATATTAAAAGGAACATAAAAATTCATTTTTATAATTAATTTTCACTATATATTCCTAAAAATTAATTATAACACTAAATTTAGAAGAATATATATAAAAGAGTTAATTTTGTCATAGAATATTGGGTTTGTAGAGATATCATGTAAGAATATATTCCCACTCATGATCAATTTTATGACAGTTTCACAAATGTTATCTATATATGAATTATATGAGGATTTGGGGATAAAAATATGTTTTCAACACCTCTCATATAATCAGGTAATATTTTGAGAGCCCATACTAGGTCTTGGAATAGGTTTTCAATGGAGGTGAAGAAATTTACCAACCATTTTCTTGAAATATATATTGTAAAAATTGGGAAAATTCTCTTATATATTTATCATTCAATGGTTCTATTTAATATGAATATAAGGAGTTTTATAAATGGATGGTGTAAGGATTTAGTTATAAAGAATCGTCTTAGTAAAAATTATACTTTAAATGATAGATGATGTTATAAAAAAAACTACCTTAAAATTTTGTCTTCTGTCAAATTGTATTTCATTTGACAGAGGGTATGATTTTGTGTGTCTCTAATGAGTAGTGGAATTTTTATAATTTCGTGAGAAAAAGTTTTTTATATTTACAAAAAATCTAAAGGGGTAGTTTGAAGATCCCATAGATTATATGAATTTTTTTTATTTTAATCAATATCTATTTGGGAAATATTAAGGGTCTCATTAGAATATATTTTTTATTAGTATTGAAGTCGAATGAAGTGTCTCTTGATGATTTTGAATATTTAGATTTTTTTTGTTTTTTTTGTTTTTATATCGTATGAATTATAATGAAAATGTATGAATTTATCATAGTAATTTGAGATATTTCATATGAATATTCTAATATAAATGATTTTTTAAATTTTACATTTTTTTAACAAAATTTCATCTTTTATTAATCTTATGTCTCAATGGTCTATAAATAGACTTTAAAAGAAAAAAAATATTAATTTCATTCTTATAACATCATGTCCTTTAATAATACACAGCCACATAACCATATTATAAACATACAAATTTTTTGGATCATGAGACACTATAATATGAATTCACCCCACATCAGAGTTCATATGCAACAATATAAATTAGACATTCATTCTATATATCATCTATGTTTTGAATTGGACTTCAATGAAAATATGAAATTAAATGAAACTTGACAAATAAAAAATTAATTTCATTCCGTAATATTGAATTTTTATAAAAAGTTGAATTAATTCATATGATGTTTTTTGTTCATAAATTCAAAAATATAATTTCTTGTTTTTAAAATCTTCCATTCATGTTAGGTTTCATATGAATTTATTGATATTAAATTGAAATTATAATAAATAATGTTATTTTTATTTCAATATATGTGTTTGAAATAATTTATCTAATTGAAATATTTGATTCCTCCTGAATTTTTTATGTACCTAAGAAAAATTTGATTTTTCATAAATCATTATTGAAATTTTATTCTTGTGATAAATTGAAAACAATTTTGGTAGTGATTAAGAATAATCCATTAATTTTTGTGAGAGTCTAGTACTTCGATGTATTAATGAGATATATTTTCATGAATATCATCTTTTATTTCATTGTTATTTATAAAGGGGTTTATGATATATGATTTGAGAATAATTATTTTAGTCTATTTTTAAATATGGGGAGGAAGGTGAGTTCATGAATGCATGCTCTGATATAAGAATGGTTAATTATGAATAGGAATTGAAACGTTGATATTCTACATCTCAAGTATATTTGTTATGAATGTCAAGGAAATTTTAAAAGGATATGTTGTATTTGATACCATTGTATTTTGAGAATTATTTTTTATTTCATCATTATATATAAATGGTATAATATCTTGAATAATATGTGGTTCTTATTTAAAGATTGTCAATACTCAATATTGGGATGTTAATGATACATTCCCAAATGGAGACGAGGTTAAATATTTCTCAACAAATGTGATGTAATTTAAGAAATCCTATATAATAGTATTTTTCATTGATAATAATTATTTTGAAAAATAGAACTTTGTCACAAAAGGTTTAAAACATACATTGAATCATAAGGTAGTAAAAAATTAAATTCTTATTGGTAATTAGGTCAAATAAGTGGTTTAATGCCACGATATTTTGCGGTAACTGGAATTTCAATTTGGCTCAAGAGGCTTGGAGGTTCACGAAGGGAAAGAGTGCCCTCATACTACTTTGTTGATTAGTATACCTAGCCTTTTGATACCTTACTAGAATAGTTCCTTTCTCATAGACATCAGTGTCTCTATAAGTGTATTTATCTTCATTACTAATAGTATCGACAGTGGTGTGGACACTTTGGTGGCTTGGATGTCTATGGAGCTAGATATGTCACCACCAATTTTGAAGAAGATATCATTGAGTCTTCAAGATTCTGTGGATTGGTCTCAGGATATTTTCTACCATATTTATCATATGTACTATTCCACCTATCACCTCTAGGGACACACCTTTCATGATTAAAAGAAGTGTCATTAAGGTGTTCATAATCAAGCTCCCATTGGCACACCAATGAAAAAACACAATGTTTCCCCTTGAATGGAACACGTTCTAGATATGTGCACATGGTTTCTCAATATGAGTCATCTTCTCCCACAGTTAATGATATGGATCCCGCTAAGACAAAACATGAGGCTAATAATTCCCTCTCCTCTGTTCAGATCATATATAAATGCTTGGTTTTTTCACTTGTTTCCCCTGACACTCCCCTTGATGTTTTCAGAATATTTTCATGGATTCTCAATCCCTCCTATATTTTTTCCTGCATGTTCCTAGTTGGAAATATCTCAAAGGATGCTTCCACAATTTCAGATCCCTCTTTTTCTTCTCCCTCTCCTGAACAAGCCTCAATTACATTCACACATTATTAGAAATTCAAAAATGGACGATACTCATGAGACTAGAATCTCCCCATCACTGGTGTATGTATGAGAGTAGGGGGAGTCATCCCTCCTAATGAATGGATCTTCGAGGCCTCTTGTTATTTGAAAATTAGTAAATTCCTATTCTATAGTCAAGTCCCCACCATGTGAAGATATAGAAAAGGCCTCTAAACTTCTCTCTCGCCTTCATCATCCTACATCAATTTTATTTTACATGAGCCCTGACATATGTACCCAATTTCAACTAAGGAAAATTCATTATATGGAGAGACCATCCTTTCTATTGGAAGAGAACATGGTTCTTAGTGCCAATGTTGGAAATCTTATTCTCAAAGATACCTATTTTCAAATGGATCTCCCAAAACAAAGGTTTGTGGGCTAAAATTGGATAAATAGCATTAGAAAATAAGAAAAACAATTAAAAACATTCCCTAGTTTTGGAATACAAACAGAAACCTTCATAAATCAGCGATTTAATTATAAAAATTCATGATTCATGCATCTATGCATTCTTTCCAAATCAATAGTAACATCTGGATATTCTAGAATAAGGATACATCTGTGTTTTTTATCCTTTTGGGTGGCCAGTACAATACGAATAAAGTCAAAAGTGGAATGGGTACCATCTTCATATCATTTTTATGGAATCTATGACTCAAAATGAAGAGAAATTTTATAGAATGGTCTAATTGGGTTCTACCTAGGGGGGATAATATTGGTTATAGGGTGATATTTAAATGTTATAGATGAACCGGTGGAAATGAAAGGCAGAGGGGTGTTTTCATTGAATGCCATTATAGATTTCATCTAGTTTATAGTAGAAAGGGAATAATGGATATGGGTAATTGAAGAGACAGATTCACATTATGATAAAACCAAAGGGAAGAAGTAATTTTTGGAGCCATATCGACCAATTCCTAGAAAATTTTCATGCCCCAACTATGTTCCCAAATGACACGGCGAAACATCTTGTCTGAGGTATTTCAGATCACTCTATTTTTTCTACAGCTGATTCCATGATAGGTCTCCCATGATTGATTCATGTTCATTGGCTAGTATAAAAGAAACATATGTTTCCAATAGCTGGTAAAGGATATTTGGGGAAAGAAGACCTATGGGAACTATTGTGTGGAACTCCACCACAAGATAACGTGGATCAAACATGATTTTCAAGTGTGGGGTAGGGATCTACCTCCACCTAATCAACTTATGGATGATATTAATTGTGATATTGAGTGGATGAAATCTAGTTTAGAGACAACTTGGGATGACATGATCTTTGGTGAACTCTTTGAAAAAAGAATAAGCTTACAAAATTTGTAATTTCCAACGAACCGATGGCAACTAAGAGTTCATTTATAAAATGAATACATAAAGGGACTAAAAATAAGTATTTCCATTCATGAATAAATGATATTACTCAGACGATCAATTCAATCATTTCTTTGGATGATGACACATACACTTATTGTAGAGAGGTTATTGGGATAATGAATCCTGTATTCTTCAAGAACATTCTTGCAATATAGAACATGAACATGACCAACAGTTACCAAGTAGGAGAATAGTTCTTGGGTGTGATACCTTGTATAGTTTAGGTTTATGATAATAAACTTTTGGAAGGGGTACACGAGGAGAAAGAGATTCATACTGCTATGAGGATCTTATATCTAGAGAGTGTGACAACTCCGGAGAGCTTTCCTTGATCATTATTGTAACATCCCAATTATGTAATGAATAATAGATGTTTTTATCTATGTCTATTAATGAATTAGATAGTGTATTAGAGGCTTAAAATGAAAATAAATCCAATCTTAAGCATGGAATACACTAATATTTTTTAAAAGATTGTTTTACTGCCTTTTGATGGAAAAACATTTTTAAATATATCTTTTGACAATTTTATAATCTATGTTTGTCAAAATAAACAAATTCTTTATGATTGGGAAATCAAAATTTACTTTGTGTGAATTTTTGGTATTTTTCAGACAATGTTCATTTTTAATGAATAGTGAAAAATACTGCATTTTACATCAAAACTGATTTTTAATCTAATTTATTTATATGATTAGATTATCTTTTGAATTTTTTTTAATGTGAAATTATAATATATTTTTAACATTTAATCCAATGGTGGTCATTGGAATCAATTTCACTTTTAAATTGGACTTAAACTGGTGTCAATCTTTTGATATTTATTGTTTCATAAAAACAGCCTATTTGTCATGACAACAGGAATTAATTATTAAATTAATTAATGTGACTTATATGTTTTGAATTTTTTAAAATAGACTTCATTTTTGAATTCGGAGTATCAAATATATCTTAGGGTGACTTTTTGGTAATTTTCTGAAAAACTTCAATTTTTGATGAATACTGAAACCACTAAGTGGTACTTATAAAAACTGATTTTTCGTTTAAATGAAATTTTCCATATTTGTGTTTTGAATTTCAAAAATCCGACATACATGGTTGTCATTATGAAGTAAAATGTGGTTCAATGAGATTATAATAATTTTTTGGTGAATAGTAACTTATTAAGTTTTTAATCGCGATTAGTGGTAATTGGTGTAGTTTAAGGTAAAAATAATGTTTTAATAGTATGAGATGATCTTGACACATGTCCTACCCTAATTGGATGTGTCGTGGCCGACCATAAAAAGCCATGGTCATCTTGGGGACCCCATGGAGCCACTTTGGTTGGGAAATGACATAAATAACATTTTTTTTAATTTTAAAGTAAAAATGACAGAAACATGAGTTATTTTACTAAAACAATTTTGACATGGGGTTATACAAGTCATATTTTTTACTATAAATATTAATTAGAAATATAAAAAGATTTCCTAAAGCATAGTAGTTTTTTTATAATTTTTAGAAATTAAATAAATTTAATTATTTATGACATCATGATGATGCAGCGATGACCTCATTATTTAATGATTTAAATAAAATGGAAAGATAATGTAAAATCTAAAACCTACACATGGCCAAAACAGATTGGATGATTGGATTTTGAACCCTTTTCACCTTATCCTAGAATTATATCAATGTGGGACCTTTTGAATCCGAAACTCATTTTAAAATAAAGTAACTTATCTTTACTTTCCAAGAGTGCCCCTCCTCTCCTCTTATAAAAGGCCCCCAGCTCTACCTCCTTACCCACATTCCCAAAGCCTTTGGCTCGGCCAACCCCTGCCAATTTTGCCTATCCACTTCCCTCTATAACTCCTTGAAGCCTCACATTGGGTAGAAGACTTCCCAAAGAAGCCTTTGAGCTCAAACCAAAGGGAGTTACCCGATTTTAAGTTAATGTATTCTTTTGAGTCCTTTTGTTTTATTTTTCTTCTCCGACCCCCTAAACTTCTTTTATTCATTTCTTTTGTAACAACTCCAGTATCCTAAATATACTAGGATGTTATTATAAAAAGTATTCGAGCTACAATTACACACACCTACATCTAATGGCTAACGAACATAATGTTTCCGTGGATGGCGAATTTATGCCTCCAAAAACGTTGATTGTTCAACATTCTTTTAACACCTTCAAAGGTAGACATTAAGATGTAAATATATTTATATATGATATATATTATGTTTATGTTTTCCTTAAGCTTCTGTATTTTTCATTTTGGGTATACCTATATGGTTTCCATTGGGTAACGAGATGGAGTGAAACGTTAAGGATTCTCCGAATAGATTTACGGAATATACTGTGATGGGTATTCCAAAATTAACCAAGAGGGTTACTCCCTACATAAGAATGTTATGAATGACTCAAGTTACCTTTATGTCTTATGATTTATATGATTTATTCATGATTTTATGAGGTATGTTAAAGTGATTATGTTTTATGGGTAAAGTATGATTTCATTCTTATGTATATGTATACCCATGCTTCATGTCCATATTTTTATATCCCTTACTGAGCTTTTTATGCTCATCCCTTTTTTTTGAAATTTTTTTCACAGGTCAAGGGAAAGGTACATGATAAGATGATAGTGTCAAGGAAGTGTCAAGAAAGAATCCATGTTTTATTTTAAATATGTTTCCATTGATGGGAATGAAGAATACTATCTTTATGTAACCACTTTGTTTATATGTGGAATGTAATGAAAGTTTTATGATATAATTTTATAAAACTCTAAACCTGAAAATATCCTCAATGTGTAATCTTGAAATAACTCAATATTAAGTAAGGTTTAAGGCTGGGGCCTTATAGTTGGTATCAGAGGTTGGTTTAGATAACTTTAGGAGTTAGAATTCTATTAAATGAATATCCTAAAAAAACTTTTGTTGTCAAATTGAAGTGATATAGTATTTGAAGATTACCATGTTGCTTCATCTAAGAAATGTTTGTTCAGAATGGTTTTCCGCAGAGGAAACATGGAAGCAGTGCTAGGAAGGCATGCCGAAGGAAATAACCTTCCGAATCAGAATCCAGAGATGGTTGGAATTGGAACTGAAGAGTTTGTTGCAGTAATGGAGCAGTTGACTCATGCGATAAATGGCGGTGGTATCCATACCCGAGATCAGCCAGATCAACTGTAGAGAAACATGTCAGGGGTGGAACATTTCATGAGGCAACATCCCCCATCATTCAGAGGATCATCTGTCCCTGTGTTAGCTGAAGGGTGGATTAAAGAACTGGAGAAGATTTTTTATGTCATGGTGTGTTCAGACAATCAAACGGTTAGTCTTGCTATTTATCGTTTGGAGGGTGAAGCAGATCAGTGGTGGTCAACGGTTAAAAATTTCTGGGATGCTGATGAGATTTATAATCTCGACTGGGATGAATTCAAAGGTATGATACTTGAGAATTATTTTCCTAAGGCAGTTCGACATAGGATGGAAAAGCAATTCTTGGAATTGTGGCAAGAGGAAGACTCAGTGGCTACCTATGAAGAAAGGTTCACTTGATTGGCAAGGTATGCTCCAAATTTTATCCGAGACCTTGATAGTAAAATCAATCGTTTTTACTCAGGATTAAAGCCAAAACATCAAACGGAATTAGCTTCACGTGAGTTTAAAAGTTATGAAAAGATTGTTCGATGTGCTGAGATATTGTAAATGTAGTTTTACGATGATAAAGTGTTCTATAACAACCAACAGAAGAAGAGACCGAAGTGACAGGAGAATGGTAAGAATTCATCAAAAAAATCTGATGCTAATATAACTAAGTTTCCAGTTTTTGATAAATGTGGAAAAAGGCATGATGTGGAGTGTCTTTTGAATTCTGGAATGTGCTACCGATGTGGTAATATGGGACATAAGGCTCGTGATTGCACTGAATGGGATCAAGGTGAAGGTAAGACCAAATTTGATTTATAGTTAGTGAAATGTTATAAGTGAAATGAGATGGGTCACTATGCAAACGATTGTCTGACAAAGAGCTTGAGTGATGGGAAGCAGTTAGACTACAAGCAGAAAGGGGTGGTGAAATTCTATGCAACTACTTCAGCAGATGTCAGGCCATCAAATGAAGTTGTATCAGGTACTTTGTTTGTTTTTTCATATTATTCCAGTGTGTTTTTTGATTCAGGGTCTACACATTCTTTCATCTCTGAAACATTTTCTAGTAAAATGGGAATACCATCTCAAGAAACGACTCCTGAAATTTTGGTAAAAACAGCTGGGGGAATGTTGAGGCAAAAATAATTTATAAGAATCTTCCTATCCTTATCTGTGGAAAGAACATACTTGAAAACATTATTGTTCTACCTCTAGTAGAGTTTGATGTTTTCCTAGGTATGGATTGGCCCTCTATTTACCCTGATAAGATTGACTGTAGAGCTAATGAAGTTTCTTTTCAGAAATACATTCAGTTTGTGTACAAGAATGAACCCTTACTGTGGATAACTTATCAA
Organism: Viscum album; assembly: GCA_963277665.1. Classification (NCBI taxonomy): domain Eukaryota; kingdom Viridiplantae; phylum Streptophyta; class Magnoliopsida; order Santalales; family Viscaceae; genus Viscum; species Viscum album. Next base: position 1,004,370,748 of record OY728163.1, on the reverse strand, counting down.
GAGTCCATGAAACTTGTAAAAGATGGAAATGAATGTTACCTTGCACACATCATTGAAAATAAAGGAACTATTCAGATTAATGATGTTCCAGTGGTAAATGTGTATCCTGATTTTTTTCGTGATGAGTTCCCTGAAATAATACCAGATCGGGAAGTTGAGTTTACTATTGACTTAGTTCTTTATGCTAAGCCAATTTCAAAACCCCCTTATCGAATGGCTCAAATTGAACTTTTAGAGTTGAAGGAGAAATTGCAAGATTTATTAGATAAAGTTTTAATTCGACATAGCACATCACCATGGGGTGCTCCGGTCTTGTTTGTTAAAAATAAAGATGGTTCAATGAGACTTTTCATTGATTATAGAGCCTTGAATAATATCACTGTTAAGAACAAATATCCTTTTCCTCATATCGACGATTTGTTTGATCAGCTCCAAGGAGCTCAGTTTTTTTCAAAGATTGACATGAGATCGTGGTACCATCAGCTGAAGGTAAAGGAAGCAGATGTGCCGAAGACTGCGTTTCGTACAAGATATGGCCATTATGAATTTGTAGTAATGCCTTTTGGGCTAACCAATGCACCTGCTATATTCATGGACTTAATGAATAGAATTTTCCATGAGTTCTTGGATAAGTTTGTGATGGTTTTTATTGATGATATTTTGGTGTTTTTAAAAGTAAAGAGGAGCATGAAATACATTTAAGGGTTATCATTCAAAGCTTAAAGGAAAATAAATTGTATGAGAAATTCAGTAAGTGTGAGTTTTGGTTGCAACAAATATCTTCCCATGGTCACATTGTTTCTAAAGATGGGATTACTGTTGATCCTGCAAAAAACAAATGTTGTGGAAGACTTTCCAAGTCCCACAAATTTAACTGAGATTCGTAGCTTTCTTGGTTTGGCAGGCTATTACCTAAGGTTTGTTAGAAATTTTTCACGGTTATCTAGCCCATTTACTAAGCTAACTCGGAAGGGCATTAAGTTTATCAGGACAAAATAATTTGATTATTGTTTTCAGGAATTGAAAAGAAGATTGGTGAATGCTCCAGTTTTGGCACTACCTTCCAGGAATGGTGAGTTTGTTATCTACAATGATGCTTCATTGAACGGACTTGGTTGCGTCCTAATGCAGAATGATCAGGTAATTGCTTATGCTTCACGACAGTTGAAAACTCATGAGGTAAATTACCCTACACATTATTTGGAATTATCTGCTGTTGTTTTTGCTTTAAAAATTTGGAGGCATCATTTGTATGGAGTAAAGTGTGAAATATATACCGATCACAAAAGTTTAAAGTATATATTCACTCAGAAAGAATTGAACATGAGACAAAGGAGATGGCTAGAATTATTCAAGGATTATGATTTTACAATTCATTACCATCCGGGAAAAGAAAATAAAGTGGATGATGATTTGAGTCGAAAAAGTAATGCTTCATAAGAAATGTTGTGTTTGGAACATGATCCTTTGGTTAAGGATTTGATGAACTTTGGAATAGAAGTTGTTGGTGCAGGAAGTTCTTCTGTTTTGTTTTAGGTATCAGTGAGATCATCTCTATCAGATAGAATCAAGCAACCATAGAAGCAAGATAGTGAGTTGCAGAAAAAGTTAGAGCTGGTTCAGAAAGGTAAGTTGCCTAAATTCAACATTGATAATGATTGCGTTTTGAGATTTGGGAAGAGATTGTGTGTGCCTTGTGATTCACAATTGAAGAGAGAGTTGTTATGTGAAGCTCATAGTTCTCCGTTTTCAGTTCATCCTGGCAGTACTAAGATGTACAGAGATCTGCGGGAGTATTACTGGTGAGATGGAATGAAAAGAGATATTGCTGATTTTACTGTGAAGTGTTTGACATGTCAACAGGTTAAATTAGAGCGGCAGTTACCGAAAGAGATGCTTCAGCCTTTACCAGTGCCATAGTGGAAATGGGATAATATATCCATGGACTTTGTTGTGGGATTACCGAAGACATCTCGAGGTAATAATGCAATATGGGTTATTGTTGATCGCTTGACCAAATCTTCTCATTTCCTTGCTATACGAGATACTTTTTCCCTAGATCAACGTTCCAGTTTGTATCTTTAAGAGATAGTCAGGTTACATGTAGTTCCTCTCTCCATTGTATCTGACCGTGGTCCCAAGTTCACTTCTAACTTTTGGAAAGGCCTTCAGAAGTCGTTGGGTACTGAATTAAATTTTAGTACAACATTTCACCCTCAATCAGATGGGCAGTCAGAATGAACAATTCAGACCTTGGAGGATATTCTACGAGCTTGTTCGATGGATTATCAGGGATGTTGGGACCAACATCTTTCTTTGGTTGAATTTTCATATAATAACAGTTTTCATTCCAGTATACAGATGGCACCATTTCAGGCATTATATGGGAAGCAGTGTAGAACTCCGGCTTTCTGGGATGAAGTGGGTGAAAGGATGTTGATGGGACCAGAATTGGTAGAAGTGATGGCAGAAAAAGTTCAGCTGATTCAGAAGCACATGAGAATAGCTCAGAGCAGGCAGAAGAGTTATGCAGATAACCGGAGGAAGGATCTATCTTTCGAGGTAGGTGATCATGTTTTTCTCAAGGTTTCTCCTTGGAAAAGTGTGATTCAATTTGGTAAGAAAGGAAAGTTGAGTCCAAGGTTCATTGGACCATATGAAATTATGGAGAGAGTTGGAACTGTTGCATACCGAGTGGCTTTACCTCTGAGTTTATCTGAGGTACACAATGCTTTTCACGTTTCGATATTGAGAAATTATATGCCACATCCATCTCATGTTTTGAGTCCAGAGGTAGTTCAGCTGGAAGAGAACCTATCATATGAGGAACAAGCAGTCCAGATTCTTGACCACAGGGAGCAAGTGTTACGGAATAAGGTGATTAAGCAGGTAAAGGTTTTGTGTAAAAACCACATGATTGAAGAGGCAACATGGAAATCTGAAAATGCAATGAGGGATAAGTACCCCCATTTATTCGATAAGGAAATAAATTGCGGGGACATAATTTTCTAAAGGGGGGAAGGATGTAACATCCCAAGTAATGAATAATAGATTTTTTATCTATGTCTATTAATTAATTAGATTGTGTTTTAGAGGCTTAAAATGAAAATAAATCCAATCTTAAGCATGGAATACACTAATATTTTTTTAAAGATTGTTTTACTGCCTTTTGATGGAAAACAATTTTTAAATCTATATTTTGACAATTTTATAAGCTATGATAGTCAAAATAAACTTATTCTTTATGATTGGGACATCAAAATTTACTTTGAATATTTGTTATTTTCCAGACATTGTTCATTTTTTAATGAATAGTGAAAAATACTGCATTTTACATCAGAACTGCTATTTAATATAATTTATTTATATGATTAGATTATCTTTTGAATTGTTTTTAAAGTGAAATTAGAATATATTTTTACCATTTAATCCAATGGTGGTCATTGGAATCAATTTTACAATGAAATTGGACTTAAACTGGTGTCAATCTTTTGATACTTATTGTTTCATAAAAATACGCTATTTGTCATGACAGCGGGAATTAATTATTAAATTAATTAATGTGACTTATATGTTTTGAATTTTGTAAAATAGACTTCATTTTTGAATTCAGAGTATGAAATATAGCTTAGGGTGAATTTTTTGTAATTTTTTGAAAAACTTCAATTTTTGATGAATAGTGAAACCACTAAGTGGTACATATAAAAACTAATTTTTTGTTTAAATAAAATTTTTCCATATTTGTGTTTTTTATTTCAAAAATCCAACATACATGGTTTTAATTAATAATTAAAATGTTGTTCAATGATAATATAATAATTTTTTGTTGAATAGTTACTTATTAAGTTTTTAATCTTGATTAGGGGTAATTGGTGAAGTTTAAGGTAAAAATAATGTTTTAATCATATGAGATGAGCTTGACACATTTCCTACCCTCATTGGATGTGTCATTGGTGACCAAGGAAATCCATGGGTCAACTTGGGGACCCCATGGAGCCACTTTGGATGGGAAGTGACATAAATAACTTTTTATTTAATGTTAAAGTAAAAATGACAAAAACATGAGTTATTTTACTAAAACAATTTGTACATGGGGTTATACAAGTCATATTTTTGACTATAAATATTAATTAGAAATATAAAAATATTTCCTATATAATAGTATTTTTATATTTTTTAGAAATTAAATAAATTAAATTATTTATGACATCATGATGATGCAGCGATGACCTCATTATTGAACGATTTAAATAAAATGGAAAGATAATGTAAAATCTAAAACCTACACAAGGCCAAAACCAATTGGATGAGAGTATTTCGAACCCTTATCACCTTATCCTCTAATTATATCATTGTGGGACCTTTTGAATCTGAAACTCATTTTAAAATAAAGTATCTTATCTTTACTTTCCAAGAGTTCCCCTCCTCTCCTCTTATAAAAGGCCCCCACCTCTACCTCCTTACCCACACTCCCAAAGCCTTTGGCTCGGCCAACCCCTGCCCATTTTGTCTCTCCACTTACATCTCTTACTCCTTGAAGCCTCACGTTGGGCAGAAGTCATCCCAAGGAAGCCATTTTGCTCAAACCAAAGGGAGTTACCCGATTTTATAGTAATGTCTTCTTTTGAGTCCTTTTGTTCTATTTCGCTTCTCCAACCCCATAAACTCTTTTTATTCTTTTCTTTTGTAACAAATCCAGTATCCTCAATATACTAGGATGTTTTTTTAAGAAGGATTCGAGCAAAACTTACACACACCTACATCTAATGGGTAACGAACATACTGTTTCCGTGGATGGTGAATTTATGCCTCCCGAAACGATGATTGTTCAACATTCTTTTAACACCTTCAAAGGTTTCCATTAAGATGTCACTATATTTATATATGATATATATTATGTTTATGTTTTCCTTAAGATTCTGTATTTTTCATTTTGGGTATACCTTTATTTTTTCCATTGGGTAACGCGAAGGAGTGAAACGTTATGGTTTCTCCGAAGAGATTTAGGGAATATACTGTGATGGGTATTCCAAACGTAACCAAGAGGGTTACTCCCTATGTAGGAATGTTATGAATGACTCAAGTTACCTTTATGTCTTATGATTTCTAAGATTTATTCATGATTTGATGAGGTCTGTTAAAGTGCTTATGTTTTATGGGTAAAGTGTGATTTCATTCTTATGTATATATGTACCCATGTTTCGTGTCCTTTTTTTTATATCCCTTACTGAGATTTTTATGCTCACCCCACGTTTTTTGAAATGTTTTTCACAGGTCAAGGGAAAGGTACATGATAAGATGATAATGTCAAGGAAGTGTCAATAAAGAATCCATGTTTTATTTTAAATGTGTTTCCATTGATGGAAATGAAGAATACTATCTTTATGTAACCACTTTGTTTATATGTGGAATGTAATGCATGTTTTATGATCTAATATTCTAAAACTCTCAACCCGAAAAGATCCTCAATGTGTAATCTTGTAATAACTCAAGATTAAGTAAGGTTTAATGCTGGGGACTTATAATTCTATAGGGGCTCTAAGGAGGTGGTCAAGGGTTTTATTATTATTCAAATAAAATACATCATCTGTGGAAGAGGCTTACCAAGGTTTTCATGTTCTAAAAACCTTGTGTTCATACTGAAATACAAGGACCCCTCCCCCATTATTCACTTTCATCACAATAGAATGTAAAAAATTCAATACCAATGTTTTTCAACGTATTTAATGGGAGGTTTTTCATGCATCTTTTCTAATGGATCTCCCTTGTGCTACATGACTTTGTTAAGTGCTGGTCAATTAAAGGACCGATTGGACTATCTATGAAAATGATGAGATACTGCAATACTAAGACCCACAGTTCAAATATATCTATCAGGCAGGACATGAATAAGGTGTATTCTCTAATTGCACAGGGATTCATTAGGAGGGTTCATTCTAATGTGGGTCTCTCTACATGGGCCTACAACCTCATCTTTATATGATTCAATTTCCTCATGGATGGAAATGCCATTAAAGGGGAGACTTCATTGTTTTTTCGTGGTGACTAGAGGGATACAACAAGGCATCCCAGTGTTCACAATAATATTCATTATTATGCAGGACATGCTCAGCCATATGATCAATTGAGGCATGGATAGTAGTGATATTCACCCCTACCATACGAAACTGAACTACCCCTCCATTTATCATCTAATGATCACAGATGACACAATTATATTCAAAAATGATTGAAGGATATCTATATCTGGCGTCAAAAAGAATCTTAAGTCTTATAACCACTAGAGTAGCCAGGTTATTAATAAGGGAAAGAGTAACATTTATATTCTAAAGAAATGTATTTTATGATGGGATGTGTATATGTGTAATAAACTAGGAATATAGAGAGGCACATTCCTAATGAATTTTCTTGGTACCCCCATCTCCCCAAGAAGTTTGCATATTCGAGACATTGACCATGTGGTGATAAGGATCATGTGCCACATCATTAACTAGAAAAAACAATTCTTATTCTATGGGGGATGGATCTTCTTGGTCAATAGTGCCGGTAATTCCATGTCGGTCCATTCCCTTGGGTACAAAAAAGTATGGCAGGGTTTCATCCAATCCATTGACAAAGTCTTGGTAGGATTTATTTCTGATGATCTGACATAGGGGAATATGCACTAGATCTTTTTTGATAGAATGAAATGTCTCATCCTCGATAAGGGGATCTATGTTAAGATCATAGCTATTACCATACACTAAATTCATATAAAAATAATGTTGGAAACTATCATAGATAGTACTCAATGGGAAAATACCATGTCCTGTTACATGGGTGAAATAGTGGACACTACATATCTGCACAACTCTCCCATATTTTTAATGATATTTGCCCCCATTTAGAACCTCAAATGTTACTCTCAATGGGTTATATTGGGTAAAGATTCTATTCTACCACCATAATTGTATAGGTGACATTATTAGATATCTAGGATTCCCCACCCCTACAATATCATTTAAGAGGAGATTGTCCACCTTTTGTTCATCAATTCTATGATAGAAAATAATCAGTACGTGGTTATTGATTTAATCTTCATTGACACAGAATAATATAGATTTTTCATCACACCTTCTTCCATGAGAAAGTTCAAATCGAACAATTTTTAAGGTTATCCGACACTTCAACACAATGTAGAATATGGAATTGTATGGTCCAGTGAACCAGGATTCCAATGAAATATAATTTTCTTACTTTTGGTATTAGTAACCAAGTAATACAATCAGATGAAAATGTAAAAAATTTGTATCACCATGGTTTCAAAATGAGGAAGCTACAAAAACAAGGAGGAGAGTACACATAATATATTCTATGAAGGTGAATGGGATCATGACATATGGAGTTCATGTTGCATGTTTACTACATTCTCCTCTTGAGACCGACATGATGATCTCTTCTTAGATCCGTGGTTTAAGGAAATTAATGATACATACCTAGAGAAAATGGTGAGATCAGTGGTCTAGAGTGTGGGTTGATGGTACCTTTGGCAAGCGAGACATCTGTCATGTTACGAGGGGTTCATATCAATAGGAAGATCCAAAATTGTGAGAACCAGGAGCTTGCTGGTCAGAATGGTGACTCTAATAAATAAATAGAAGGAAGTACCCTCTCTTTATGTGATGTAGATCCCTCCCTCAAGGGCCCATTCCACAAATTGGCCTTAAGGATGTTGGGTATGATGGATCCTACCATCTGTTGTAATCATGATTAATACGGATGGATTATGTACCTCATGTGACATGGGTGGATGGGGGGAAATTTGGGACTATAGGGGGAGTGTGATTCTGGCCATTATAATGCACTATGGTGCTGGAACATCACATCAATAGGAGGCTAAATCTATCTTAATTGGCCTCAATATTTATAGTCAAGGGAATATCCACCTTCCCCATGTAAAAATAGATTCCATTAAAATTCTATAATACTTACATGGTAGAGGCTCCTCAATTGGTATATCTATTACAAAATTAGAAAATAAAAGTTCCTCCTCAATAGTTACATAAAGGTGACCTACACTTCTCATGAGGGAAGAAATGTATATACCACTAGGCATATATGGTATATCAAGGATCACATTCTATGTGGTTAAAAAGTGTATCCTACTTCATACCTGATGTGGTGTGTATGATTCAAGGGGATTCCATTGGTCTTCATTACATTAGGCCTCTATGGGCCATGCATTTATATAAGGCCTCATACCTAAAAATTACTTAATATTGAATTAATTGAATAATTCACATTGAGGATAATTTTAGGTTTAGAGTTATAGAGAATTAGGACATAACTATTACATCTCAAAAGTTTACCATGTAGTCAGTTCTACATAGTTTCCCTTTTTTACAAAACATGAACTCCTCAAAAAAAGTTTCATGTCTAGTTCCATGTTAAAAATATCATGACTTTTCCTTGATCCCATCCTCGACCCTATTCCACATTATTTCAGGTGGAAAATATTTCAAAAAAACTTGGGATGAGCATAAAAAGCTCAGTAAGGGTTACACAATGAAGGAAAACTGTTTGTTTTTCAAAACAACAAGTAAACCATGAATAATTTATCAATGTAATAATTTTCACCTTTATGAAGAAGTAAATTCTCTTCAATAAATAAATGATCATTACATACCCTTTTGTAACCAAAATATTACCATAAAACCCATATGAATAACACATAATATATAAAGGTAACTTGTAACATAAACATACATAAATGGAATAACCATACGGTCGACCTCCACACATATCACTTAATGGAATATCCATATGGATGAATTACATACCCAATGCATTGGAGGTTATAATTTAACCACCCGCCTTGGTATTCATGGCACCACCCGTCATATGGTTTCTCGCGTAACCACCTGTCAAATGTCCAAGTACCGTTATATAATCATAAGACCGAAAACAAATATAATGGAAAGAAAACATTTCCCCATTTTTATCACAATATATCACTTAAATATATAGAAATAACAATTTAATTATAAAATCCATTTTCAATAACTAAATACATAAATGATTATATGTTATTAATTTCATTAAAAAACATTACCGCTTGTTGAGGAAGCCAAAGACCAAAAAATACTCACGGTGGCGGAAAAGGTCATTGTCACCGCGTACGTTAAAATAAACAATCCTTTTTGTTTTTTAGTAAAACGGTTCATAGACAAATATTCCATTTGATGGAAATGAAAAGTAAAAGGTGTTTTATATAGGGTATAAATGAATGTCTTGTATTAGAACAAAATATGCCTCAATGAAAGGAGATTGAGATGAAGTCCGTTACCTCGTGTTTGACTTGACTCGATCTCTCAAATCTACTAAATAATAAACTAAAGTTAATTTCTACTTGATTAAGAAACTTTTTCAAGTTTATTATTCCTTTAATATAACTTATTTCCATGTTATAAACATTATGTAATCATTCAAGTTAATAAATTTTTTTTTGTCGATATTTGGTACTTAAGTCAAAAATGCACCTCTTACAATTACTTGTTGTTCATGTCGTCAAAGGTTAATTATATCCAGAATGATATTCATGATTTAGATATAATATATATAATATATATCCATCATATACATGTATTTATAATAGTACATAACATTTAGAGGTAATAAATGAAATGCACCATTCATGGAGATAGTAAGTGGTACATACACATGAACACTACTTTCATTTCTATTTCATATTTAATGGAGTGAAATCATAATGATATATAAATATATTATAATTCCAGTATAATATAATATATAATATCATTAACTCCATCCTTTATATGTCTCACATATGGAATTAACGAATCAAATCACTCTAAGGGGGCATTAGTCGGCAATTTATAAAATGAAGATATCGTGTTTACCCATAATGGAAACCATAACGGTATGCCATAAATTAAAAATACAGAAGCATAAGGAAATAATAAACATAATATATATCATATATAAATATAGATACATATTAATGGCCACCATTAATGGTGTTAAAAGAATATTGAACAATCATCGTTTCGTGAGGCAGAAATTCGCCAACCACAGAAACAGTATGTTCTTTAACCATTACACGGAGGTGTGTGTAAGTGTAGCTCGAATCCTTCTCATAAAAACATCCTAGTATATTGAAGATACTGGGGTTGTTACAAAATAAAAGAATAGAAATATTTTAGGGTGTTGGAGAATCAAAATGAAACAAAATAACACAAATGAAGACGTTGCCTTAAAATCGGGTAACTGAATTTGGTTTGAACCAAAAGGGATTCTTGAAGAGCTTTTTGCCTAAGGTTAGGCATCTAGGATGAGGAGAGGGATGTGGAGAGTTAAAATGAGAATATCTTGGTCGAGCCAATGGCTTGAGAGGTGTTGTTATGGTGGTAGAGGTGGGGGCCTTTTATAATAAGAGAGTAGGGGCACTCTTGAAAAGTCAAGAAAAGATACTTTATTATAAACCTATTGTTGGATATTAAATGTCCCAAAATAATATATTTCGAGGATAAGGTGAAAAGGGTTCTAAATCCACCCATCCAATATATTTTTTTCAATATTAGGTCTTATATTATACATTATTTTATCATTTTATTTAAATCGCTAAATAATGAGGTAATCTCTGCATCATCATGGTGTCATAAATCCTTTAATTTATTTAATGTCTAAAAATTATAAAAAAAATATCATGATGTAAGAAACATTTTTATATTTCTAATGAATATTTATAGTCAAAAATATTACTTCTATAACCCATGTAAATTTTTTTTAGTAAAATAATACATGTTTGTGACATTTTTATTTTGACTTTAAATAAAAGTTATTAATGTCATTTTTATACTCAAGAGGCTACAGGGGGTCCCCAAGTTGACCCATGGATTTTTTGGGTTGTCCATGGCACACAAAATAATTGTAGGACATGTGTCAAGGTAATTTCATATTATTAAGACATTATTTTTACCTTAAATTACACTAATTACCTCTAATTGCGATTAATAAAACATAAAAGTTACTATTCACCAAAAAATTATTTTAATCCCATTGAACAAAATTTTACATCCTAATGAAAACCATTTATGTATGATTTTTGAAATAAAATTCAAAAAATAGTAATGTTTCAGTTAAATGAAAAATCAGTTTTTTAACTACCACTTAGTGGTTTTACTATTTATCAAAAATTGAAGTTTTTCAGAAAAAATACAAAACATTCACCCTATGATATATTTTATATTATGAATTAAAAAATGATGTCTATTTTACAAAATTCATAACATATAAGTTTCATTAATTAATTTAATAATTAATTCCCACTGTCAATACAATTATTGGTATTTACGAAACAATATATATCAAAATATTGACAGTAGTTTACGTCCAATTTGAATGTGAAATTAATTCCAATGACCACCATTGGTTTAAATGGTAAAAATATATTCTAATTTCACTTTTAAACCAATTCAAAAGATAATCAAATCATATAAATAAATTATATTAAAAAAAATTTTGAATTAAAATACAACATTTTTCACTATTCATTAAAAATTGAACTTTATCAGAAAAATACCAAAAATTTACACAAAGTAAAATTTGATGTACTAGTTCTGAAGAAAGATGTTATTTGATACAATAGAATGTATAATAGTTAACATAACTATTTTTAGTGAGGTTTCTCCATCAAAAGGCGATAAATCGACCTTTTAGTGAATATTAGAGTAATTATGCTTAAGATTGAATTCTTTTCTTATTTTAAGAATTTATCTTTTATTAGATAAATGTAAAAACATTTAACAAACATATATAATCATATTTTTGTTATTTATATTCATTCCTTCCAATACAACTACTAAGTGTTAACTACTATTTAAAATAATATTATTATATTACTAGTGTGAAACATGTGATTTAAAAAAACTCTTTGTTGCGTATCGGGTATGCTATCGAACATAGAAACCCCTTTAAAGTAAAATTAATATTTAATTCGAAAATATTAATAATTTTGAAAATTTATTATTCTTTATTTACCTGAGATGATACATCCTTCCCCCTTTTGGAAATTGCATCCTCACAGTTTTATTCACTTATCAAAATAATTGGGGGTATTTATCCCTCATAGAATTTTCAGATTCCCACATTGCCTCTTCAACTATATGGTTTTCCACAAAACCTTTACCTGGTGAATTAACTTATTCCGCAACAGTTTCTCTCTATAGTCAAGAATCTGGACTATTTGTTCTTCATAAGAGAGATTCTCTTCAAACTGAACTACCTCTGGGCTCAAAACATGAGATGGATCTAGCATATACTTTCTCAACATCGAAACATGAAAAGCATTGTGTACCTGAGATAAAGTCGGAGGTAAAGCCACTCTGTAAGCAACTGATCCAACTCTAACCAGAATTTCATATGGTCCAATGAACCTTGGACTCATATTTCCTTTCTTACCAAATCACATTACACTTTCCCATGGTGAAACTTTGAGAAAAACATGATCACCTACCTCAAAAGAGAGATCCTTCCTCCTTTTGTCTGCATAACTTTTCTGTCTGCTCTGAGCTGTTCTCATGTGTTTCTGAATCAGCTGAACCTTTTCTGACAACTCTTCTTCCAATTTTGGTCCCACCAAATTCCTTTCACCTACATCATCACAGAAAGTTGGAGTTCGACACCGCTTCCCATATAATTCTTCAAACAGATACATCTGTATACTGGAATTAAAACTATTATTATATGAAAATTCATTCAATGAAAGATGTTGGTCCCAACTTCCCTAATAATCCATCAAGCAAGCACGTAGCATATCATCCAAGGTCTGAATTGTTCGTTCTGACTACCCATCTGATTGAGGATGAAAAGTTGTACTAAAAGTTAATTCAGTACCCAACGACTTCTGAAGGACTTTCCAAAAGATAGAAGTGAACCTCGAATCATGATCAGAAACAATGGAGATGGGAACTCCATGCAACCCGACGATATATTTAAGATACAAACGAGAGAGTTGATCTAGAGATAATGTATCTCGAATAGGAAGGAAATGAGATGATTTAGTCAATCAATCAACAATAACCTAGATTGCATTATTACCTCGATATGTCTTATGTAATCCCACAAAGAAGTCCATGGATATATTTTCCCATTTCCACTATAGCATCGGTAATGACTGAAGCATCCCTTTAGGTAACTTCCACTCTAATTTAACCTGTTGACAAGTCAAAAAATTCACAGTAAAATCAGCAATAACTTTTTTCATTCCATCCCACCAGTAATACTCTCGCAGATCTTTGTACATCTTAGTAATTCTAGGATGAACTGAAAACGGGGAACTATAAGCCTTACATAATAGCTTATTCTTCAACTGTGAATCAGAAGGTACACACAATCTCTTCCCAAAACTCAAAACACAGTCATTATCAATGTTAAATTCATGCAACTTACCCTTTTGAACCAGCTCTACCATTTTCTGCATCCCACTATCAATCTTCTATGTTTGCTTAATTCTGTCTAATAGGGATAATCTCACTCATACATGAAACAAAACAGAAGAACTTCCCGCACCAAAAACTTCTATGCCAAAGTTCATCAAATCAAAAACCAAAGGATCTCTTTTCAAATGTAGCATGGTTAATGAAGCATTACGTTTTCGACTCAAATCATCAGCCACATTTTTTTCTTTTCCCAGATAGTAATGAATTGTAAAATCATAATACGTTATTAAATCCAGCCATCTCCTCTGTCTCATGTTCAATTCTTTCTGAGTGAATATATATTTTAAACTTTTTTGATCAGAATATATTTCACACTTTACTCCATACAAATGATGCCTTCAAATTTTTAGAGCAGGTATTTCCAGATCATGTATAGGGTAATTTACCTAATGAATTTTCACCTGACGTGAAGAATAAGCAATTACCCGATCATTCTTCATAAGGACACAACCATTTCCCTCCAACGAAGCATCACTATAGATAACAAACTCACCATTCCTAGAAGGAAGTGTCAAAACAGGAGCAATCACCAACCTTCTTTTTCAACTCCTGATAATACTTAATTCGATGGACCAACATCTGCTGATGTAGTTTCAAAGGATTTCACCATCCCTTTCTACTTATAGTCTTGAAACTTTCCCCAAACTGAGTTCTTTTTTAGACACTCATTTTCATAATGACCCATTTCGTTACACTTAAAACATATTACCACTGGCATTTGATTTCCTGCTTGATCATCTTCCATATTGTTACGGGGAATATGACCAAACTTACCACACCGAATGCACTTTCCAAACAAGGATAAACATTCTCCAGGATGCATTTTACAACACTTATCATTGGACGGATATTTGTTTTTCGTACCTCCTTGCTTATTTGAAGAATTCTTCCCCTTTTTCTGCCAACTGGACCTCATATTCTGTTGTTTTTCAAAGAACACCTGATCATCAGAAGACTCCATTTCCACCTTCTCTGCCCATCGAACAAGTTTTTCATATCTTTTGAACTCATGAGAAGAAAAATCCATTTGATACGTTGGCCTTAAACCTGAGTAATAATGGTTGATTTTACTATCAATATCTCATATGAAAATTGGAGCATACCATGCCAGTCGAGTGATCTTTGCTTCATAAGCAGCCACTGAGTCATCTCCAGCCTTAGTTTTAGGAGTTGTTTTTCCATCCTCAGATGAACCAACTTAGGAAAATATATCTCAAGAAACATACATTTGAATTCGTCCTAGTGAAGATCATCAACCTCATAACTATCCTTAATATTTTTCATCATCGACCACCACTGATCTGATTTACCTTCAAAACGATAAACAACAAGACTAACCCATTGATGTTCTGAACACCCCATGACATCAAAAATATTCTACATTGCTTTAATCCATCCTTCTTCTAGCATAGGTTTAGATGATCCTCTAAATGATGGAGGGTGTTGCCTCATGAAATGTTCCACCACCAACATGTTCCTCTACGGTTGATCTGGCTGATCTCGTTCATGGATACCACCACCATTTATGGCATGAGTCAATTGTTCCATCAATGCAACAAACGGTTCAGTTCCAATTCCGACCATCTCAGGTTGCTGATTTGGAAGATTTTCTTCCTCCTGACATCGTCCCAATATAGCTGCCTTGTTTCCTCTATAAAAAACCATTCTGAACATACAAATACCTTACGCGAAGCAACATGGTAATCTTTAAATGATATGTCATTTCAACCATACCATCAATTAATTTATAATTTAACAATTTTCTAATTTATAAAGTTTTCTAAACCACCCTCAATAAAAACTATAAGGCCCCGTCCTTAAACATTACTTAATATTGAATTAAATGAATATTTCACATTGAGGAATTTTTTGAGGTTTAGATTTTTTGAGAATTAAGTCATAACTATTACATCTTAAAAGTTTACAAATTAGTCACTTCTACATAGTTTCCCTTTTTTTACAAAACATGATCTCGTGAAAAAAAGTGTCATGTTTAGTTCCATGTTTAAGATAACATTACTTTTCCTTGATCCTATCCTTGACCCTAATCCAAATTATGTCCTGTGAAAAACATTTCCAAAAAACATGGGATGAGTATAAAAAGCTCATTAAGGTTACCCGAATAATTAAAACTGTTAGTTTTTCAAAAGAAAAGGTAAACTATGATTACTTTATCAATGTAATACCTTCCACCTTTATGAAGAAGTAAATAATCTTCACTGAATAAATGATCATTAATTACCCTTTTGTAACCAAATGATTACCATAAAACCCATATAAATAACACATAACATATAAAGGTAATTTGGGACATAAACATACATAAATGGAATAACCCTATGGTCAACTTCCACACATATCACTTAATGGAATACCCTACGGCTAACTTCCATACCCAATGCATTGGAGGTTATAACATAACCACCAGTCCTGGTATTCACGGAACCACCCATCATATGGTTTATCATGTAACCACCAGTCAAAGGTCTAAGTAACATTATAAAATAATAAGACATAAAACAAATATAATGGAAAGAAAACATTTCCACATTTCGATCACAATATTTCAATTAAATATATTGAAATAAAAAATCCATCAAAAAAACCATTTTCAATACAAAAATACATAAACGGTATATGGTATTTATTTCATTTTAAACACATTACGGCTTGTTGAGGAAGCCAAAGACCAAATAATACTCGCGGCTGCGGAAAAGGCCACTGTCACTACGTACGTTAAAATAAACATTCCATTTTGTCGTTTAGTAAAACGCTTCATAGCAAAAGATTCCATTTGAATGAAATGAAATGTCAAAGGTATTTTTTACAGCTTATTAAAGAAAGTATTTTATTAGAAAAAAATATTCATCAATGAAAGAAGATTGAGACGAAGTCCCTTACCTCGTGTCCGACTTGACTCAATCACTCTTTAATCTCCAGAATAATAAAATAAAGTAAATTTATACTTTCTTAAGAATCTTTTTCAAGTTTATTATTCCTTTTATATAACTTATTTCCATTTTATAAACATTATGTAATCATTTAAGTTAATAATGTTCGTTTTGTTGATATTTGGTACTTAAGTCAAAATTGGACTTCTTACAATTACATGTTGTTCATGTGGACAAAGGTAAATTATATCCAGATTGATATTAATGATTTTGATATCATATATATCATATATATCCACCATATACATGTATTTATAATGTTACATAACTTTTAGAGGTAAGAAATGAAATGCACCGTTCAAGGAGACGGTAAGTTGTACGTACGCATGAAGGCTACTTTCATTTATATTTTGTATTTAATGGAGTGAAATCATAATGATATATAGGTATATTATTATTCCAGTATAATATCATATATAATATCATTAACTCCATCCTTTATATGTCCCACATATGGCATTAACGAATCAAATCACTTTGAGGGGGCGGTAGTCCGCACTTCCTAAAATGAAGATATCTCCTTTACCCATAATGGAATCCATAAAGTTATTCCCTAAATTATAAATACAGAAGAATAAGGAAAACATGAACATATTATATATCATATATAAATATATTTACATCTTAATGGCCACTATGAAAGGTGTTAAAATTAGATTGAACAATCATCATCTCGTGAGGCATAAATTCGCCAACCACAGACACAGTATGTTATTTAACCATTAGACGAAGGTGTATGTAAGTGTAGCTCCAATCCGTCTCATAACAACATCCTATTATATTTAAGATACTGATTTTATTACAAAATAAAGGAATATAAATTGTTTAGGGGGTTGTAAAAGCAAAATAAAACAAAAGAACACAAGTGAAGACATTAACTTTAAATCGGGAAACTCTATTTGTTTGAACTAAATGGGTTTTTTTGAAGAGCTTTATGCCTAAGGAAAGGATTCTAGGATGAGTATAGGGATTTGGAGAAATAAAATGAGAAGATATTTCTAGATATAAAGGCTATAGAGGTGTGGGTAATGTAGTATAGGTGGGGGCCTTTATAAAAGGAGAGGAGGGCACTCTTGGAAAGTCCAGAAAAGATACTTTATTATATAATGATTTTCTGATATTAAAGGTCACAAAATTATATATTTCAAGGATAAGGTGATAATGGTTCGAAATCCACCTATCCAATAGGTTTTTTACAGGTTTAGGTCTTAGATTTTTCATTATCTTTTCATTTTATTGAAATCGTTAAATAATGAGGTAATCGCTACATCATAATGGTGTCATAAATAATTTAATTTAATTAAGGTATAAAAATTATAATAAAAATATCATGATGTAGGAAATATTATTATATTTCTAATGAATATTTATAGTCAAAAATATGACTTGTATATACCCATGTAAAAATTGTTTTAGTAAAACAATACATGTTTTTAACATTTTTATTTTAACATTAAATAAAAGTTATTAAGGTCATTTTCTTACCCAAGGGGCTCCATGGGGTCCCCAAGTTGTCCCATGAATTTTTTTGGTCGGCCATGACACATCCAATATGGTTAGGACATGTGTCAAGGTAATTTCATATTATTAAAACATTATTTTTACCTTAAAATACATTAATTGCCTCTAATCGCGATGAATAAAACTTAAAAGTTACTATTCACAAAAATATTATTTAAATCCCATTGAACAAAATTTTACAGCCTAATGAAAACCATGTATGTCAGATTTTTTTAATTCAATTCACAAAAGTGGTAATGTTTCATTTAAACGAAAAATCAGTTTTTTTAACTACCAGTTAGTGGTTTCACTATTCATCAAAAATTGAAGTTTTTGTGAAAAATACCAAAAACTCACCCTAAGATATATTTGATATTACGAATTCAAAAATGATGCATATTTTAAAAAAATAAAAAGAAATAAGTTTCATTAATTAATTTAATATTTAATTCTCGCTGTCAAAACAAATAGAGTCTTTTTATGAAACAATATATATCAAAATATTGACACTAGTTTAAGTCCAATTTCAATATGAACTTAATTACAATGACCACCATTAAATCAAATAGTAAAAATATATTCTAATTTAACTTTAAAACCAATTCAAAATATAATCTTATCATATAAATAAATTATATTAAAATAGGTTTTGAATTAAAATGCAACATTTTTCACTATTCATTAACAATTGAACTTTATCGGAAAAATACCAAAAAATTACACAAAGTAAATTTTGATGTCCCTATTGTAAAGAAATATTTCATTTTGTCCAAGATAATGTATAATAGTGACCAAAACTATTTTTAAAGAGGGTTTGCCATCAAAAGGTGATAAATAAACCTTTTAGTGATTATTAGAGTAATTATGCTTAAGATTGAATTCTTTTCTTATTTTAAGCCATTATATTTTATTGGATAAATATAAAAACATTTAACAAACATATATATTCATAATTATTTTATTTCTATTCATTCCCTCAAATACAACGACTATGTGTTAATTACCATTTATAGTAATATTATTATATTACTAGTGTGTAACGTAAAATTTCAAAGAAACTCTTTGTTGCGTATCGGGTATGCTATCGAACATAGCAACCCATTCAAAGAAAAATTAATGTTTAATTCAAAAATATTAATAAATTTTAAAATTTATTATTCTTTATTTACCTGGGATGTTACAATTTCCCACCCCTCCTTTTCCACCTATTTTTATGAATAAAAATGGTTACGGTTATGGTTATAAGCTAAGGCTTGTTTGTATTAATTTAAATTATTTTATGAATGATTCATTTTATGAAACAAGTTTTCTTCTCTATGGGGTAATTTATACAATATTATATCCATGTATCATAAAATCATTTTATTTCATGTGATTTGAAATTATATATTGTGGTCTCAATTTCTTTTTCTTTTGAATTATATAATACCAAATATATAAGGGTTTCTTAGGTTAAATTTCCTTCTTTGTGACATGATTTATAATATAAACATTTTTTCATATATGAGTGTTATATAGGTAAACTTTCACATATTATATCATTATTATATTTTTAATAATGGTGTTCAATGTTTTATTTAATACTCTATCATTATAATGCTTCTTAATCAAAGGTTATCAAAGTTATATGGGTTTATTTTTAAAATATCAATTTTTAATTATGATTGTGTATGTATAAAATCATATTCTAGTAAATTATAAATTATTTATCATTATAACCCTAAATATCTTTTTCCCATATGATTATTTTTATTATTTACATGTCTTATTATCATTTACTTACATTGGATTTATAATTCCTCTAAATTGATTCCTATAAGTTTAACCACCCTTACATATTAATTATAGTCAGGAATATTTCTACAAAAAATGAAAGAATTATATTTTTTTATAATAGTTTTAAAATATTATGAAATATATGCATGTTTTTATTATTTTCTAATTATTTTCTATGAATTTTTTATTATGTTTTTTTATTTTTAAAATAATGTTTAATGATTTAGAATAAAAAATAAACATATTTCATTCCGCATATGTAAATTTATATATTCTACATAGAATTTATAAATTTTTACATTATTTATTTTAAATTATTTTTTATTGGAATTTCATTTAAAATTAAATTTTTTGTCCCTTTTATCACCAATAAGAAATGGATTTCTAGATGAAGTAAAATTTTTTTTTTAACAAATTTAAAAAAATAGGTATGAAAATCATTCTTCATCTAATTCCTCTAAAAAACAAAAAATAAATTCTATTTGGAGTTATGATACATATATTTAATTATAAATTTCTCATATTATTCCATTCTTATGAGATATTGAACTTTTAGTATCAAATGATTCACTTCTTGATCTTTTATTATATGATAAAACTTTAGTGTGTTAATTAAAAAATATTATTCTAAAACTTATATTCATCTATTTCAACATTTTTAATGTCTCTCCCCATTAATTGGGAAATGATATAATGATACCATTGAACATATTTCTATACATGTCTTATTATCAAGAAACATTTACTTTTTCATGATATTAATTTCATTCCTAATGGTTGACTATGTTATGATGTGATTAGTAATGTTTTCATTTTCATAGGAGATATATACATAAGGTTTATCATTCTGTGATGGATGGGTATACAATAGTACGTATATGAATTTAATAAATATTTATTACTCCTGATATAATAATTTTATGTGTGGAAATTAATGTTATAATTACAAATAGTAAATTGAAATTATTTTTATGATCAAAAATCATGCATGAAAATTAATTTTATGCTCTAAACTCATGTTAAATAGTAATGTTATACTAAAAACTCCTAAAGGGTTGTTATTTTTATAATCCAAACTAATGTTTGTGTAATATTTTTAGGATCACGACACGTTCTGGAAAACTATTTTTATCCTCACGGATAATGCATGGACAATATTTTTATTCTCACAACTCATTCATGGAAATTATTATTAGTACCATTACTATTTTTGGAATATTATTGTTATTTTCACAACCTAATGTGTGGAAATTATTTTTACGTTCAGAACTCTATAAGTTTAAAATATTAATTTTTTCATAAATTCATGAGTGGACCTGATTTTAAGTAACAATGTTCATAAAGACATGATTTCAAATCCTTATGAAAACGCCACATTATTAATTTATGAAATATGACCATGAAATACTCCAAGGACCCTGATTATTGTCTCATTCCTAATGTTATGACTAAGGAATTATATTTTCACACATTATATATTATATATATATATATATTTTGGTATGATTCCCTCACAAAAATTATAATATCATTGATGATATTCTCGTTTTCATAATTTAATCTTGTAAACACTTATGAAAATTTATAAAATATTTATTATTTTGATTTACTAATTATTTATTCCTTCCCACTTCTTGATTCCCATAATATTGGTTATGAAGAAAATTATTATTTATAATATTATGATATGGATATAATGTGTTGAGAAATTTGTGGCAGATGTTGGAAAATAAAATTAATATTCCATAGTTAGTTTTTTGGAATTGAATGACTTGATTATATAACATGATTGGGTGTTATTAGTGAATGTTTTGTTCAATTGGTATGGATTATCCTTTGGAATGAATTTTACTTATCCTCTAAAACTCCAAATCTAATATATTCTTATAATGTGACTGACTTAGTATTTTTTATTGATATTTCAATTATTTATTATTATGTGTTGGACACATTGGTTGATATATAATAAAAAATATAAAGAGTATATGTTTTTATTACATCCTAGAGTATATGAATAGAGTGTCTCAGTTGGTATCAAATTCATTATGTAATGAAAATATTCATAAAACTAGATATGGGATTATGGGTGTAGCATTTTTTTAGTCTATTAAGGGTGAAATACTGTGTTTTATGATCGAATGAATATCATGATCTTTGTAGATATTTTAGGAATTTTACAATATTTTCTAACATATTTTCATACGTAATACACATAAAAAATAATTTAAATGTACCAAATAAAAATGGGAAATGTTAAATTTCTTTCCCAATTGAAATGTAAATCCATCAACTTTTAAATATATTATTAACATTTTCCATTCACTATCACTAAATATTTATCCTTATTAATATAACATGACATAATGTTAAAAATATGAATGTGTATATATATAAATGACTAACAACACTCATTATGGTTATTTCAAGTAGTGATCTGAATCCTATAAATTTCTTGTGTTAATTTTCATTATCAGTAAATAGAGGGTAGAAAATAAGAAATATCATTATAATCATCATCAAAAATCTTATTAATATTCTTGAATCAATTAACAGTGAGTTTTTTCATAACATTATCTAATTTGCCTTATTAAATAATAATTTTTTATATATACATACATCAAAATTTCATAATATCAACAATAAAAAAGGCTACTATAGACAATGCCACGTTAGTGGACACTAATAACCAAGGCTAATGAAAATACCATAATGGATTCACTAATTACTCAATGGATGATAACATCAAAATCAATATATCCATTAAGACAATCAAAACCCCCCCTATATAAATATTTTCCCCCTCCATGCATAAAATAAATTGGACGCGAATAAATTTAATATGTATCTATTTCCCTATCGCAAAACACCATTTAAAATAGTAGCGAGACCGCAATAGAAGTCATAAATAACATTTAATGGTGATATAATATATCACACCCCATTATATACCTATATAATGAATCAATAATTATTTTTCCAATGTCCTATGTCAGATTATTACCCCCATGAGTTGTGTACCAAAAACTCAATGTTGTGGGAGAGAAAATAATAGGTACCTGAAACCTAAAAATCCACTAAACCCTAGTGTTATAAAATGTAAATAAAAAAGAGGAATCATTATTTTCCAAGGATATATGATAGAATATTTGAATATGAATGACATATATTTCTATCATCATTTATTTCATTCCTATAACTATTCGTGGGGATAATGTAATAAAAACGAATAACTCGTTATCGTAATCTAAACATTGTTAGTGAGTATGAGTAGAATCTCAATTTTATTTAACTTAAAATTATCATCCCATAACATTGTAATGTCACACATATAAAATACACTAGGACATCTAAAAAGAGTCTATAATTTAATAATAATATTATTGTGGAAAATTATATGACTTTATCATATCATTCTGGATTAGAATTTCACTGTAATATAAACAAATTGAACGATCAGAGTCATTCATGAAGATATTTAATGATATTTAAAATTTAATCTTTATCAAAATTTCAATAAATTCATAAATTTAATTGATAACAATTATAAAATTATATATTGTTTTATTTTTAGTAATTATATATATACCATAATGAGTCTGAATAAATTATATCCTCATAAGTGAATCAATAACATAATTTCAAAATTCAAACCATTTTCGTTATTTGTAAGAAGTATAAATCATATTATAGAATATGAAATGTAGATGGTATTTTAATAAAATATATAACCTCAATTCAAATAATTTTAATGAATAAGCATAATATTCTAATACTTCCACATCACATATCTTAGTTCCAAATTAATATAAAATTATAACATACCATTTTTATTTTAAACTTATTATTAAATGTTCTATTAAATTATGTATTCTCTCTATAAAAATAATTATATATGATGTTCAATCTATTTTAAATTAATTGAAAATGCCTTTACTTATCTATGTTTTACTAATTATCTACAAATTTGTTCATTATTTAAATTACTAATAATCAAATATTTTCCTATAATAATCATTCATGTGACTATATAGAAATGAAATAATGAATAATTAAAGAAAAAACGAATACTATTTTCAATCCCCATCATCAATGGATATATTTCATGAATGAATATCACTAAGAATGATAATGATTGATGATCAGTTTATATTAACATAAATTTGTAAAAAAGGAATACATATCACTGCCAGAATAAACAAAATAGGGGATTATTTGGTATGGTATATTTATTGAGGTCTAATATATATTTTAGTGTCAATAGAACCGTCTTTAAAATCTCCCATGATACATTAGACTCCTAGAATAATCAAAAGTCCCAAATGAAATCCCCGTTCAAAGATAAGAATATTCAATTTGTGATCGATCTTCCACTTTATTCAAAGATGACAAATCTAAGATCACATGGTCATAATCCACGAAAATACATCTCTTATACAGACCACTCCACATTATAATCATAGTTATCAAATCTATTTACTCTAGAATCAAGATATATGTGGTCCACAACCCATATGACATGTCAATCACATCTCTATCCAGCTAAAGAACTCATAATTGTATCAGATTATCAATTTCATTTGTGTATCTCATGTAAGGTTTTCTATCCATGAAAATAGTAGGTAACATGAACTCTACCATCTATTTGATATAATATTAGATAGTTTTTATCTTACCAATATGAGTCCAACGAAAAAAATGTCACATATTTTACCACCATCAAATATCTATTTGTAAGGTCTAATACTTATATAGAAAAAGTCTCATTTTGGATCTAAATTTCAACAATATCTTATTCTATTTTTTAGGATTGAATAAATGTAACTATATAGGAATGAATTGGTTTATAAAATGAAACATTTTATAGAAATGGAATTACTCAGAAACCTCTCTCTTAAATTTCATTAAATACATCATAAATATTTGGTCATAGTAGATTTGTTTTTTCATAAATAAATAATGGTATATAATTTTTTATGTATCTATGTATAGCATAAAATTGTTCTCTTTTTAATGTAATGAAATCAAAACATCTATATAAGGTACATATAAATATTATTTATGAATTTCATACAAAAATATCCTAATATTTAATTCAATTATTGAATTAGGTATATATAATGTCATGACCCATCCTATAGAGCCGTGTTCCATGTATATCCTAAGCCTTATTTAAATAGGACAAGGGATTGTTACTAGCACCGAGTAGCCATATCCCCCAAATATATTTCATGTTCTTATGTACATCTACACACAAAAACATAACCAAGACAATAATGAATAATTGTAAATTCACAATGTAAAAAATATATGCAAACTACTATGTCCCATAACTAGAGTAAAACATTGAAAGTACTATAATGTAAAAAGGGATAAAAGAGTCCCACAGAAAGAAAAGAGTCTGTAGACAAAATTAAAACCTAAAATTTAATAGGTACATGGATATTTATATAAATAAAGGTCGGAACACAGCTCGGTCTATCCAGTCTCACATGGAACCACCATGTTTTGGTCAGCCTAGAACTCTGGCGAAGCATCATTCATCAGCACAATACATGAAACGTGTGGTAAAAGCCTGTATAGGGGTGATTAAAATAATACACATTAGGACACACCAAAACCACAAGGGATTATCAAAAATAAAATATTACATTGTAAATATCATAATGGAAAGCCAAATAAGAATACTACAAATGAAATACCACGAAGGAAGACCACAAATTAATAAAACAAATGAAATACAATGAAGAAGTACATAGTCATCTTTACAATGACATATATCTATACAAAATATTTCAATAACATCTAGATATACTCAATCAAATACAAAAAATAATCATAATGAGACACATAGTCCCCATAAGAAATGCAGTCTCCATAAGGCAGACAGTCTCCATAACACAAAAAATCTCTATAAGAAACTCAATATCTATAAGACACGTAGCCTCTATGTCACAGCTAGCCAAAAAATAAATAAAAAATAACCCATATTCTTATGGAATTACCCCCATTCCAAATATCATAAAATAAAATCATTACCTCAAAAAATGATAATATAAATCATATTATTTAAAAAGTACTTACATGTCACCACGTTGACAAAAAAAATTCTCTAGGGTTTATAGAATAATTAATCATTATAGCATAACAATTAGAAAAAATAACATATATCTAGTAACCTAACATTAATATTCTATCCATTATTTAATGATAAACGGAACGATAAAAGTTGTATATATATATTATGAATGTAACAACTCAAGTTTATTAGTTATATGTTTTATTCTATAATAATTATTCTAATGAAAAGTGCATGGTTGTGTTAAATTTTTATGAAAAGTTTGGATTCCCAAAAATTTATAAGTGAAATTAAACTATGTGTGAATATTTCATGGGGATTAAAATTTAATATAGTGATATTATTTTTATGATTCATATTCTATCAAATAGAAACATGTGGTTATTATTGTTATGATTATTAATTTATTATTTTGAATTTATTTTGTAGTATTTAATATAATGAAATAAAAAAAGTTACTTTTATTATTATTGATTTAATTTAATGAAGTTTATTATTTTCGGTAAGATTATACTGGAATTATTATACATATTAAAAAATAATATATACATTAATGATAACGGTTATAATTTATTTGAAAAAGTAATATATAATAATGTAAAAATGTGGGGGTAGTGGAGTATAAAAATGGGGTGTGCTACACATTGAATCCCATGGTTTACAAAGGATAAAAATAAAAATGGTCAGAAAAGGGGACATGTAATAAAAAACTAAAAATGAAAAATAGATTTTGTGTACTGGGGGAGGGAGTGTTCTTAGAATATGAAAGGCGTGTCGGGGGGCTCATGACTCTCTATCACTCGTAAAATTTTTCACTTTGTCCCTCTCTTAAATATAATTATATATTATTTATAATTTCTCTATAAATATATATCACAATGAAGCACTCGGAATTTAATTGGATTCATGAAGACAAGTGTATTGTATTCCCTTTGTTTCTTTCCATATGCTATATGTTATTATTTTCATAATTAATATAATTTTTCTTCTTGATCTAGTTATTAGGATTTCTAGATTTACCATGTATATTTTATACCATAAGGTTATGTTCAAACCATATTTCATTATTTCTCTTAAGTTACATCTTCTATAAAATTTAATTAGGTTTTTTGGTGACTTTAGGTGAAATTTTTTATAAGATTAGTTCTTTTAATGGTGTATTTTATGTGCCTCAAGAATGGATGGAAATATCGAGTGAATAAATCTCAAAATCGATTTTGTTTATATTCAATTATATAATTTTGTTACATTTATTTCTTTTTATTCTATTGTTTTATTGTGTCTCTAGATATTTGGTTTATTATGTTTTAGAATTTTATGGTTGGGATAGGTTCTCATTGACTTGGGAAATGTCACTATTAGTTAGAAATTAAATTGATATTCATTGGTTGAGATATGTTAATCCATTCATGATTTATTAAATTATAATCCATTAATGTTTCTAATATTTATTGTTGATGTTTTATAAACCCTTCCATGCATTCTTATATGTTTTTCCTAAAGGGGGTTTTCCTATTGAATTTTAAATTAATTCAAAAATGAATTAAAATTTCAATATATGATTAAAATATATTATAAATTTTAAAACAAGAATCCTTTTTTACACTATTTGTATTGTCTTTAAAATTTAATATTTTACCCCTTGAGGGCATTTTTATTTTCATCCTCCATATAATTTATACTTCTAATATTGTTAGTGTGCTTGAATATATTTTTAGGTTATGAATTATGTTTTTTCAATGATATGTTATGATTATGTTTATGTGATTTGATATTAAATTTGTTTTATGAAATGGTGTTATAAATGAATCTCTTAAATCCTAGATTTTGTTTTTGGAATAATTTTAATAATGATAATTATCCAAATTGCCATTCATCTAAATCATGAGAAAAAATGAATGTTTACTATGTATATAATGGTGAATATATATATGGTTGGGGAAGATCTATCGATTATGTATTTTAAAGAGAATGGTGTTATTTCTAGGAATAGTTATAGCAAAAAAGAGTGATATGTAATTGATTAAATAATGTGACATTGTATTTAATTGATATTTGTTTGTCTCACCTACATTCCCATGTCGTGTGAATCCATTGGTGACTATGTGGGAATTATAGGCACATGTGTACCACTAGATTAGTTTAATGCTCTGACTAGTGGGTTCAATGTATATAATTTCTCATCATAAAGGGATTTCACCCAAGGTTAGTCTAGGTTAAGTAATAATATGTTTCATGATATGTAATTTTAAATTCAATGTTGATCTATATTTACTCTTTGTTAGCTCATTTTATATGTTGTTCCTATGGATCCTATGATCTTGTGGTCGTTTTTATATTATTTTCATCAATGTTTTTAGTATATATATTGTATTTTTGATATTATTATATTATAGAGGACAACATAATAAAAGTAACTAGTTCTATGCCCTTTCATTTTCATGGCTCTATATATTAATTCTTATTATTAATAATAAAATACCATTCATCAGACATAGTAATTAATATTAATATTGAAAACATTTGAAAAAAATGACAAATACATTATTAAGGAATAAAAGTTACAGATAATGATGAACAAAAGCTATATAGTGAGTAGCATTTTATAAGGAATAAAAGTTTTAGAAAGTCTGACTGCGTGGGAAAAAATGATAGGAATTTGATGAATACAAGTTTCATAATGTGAAATATCAATTGTAATTAGATGTTATAGAAACTAAAACTGGATTTTTTTATCATGTTTACAAAAATCCAAACCTAGGAAATTTTTTATCCCTCTTATACTCCACTAGAACCATCATACATGAAATCATTTAGTGCATTAAAATTTCAGATATGTATCTATACATATTAACCTATAATGGTTACCATAATCAATATGGAAAACGTTTTCCATAAACAATATGGAAATAGTTATTCTTAATAAATCATTAAAACACTATGTATAAGAAATTGGGAAATAAATATACAAGAAATATCTAAAATAGATAGAGTGGAAGAATGGTAAAATTAAAAAAATGTGTTTATAGATATGTAATTATACCTAAAAATACATTGGAGTTATTCATAAATGGAAAGGACAATTCTTCATTATAGACGATACAATTATTGGCGATTGTTCCTTGAGAAGCTAATGCATCCGCAACGAAGATACTCTCCCTGAAGGTCTGTTTGAAGAGGACATCATGAATGATCAATATTCTAAAACTTGTAACAATATAAGTTTCCCACTAAGGATAATTTTTTATATCATTTTTAAATCTCACCAGTTGGCCCAAGTCAGATTCCACTTTAGAAATAACAATTGGGTGCTACCTTCATATCATATATCCCAGTAGAAGAGACCTGTCATTTTCTTCAAGAGAATACCCATCTCTAAAGATGCATTGAACTCCATTATAACCAAACTATGGTGTTCCCTTAATATTTTTCCACCATGCATCTGCACAACTATGCAACAGTAGTCCTTGTTTAATTTAAACATTGAAATATGCGCATTCCATCTAAGGGAAATCCCAAGTTTTACATACCTGACTTACCTTCAAATGAATGATCTTTGAAGCAACATTTATATGGCCACCATCAGTTCTTCCCCTACCACAAGATACACATGTATAATTTCCATTATTGTACATATTAAAGCATCTGATTGATAAATAATAGAACAATATCAGGAGTGCAGAATAAAAAGTAGCAGGTTCAGCCCTAGGTCTATAGTCCACAACATCCACTAAATGAATGAGAGTACATTCAGTGAAAAAAACTAATGACAACTAACATTTAATACATGAAAAATAAACTAATAATTTAAAAATTTACCCAATTCATGAAAATATACCCATGATGTAGTCTTTCATGATGGTGTATTCACCTAAATCAAGTGACAGTCACCCTTCAGAAGGAATTTAAAAAACACCAAAGAAAACAAATTAAACAGTGAACATGTATGTTTCCCATTAGTTTCCAGTATCGCATTTGAGTTTGTTTTTATGTTTTCCATTTTACATTTCCCTTCATTCAGGTGTGCAATTCAATAGAATATATCATTGTAGCATTATTGTCTCGAAAAATGTAGAAAGTCTCAAAGTTTATCGTCACTATCAATATCATGTGACATAATTTTCTACATAGATATTGTTGTTAGATGATTTGATGGTAGAATCTACCGCAATTCAATGTATTGAAACACATATTAGGGATTTAACAGTTAACTGTTATTTAATAGTATATAGGACAGGATTGAAAGGAATTTTTTTTAAAAAAATTACTTGTAGAAGATAAATTAGTTTATAGATAATTTTATTGTAATAATGGAAAGAATTATGAACATAGTAAAGAGCAGTTATATACCTTAGTAGAAGACATGATCTATGTTGACATATGAAATATTGTGCCAATATTTAATATCCCATGATAAGAAAAAAGACTTTGATGGACCTATCATGAGATGTTAGAATGAATTTCATTAATGTGATATGAATTTTTTAATGAATCAAATTGGATAAATTGAATGATATGATACCTGGATATAATCAACACAACTGTTTACTCTTGAACACCCAATAGTTTGATCTTCCTATATACTAATGATCAAAAAATGAAATGTTTTGTGATTGTTATGTTTCAATGAAAATTAGTAATAAACCAAACATAAAATTACCACATTTCATATCTCAAAAATGATTAATGAAAATAACCAGTATATTTAGAAATTTTCAATGATAAGAAATTTCATTAAAATGATTAAAATATGGAATAATTTGGTTAACCAAACATGTAGAGCAGGTTCACTACAAGACTTTATATAATTACCGCAATTCAAATCTAAAAAAGATTAAAAAATAACCAAGATATATAGAAATTTTCTATGATAAAGAATTTTATTGATATGATTAAAAACTGGTTAACTGGGCTTTCCAAACATGTTCACCAGGTTCAATTTAATCCCGCATATGTTTACAAGCATTCAAATCTGAAAAATATATAATGAAAATAAACACCATAATTAGAATGTTACAAAGATAAGAAAGAAAATTAAAATTAATAAAAATATAAAAATGGGCTTACAAAACATGTTCCATGAGATAAATTTTAGCCAAAATAAAATGAAATAAAACATAAGGATATGCGAGCATAAAATTTTAAAAATAAAAATGGAAACCATGCCTTGTGAAAAATATATTAGATAATGAACATTTATGAATAGGAAAAAACAAAAAAACCCATACCTTTCAAAATAAGTCATATTCAAGTACTATATTGTCAAACTGAAGATGCACATGACTATCGCGGAATCATTATCTCCAATAGTTATGAACAATATAAAATTTTGCAGTCCTTATCCATAATTCAAATCCATACGAAGAATGAGTTGGTAAAAAACACCAGGATCAAACCTCCTTGATCAATAAGTGATGTGTATCTTATGTTTTTCCTCCTCCATGCACGTAAATAGAATACATTCATTCCATAAACCCATACACATTCATCAGGAAATATGTTATTTGCTATGTGAGGATGAGAATAGTAGTCAGTAAAATTATAAGAAGTAAATAAAACAAACATTAAAGTCATGTAAATGAGCATAAAACATTTAAAACCCATAACCTAAAATGAAAATCTTAACGATGAAAGGGTGAAATGTGTAGGTGACACTTCAAAGTAGATCAAAATGACGACACCCACCCAACCAATAGAATGATAGTATTGTTTTCTAGTATAAGAATGTTGCAAAACATTATTCAAAATTGCTAAAAAATAAAGAGTTTCAATATATATGATGATCATTTAAAAAATGACCTATTCTGAATAATGAAAAATTCACAATGGTGTTTGATAATGAAATCAGAATCAAATAAATGACTCTCAATTACAAATATTTAAAAATTCATATGAAAAAAATAACATTCTTGTGGTGGTACACTTCACCAATATTCATTTCATTCCTATTTAATGCATCCCCCATAGATTTAACTATTATTTATGTGAACCCAACTCCTGAAATAAAAATAATCCACACATCAGAAGCTGAACAAATAAAACATGTAGCAAAATAGTAGGAAAATTACAGGTAATCAAAAAAATTTATAATTCTTCTATATGTTTTCACATGTACTACGAAAACAAATAAAAAAGATATACCAACTCTCAATTTCCATGTAAGGCCAATATTAACATCCCTACACCTTATCTTGAACTATAGGAGAAAATAGTACATCATTACCATAGAAATCTATAAATTATAGATTTATATATTAAAAAATAACACAAACATGAAATTAAATCATCTAAAAAAAATAAAATAAAATAATAATGAGCAGAAGAAATATTGAATAAAACCAATATAACATACCACATAAAATAAATCCATAGAGAGACTAAATAATAATTTTCAAAATAAAATCATGTAAACATTAATAAGTATCTAAAAACATATTTCTAGTTGTTCCCTTGGTAGTCTCAACGTTTACTTCTGCCATAATCTTAGTGAAAATATCAGGAATAAAGCCATGTAAAATCATAATGATCACATTAATGATAAATTGAAGTGTTATATTTAGAAAATCATGACAATTATTTTAGGGAATGAAAAATGAATAATAATTTTTTGAAACAAAATCTCACTCAATGATGCTAAAGTAGAAGCTGCAAATCTAGAAATGTCCTATAGTGAGAAACATTATAGGAGGTGCAGGGTGTTTTATAGGGTTATAAGGGAATGGTTCACGGGGTATCCTAAAATTTGATTGAGAAATTAATAGAAATATAAAATTTATGTTCTATGTTGCATAAATATAAACATAGAATAAACGAGATTATATTGAAATAGTGATTTTGTCACAAAAAAATAGCACAACTACAAGCTAAATTGTATTCTTAAGAATGAATTTTTGTGTTTTTATAAGAAAATCTAGAGAAAGATTAAAGTCCAGTGGGTGTTAATTTATATGAGTTGATGGAATAAAGTCAAACAATTAAAATGACATACCTAAATGGATAAGATAGCAGGTTCAGCCCTAAGTTTAAGGTCTACAACATCCACTAATTGAATGATAGTACATGCAATTTAAAAAAATGAATGAAAAATCGTATTTTGTACAAGTAATATAAAATATTAATTGGAAAAAATGACCCAGTTCATTAAAAGATACCATTTCTGCAATCTTCCCTGATGGTGTATTCTCCTCAATCAAGTGTCAGTTACCCTTTCACATTGTATGCAAAGGCCCCCTTCATCCATGGATTTGTAGTAGGTTCCATGCATGCATTCCATAGTTTTAAGAAGGAGTTAAAATAATCATGAATTTTTTTATATTTATAGTGGTGATTCACATGACATGTTTCAAATTTTCTTATACATTTATAAGAACAAAATAAATACAACTTTGAAGCAGTTTATATTATGTTATGTTTTCTGGAAGACAAATGTTACCATCACAGTGAGCATATTTCCATAATTCACAAATTAACTATACAATCTTATTGTTAGTATGTTGAATAATTCTTGTACATGAAAAATGAAATATGATATGTTATACTACCCAGAACTATTTGAAAATTTATTTATTCTGCACGTAATAGTAGATTTAACCTCAAAGTTTGGTATTATTACAAATCAATGTAAAAAATTCAGACTATATGTTAATCGATTACAGTACATGAATAAATAAATCTTGACAGCAATATTAAACATTGGATAATCGAATAAATCCCATGATATCATGGTTCATAATATCCTCACTAACTTCTACTATTAAATTGATTAAATCAATGTTCATTATAATCCTGAAATTTGGAGTAAAATTGAGGCATGTAGTAGGATTTTCCTTTGTAAGGGATGATTGAACTTGTAATTCGATCCAAACACAAATGGTCTAATACAAAAATAATAGAAATAGAAGATGCACTGAAGGGATTGGTATTCAAGGATAGCTGGATAACATACTTGTTGCAAAAGGGATTGTGGGAGCTTAACCAAGCAGAACCCAAGTGGTATACTAAAGTAAATATCACAATAACTGATTCATTATTACTGATATATTAAAATATAAAGTGTATCAATTCAATGTACATGTCATAGAGAAAAATAAATCCTTAAACACCTCTGATGAAAACATATCATGTCTAAATGTAAATTTGTATAGATGAACTGAAGAAAAAATGAAGGAAAATGGTTAGTTTCCATTGTATAATATGAAATGTAGATGAATTGATGGGTATACAGAGGGAAGAAGGACGATTGTGGTTGTAGATTACATCAGCAGACTAATGTATATCACCCATAAAGCTTTAACACATTGATCTGGGAACAAAATGGAGTGTAAGGGTGGAAATTTTTATGGATGTAGGAGAACATACATGTTGCGTAGTTGTAGTTTTGTAGGATTTCTAAATATATTATTTGTTATGGTAAGAGGGTTCGCTAAGAGGTTTTCGGGGGGTCATCATCTGTGGTTGACAGTGTAGCCGATATTTGAATGGAGTAGGTTTTTAGAGATAAATCGAAGGAGATAGAGAGCAGGAGGAGATATAGATGAGGATCTAGGAGTTCCAGATATGGGGAGCCGATGAGCAGTCTATGGAGATGGAGATTCATGGATGGGAGAAGAGACATGGAATAGAGAAAACTAGATGGGATGAATTTAGGAACCCTAGGTTTGCATGAATGAAAATCGAGGGAGTTTACCATTCAATTGTTGAAGAATCTCATGATGTAAGGAATGATTGAAACCGTGAGGTAGATGCAGTCGATGGATTGCAGGATTAGATGTAGTATTGGGATGGATAACCATAGCAGGAATCATAGGGATATGGAGAGGATAGGGGTTTTAGGAGAGGGCACGTGAGGATAAAGATGGATGCGAGGTACCATAATGTCAAACATGGGTCGTAGTGATGCAGCACTCGTAGCATGCAGAAGTGGAGCAGAAAGAGGTGGAGCACAAACAGAAGGAGCACACAGAGGTGGAGGAGATGGAAGATGTAGAGTTGGAGTAGGTAGAGACAGAGCGTGCCAATGTGGAGGACATGGAGGCAGAGCAGGCCAAGACAGAGGACACAGAATAGGATCACGCTGAGGTGGATCATGCCGAGGCGGAGCACGTAGAGGCGGAGCACGTGACGAGGGAGCACAAGGAGGCGGAGCACGGGGTGGAGGAGCAGTCGGTTGGGGAAATTCTAGGAAAAGAGGGATCGCAGCATCGTGGAGTAATTTGAAACACTAGAAAGCATGAGCAGAACCCCGAATCATGAGGTAGCGCTCGACGGTGTGGGGGTATTTTTGGGAATGTAAGTGTAGTTTTTGTGACGTGGCAGTTTGTGGAGGAAACAACTAAGGCTGGAGGAACCCAACTTTAGTATATATAGTTGATTATTTTACATTTTATATATGACCATCCTTATAAATTATGTAATAAATATTTTTCACCATACAACATGTATGTTTTTTATTAATAATTAAAAATATTTTTTACTAATTGAAAAATTCTAAAGAGAATTACATTTTAATTTTCCCTATGAAAAATGGTATATTTACTATTTTTATTTCAAACAAGCATAAAATGGTTATAATTATAAATATTATTCATCACTCATGGGGATGATACATATTAGGAGATAAACTTTTATAAATGAAATTAACTTTTTGAATGAATAAATTCGTTATTTTTTAATGTTGTTTTTGAAAGCACATGGAAATTGTTTTTTATTTTGGACTATTTTGAACATGTTTAGTCTTATTTGAAATAATATTTATTTCAAAAAAAATTGATAAAATGGACATAGAATAACAACAATTATTTTTACAATATATTAAGGTTCATGAAAAAGTGTATGTGAGACATATGTAGGAACTAATAACCATGAACAATAGGATCATACCATATGAAACAAAAATATTTGACTATTTAAGAGAGACAGAATCAATGCGGTTTTTCTATTATCAAGAGAAAAATGAAATTCAATAACTTAAGAATGAATGAAACAGATTATGGTATATGTCTAAGATTATCGAAATCATGACCCAATCCTTGTTCGTCAAACCACCCCTATAAAATTCCCAAACATCAATCCTCATCCTAATTATGTGTAACCGGGTTATACAGGGTCAGTTATGTATACCCAAGTAGTAAGAATTTTTATTTAATTATTGTAATAAAATAAAAATTATGTTTATTTGTTTTCATTATTACTATTTATATACAATTATATTGGAGTTGATGAAATTGTGGTTTTGATATGAAGAAAAAAAATTTAATTTTCAATAATATATTTTCTTAATGATCGTTTTTTATAAATTATTGATTTCTAAAATAAATTTTACATTCAAAAAATTAAATATATAAAAATTAAAATATAATTTAAAAATGTCCACTTTCACCCTTGGAAGGGTTAGAAAACTATTATTGTCATAAAAACTAGTATTTTTAAAATAAATATATATTTTTCTTTAAAACATAATATTCATATATTAAATATATATATATATATTTTAAATAAATATTATTTTTGAAATAACCTTATCAAACATTCCCAATGGTGAGTTATCAATAATTTTTCACAGCCAATAAAATTTTTCTATAAAAATATAATATATATCAAGTATAAACATGATATCATGACCTATTAATTGCCTCAATGTTTTGTTATTAAT
The DNA here is from genome assembly GCA_963277665.1 of Viscum album. Taxonomy (NCBI): domain Eukaryota; kingdom Viridiplantae; phylum Streptophyta; class Magnoliopsida; order Santalales; family Viscaceae; genus Viscum; species Viscum album. The sequence goes on along the minus strand of OY728163.1, from coordinate 1,004,334,295 downwards.
ACTATAATTTAAATACATGACCCAATATAGGTGTAAACTTTAAAATAATGTATTTTTTATGTAATTTAATTAATTATAAAAAATTTATTGAACCATCATAAAACTATAAAACAATTTGACATATTAAATTCATATACATATATATATATATATACAAAACAATTAAATGGAATATGTGTGCATGTTGTGGTGTTCTGTAATAATTTGTTTCTACAAACTTTTCAATTTATTATTCCATGTATATATTTTCAAGTATAAACATGGACTCGAAATCTTTTGGGATTTAATTATGTGTATCTTAATGTAAAAAATAAATGATAAATGTATAATAACGATATTAGTTTTCATAGATGGTATGCAAGAATGGTTGAATTATTTTTTGGTATTAGGATCATAATAAATTAGAAAATGACATAAGTGTTACACTAAACATATAATGACATCCCTAAACATTTGTAATAAATAATGTTTGTGGTCTCCATAAAAACATTTTGTAAATACTATGTGTTTAGTGGGTCCTGATCAATTTTACCTCCTTGTAATAACTCAAAAAATATTGAATTAGGTATTAACTCATTTATAAGATATTATATGACAAAGAGAACATAATTCACACAAAGTTTGACACACCCAATGGATATGATTTTGTAAATTCAGAAACTCTGAATGAAAAAACATGAATGTAACAAAAATTCTAGTAAAGTTTAATGTTTTAAAATAGAACACAGTTAAACTATATTAAATCCTATAAATTCATCTGTTATGTAATTTATATTATTTCTTAAAAACATCTTAAATGTTCATGGTTTCACATTTATATGATTAATAGTTTAAAAATTATCATCCCTAACATTCCTTATATTATAGTCAACTGTTGGAAATATGGGGAATAGAGTCCACACTACTATGTAATGGGAAACATAATTACTACCCAAATTAGATGACAAACCCAATATGAGAGGGATTTAAGAACTTCATGATAATAAATTCTAAATTAACTCAATTTTTAATAGAAAAATAATCGTTAGAAACCCTACATCCCAATAAAAATAATCAAGTAGAAATTTAGACTTCTATGTGATAAATCCCACCATAATAAGGTGAATCATTCAATCCACTAAACATGGAATAATGGATCAACTCTAATGAAAATTTCTTATTCATCCTTCAATGTTATGAGAATGAGAATTTTTTTGATATCTATTCATTATATGGAGAGTGAATCCAACCAGTGCTAGACAATGATAAAAATAAATTCCCTCATGAGAAGATCTAATATATAGAGTGGAATAAATTCAAAAAATATATTTTTATATACAAATTCCATGAACTCTCTAACATAAAATACAGAGGAATATAGATGGACTAAAGAAAAATGATGAAGAATCCATTTGGGATGATGATGAGAATATCCATAAACTATAGTGATACACCTCCATCTTTTTTTATAACCATATAAATAATGTATACCACTTTTTTAATTGGTTAATTTTGAGCCTAGTAAATGATTTGGTGATTAAATAATTTTAATGCTGTCAGAAAATTGTCTAATGTGACGTCAATGTCAAAATAGAGATCATTAATTAGAAAGTGTCACATGGTATATGAGATTGAAAGAATATAGTAACGTTTTTAGGGAGTTATGGATAAATATAATGGTTGAAAAATATTATCAAATACCCATTTAAAAATTGTGGGATTAGGAAGCCTAGAAATTTACCGATGGGTATAAGGAAACTATTTACATGTGGGATGTAAATGAACCTTTATAGAAAATACATATAGATGGAACCCACCATTTGGATTGACGAAATTAATTTTATAATCATCCTTAATCCAATTGTCAAATGTTTCATCTGCAAGGAATGAGTACGCAATGTGAATCAATGTACCAAGACTAGTTTTTTATATGGATTCCAATGATAAAAAACATATATGGTCTGTAAATAAATGATGATATTATGCTATTAAGAAAATTAATGTGAATTATATAAATTATTTGGTCATTAGTATAATATTTATTCATTAAATAATAGAAACCTTTATATTTCATTTTGGTTATACAAATTCATGCATTTCATGAAATTTTATTAACACTAATCAAACACCACCCTAAATTATGGAAGTGGAACTATCTTTTTAAAAAAATAAGGAAATTATTGCATCCTATGTAAATAATTTATCCCCTACCCTCATTATTGGGTAAACATCTCAGAAAAACTTGAGATAATCATTTTATATTAAATCTATGTAATTTTAAGATTGGATTTTATTTCCAAATAAAAGGAAAATATAATTATTCAAGAGGAGGAGACTAACCTATATATCATTAATCACCCTATGATTTTATAAAAATGTCTGGATGAGGATGAATATCCTTTCGATTCATCATCTAATTCATTGATATAATTTTCTTATCAGAAACAATATATATCCAAAATTAGTCAGACAATGGATAATATCATCCTTGATAATATTTCCATTATAACAGAATATAGTGATATCATTCGAAAATAATTACTTTATTGTTCACTAAGCCTTGATTTTGAGTTCTCAATGGATATTTTTCACAAATATCTACCAAAATTCATGTATATAAAAAAATGTCCACTTTTTAACTTGATGATATGAATAATGAACAAAAAGAGTATCTGGATAAAGATATTATATTCTAAAATGGTTCACTATAGGGTTAAACTCTCATTTTCATCAAGATGGTGGGACATGCCAATGTCTCTCTACATTAATTTTCATGATCATAAAATGATCATGATAAATAACAAGTACCCTTATCCATTGTTTAATGAATTATTCAATTAAATATAAGGATCTAAGTACTCTCCTAAGGTTGGATATTTAGTGAAGATATTGTCCTGTGAAATTGAAGGATGACATTCCAATGGCTACATATCATACAAGGTATGTTCACTAGTTGATCACATTGATTCCATTTGGACACAGGAATTATAAAACTATTTTCATTTAATGAACTAATATATTCATTAGGACTACTTCAATACATTTTCACTTTTCATTATAGATGGTGTTCATATCTACTAAAAAAGAGAGGAGTTTCATGATGATCATTGGGTTGTTATACTGATGGATTTAAACATGAAATGTTATATAATGTTTCTATCAAATGGGAGTTATGGATGGAGAAACTAACATTCCTACAACATGTTATCCCTAGTAATGGAATATAAATGGGTCCTTGAACAATATAAGAATTCAAATGATGAACCTAATCGGTAACTATGTTAATGATATATAGTTTCAATGGATAAGCAGTGTACTATTTTTGATATGTTAGATCATTCTCGTGATTATCAAGAAAAATGACCATGATAAATTTGAACGAAGGGATGTTTTTCATAACATATTAATGTGATTATATCATTTTATAGTAAGAGGAGAGGGCAATCAATATAGCTATGATCAAATTATGTACTACTGGTGAATAGTCTATGATCTAAAATGATGCTTCTATAATGGATTAGGATTTGTACTCATGGATGATGAAAAAGTTAGAGCATATGGCTCCTTTCAACTAATGAATCATTTATTGAACTAAAATCTAATGATCTTAAATTTCCTATAGTGATCATTATATTGAATATTTTTTGAAAATATTTCAATGGGGATATTTTGGACATATATTTGTATCATTAAATCCATATGTATATATTCACTCAAAAAAATATCAATATGTTCAATCCAATGTGGTTAGAAATGATCAAGGATTATATTTTTTCAACCCATTTGATTTATGGGACGGTGAATAAAGTGGAAGACTATTTAATTAAAAAAATTCCCACAACCAACACCATAATGATGATTTAAATGAATCCAATATTCTATGATATGAAAATTATAGACCTGGGAAAAATACAAGTATCATCATACTACGCGTCTCAAATAACTGTTCAATAATCCTATATTGAGAGGATTATGAAGGCCCAAAAATACATTGATGATCTATGGATAATGATATCAAATACTATAGATTTCAACCTTGAAAATGGTAGAGTTATTATTTTAGGAACGTAGATATTTCAACCATCAAAACCATAGATGAAGAGGGAACCTTTAGATAAGGATAATATCTCGTAACTATTTATTTATCCAATAATCACAAAGATAAACAATGATATTATGGAATGAAATTTTTGGGATAACATGCATAGAGAGATAATATAATTTTAATATAAATTCATTTTATTCCAAAATATTTACATGGAATTAAATATTTAAATGGTTATGTCAAAACTATTTCTTATAATATTGTGAAAATGGGAATCCCTGGCCATGAATTTTTTCATATGACCATATAGATCATCTGAGGGAAATAATTTTACATTAGTGGTGGTAAATCTTATTATATTTTTATTACATATCATTTCTATAATTGAATACATATCTCGTTACCAACTCTCTAAAATATATAGGGGATGTTTTAAGACTATATGGAATGCCACTCCGCATTGTATCAGAGTGAGGTTCATGTGTTTTCAACGATTATCTGGAGAATACATCGACAATAATTGGATACATAGCTAGGATATTTTACTTTTTATCACTCACGGATGGATGATAAATTTTAGATAAACCTATAAAATATATAGGATATTATGAGATAATTCTTAATACATTAACAATGATTTTGGGATCATTACCTTAAAAAAGTGGATTTCTCATATAATAATAGTTTATATTATAGATTTCAAATGGAAGATTATAAGGCTCTGCATGGGATGTGGTTTTTGACTCCAACATGATGGGATGAATTTGGAGAGAAGAATCATATGGGATGTAATTATATTCATGAGATGATTGATAATGATGATTCAATTATATGTCATATAAAATCTATAAATATTTTAAATATATATATAAACCATCAACAATGATACCTTTATTTTGAGGTTGGAGATATGGTGTTACTTTGTATATCACAATGGAAGTAATACATGATTTTCAGGGGGAAGGGAAAGAATAGTAAATGATAAATTAATCACTTTTAAATCCATGATCAAATTGGAGTTGTGTAATATCAACTGGAACAACCACCATACAAATCCAAGGTGCGTAATGTTTTTTTGTATCCCTCTTAAGGAAGTACATATCAAACATGTGTCATATATTGATTTACAATTTGGTATCCCTAGGGAATGATTATTCATATAGGGAGATAATGGTAATGAAAATAGATCGTAGATAAAATGTACTATGAAACTAGAAAACATACCTTGTATATGTACTATAAAATAACCTTAAGTAAGAGAACAGAACATGGTAACTACAAAATTTGTTGTAATTGAAGTACCCTCGTATTTTTCTGTATTGAATGAAATATTGAGAGAAAGTGTATACTTTGGAAATAATGTAATGAACAACTATTTTATAAATTAAATTCACTATTTTAATGAATTAAATACATGATATGTAATGTAGTTATATATAAAACATATAATACATTGGTTATTATATACAATTATAAATATATTTGGTCAGATATAAAAATAAATTAAGAATCATAACTGTTAATAATAAAGTCATCATATATTCATTGTTATTATTGGTATATAATAATGGTTATGTTAAAGTATAATTAACACATATGAAATATTAAATTCCCTTGAATGGTAGGATATTAACCTATATTTTTCAATTATCAGAGAATCAGTGTGATACATAAACAATGAGATTTTCCATTGATAATCCCAAGTTGAAATCCAAAAATTTGAACTCAAACCAAACCATTCACAATATAATATAAATCTTCTTGAGGTAAAAAACTAATCCATGTTTATAGAACCACTCAATGAATGTTATATCATTACAGACCTTACCCATATAAAATTCCAAAGTTTCATAAGGGTTTATTTTTATAAACAATTATAGTATGCTTTTTTTGTATTTTAAATAATAAATATTTATCTTATTTAATTTCATTATTATATTTTATTTAAAATTATTCGAGGTTTGATGAAAATTATACATTGATTCATAGAAAAAAAAATATACATTTGAAAAATATATTGTTTTAACACAATTTTGGATAAAATTATGTATTTTGAAATAAATATTACCTAAAGAAAAATTTGATCATAAATTTTTGTATATTATTTAATGTAGTCCAATCTAATAATTATAATGTTCCAAAAATAGTAATTGCTGTAAAAATCTATGTTTTTCAAATAAAAAGTGAATATGAAATAAAATTTCAAATTATCCAATTTTGTAAATAATTTTGATAAAATAAAAATTTATATCGAATTCATCATTTAGAAATTTTCTACTAGGGAATTTTTCGTCATTTTATATGAAAATGAAATTTTTCAGTAGAAATTAAATACAATATAAATACATGGTATGAAATATTATATAATCATTACCAAAAGAAATGTAATAGATAATATAAATTGAATCCATGGATAATAATATATTTTAAAAAATATTATACTTTTTTTAAAACCTATATTATAAATTTTAAAAAGATTTAATTAATCCAACAAAATCAATATTATATATTACAGTTTTGAAATAAATTAAATATGAACATGAATCACATGAACACCGCAAATGGTATAATTTAAGGTTTCTATATTCATAGACAATAAAATATTTTAAAAAAACCCTCTTCACTATAAATAATTTGAAAAAACCATATTATGTTTTGTGTTTCAATTAGTTTTCATATATAAACTATAACCCATGTTTATAAATTAATTTAGAATTCCCTTCACTTTTTCATTAAATACACATACAACCCAACATTCCTCATCACTCAGACATAATGAGAATAAATTTCCTCTCCCTATCCTACTATCAATACCTCCCTTTGTGGTCCCAATATATTATGAATCTCCTCAAATAATGTATTATTTCCCTCTCTGTGTAAGGGATGGACTTACCCTCATCCCTTTTCAAGAACATTATTTGTATTATTTAGTTTAATATCCTGTTTTATGTATGGAATGTTTTTTTAAAATAATTTTTACTACCCTTCTTAATTTCATATTAGTTGAGACCACATTTTACTCTTTTTAATCACTTCTATTAATCTTTTATATAGACATTTTATGCTTCAGAAATTATCCTGTAATATTTAGTGATAAATTTTTTATATTAACTTCTCATCTAAATTTCTTCTCGAATTTATTTAGATAGATATACCGTGAATTCATTTATTTGGTAAATAAATGTAATTAACCAACACTAATTATTTTTTATAAGATAACTAATTATTTTCATTTTATGTTGTATGATTCATATGTCACAGTAATTCTTGTACATGATATGAATTTGATGGGTGACCCTGAAATTATAATTCCTTACAATGAGTTAGGTAATGTTATTATATTATATAATTCCATGTATGGTTTATGAGAGACTATCCTAATGACAATATTTTATTTGGTTTCTATGGTTAATATAAACTTTTTTTCTATGATGTCATGTGTTTTTATTGAAAAGTTATTCTATTGCATTGATACCCTCATATCAATCATTACATGATGTCCACATTTATGATTGTCACCCCTTTTATGTCACCCTAATATCCCTCTTGACTCGTATGAATTTCTATCATCTTTGATGATTCCCTTCATGGTCTTTATATATTACCCATTTCATATGTATATTCCCTAATAATCACATGTAGTATTAAAATGTCAAACAAATATAAGGGATTTTTTTGGTGATTTTAAAAATATTCCACCACAGATTCATGTTATTAGGATATGTTTCAAATTACTCAAAGAAAATATTTATCATATTCTTTGGGGGATTTTAACATGTTTTGAATTATTTAGTAAATCCTGAAATATTATATATTAAATATATGTGTTATTTTAATACATATTTTAATATTATCTCACATGTATCTGTTTCAAATTAAATTCAAGAATCATTATTTTTTACAAATTTTCCTTGAGACATCAACTCAGTTCTCCTTTAATAATTCTTGGTTTTGGTGAGGTATATTATGTTTTATTTTGATATTTTATATAATTTTTTATTCATTATACTCATTCAATGTCATTTATTTATTAATGATACTCATTTTGTTTGAGTGACCATCTGATGTACATAATTTTCATGGAATTATTTTGAGTATATCTTCTATTTTTATTGTCCGTTTATTCGGAAATATCATTACCAATAGTGTTTATATTAATTCATGAAAATACTGTTTAGCCTTTTGAGATCGATATCTCAATTCAGACCATGTCATGAGATTGTTCGAGTACTAATATCATCGGAGTCGAACATTATTTCATTTATAAATAGTAGGAGATGTCGACATTTTATTATATATTATATATCGATCCAAGTTATAAACAAGATATGATTATCCGATCTCTTGAGGAAGTTCACAATTAGGTTATTGGTCACAAAATTCAATACTAAAACATGAGATACAATAGGTTTTTTGGAAAGTGTAATTTTAATTTTATGTTTAATTCATCCATATTAATGAGTACATTTATAGAATTAATATATAAGGGAAGAAAACCAATGAGTTGTATTGACATCATTCAGGGGTTTTGGATGGTTCACATGGGCCGTGTTACTTGGTAGGGTATTATTTTGATTTTTTCCCACCAAATTATGTCTCTCAATATTTTATCTTAATATTAATGATTTATTTTCATTCATTATTTAAGTAATCTATATTATTTTTATTTTATTATCTCAATTTATTCTACAAGGGAAAGGGATTTTTGGTATTTCCTTAAGGTGTTAGTTTTATTTAATTATAATTTCTATCATTCCTTGAATTATATGATTTTTAATATTAATTTTAACTAAGTACATCATAAAAAATATTTTGATGTGAATGGGTTTTTACATTTTAAAATGTATGGTCTTTTCAAAAAAATAATAGATTATAATAACAAAATTTCCAACATTAAGGATTTATTTTCATATTGATGGTTTCACATTTGTTAAATTATTTAATATTTAATATGGTGATCATGAGATATTACAATGGAAAACAAATAATGATGATTTATTTTAAAATTAAAATATTAATATATATATTTCTATGAAATTGAATTGTTTCCAAGTGGAAATTTTTTATACAAATTTCAAAAAATTTCTATAATAATGTATTTTTTATTTAAAAAGTATCATTTTAAAATAATTGGTATTTAAAATTAATTATTCATTATGACATGTTTTTTAATTTGTGGATTGTTTTAAGAGGCCATAAAATTGAGTATGAATTAAATTATGTTATTTTTTCAACAAAACATTCATATTTTTGGATGAATGTGTTTTTTTTGGAATCCAAAATGGAAATGGGTTAATGATTTTATTTAATTGATGTGATTTTATTAAAAATAATTGGGGATTTATTATTATTATTGATCATGATATTATTGATATGATTGGATTAATTTTAATTTCTTAATTATTTTTCATTAAATATTTAAGAATACCCATGTGATTAATAAAGAATGCGATATTTTAAAAATAATTCTCTTTGGTAAAGAATGTTTTTTCATAGATAGAAATTAATAACCCTGTGAATGAAAAAAAAAATCTGTTAATATATCTAATTGTAAGAAAATAGTGATTTCTTAAATTAAAAAGGTCTTTAGATTATATTTACAGAGATATTGATTTTTTGATTTATAAATAATAAATAGTGATGTTTTATGTGATTCTTCGTGGGTTATACCATGTGTGGTTTTAAAATTATTAAGATTTAATTTTAAATAGAATGAGATTAATTTCGCGAATTATTAGTTATAATTAACATTGATGAATATTTATATGTTAAGATTATTTTTTTTAGGTTGAATACTATTTTTGGTATATATTATGTTTAAGGGAACTTTGTGGTCTTAATTGAATGATTTTTTATCATGGTTTTCCAAATGGATGACTATTCTTCAGTATCATTATTATTTCGAAAAGTTTTATATAGAAGTTATCTGTTTAGTTACCTATTTTATGATCATTAAATAGGTATAATATCCATATTTTTTTATAGTTGGGATAAAATAATATATGTTTGATTTTGTTGATTATCAATTTTATAATGTTTTAATATCTATCTTTAGCTATGTAGAGTTTTTCTTTTTATGTAATTGATTTCATTTAATGGAGGTCTCTGAGTTTTTTGGGGGATGGAATATTTCAAGGGTGGGGATATTTTAATGAACTGTAATTTTTAAAATATAATTATTATTTTATAATGCCTATTATAATGATGATATATTGAATATGTTAAAAAGTTAAGGAATATTTGGGATTTATTAAAAATCATAAGTTTATTTTGGTTCTATTTGAATTTTTTTGGGTGGTGAAAAATAGAAATGATGATATTATTATTATTATTATAAAATGTAAAAAAACATATAATTAAAATTATTAGTACTATTGTAATTGTTTTATCTTGAATTAAATTTGTAGTATTTTAAAACAAAAATTGAAATATAAATGCATGGATACTATAATGATTTTTACTATTCGTATATTAGAAATTTAATATTTTTTTAGAAGGAATATATATGATTACATATATATATTAACACATTATATAGAAAATAATAATAATGGTGATAATTTCTTTGAAAAGAATATTAAATACCTAATACATACAAAATGTGAGGGGAGTGTAGTGTGAGGTAGGGTTCACAAGGTGATATGTTTCTCATTTAAATGCATTTGTTAAATAGAAAAACTAGAGGTTAAAATAGAAAAAATAAAGGAAATGATGTTATAAAATACAAAATAATAAATTTATTTGAAGACAAAACATAAGTGGGAAAGGTGAGGAAACATTCACAATGTATTAGAGGTGTATAAGGGGCCTCTCAATTTTCTATCTCTCTCTCACACCACTCCATTCTCTCCCACTAATATGTATCATTGTCTTATCTAATCAAAATTTCCATGTATATGGATTAGAATGAATCTCAATCGGGGGCATTGGATTCATATTGATTAGATTATTATATTCCCAATCATTTTTTTTTGTTACGGCAGTGATTTACTTTATCATGATTCAATAAAATATGATTTACATGTTATATTTGTTGTGGTTTTTAGTTGCACCTTATAGATGATGAATCAAAGGTTGATGTTCACACCGTTATTGGTTGTATATCATTCACTTTTCACTATAATGAATTTTTAATAGCTATTTTATTATTCTAGTTGAAAGTTTTCATTACATTGTGTTTTAGAAATGGTTATTTTATTGGAATTAGGTTGAGGAGTGTGTTGGAAATGAATCTTACCCCATTGACTTGTGGTTGTTCGCATTTATTTCATCCAATGATTTTGAAATATTTTATACCATTATGAGATTTATAGTTTCAAATTCATGGTTTATTTTTTTGAGCATGTTTCTAGTTTAGATACTAAACTTGTGGATCAAGGAAATTTCATTGCAATATTGTAATTAATCATTGGGCTGTCTATTTATATATCAAACCTAATGCATGATTCATTAAATTTATTCCGTTAATATCTTTTGGTTTTAAATTTATGATTTAGATGTTTTATATACCCACATAGTAATTGTCATTAGTTTTTCTGAAAATAAATTATTTTCTATAGGATTTAAAATAAGGTTAAGTGGAATATCTTATGGTTTTTAAATTTATGATTTTGATGTTTTATATACCCACATAGTAATTGTCATTAGTTTTTCTGAAAATAAATTATTTTCTATAGGATTTAAAATAAGGATAAATGGATTTACTCATCCAATATGTGGTTCATATGTATTAGGAGAAGCTAAATATTTATAAATATAATTATTCGATCATTATGATTGAATCATAATCCGTGGATGTTGTTTTTTTTTACTACGATTAAAGGGTTTTATCATAAAATATTATGTTTGAACTGATTTTTACTTGTTTTGACATGTTAATGACTATTAATATGGTTTTATGTGGTCTATTAGAATATATTATGAATGATAGTTAATAAATTTTTTTGTAAAAAATATTCATAATTATCATATAGAAGATTTAAATTTTGTACAAAATATAATATGTCTTTGATTAATTATCCTATTTTTATTGGAAAAATAATTTTTATATAAAGAGGTAACTTTTTTCAATGATTAGGATCATGTCTTCATTGTGTAATTTTAATAGAAATGGGTTGTCTTAGTGATGGTTTTTCAATGGTGAGGGTGAGAATTATTGTACGATTTTTTGACTATATAATTATGTTAATATTGTTTTGATATCCTCTATTTCCATGTCATGTAGAACTAAGGGTGGCTAATTGCGAAGTCCATGTACACTTGTTGAACTAGTTTACTATCACACTTTGACTAATGGATCCTATATATTAATTTTGTAACATCCCAGGTAAATAAAGAATAATAAATTCTCATTTTTATTAATATTTGTGAATTAAATATTAATTTTACTTTAATGGGGTTTCTATGTTCGATAGCGTACTCGATACGCAACAAAAAGTTTCTTTGAAATCTTAAATTGCACACTAGTAATATAATAATATTACATTAAATGGTAGTTAACACGTAGTCGTTGTATTGGCGGGAATGAGTACAAATAACTAAAATATGATTATATATGTTTGTTAAGTGTTTTTACATTCATCCAATAAAAGATAAATGCTTTAAATAAGAAAAGAATTCAATCTTAAGCATAATTACTCTAATATTCACTAAAAGGTCGATTTATCGCCTTTTGATGGAGATGTCACGACCCGCCCTCGGGGTCCGTGCCGTGACTACCCCAAGCCCGCCTTCTATAGGCCAGGGGCTGACGACTAGCACCAAGGCGTAAATCCCAGTAAAAAGGGATGGCATTGCCTTTGAAAAGTAAACACACACCACAGAGTAAACAAGCGGAAAGTAAACACTAAACAAGCAGAGTACGACTGAAAGTGCGGAAAAGTAAATGGGCCAGAATACAAACCCAAACTGAAAGTAAAGTACAACTCAAAAGGGAAAAACAGCAACTGAAAAGTAAAAGCTGCTACTCCGAGCTGTCCACTGGAAATCCCACCTGAAGGGTGGGTACAGATAGCTCCTCTGCTCCACGGGTCCCGTCGTCCGCTCCGTGCACGTCCCGCCCAGTGGTCCACCTCCGGGTACCGTCCCGCTCTACAAGCCTCAGCTAAGATCAACGCTGTCCGTCGTCTGCAACCAACACAACGTAGTGCGGGCGAAGCCCGTGCAGGGGTGAGTATAAGCTACTCAGTAGGGACCCCGAGACCCCTGAAGGTCTCTCAAATCCACAGAGGATAAATCACGAAGAAAAGTACAATCCTGAAGTAACAACCGACACTGCTTAGGTATATGCCCATACATATACCTAAGTCATCAATTCAAATACGCTCTAACCTCCGAGCCCAAGTACAACTCAGTCCACGCAGGAAAGTATACGTATTCCACATAGGAAAGCAAAACATAATCCACACAGGATTGCACAACACAATCCACACAGGAAAACAACAGGATTCAGCTCACACAGGTATACTTCTTAAAGGACGAAAAAGATGATCATTGATCCATCTAAGTCGTCGGACCCACGAAGGATCGATAGGTAACTAACCCCCGCAAAGACCCACACAGGATCGGGCTCACACAGAACCTGTAGGCGCTGGCTCACACAGAACCGCTGAGCGCAAGGACCCACACAGGATCGGGCCCACACAGGACCTGTAGCACTGATCCACGTAGGATCGCTGACTGCTGAAGTCGTCGTCGTCGAATCCACATAGGATCTCTGTACTGTCGTCGTCGAATCCACACAGGATCTCTGTCCTATCGTCGTCGCAGTCACAGTAGCAGTCGTAGCAGTAGAACAGTCGCAGCCAGCACTAGGGTTCCCGCACACAGCTAGCTCGTTCAGAGGGTCCGCTCCACGAGCCGAGAGGCTGATACATCAACTGTCACGAAGACCAGAGTTGATGTATCCAAAAGTTCCGTATCAACAATAGGAACTCAACGCAACAGACGGTGCGTCGATCGGACGCCCGGTCTGAGAGTTATCGGCATTTTCGTCTCCGGGGCCCGGTTGGTTTTTAAGGCAAAACCAACCCGACCGTACTCCACCTGCGTCCAAACCTCGGGCGGAGTATGCCAAAAGATCTGTCTCACTAAGAGGAACACAACGCGACTGACGGCGCGTCAATCGGACGTCCGTAGCTCAAGATATTAGCGTTTCCGCTCCGAAGGCCCGGTTGGTTTCGTGAACGAACCAACCCGGCCGAACTCAAAGTAAACCGAAACCTTGAGTGCGATATACCAAAAGGACCGTCTCGATCCAAGGATCGCGTTGCCGCAGACGGTTCGTCATTCGGAGGTCCGAGGCTCATGTTATGGGCCAAAAACCAAATATGGTTCGAAACGGGGGGGTCCGGGTCCGGGCCGACCCCCCCCCCCCCCCCCCGGGGCGGCGCGGCGGCGACGGCGGCGCGGTGGCGGCGGCGCGGCGGCCCAACGGTGCGGCAGCGGCGGCGGCGGCGGGCCGCGGTGGCGGCGGCGGGCCGCGGCGCACGCGGGGGGCTAAGCCCCCGCTCTTTCCAAGAGGCGGCGCGGCTTTGCCGCGCCGTTTAGTTTTAGGAAGCGCCCCCCCCCCCCCACGTGGGGGGCCTGTTGGAATCGAACCGAGGGGGCCGGTTGCCCCCTCCCTTCAAAGAACCGCCCCCCCTCTTAAAGAGGGGGGTTTTCAAGGGGGTTTGCCGGGGAATTAAATTCCCCGGTTTTTAAAACATCCGGCCGGCCAGCTGGCCGGCCGGTTTTTACCAACGGGACCGTAAATTCCGGTCCCGCCTTCGACTTCCGACGCCGGCGGCCCGGCCGCCGGTCTCCTCTTCCGCCGCGGCCCGGAACCGGCCGCGGTCTTCTCGTCCCGCCGCGGCCCGGAACCGGCCGCGGTGTTCGTCGTCCGGCGCGGTGCGACGGCACCGCGCCCCTTCGCCGTACCATGATTCCTTCCAACGCGGCGTGACGGCGTCGCGTTCTTGAAGATTCCCCTCGGCGTAGCGCGACGGTGTTGTGTAAATTATAAGCACGATCATCCGCGTGGTGCGACGGCACCACGCCACTTGCTTCCACCGCAAGAATTAAACAACAACGATGGAGGGGGGGGGGGTTTCGGCCGTGTTCGTGCGGTCCGGCCCCCCTCACGTTAAAATAATAACGCAACTCAAAATAAAATCAAGTCACACGTTAGTCTTGATAAAATCACGATCAAGAATAAAATAAGGAAACCAAAAGAAATAGACAACCCCTACTTGGTTAAGGTTCGAAGATTCGTCTACGCTCCGCGGAAGACGGCGTCGCGGAGGTCGGGTGTCGCGGTCGTCGTTCGTCAAATCCGTTGACGAAGAGTTATGCCCGAAGAGACACGTCGTTGGCGGATCTTCGTTTGCTGACGAAGAAGGTCCGAGGAGGGTGCGGCGTTCCCTCTTGTTGACACCGAGGACGAAGAAGAGGGGCGTCGTTCTTCGTCGGAGTTTGAGCGTTCTTCGTTCTTCGTCAGAGCTTGAAGATGAAGAGGGAGCTCTCAAAAAGACAAACAAAGAACCCAAAATAAAATAAGACTACCTCTTATTTTATTAACACATAACACAAAAGAATTTCAATGTTTGAAATTCAAAAAGACTTAACTCCCTTAATTAATTAAGAGTAACATAAGCCAATTAATTAGGGGTTAAGTATGTTGAGAGAATTTGAAAAGATTAGGGGTTCGTGTGGGCCCCACCACACTTAATCCTCCCAAGGGAGGTTAAGTGGGTGTGGGTCCCACTTCCAACCTCCTTTGATAGGTTTTAACTTGTTGTAATAAAATTGTTCTTCACAATTTTATTGAACTCAAACTAAAAACCCCAAAACGTAACTTTCAACCCGCAACAAACGCAACTTCCGAAAAGGTCTCGTTAAGCGAATATCGGCTCTGCGAGTTCATCGGTGCCCTCGGATTTCAATTCCGAGCACCAGATCAAAAGTTAGGAAATCCCGCTCGTTCGTTCACTGAACGTACCCGAGCCAAACTTCGGAAATTAATTCCGGGCACTCCGGGCCTCGGAATCAGGTGCCGTCTGAAACCGCGCTCTTGTAAAATTCTAAAGAAAATTAAGAAAAAATTTCCCTTGAATTTTACGGGTCTTTACATTACTCCCACCTCAGGGCTTTACGTCCCCGTAAAGATACAACAAAAACTAGGGAAACAAATGAGGGTACTGAGCACGCATCTGAGCCTCCCGCTCCCATGTGCTCTCCTGGAGATTCTCGTGCTGCCATCTGATGCGCACAAGAGGAATCGATCGCCCACGCAGGACCCGCTCATGTCGATCCTCTATCTCCACCGGAACCTCCGTAAAAGTCGCCCCATCGTCAACGTCAAGTTCCCCATGATCAATGATGTGCGTCGGGTCGTGCACGTATCTCCTCAGCTGGGATACCTGGAAGACGTCGTGCACCCGGTGCAACTGAGGTGGTAGAGCCAGGCGATAAGCTACCTCGCCAATCCTGCTGAGAATCTGGAAGGGTCCGATGAAGCGCGGAGATAACTTGCCGCCTCGGCCAAATCTCCGAATACCACGTCGAGGTGAGACCCGCAAGAAGACGTGGTCGCCATCCTCGAACTCTAGTGGCCTCCGCCTCATATCAGCGTATGACTTCTGCCGGCTCTGAGCTGTCCTCATCCGCTCCTGGATGACCTGGACCTTCTCTGTCGTGGCCTGGACCATCTCCGGTCCCACCAGTGCTGACTCTCCGGGGTCTGTCCAGCACAAAGGAGATCTACAAGGTCGGCCGTACAACGCCTCGTACGGTGCCATCCCGATGGTGGAGTGGTAGCTGTTGTTGTAAGCGATCTCCACCAAGGGTAGGTGGTCCTCCCAGCTACGACCAAAGTCAAGGACACATGCGCGGAGCATGTCCTCGAGAGTCTGAATGGTCCTCTCCGTCTGACCATCCGTCTGAGGGTGAAAAGCTGTTCTAAGACGTAGCTGCGTCCCGAAAGCCTCCTGTAACCCCTTCCAAAGCCGGGAAGTAAAGCGGGCATCTCGATCGGAAACGATAGATGATGGCACGCCGTGGAGCCGCACAATCTCCTGAACGTAGAGACGTCCCAAGCTCTCCACTGAGCCCTGCTCTCTGATGGGTAAGAAGTGTGCCGACTTGGTGAGTCGGTCAACAATCACCCAGATGGAGTCGTGACCTCTGGAAGTGCGTGGAAGTCCAGTCACGAAGTCCATAGATATGCCGTCCCACTTCCACTCCGGAACCTCCAAGGGTTGTACCAAGCCTGCTGGTACCTGATGCTCTGCCTTCACCTGCTGACAGGTGAGGCATCGAGAAACGAACTCTGCTACAGCCTTCTTCATGCCCGGCCACCAATGTTGTCGTCTGAGGTCCTGGTACATCTTCGCCACTCCAGGATGTACCGCTAAAGGAGAAGTGTGAAACTCTCTCAGCACTTCCTCTCGCAATGCGACTGGTACCATGGTACGTCCTCTGAAAAGGATGTCGTGCTCTGCTCCAAGGGAGAAACCATCAGGTGCCTGTCCCGAGGATATTTGTGCACGTCATGTCTCACAGTCAGCGTCCCCGCGCTGTGCCTCCCTGACCCGCTGCAGTAGTGGAGGAGTGACTGTGAGAGACTGAAGAAAGGCTGCTCCATCTCTATCCACGAAGGATATCTGCAAAGAGGCTAGCTGCTCTGTCGCCTCCTCGAGTAGCTGAATGCCCGTCCTCCTGCTGAGGGCATCGGCTACTACGTTCCCCTTCCCAGGAGTATAGACTATCTCAAAGTCATAGTCCTGGAGGAACTCGAGCCATCGTCGCTGTCTCAGGTTCAGTTCTTTCTGCGAGAAGATATACCTGAGACTCTGATGATCGGAAAAGACTGTAAAGCGCTCGCCCATCAGATAGTGTCGCCATGTCTTCAGAGCGAAGACCACTGCTGCTAACTCCAGGTCATGGGTAGTGTAGTTCTGCTCATGCGGCCTCAACTGACGTGATCCATACGCGATCACGGCCCGCTCCTGCATCAGAACACATCCGAGTCCGGTCCCTGATGCATCACAGTAGACTACGTACTCTACTCCCTCCTCAGGCAACCTCAAGATAGGTGCGCTAGTCAATCTCTGCCTCAGCTCCTGGAAGCTCTGCTGACAACTGTCTGACCACACGAAGGTTTTCCCCTTCTTCGTCAAAGCTATGAGTGATGCCGCAACTCTGGAGAAGTTCGGCACAAATCTCCGATAGTATCCAGCTAGTCCCAAGAAACTCCGAACCTCAGTCACGCTCCTGGGTGGCTCCCATGCTAACACAGCCTCAATCTTCGCGGGATCCACTGCAACTCCCGCCTCAGAGATAACGTGTCCCAAAAAGTGGACCTCACGTATCCAGAACTGGCACTTCGAGAGCTTACCATAAAGCTGGTGGTCTCAGAGTGTGTCAAGAACAACTCGCAAGTGATAGGCATGCTCCTCCTCTGTTGTAGAGTAAATCAGAATGTCGTCGATGAAGACCACGACAAACCGATCGAGGTATGGCTGAAAGATCCTGTTCATGAGAGCCATGAACACTGCTGGAGCATTGGTTACACCGAAGGGCATAACCAAGAACTCATAGTGGCCATACCGACATCTGAAGGCCGTCTTCTGCACATCCTCGTCTCTGACTCTGAGCTGATGATAGCCTGACCTGAGGTCTATCTTCGAGAACCACCGTGCTCCCTTGAGCTGATAAAAGAGGTCATCAATCCTCGGTAGCGGATACTTGTTCCTCACTGTCACCTGGTTCAGGCGACGATAGTCAACACAAAGTCGCAAGCTCCCGTCCGCCTTTTTGGCGAACAATATCGGGGAAGCCCAGGGTGAAACACTGGGTCGGATGAACCCCTTGCCCTGCAAGTCCTCCAACTGTACCCGTAGCTCTCGAAGCTCGGCGGGGGACATCCGATATGCTGGAGTGGATATCGGGGCTGTCCCGGGGTACAAGTCAATATAAAAGTCTACCTCTCTGCGAGGAGGTAGCCCTGGAACGTCGTCGGGAAAAACGTCCGCAAACTGATCCACCACTGCAGGAAAACCAGGACTCCGCACGTCAACTGCTCCAAGGATAGGGCTAGCCAACTGATGAGTGATGGGCTGTCCTCTCCTCCGCGGAAGTCCATCCTGTGCTGCTAAGGCTCCCTTCTCGCCGGTGAAGGTGAACCTGCTTCGGTCGGTGTGTACACATCGCACCTTGCGCCTAAAACAGTCAATCTGTGCATGGACCATAGACAGTCAATCCATGCCCAAGATGACGTCGTAAGGCCTCGACGCTGCTACAACAAGATCCCAGCCGAAGCTCTCGCCTCCTAGAGTAAGCTCACACTGCCGGCACCAGTGCGTAATCGTCGAGTCTGCTCCCGTAGGAGTCTCTAGTCGTAAGGATCGAGCCAACGGCTCTGTCGGCATCTCCGAGCTCCGAACAAGGGCAGCGGCTATGAAAGAGTGACTCGCTCCTGTGTCTATAAGAACTGCAGCAAGGGTGGAATAGACACAGATAGTACCTCGAATCATCTCAGGTGCGCCGTGGTCGTAGGCCTCTGCTGCCTGGAGCTGTGCATGTCGCTGCCCGCCAGCTCCCTGTGGTCGGGGTGGACCTCCTGGTGGTGGTGGTGGTAGAGCCTCAAAGCGTCGGCCACCACCAGCTGCTCGTCCAGCTCCTCTGCCTCGTCCGCCTCCACCCTGCGGACCGCCACGGTCGACCCTCTGCCTCTGCCTCGGTGGTCCATCAACTGTCTGCTGCTCCTCGGCACGACGGGTCGGGCAGTCACGAGCCATGTGGCCCTGCCCGCCGCACGAGTAGCACTGTCTGCCTCTCGGAAGACTGGCTCCGCGCTGTGTGCCCCGCACTGCTGAGCCAGTGCCCTGAGGTCGTCTGCCTGAAGGTATGGTCTGTCTGGACCCCTGAGTCATCCGTCGACTGCCTGCTGCAGATGACTCTGCCACGTGCCGCCGTGCGGTGGGTCGCTGTGCTGGTGTAGACTCAGCAAGGAAGCTCTCGATCAGAAGAGCCCGCTCCAGTACTCCTGTCTGAGTCGGTATGCTGAGGGAGATCAGCGATGCCCTGATCTCGTGTCTCAAACCCTGCTCGAAGGTCCGGGCCCGGAAGAATGGGTCCCGTACCATGTCGGTCGAGTAGCGCGAGAGATCGGTAAATCTCGCCGAGTACTGAGCGACCGTCATGCTGCCCTGCCGCAGCTGTAGAAGCTCCTGGATACGCACCGCACGAAGGGTGGCTGGGACGAACTCCGAGCGGAAGAGGCTCTCAAAGTCCGTCCAAAGAAGAGATGCCTCATCGTGCACCTGGAGCATCAGGCTCCACCATCGTCCTGCTGCTGCGTGTAGTAGGCTCGCAGCGAGGATCACCATGAGGTCTGCTGGTGTCCTCACTAGCCTAAACACTCGAACTACTGCCTCCAGCCAGTCCTCTGCTGCCTGGGGATCCGTCTCCCCGCGAAACCTGGGCGGTCGCTGGCGCTGAAACTCATGCAGTGCGCTGAGGCGACGTGCATCGTCAGCGGCTGCTGCTGGAAGCATCAGGGAATCGGCGGGTAAAGCTACCGCCGGTGCCACTACTGGAAAAGGGCCCTGCACCGAGGCCTCGTCGCTCGGTGGGCTGTCGTCTCGCTCGACTCTCGGAACCCTAGCTGGCTGCCGTCGTGGGGCCATCCTGAAAAGGAAACAGGTGCGCCACGGTTAGAACAGTATACCTGGTGAGCTGATATAAGTAATCACAAAGAAAACTTTGAAACACACACGCAATCAATGTTTTCGTGCATTAAGTCGGAAATCAGAAGTCAGGGTCCTGGTGTATGGATACGTCGGCCGCCGCACCAACACTGGACTCCCTGGACTGATAACCACACTCAATACGCTAAACATTATTGCTTCACATAGAAAAGATCAGAGTTCGTGGTAGAACCGAACTCCTTTGATACCAATTTGTCACGACCCGCCCTCGGGGTCCGTGTCGTGACTACCCCAAGCCCGCCTTCCATAGGCCAGGGGCTGGCGACTAGCACCAAGGCGTAAATCCCAGTAAAAAGGGAAGGCATTGCCTTTGAAAAGTAAACACACACCACAGAGTAAACAAGCGGAAAGTAAACACTAAACAAGCAGAGTACGACTGAAAGTGCGGAAAAGTAAATGGGCCAGAATACAAACCCAAACTGAAAGTAAAGTACAACTCAAAAGGGAAAAACAGCAACTGAAAAGTAAAAGCTGCTACTCCGAGCTGTCCACTGGAAATCCCACCTGAAAGGTGGGTACAGATAGCTCCTCTGCTCCACGGGTCCCGTCGTCCGCTCCGTGCACGTCCCGCCCAGTGGTCCACCTCCGGGTACCGTCCCGCTCTACAAGCCTCATCTAAGATCAACGCTGTCCGTCGTCTGCAACCAACACAACGTAGTGCGGGCGAAGCCCGTGCAGGGGTGAGTATAAGCTACTCAGTAGGGACCCCGAGACTCCTGAAGGTCTCTCAAATCCACAAAGGATAAATCACGAAGAAAAGTACAATCACGAAGTAACAACCGACACTGCTTAGGTATATGCCCATACATATACCTAAGTCATCAATTCAAATACGCTCTAACCTCCGAGCCCAAGTACAACTCAGTCCACGCAGGAAAGTATACGTATTCCACATAGGAAAGCAAAACATAATCCACACAGGATTGCACAACACAATCCACAAAGGAAAACAACAGGATTCAGCTCACACAGGTATACTTCTTCAAGGACGAAAAAGATGATCACTGATCCATCTAAGTCGTCGGACCCACGAAGGATCGATAGGTAACTAACCCCCGCAAAGACCCACACAGGATCGGGCTCACACAGAACTTGTAGGCGCTGGCTCACACAGAACCGCTGAGCGCAAGGACCCACACAGGATCGGGCCCACACAGGACCTGTAGCACTGATCCACGTAGGATCGCTGAGTGCTGAAGTCGTCGTCGTCGAATCCACATAGGATCTCTGTACTGTCGTCGTCGAATCCACACAGGATCTCTGTACTGTCGTCGTCGCAGTCACAGTAGCAGTCGTAGCAGTAGAACAGTCGTAGCCAGCACTAGGGTTCCCGCACACAGCTAGCTCGTTCGGAGGGTCCGCTCCACGAGCCGAGAGGCTGATACATCAACTGTCACGAAGACCAGAGTTGATGTATCCAAAAGTTCCGTATCAACAACAGGAACTCAACGCAACAGACGGTGCGTCGATCGGACGCCCGGTCTGAGAGTTATCGGCATTTTCGTCTCCGGGGCCCGGTTGGTTTTTAAGGCAAAACCAACCCGACCGTACTCCACCTGCGTCCAAACCTCGGGCGGAGTATGCCAAAAGATCCGTCTCACTAAGAGGAACACAACGCGACTGACGGCGCGTCAATCGGACGTCCGTAGCTCAAGATATGAGCGTTTCCGCTCCGAAGGCCCGGTTGGTTTCGTGAACGAACCAACCCGGACGAACTCAAAGTAAACCGAAACCTTGAGTGCGATATACCGAAACGACCGTCTCGATCCAAGGATCGCGTTTCCGCAGACGGTTCGTCATTCGGAGGTCCGAGTCTCAAGTTATGGGCCAAAAACCAAATCTGGTTCGAAACGGGGGGGTCCGGGTCCGGGCCGACCCGGCCCGACCCCCCCCCCCCCCCCCGGGGCGGCGCGGCGGCAGTGCGGCGGCGCGGCGGCGGCGACGGCGGCGGGCCGCGGGGGCGGCGGCGGCGGCGGCGGGCCGCGGTGGCGGCGGCGGGGGGCCGCGGTGGCGGCAGCGGGCCGCGGCGCACACGGGGGGCTAAGCCCCCGCTCTTTCCAAGAGGCGGCGCGGCTTTGCCGCGCCGTTTAGTTTTAGGAAGCGCCCCCCCCCCCCCCCCCCCCACGTGGGGGGCCTGCTGGAATCGAACCGAGGGGGCCGGTTGCCCCCTCCCTTCAAAGAACCCCCCCCCTCTTAAAGAGGGGGGTTTTCAAGGGGGTTGGCCGGGGAATTAAATTCCCCGGTTTTTAAAACATCCGGCCGGCCAGCTGGCCGGCCGATTTTTACCAACGGGACCGGAAATTCCGGTCCCGCCTTCGACTTCCGATGCCGGCGGCCCGGCCGCCGGTCTCCTCTTCCGCCGCGGCCCGGAACCGGCCGCGGTCTTCTCGTCCCGCCGCGGCCCGGAACCGGCCGCGGTGTTCGTCGTCCGGCGCGGTGCGACGACACCGCGCCCCTTCGCCGTACCATGATTCCTTCCAACGCGGCGCGACGGCGTCGCGTTCTTGAAGATTCTCCTCGGCGTAGCGCGACGGCGTTGCGTAAATTATAAGCACGATCATCCGCGTGGTGCGACGGCACCACGGCACTTGCTTCCACCGCAAGAATTAAACAACAACGATGGAGGGGGGGGGGGTTTCGGCCGTGTTCGTGCGGTCCGGCCCCCTCACGTTAAAATAATAACGCAACTCAAAATAAAATCAAGTCACATGTTAGTCTTGATAAAATCACGATCAAGAATAAAATAAGGAAACCAAAAGAAATAGACAACCCCTACTTGGTTAAGGTTCGAAGATTCGTCTACGCTCCGCGGAAGACGGCGTCGCGGAGGTCGGGTGTCGCGGTCGTCGTTCGTCAAATCCGTTGACGAAGAGTTATGCCCGAAGAGACACGTCGTTGGCGGATCTTCGTTTGCTGACGAAGAAGGTCCGAGGAGGGTGCGGCGTTCCCTTTTGTTGACACCGAGGACGAAGAAGAGGGGCGTCGTTCTTCGTCGGAGTTTGAGCGTTCTTCGTTCTTCGTCAGAGCTTGAAGATGAAGAGGGAGCTCTCAAAAAGACAAACAAAGAACCCAAAATAAAATAAGACTACCTCTTATTTTATTAACACATAACACAAAAGAATTTCAATGTTTGAAATTCAAAAAGACTTAACTCCCTTAATTAATTAAGAGTAACATAAGCCAATTAATTAGGGGTTAAGTATGTTGAGAGAATTTGAAAAGATTAGGGGTTCGTGTGGGCCCCACCACACTTAATCCTCCCAAGGGAGGTTAAGTGGGTGTGGGTCCCACTTCCAACCTCCTTTGATAGGTTTTAACTTGTTGTAATAAAATTGTTCTTCAAAATTTTATTTAACTCAAACTAAAAACCCCAAAACGTAACTTTCAACCCGCAACAAACGCAACTTCCGAAAAGGTCTCGTTAAGCGAATATCGGCGCTGCGAGTTCATCGGTGCCCTCGGATTTCAATTCCGAGCACCGGATCAAAAGTTAGGAAATCCCGCTCGTTCATTCACTGAACGTACCCGAGCCAAACTTCGGAAATTAATTCCGGGCACTCCGGGCCTCGGAATCAGGTGCCGTCTGAAACCGCGCTCTTGTAAAATTCTAAAGAAAATTAAGAAAAAATTTCCCTTGAATTTTACGGGTCTTTACAGGAGAACCCTCTTTAAAAATAGTTTTGGTCACTCTTATACATTCTATTGGACCAAATAAAATCTTTCTTGAGAATCGGGACATCAAAATTTACTTTGTGTAATTTTTTGGTATTTTTTCGATACAGATAAATTTTTAATAAATAGTGAAAAATGTTGTATTTTAATTCAAAAGATTTTTTTAATATAATTTATTTATATAATTAGAATATCTTCTGAATTGGTTTTAAAGTTCAATTAGAATATATTTTTACCATTTAATCCAATGTGGGTCATTGGAATTATTTTCACTTTAAATTTGGACATAAACTAGTGTCAATCATTTTATATATATTGTTTCATAAAAACACTCTATTTGATTTGACATCGGGAATTAATTATTAAATTATTAAATGCAACATATATGATTTGAATTTTGTAAAATATACATCATTTTTTAATTTGGAATATCAAATATAGCTTAGGGAAAATTTTTGGTATTTTTTTTGAAGAACATCAATTTTTGATGAATAGTAAAACCTCTAAGTGGTAGTTAAAACCCGACTTTTTGTTTAAATGAAACTTTTCCACTTTTGTGAATTGAATTTCAAAAATCCGACATACATGGTTGTCATGAAGATGTAAAATATTGTTCAATGGGATTAAAATAATGTTTTGGTGAATAGTAACTTTTATGTTTTATTAATCGCGATTAGAGGTAATTAGTGTAACTTAAGTTAAAAATAATGTTTTAATAATATAAAATTACCTTGACACATGTTCTACCCTAATTGGATGTGTCATTTCCGACCAAAAAAATCAATGGGTAAACTTGGGGTCCCCATGGATCCCCTTGGGTAAGAAAATGACATTAATAACTTTTGTTTAAAGTTAAAACAAAAATGTCCCAAACATGTATTGTTTTACTAAAACAATTTATACATGGGGTTATAAAATCCAAATTTATTACTATAAATATTAAGTAGAAAGATAAAAATATTTCCTACATCATGATATTTTTTTTATAATTTTTAGAAATTAAATAAATCAAATTATTTATGACACCATGATGATGCAGCGATTACCTCATTATTTAATTATTTAAATAATATGAAAAGATAATGTAAAATCTAAGACCTACACTTGTCATAAACCTATTGGATTCGAGGATTTTGAAACCTTATCACCTTATCTTCGAAATATATAATTTTGGGAACTTTAATATCCGAAAAGCAGTTTATAATAAAGTATCTTTTCTTGACACTCTAAGAGTGCCCCTCCTCACCTCTTATAAAAGGCCGCCACCTCTACCACCATACCCACACCTCTCAATCCATTGGATCAACCATGATCTGCTCATTTTATCTCTCCAAATCCCACTCCTTGTCCTAGAATCCTTAACATAGGCAAACAACTCTTCAAGAAACCCTTTTGGTTCGAACCAAAGGGAGTTACCCGAAATAAAGGTAATGTCTTCACTTGGGTTCTTTTGTTTTATTTTGCTTCTCAAAACCCCTAAAATATTTCTATTCCTTTATTTTGTGACAACACCAGTATATTAAATATACTAGGATGTTGTTATGAGAAGTATTCAAGCTATGCTTACACACACCTCCGTCTAATGGTTAATTAACATACTGTTTCTGTGGTTGGTGAATTTCGGCCTCACAAAACGATGATTGTTCAATCTTCTTTTAACACCATTCATGGTGTCCATTAAGATGTCACTATATTTATATATTATATATATTATGTATATTTTTTCCTTATTCTTATGTATTTTTAATTTTTGTCATACCTTTATGGTTTCCATTATGGGTAAACGCGATATTTTCATTTTAGGATGTGCGTACTACCGCCCCCTCAATGTGATTTGATTCGTTAATGCCACATGTGGGATGTATAAAGAATGGATTTAATTATATTATATATGATATTATTATATAATTATAATATACCTATATATAATTATGATTTCACTCAATTAAATACGAAATAGAAATGAAAGTAGCGTTCATGCGTACGTACGGCTTATCATCACCATGAATGGTGCATTTCATTTCATACCTCTAAATGTTATGTACTATTATAAATACATGTATATTATGGATATATATGATATATATGATATACAAATCATGAATATAATTCTGGATATAATTAACCTTTGACCACATGAACAACATGTAATTGAAAGAAGTCCATTTTTGACATAAGTACCAAATATTGTCAAAACAAACATTATTAACTTAAATGATTAAATAATGTTTATAACAAAGAAATAAGTAATATAAAAAGAATAATAAGCCTGAAAAAGGTTCTTAAGAATGTATAAATTAACACTAGTTTATTATTCAGGAGATTAAAGAGCGATCGAGTCAAATCTGACACGAGGTAAGGGACTTCATCTCAATCTCTTTTCATTGAGGCATATTTTGTTCTAATACAAGACATTATTTTATACGATATATAAAACATCTTTTACTTTTTCCTTTATTAAAAAGGAATCTTTTCCTATGACGCGTTTTACTAGATGACCAAAAGTAATGTTTCTTTTAACATACGTGGTGACAACGACCTTTTCCACCACCGTGAGTATTATTTGATCTTTGGCTTCCTCAACAAGACGTAATGTTTTTTTAAAAATGAAATAAATAACATATAGTCTTTTATATATTTTGGTATTGAAAATGTTTTTTATAATGGATTTTTTATTTCAATATAATTAAGTGATATATTGTGATCAAAATTTGGAAATGTTTTCTTTTGTTTATATTTAATTTTATAATTGTACTTGGACATTTGATGGGTGGTTACGTGATAAACAATATGACGAGTGGTGCCGTGAATACTAGGATGAGTGGTTACGTTATAACCTCCAATGCATTGGGTATGGATGTCGGCCTCATGGCTATTTCTTTATGTGATATGTGTGGAAGTCGACCAAATGGTTATTCCATTTAAGTATGTTTTTTTCCCAAGAGACCTTTATATGGTAGGTGTTATTTATATGGGATTTATGGCAATCTTATGGTTACAAATGTGTAATTAATGATGTTTTATTCAGTGAAGATTTTTTACTACTTCATAAAGTTGAAATGTATTACTTTGATAAAGTATTCATGGTTTACTTGTTGTTTTAAAAAACTAACAGTTTTCCTTCTTTGTGTATCCCTTACTGGGATTTTTATGCTCATCCCATGTTTTTTTGAAATGTTTTTCACAGGACATAATGTGGAATAGGGTCAAGGATGGGATCAGGGAAAAGACATGCTATCTTAAACCTGGATCTAGACATGACTTTTTTTCCAGAGTTCATGTTTTCTAAAAAAAGGGAAACTATTTTAAAGTGACTTCTTTTTAATCTTTTGAGATGTAATAGTTATGTCCTAATTCTCTACATCTCTATTCCTGAAAAGATCCTCAATGTGAATTATTCATTTAATACAATATCATGTAATTTTTAAGGCTGTGGGATTATAGTTTGTATCAGATGTCGGTTTATACAACCTTAGGAGTTAGAAAATTGTTAAATTATAAATTAATTTACGGTATGATTGAAATGATATTTAATTTAATGATTACCATGTTGCTTCGCCTAAGATATTTCTGTGTTCATAATGGTTTTCCACAGAGGAAACATGGTAGCTATTTTTGGACGCTATCAGGAGGAAGACAACCTTCCAAATCAGCAACCTGAGATGGTTAGAATTGGAACTAAGCAGTTTGTTGTGGGGATGACATTGTTGACTCAGTCTATAAATGGTGGTGGTATCCATGCACAAGATCAGCTAGATCAACCGCAGAGGAACATGTCAGTGGTGGAACATTTCATGACGTAACATCCCCCATCATTCAGAGGTTCATCTGACCCTGTTCTAGCTGAAGGGTGGATTAAAGCACTGGAGAAGATTTTTGAGGTCATGGGTTGTTCAGAACATCAAAAGATTAGTCTTGTTGTTTACCTTTTTGATGGTGAAGCATATCAGTGGTTGTTGATGATGAAAAATATTAGGGATAGTGATGAGATAGATGATCTTCACTGGGACAAATTCAAAGGTATAATTCTTGAGAAATATTTTCCAAAGGTTTTTCGTTTTAGGATGGAAAAAAAATTCCTAGAATTGAGGCAGGAGGATGACTCAGTGTTTTCTTATGAATCAATGTTCACTCGACTGGCAAGCTATGCTCCAAATTTCATACGAGATATTGATAGTAAAATCGACCGTTTTTAGTCAAGGTTAAAGCCAATGTATCAATGGTATTTAGCTTCTCATGAGTTCAAAAGTTATGAAAAACATGTTCTATGTGTGGAGAATATGGAAATGGAGTTTGTCGATGATCAGGTGTTCTTTGACAAACAACAGAATAAGAGGTCTAGTTGGAAGGCATAGGGGAAGAATCAATCAAAGAAGTAAGGAGTTAAGAAAGCCAAATATCCATCCTATGAGAAGTGTGGTAAAACACATCTTGGAGAATGTTTATCTAGGTCTGGAAAGTTCTTTTAGTGTGGTATGTCTGGTCATATTGCTCGTAACTATAAAAAAGATGATCAAGCAGGCCATGAAAAGCCAGTGGTAAGATGTTTTAAGTGCAATGAATTGGGTCATTATGCAAATGAGTGTCTAACGAAGAACTCAACTGAGGGAAATCAGCAATAATACAAGCATAAAGGAGTGGTTAAATCCTTTCAACTACATCAATAGATGTTGGGCCATCAAATGATGTTGAATCAGGAGTTGAAAAGAAGATTGGTGATTGCTCCAGTTTTGATACTTCCTTCCAGGAATGATGAGTTTGTTATCTACAGTGATACCTCATTGAAGGGACATGGTTGTGTCCTTATGCATAATGATCAGGTAATTGCTTATTCTTTACTTCAGTTGAAAACTCATGAGTTAAATTACCCTACACATGATTTGGAATTTTCTGCTGTGGTTATCGCTTTAAAAATTTGGAGGCATCATTTTTATGGACAAAGTTTGAAATATATACTGATTACAAAAGTTTAATGTATATATTCACTCAAAAATAATTGAATATGAGACAGAGGATATGGCTATAAGTAATCAAGGATTATTATTGTCCAATTCATTTCCATCCCCAAAAAGAAAATAAAGTGGTTAATGCTTTGAGTCGAAAAAGTAATGATTTATTAACCATGCTACATTTAGAACAAGATCCTTTGGTTGTTGATATGACGAACTTTGGCATAGATTTTGATGGTGTAGGAAGATATTATGTTTTGTTTCTGGTGTTAGTGAGATCATCTCTATCAGACATAATTAAGCAAGTGCAGAATAAAGACGGTGGGATGAAGAAAAAGGTAGAGCTGGTTCAGAAGGGTATGTTTTCGGAATTTAACATTGATAATGATTGTGTTTTGAGGTTTGGGAAGAGGTTATGTGTGTCTTGTGATTCACAATTGAATAATGAGTTGTTATGTGAGGCTCATACTTCCCCGTTTTCATTTTATCTTGGCAGTACTAAGATGTACAGAGATCTGTGGGAGTAATACTGGTGGGATGGAATGAAAAGATATATTGCAATTTTTACTGTGAAGTGTTTGAGTTGTCAGGATGTTAATGTAGAGAAACAGTTACTAAAAGGGATGCTTCAGTCATTACCGTTGCCAGAGTGGAAATGGGAAAATATATCCATGGACTTTGTTGTGGGATTTCCAAAGACATCTCGAGGTAATAATGTAATCTGGGTTATTTTTGATCGATTGACTAAATATACTCATTTCCTACCTATTCAAGATAAATTTTCTCTAGATCAACTATATCGATTGTATCTTAAAGAGATAGTCAGGTTGCATGGAGTTCCCCACTCCATTGTATCTGATCGTGATCCCAGGTTTACTTCTAACTTTTGTAAAGGCCTTCAAAAGTCGTTGGGTACTGAATTAAATTTTAGTACATCTTTTCATCCTCAGTCAGATGGGTAGTCAAAATGAACAATTTAGACATTGGAGGATATTCTACGTGCTTGCTTGATGGATTGTCAGGGAATTTTGGACCAACATCATTTTTTGGTTGAGTTTTCATATAATAACAGTTTTCATTCCAGTATACAAATGGCTCTGTTTGAAGCATTATATGGGAATCAGTGTCGAACTCCATCTTTTTGGGATAAAGTAGTGGAAAGGAAGCTGATTGGACTAGAATTGGTAAAGGATATGGCAGAAAAAGTTTAGTTGATTTAGAAACACATGAGAACAACTTAGAGTAGGCAGAAAAGTTATGCGGATAACCGGAGGAAGGATCTATCTTTTTAGGTAGGTGATCATGTTTTTCTCAATGTTTCACCCTCAAAAAGTGTGATGTGATTTGGTAAGAAAGGAAATCTGAGTCCATGGTTCATTGGACCATATGAAATTCTTGAGTTAGTTGGATCAATTGCATACCGAGTGGCTTTACCTCCGATTTTATCTCAGGTACACAATGTTTTTAATGTTTCGATGTTAAGAAAGTATATGTTAGATCCATCTCATGTTTTGAGCCTATAGGTAGTTCAGTTGAAAGAGAATATATCTTATGAAGAACAACCAGTCCATATTCTTGACCGTAGAGAGCATGTGATTCAGAATAAGGTAATTCACTAGGTAATGTTTTTGTGGAAAAATCATATGGTTGATGAGGCAATGTGGGAATCTGAAAATGCTATGAGGGAAAAATACCCCCACTTATTTTGATAAGTGAATAAAATTTTGAGGATGCAATTCCCAAAATGGGGGAAGGATGTAACATCCTAGGTAAATAAAGAATAAAAAATTTTCAAATGTATTAATATTTGTGAATTAAATATTAATTTTACTTTAAAGGGATTGCTATGTTCGATAGCATACCCGATACGCAACAAAGAGTTTCTTTGAAATCTTCTGTTGCACACTAGTAATATCATAATATTATTTTAAATGGTATTTAACACATAGCCATTGTATTGGAGGGAATGAATATAAATAACTATAATATGATTATATATTATTGTTAAATGTTTTTACATTTATCCAATAAAAGATAAAGGCTTAAAATAAGAAAAGAATTCAATATTAAGCATAATTACTCTAATATTCACTAAAAGGTCGATGTACCACCTTTTGACGGTGAACACATTTTAAAAATATATTTGGTCACTCTTATACATTCTCTTTCACCAAATAAAATCTTTCTTTAGAATCGGGACATCAAAATTTACCTTGTTTAAAGTTTTGGTATTTTTTTGATAATGCTCAATTTTTAATGAATATTGAAAAATACTGTATTTTAATTCAAAACATCTTTTTAATATTAATTATTTATATGATTATATTATCTTTTGAATTATTTTTAATGTGACATTAGAATATATCTTTACCATTTAATCCAATGGTGGTCATTGGAATAAATATCTCTTTGAAATTGGACTTAAACTAGTGTCAATCTTTTGATATATATTGTTTCATAAAAACACACTATTTGTTTTGACAGTGGGAATTAATTATTAAATTAAGTAATGCAACTTATATGTTTTGAATTTTGTAAAATAGACATCATTTTTGAATTTGGAATATCTAATATATCTTTGAGTGAATTTTTGGTATTTTTATAGAAAAGATTCAAATTTTTATGAATAGTGAAACCACTAAGTGGTTGTTAAAAACCCAGCTTTTTTGTTTAAATGAAACATTACCACTTTTGTGAATTGAATTTCAAAAATCCGACATACATGGATTTCAATAGGTTGTAAAATGTGGTTCAATTGGGTTAAAATAATTTTTTGTTGAATAGTATCTTTTAGGTTTTATTAATCGCGATTAAAGATAATTAGTGTAATTTAATCTTAAAATAATGTTATAATAATATGATATAACATTGAAACATGTCCTACCATTATTGTATATGTCATGGACGGCCAAAAAAATCCATGGGTCAACTTGGGGACCCCATGGAGCCCCATGGGAACAAAAATGACATTAATAACTTTTATTTAAAGTAAAAATAAAAATGTCTCAAACATGTATTATTTTACTAAAACAATTTTTACATGGGGTTATACAAGTCATATGTTTGAATGGAAATATTCATTTGAAAGATAAAACGATTTCTCACATAATGATATTTTTATTATAATTTTAGACATTAAATAAATAAAATTATTTATGACACCATGATGATGCAGCGATAACCTCATTATTTAACAATTTAAATAAAATGAAAAGATAATGTAAAATCTAATACCAACAGTTGTGAAAAACCTATTGTATGGGTGTAATTTGAGCCCTTATCACCTTATCCTAGTTATATATAATAGTGGGACCTTTAATATCCGAAAATCGTTTTATAATAAAGTATCTTTTCTTGACATTCCAAGAGTACCCCTCCTATCCTCTTATAAAAGGCCCCCACCTCTACCACCTTTCCCACACCTCTCAAGCCTCTAGATCGACCAAGATCTGCTCCATTTATCTCTCCACATCCCTCTACTCATCCTAGAGTGCTTAACTTAGGCAGAAATCTCTTCAAGAAAACCTTTTGGTTCAAATCAAATGGAGTTACACAATTTAAAGGTAATGTCTTCACTTGTGTTCTTTTGTTTTATTTTGCTTCTCCAACCGACTAAACTATTTCTATTCCTTTATTTTGTAAAAATACCAGTATCTTCAATATACTAGGATGTTTGTATGAGACAGATTCGATCTAAACTTACACACACCTCCGTCTAATGGTTAATGAACATACTATTTCTGTGGTTGGCGAATTTATGCCTCACAAAACGATGATTGTTGAATCTTATTTTAACACCTTTCATAGTGGCCATTAAGATGTCACTATATTTATATATGATATATATTATGTTTATTCTTTCCATATTCTTCTTTGTTTTTAATTTATGGAATACCTTTATGGTTTCCATTATGGGTAAACGTGATATCTTCATTTTAGGAAGTGCGGACTACCACCATCAAAGTGATTTGATTCGTTAATGCCATCTGTGGGACATATAAAGGATGGAGTTAATGATAGTATATATGATATTATACTGGAATTATAATATATCATTATATCATTATTATTTTACTCCATTAAGTACGAAATAGAAATGAAAGTTGTGTTCTTGCGTACGTATTACTTACCATCTCCATGAACGGTGCATTTCAATTCATACCTCTAAATGTTATGTACTATTATAAATACATGTATATGCTGGATACATATGATATATATGATATAAAAATCATGAATATCATTCTGCATATAATTAAACATTGACCACATGAACAACATGTAATTGTAAGAAGTCCATTTTTGACTTAAGTACCTTATATCGAAAAAACGAACCTTATTAACAAAAATTTTTACATAATGTTTATAATAAGGAAATAAGTGATATAAAATGAATAAAAATCCTGAAAAAGGTTCTTAAACAAGTAGAAATTAACACTAGATTATTATTCAGGAGATTAAGGAGCGATCGAGTCAAATCTGACATGAGGTAAGGGACTTCGTCTCAATCTCTATTCATTGAGGCATATTTTTTTCTAATACAAGACATTATTTTATATGCTGTATAAAAAACTTTTGAGTTTTACCTTCTTCAAAAGGAATATTTTTCTATGAAGCGTTTTACTAAATGACCACAAGGAATATTTCTTTTAGCATAGGCGGTGCCAAATAATTTTTCTGCCCCCACGAGTATTATTTGATCTTTGGATTCCTCAAAAAGCTATAATGTTTTTTAAAAATGGAATAAATAACATATACTCTTTTATGTATTTTGGTATTGAAAATGGTTTTTTATAATGGATTTTTTATGTCAATATATTTAAGTGATATATTGTGATCAAAATGTGGAAATGTTTTCTTTCCATTATATTTGTTTTATGTCTTATGATTTTATAATGGTACTTGGACATTTGAAGGGTGGTTACATGATAAACCATATGACAGGTGGTGTTGTGAATACCATGACGGGTGGTTACGTTATAACCTCCAATGCATTGGGTATGGGAGTCGACTGTATGGCTATTTCATTATGTGATATGTGTGGAGGTTGACCAAATGGTTATTCCATTTAAGTATGTTTATGTTCCAAGTTACCTTTATATGGTATGTGTTCTTTATATGGGTTTTACGGTAATATTTTGGTTACATAAGTGTATGTAATGATCTTTAATTCAGTGAAGTGTTTTTACTACTTCATAACGTTGAAATGTATTACTTTGATAAAGTATTCATGGTTTACTTATTGTTTTGAAAAACTAACAGTTTTCCTTCTATGTGTATACCTTACTGAGATTTTTATGCTCATCCCAAGTTTTGTTGAAATGTTTTTCACAGGACATAATGTGGAATATGGTCAAGGAGGGGATCAAGGAAAATTCATGATGTCTTAAACATGGAACTAGACATGAATTTTTTTTCAGAGTTCATGTTTTGTAAAAAAAGGGTGAAACTATATAGAAGTTACTACATTGTAAACTTTTGAGATGTAATAGTTATATCCTAATTCTCTAAAACTCTATTCCCAAAAATATCATCAATGTGAATTATTCATTTAATTCAATATCAAGTAATGATTAAGGTTGGGGCCTTATAGTTGGTATCAGAGGTCATTTTAAGCAACTTTAGGAGTTAGAAATTTGTTAAATTATAAATTAATTTAATATATGATTGAAATGATATAGTATTTAATGATTACCATGTTTCTTCGCCTAAGATATTTCTGTGTTCAGAATGTTTTTCCATATAAGAAACATGGAAACTATATTTGGATGCCATCAAGAGGAAGGCATCCTTCCAAATCAGCAACATGAGATGGTCATAATTGGAACTGAGTATTTTCATGCAATGATGGAACAAACGACTTAGGCTATAAATTGTGGTGGTATCCATGCACGAGATCTGCCAGATCAACCGTAGAGGAACATGTCAGTGGTGGAACATTTCATGAGGCAACATCCCCCATCATTCAAGGGATCATCTGACCTTGTACTAGCTGAAGGGTGGATTAAAGAATAGGAGATGATGTTTGATGTCATGGGGTGTTCAGAACATCAATAGGTTCGTCTTGTGGTTTACCATTTTGAAGGTGAAGCAGATCAGTGGTGGTTGATAATGAAAAATTTTAGGGATAGTGATGAGATTTATGATCTTCACTGGGACGAATTCAAAGGTATGTTTCTTGAGAAATATTTTCCTAAGGTTGTTCGTCTTAGGATGGAAAAACAATTCCTAGAATTGAGGTTGGAGGATGACTCAGTGGGTGATTATGAAGGAAAGTTCAGTCGACTGGTAAGCTATTCTCCAAATTTCATACGAGATCTTGATAGTAAAACCAACCGTTTTTACTATGGGTTAATGCCAAGTTATCGAAGCTCTATAGCTTCTCATGTGTTCAAATGTTATAAAAAACTTGTTCTATTTGTGGATAATGTGGAAATGGAGTTTACTGATGATCAGGTGTTCTTTGAAAAACAACAGAATAAGAGGTCCAGTTGGCAGGCAAAGGGGAAGAATTCATCCAAGAAGCAAGGAGGTAAAAAAACCAAATATCTATCCTTTGAGATGTGTGATAAAACCCATCCTGTAGAATGTTTATCCAAGTATGGAAAAGAGATTTCGGTGTGATAAGTCTGGTCATATTTCTCATAACTATAAGGAAGATAATCAAGCAGGAAATGAAAAGCCAGCAGTAAAATGTTTTAAGTGTAATGAAATTTGTCATTATACAAATGAGTGTCTAAAAAAGAACTCAACTGAGGGAAAGCATCCAGACTATAAGCAGAAAGGGGTGGTTAAATCATTTGCAACTACATCAGCAGATGTTGGTCCAACGAATGAAGTAGTATTTGGAGTTGAAACAAATATTGGTGATTTCTCTTGTTTTGACACTTCCTTCCATGAATGTTGAGTTTGTTATCTACATTGATGATTCGTTGAAGGGACTTGGTTTTGTCCCAATGTAGAATGATCGTGTAATTTATTATTCGTCATGTCTGTTGAAAACTCATGATTTATATTACCCTACACATGATTTGGAATTAGCTACTATAGTTTTCACTTTAGAATTATGAGGCATCATTTGTATGGAGTAAAGTGTGATATATATACTGATCACAAATGTTTAAAGTATATATTCACTCAGAAAAAATTGAAAATGAGATAGAGGATATGGATGGAATTAATCAAGGATTATGATTTTACAATTTATTACCATCTGGGAAAAGAAAATAAAGTGGCTGATGCTCTGATTCAAAAAAGTAATGATTCATTTACCATGCTACATTTGGAACAAGATCCTTTGGTTTTTGATTTGATCAACATAGGCATAGAAGTTTTTGGTGTATGAATCTCTTCTCTTTTGATTCATGTGTCAGTGAGATCGTCTCTATCAGACAGAATCAAGCAAGCGCAGAAGAAAGACAGTCGGTTGTAGAAAAAGGAATAGCCGGTTCAGATGGGTAAGTAGCCAGAATTTAGCATTGATAATGACTGTATTTTATGGTTTGGGAAGAGGTTATGTGTGCCTTGTGATTCATAGTTGAATAATGAGTTGTTATGTGAGGCTCATAGTTCCTCGTTTTCAGTATATCCTGGCAGTACAAAGATGTATAGAGATCTGTGGGAGTATTACTGGTGGGATGGAATGAAAATAGATATTGAAGATTTTACTATGAAGTATTTGACTTGTCAGTAGGATAAATTAGAGCGGCAGTTAATGAAAGGGATGCTTTAGTCAATACCGTTTCAAGAGTGGAAATGGGAAAATATATCCATGGACTTCGTTGTGGGATTTTCAAAGACATCTTGAGGTAATAATGCAATCTGGTTTATTGTTGATCGACTGACTAAATCTGCCAATTTCCTTCCTATTAGAGATACATTAACTCTAGATCAACTTTCTTGATTGTACCTTAAATTGATAGTTATGTTGCATGGAGTTCCCCTATCCATTGTATCTGATCGTGATCGCCAGTTTACTTCTATCTTTTGAAAAGGCCTTTAAAAGTCGTTGGGTACTGAATTAAATTTTTTACAGCTTTTCATCCTCAGTCAGATGGGCAGTCAGAATGAACAATTTAGAATTTGGAGGATATGCTACGTGATTGATCGATGGATTGTTAGGGAATTTGGGACTAACATCATTCTTTGGTTGAGTTTTCATATAATAACAGTTTTCATTCCATTATATATATGGCTCGTTTGAAGGATTATATGTCAAACGGTATCGAACTCTATCTTTTTGGGATGACGTAACGGAATGGAAGCTGATGGGACCCAAATTGGTAGAAGATATGGCAGAAAAAGTTCAGTTGATTCAGAAACACATGAGAACTACTCAGAGCAGGTAGAAAAGTTATGCAGATAACCGGAGGAAGGAGATATCTTTTGAGGTAGGTGACCATGTTTTTCTCAATGTTTCACCATGGGAAAGTGTGATGCGATTTGGTAAGAAAGGAAAGCTGAGTCCAAGTTTCATTTGACCATATGACATTCTGGGGAGAGTTGGATCAGTTTCTTACCGAGTGGCTTTACCTCCGATTTTATCTCAGTTACACAATGTTTTTCATGTTTCGATGTTAAGAATGTATATACCAAATCCATTTTATGTTTTGAGCCCAGAGGTAGTTCAGTTGGAATAGAATCTCTCTTATGGAGAACAACCAGTCCATATTCTTGACCATAGAGAGCAAGTGTTTCAGAATAAAGTAATTCACCATGTAAAGGTTTTGTGGAAAAATCCATATGGTTAAAGAGGCAACGTGGGAATCTGAAAATTCTATGAGGGATAAATACCCCCACTTATTTTGATAAGTGAATAAAATTATGAGGACGCAGTTCCCCAAAGGGGGGAAGGATGTAACATCCCAGGTAAATAAAGAATAATAAATTTTCAAATTTATTAATATTTGCAAATTAAATATTAATTTTACTTTAAGGGGGTTGCTATGTTTGACAGTGTACCTAATACACAACAAATTGTTTCTTTGAAATCTTACGTTGCAAACTATTAATATAATAATATTATTTAAAATTATAGTTAACACATAGCCATTGTATTGGCGGGAATGAATAGAAATAACTAAAATATGATCATATATGTTTGTTAAATGTTTTTATATTTATCCAATAAAAGATAAATGCTTAAAATAAGAAAAAAATTCAATAATAAGCATAATTACTCTAATTTTCACTAAAAGGTCGATTTATCACCTTTTGATGGCTAACACTCTTTAAAAATAGATTTGGTCAATTTTATACATTCTCTTGCACTAAATAAAATATTTCTTTAAAATTGGGACATCAAAATTTACATTGTTTAAATTTTTGGTATTTTTCCAATGAAGTTCAATTTTTAATGAATATGGAAAAATGTTGTATTTTAGTTCAAAACCACTTTTTAATATAATTTACTTATATGATT
This sequence comes from Viscum album, assembly GCA_963277665.1. NCBI lineage: Eukaryota > Viridiplantae > Streptophyta > Magnoliopsida > Santalales > Viscaceae > Viscum > Viscum album. Next base: position 1,004,295,481 of record OY728163.1, on the reverse strand, counting down.
AGATTATCTTTTGAATTGGTTTTAAAATGAAATTATAATATATTTTTACCATTTAATCCAATGGTGGTCATTGGAATTAATTTTATTTTGAAATTGGACTTAAACTAGTGTCAATCATTTGATATATATTTTTCATAAAAACACCCTATTTATTTTGAAAGCGTGAATTAATTATTAAATTAATTAAAGAAACATATATTTTTTGAATTTTGTAAAATACACATCATTTTTGAATTCAGAATATCAAATATATCTTAGGGTGATTTTTTGGTATTTTTCTGAAAAACAACAATTTTTTATGAATAGTGAATCCACTATGTGGTTGTTAAAAAAATGATTTTTCGTTTAAATGAAACACTACCACTTTTGTGAATTGATTTTCATAAATCTGACATTCATGGTAGTAAATAGGATGTAAAATGTGGTTCAATGGGATTAAAATAATTTTTTGGTGAATAGTAACTTTTAAGTTTTAGTAATCATGATTAAAGTTAATTAGTGTAATTTAAGTTAAAAATAATGTTATAATAATATGAAATTTCCATGACACATGTAGTACCCTTATTTGATATTTCATGTCCGGCCAAAAAAATTGATGGGTCAACTTGGGGAACCCATGGAGCCCCATGGGTAAGAAAATGGCATTAATAATTTTTATTTAAAGATGAAATAAAAATGTCACAAACATGTATGGTTTTACTAAAAAAATATTAACATGGGGTTATACTAGTCTGATTTTTGACTATAAATATTCATTAGAAATATAAAAATATTTCCCACATTATTATATTTATTTATAATTTTTAGACATTAAATAAATTAAATTATTTATGACACCATGGTGATGCGGCAATAACCTCATTATTTAACAATTTAAATAAAATCAAAAGATAATGTAAAATCTAAGACATAAACTTGTCAAAAACCTATTGTATCAGTGGATTTCAAACCCTTATCACCTTGTCCTCGTAATATATAATTATAGGACCTTTAATATCCACAAATCATTTAATAATAAATTATCTTTTCTTAACTTTCTAAGAGAGCCCCTACTCTCCTATAATAAAAGGCCCCCACCTCTACCACCTTTCCCACACCTCTCAAGCCTTTGGATAAACCAAGCTTTTCTCATTTTAACTCTCCACATCCCTCTCCTCATCCTATAAGGATTAACATAGGCAAAAATCTCTTCCAGAAACCCTTTTGGTTCAAACCAAATAGAGTTATCCGATTTAAAGGTAATGTCTTCACTATTATTCTTTTGTTTTATTTTCCTTCTCCAACCCCCTAAACTATTTCTTTTCCTTTATTTTGTAACAACACCAGTATATTAAATATACTAGGAAGTTGTTATGAGAATTATTCGAGCTACAATTACACAAACCTCCTTCTAATTGTTAAAGAACATATTGTTTCTGTGGTTGGCGAATTCATCCCTCACAAAATGATGAATGTTCATTATTCTTTTAACACCTTTCATGGTGGACATTAAGATTTCACTCTATTTATATATGATATATATTATGTTTATGTTTTCCTTATTCTTCTATATTATTAATTTATGGAATACATTTATGGTTTCCATTATGGGTAAACGATATATCTTCATTTAAGGAAGTGCGGACTATCGCCCCGTCAAAGTGATTTTATTCATCAATGCCATATGTGGGACATATAAAGGATGAGGTTAATGATATTATATATGATATTATACTGGAATTATAATATTCATATATATCATTATGATTTCAATCCATTAAATACGAAATATAAATGAAAGTATCATTCATGCGTACGTATAGCTCACCGTCTCCATGAACGGTGCATTTCATTTTTTAACTCTAAATGATATGTACTATTATAAATACATGTATATGCTGGATATATATGATATATATGATATACAACTCATGAATATCATTCTGGATATAATTATCCTTTGACCACATGAACAACATGTAATTGTAATAAGTCCGTTTTTGACTTAAGTACCAAATATCGACAAAACGAACATTATTAACTTAAATGATTACATGATGTTTATAACATGGAAATAAGTGATATAAAAGGAATAAAAAGCCTGAAAAATGATCTTAAGAAAATTTAAATTAACACTAGTTTATTATTCAGGAGATTAAAGAGCGATCGAGTCAAGTCGGACACGAGGTAAGGGACTTCGTCTCAATCTCCTTTCATTGAGGAATATTTTGTTCTAATACAAGAGTTTCTTTTATACGCTGTATAAAACACATTAGAATTTTACCATTATTCAAAAGAAATCTTTTTATATGAAGAGTTTTACTAAATGACAAAAAAGAATGTTTCTTTTAACGTACATGTTGACAACGACCTTTTATGCTGCCGTGAGTATTATTTGATATTTGGCTACCTCAACAAGCCATAATGTTTTATTAAAAATGAATTAAATACCATATAATCATTTATTAATTTTGGTATTGAAAATGGTTTTTTATAATTGATTTGTTATGTCAATATATTTAAGTGACACGTTGTGATCAAAATGTGGAAATGTTATCTTTACATTACATTATTTTCTGTCTAATGATTTTATAATTGTAGTTGGACATTTGATGGGTGGTTACGTGATAAACCATATAATGGGTGGTGCTAGGAATACCAGGACAGGTGGTTATTTTATAACCTCTAATTCATTTTGTATATAAGTTAGCCGTATGGCTATTCCACTAAGTGATTTGTGTGGAAGTCGACCGAATGGTTATTCCATTTAAGTATGTTTATGTCCCAAGTTACATGTATATGATATATGTTCATTATATGGGATTTATGGTAACATTTTGGTTACAAAACAGTAAGTAATGATCTTTTATTCAGTGAATAGTTTTTACTACTTCATAAAAGGGGAAAAGTATTACGTTGATAAAGTATTCACGGTTTACTTTTTGTTTTGAAAAACTAACAGTTTTCCTTATATGTGTATCCCTTACTGAGCTTTTTATGATCATCACATGTTTTTTTGAAATGTTTTTCACGGGAAATAATGTGGAATATGGACAAGGATGGGATTAAGGAAAATTCATGTTGTCTTAAACATGGAACTAGACATGACTTTTCTTTCAGGAGTTCATGTTTTGTAAAAAAAGGGACACTATGTAGAAGTGACTACTTTGTAAACTTTTGCAATGTAATAGTTATGTCGTAATTATATAAAACACTAAACATGAAAAGATCCTCAATGTGAATTATTCATTTAATTCAATATCAAGTAATGTTTAATGATGGGGCCTTATAAATTTACTCTATATATAGGTATTTTCTAGCTAGTTATTCATTGTAGGGGAATACCGAGTCTTAGGGAACAATATATTGTATCTGGAATTTTTTTATATTCATTATATGATAGCTTTGTTCTATACTTCCACTTGAGATCCATTGTTTCAATGATGATGGTGATTTTACGGGTCTCAATATTATTTTTATCTGTACTATATTCATAATGTATTTTTTACATTTATTCTTATTAGGAAAAGGATTTGGTTTTTTTCCTTTCATTCATGCAAATCCTTCTAAAGGATGTTTAAAATTATTTTTATCATATGACATGTATCATTTCTTATGAAAATATTAATGTTTTTATATTACAAAAAAAGTAACAATATAGATTCTTATAGGTATATTTCAAAACTGAAACACATTATACGATTTTTTAGAAAATAAATATCATATTATGTAAGTATATTGAAAAATAATATGAAATGGTGGAGATATTAGAAATTATTATTGGTGAGTTGGGGGATACATATTGGAATTTAGATTATTCCATTATATTGTTTTTCTAGTTTAGGTATCATTTGTTTTCAGTCCTTGGTCTTGAGATATTATCTTAGGTGGACTTCTTTGACATATAGAGTTAGATATGTACCTCATGTTTTATTTAAATTTTTTTTTATATATTGTTCATTAAATGTTGTTTTATTTTATTATTTATTGATTCTTATTATTTTTGTTTTTGTGGCTATCCCATGTATAATGTTGTTTTCACATACATCCAGGGGAAAGAACAATGTTTATTTTGGTTTTATCTGAATAAATAATTCACATTGTATTTTATCTTATGTTCTAAAAATAGTTTCCTTACCATAGAAATTAGGAATTACCTTCAAGATATTTCTTATAATGATTTATGTTTCTTGATCATGGGTGATCAAGATGGTTCACGGTAATTATAACATCTTTGTTTTCTCTACATAATCCCTTAAAAAAATTGTAATATTTTAAGAGCCTAGTGTTATGATGGTCTATGATTATGAGACTTAGATAACATGGAATTTATATTTTAAAAATATTAATTGTATTTATATAACATGTATATAGTGGTCAAAAAATGTAAAATAACTATAGAACATAGTAATATATCAGAATTACAAGCCCCCCATTGATTTGAAAACATGTTTTCTACACAGGGAATGATATAATAATTTTTTTGATTATTGTATTTTATGATGATTATGAATATGGAAAAATAATAAATATATTTATTTATTTACTTATTTTATTAGGTGTCAAAGAAAGACCTGGAAGCCATCAATAAGTATAATGTTAAAAAACAATTTAATTCATAGTTTCATAACACTCTGGTTATGAGAGGAGCTGTTATAGGATCATTCTTCAAGGAATGACAACGAGATCATGGATCGATGATTAGTGTGCATCAGAGTAAATAGATCTCACCGATGATGAAAATATTAGACTGTTCTTCTTTGTAAATAAATATGAACTCTAGGTAATACATGTGATTTATATGGATTTATAGTAGTTTTTTATCCTATAGTGAACACAGATAAATTATACTATTAATTATTATTTCACACATAAAAAGATACTTGATGGTTGATTTATTCAAATTTTTTAATTTTTGTAATTTTTTGAATTGAATCATTATATTTTTTTCCAAATAAAGAACTTAGTGAATTTTTTGACATAATAATGAAATTATATTTTTTTAGCATATAAGAGGAAAGAAAATTTTTCTATCATTACGTAACATTAACATTTTGAATATTAACTTAAATTATTAAATGTTTATTTTAATAATAAATTCAATCATTTATAGTTTTGTTTCTTATAAAGGATTTCAATGTATAATGGGATATTTTCTATAAAATTTCAATGATGTTGTGGGTTAATTTTTGTCTATATCAAAATAAATTGTTGGATTTTATGTTTAATTGAGGTTAATTTATTGAATTTATCATGATATTCTTTACTTTGGATATACTAATTTGAAACCTTTTACGTTTTATAGATAATTGTTTAACATTTCATATTCTACTTTTAATACGAATGTTTATATTATGTTTCACCCTTTTCATATGTGGAATGTATTGGTGTTAGTAATTGACATTTGCATCGCGATATATCCCCCCATGAATAATCGGTAGGTCTCATGAGATAAACTAAATATTTATTTGGCCACATAATTAACCATTTAATTTTAGATTCCTTTGATGAGGCCTCAGCATTATGTTTTAGATGTTCGACATTATGAATTCCTTCATTATGAGATATGTTATTGATATTACATGTGATTATTAGACTATAAGAATATCTATGTGAATTTTTTAAATAGAATTATTTGATTTATTCATTCCATATTATTCTTAGTATTATGTGTAAAATTCATTCATCTCAGTTTTATACCTTTCCCTAAAATTTTATTATTATTTATTAAAGATTATTCTATATTGTTTATCCTTACTAAGAATTTGTCCTCACATCTATCATATTTTTTGATTTCCCTATATGACACTATGTATTTTCAGATTTACATTGAGGGTTGATAATGAAGAATTCTAGTGTTCTCAAATAATGGATGGTTTTAAATATATATTTTTTAATTGTAATGAATGGTTCATCTATGTAATATATTATACAAGAATGCTAAAATGATCGGTATTTTGGGACTCGATTCTATATAATAATGACAATATATTAAAAAAAACATCGGCTCTAGGAATCTTGGTTTAGGGAATTATAGATGAATTTCGGGGTATCTTATTATAAACCTTGGAATCAAAATTTTGGAAAAACAAGACTGTGAATCATTTCACTAATATATACATTGTGGAAAAATATAGAATAAAATCATATAATTTTGATAAAATATAGATTAAGTGGGTAATCCTGACAATAAATCCATGTTCTGATACTACAAGTAAATGTTGTTCTGGAACATATATACATAGTAGTAACAACTCTAACAAGTTGTTCAAAGCCTGAATCTTGGTAACACGATAATCAACAAGGGGCCTCAATGTGCACCTAGTTTGACACTCCCATTGAATATTCTTAGGATAATTCACATTTTTGTTACATACCATTATGAAGGATTTATGAGAAAATATTTCCCCAATGAAAACATTTTTATGAATATGTGATTAGATATGCATAAACTTTTCATATTCTGTTGGGTGTCTTACTAGTTGAAAATTATGCATTCGGATTTATAACATAATCTTGGGTATGCCATGTTATAGAAATGGATCATATTGAAAAAAATGGGAATCATATCAAAACACTTAATCTATGTGGTATTTCCCTCTAATTCTAGATAATGATGTTGGAGCATGAGATGCAACCAGTAATAATGATATTATAACTATATTGGGATAACTGGATTAGTCTTTGAACAATAACTTTTCTAACATGAAGCACACTTATCCACATCATTGGGGAACAGTTATAAATGGATTCATGAGACAAAATAATCCATATAAAATGGGACACAAAATCCATTTGACCTTCAGAAACAGATAATTTCCTGAGAGATTGCATTTCATTTGTTGGGGAGTAACTGATTCGAAAAAGTTTTTCATGAATGTTTATCATCTCTTAGGAGACATTGATCAATGTTGGGTATTAATTAAAAACAAGAATGAAGTTTAAGAGTACAAAATATGTAATATAGGATGTTTAAATAAATTTTAATTTTAAAATAATTTTCTCATTAATAATAAGATGATATGGAGAGACAATTTTTGAGTGTGAAGTACAAGGATGATGAAAATATTTAATGTAGGAAGCTAACTTGAAATGGTTAGGAATGCATCATGAAGAATATGTATGTAAAAAATGGAGTAATATTGATCATTTATTTGATGGGTTAATGCAATTTCTCATAAATTCATTCATCCCCAAATAATTATTATTATACAAATATATAGTCTCGTGTGCTATAAAGACAGAGAATGAATTTTATATGTCTTATGACATTAAGGTAAATAAAGAGAATAACTGGAACGTGGAGCAATTTAAAGATAATGGGTAGAAGGGAAAGACAGATTTTACCCCATTTGAAAATTGTGGAAGGAAACACACTAGGGATGAACTAAAATGAACAAGAGTTTGTTTCATGTTTGGTGATAAATCCCATCATGCTCAAGATTTTAAGGGAAATAAAGAATCTTCAAATGTTTAATGCTATAGTTTTAAAAATATGCAACATTATACAAATTATTTTGCAAAATGACTAGGAAATATGGATCATATGAAGAAAATGGATCAAAGTCAAGATTATGTTGTCACTATAGTTAAAGTGGAATAATTAATGTAATTATGTTTTTGGATTCATTAATTTTGTTATTATATTTTGTTTATATAAACAATGTGATATATATAAATTATACTATATTACGTATTCATTAATGATTTTAAATCATGAATTTTACCCAAAATGTTTTGGATTTTATAATGGAATTTTATCGTAAGAGATATTATTTGATTGATTTTTTAAATTTAGAGACCTTTTTAGACAATAAATTTTCCAAAAAAAACTATTTTCGAAAATTATTATGGTAGGAATGGATTATGTTAAACTATGTATTGAATTGTTTATGGATAAAATATTTCTTAATGATAATTTTTGAATTTTATAATAATAGTATTTTAGTAAAAGGACACCCCACTTGTTGGTTGACGACGCATCATGTCAGGCATGGCTGTGGGGATCAGTCCCAAAATCGAAGTGCGATAAGGATTTATCACTTACCACTGGCCTATAAGAAGTCCCTAGTTAGTGTAACATAGTATTTTTATATTAATGGTAAATTTTCACTTCTATAATGTTATTTGTTAATGATAAATATAATATTTTGTAATTTTATTACCTTTTTAAGGGAAATATGAGTTTGGGGTAGAAATTTGTTATTAGATGGAACTATACTTCTCAAGTAAATATTTATAATTATATTCCTAGTATATGATGTAAATTAATTCTTCGACTATGGTTAATGAACCCTGAAACCAAAAATGTGTTCCTTGTACTTTCTTTACTGATGTATCAAATGACCCCTTGGATAATCACAGATTTATAGCTTTGTGGTTATAAAATATTTTCCTAATCATGTTCTATATCACTTTACATAAGAACTTGATGATTTTATTTTCATTCATATACATATGTTTCTACATGAAAACCATTTATGAATTATATTTATTGACCTTAATTCTTCCATTTAATTTATTTAAATTGGAGGTCTCAATAATAGATTTTCATATGTGGTGTTTTTATAATGATATTTTCAAATGAAAAAAGCCAAGTTTTATTTCCAGTGTTTAAAATGCGAGGACACAATTTATTGAAGGAGAGGATAATGTAACACTACAATAATTTAAAATATTTTCATTTCTAAATAGATTTATTTTTTTCTTTCTTTTTACACAAGACCTCATTAATCTTACACTAGATACAAAAATGAGCTGTCTTCCATTACACACAAGGCCCAGTTTTACTGAACAATAATATATTAACAAAATAATATTATATCATATAATATAGAATCTAAATAAGTTTTTATGAATATTTTAAATTTAATTTTTTTTATATAATAATAATAGTCAACTTATATGACATGTTAAATGAATAAATACAATTTTTATGATAAAAGAAGTATTTTAAAAATAATGTTGTTTTTTCACCTTTTAAAAGAAAACACATATTAAATTCAAGACATGAATACATTATCTATTTAATTTAAAAATTTAATATTAAAATTATATTATGTTTTTATCATTTAAAATAATTGAGGAAATAATAGTTATTTTCACTTCACTATTAGTTATAAATTCATAGAAATATTTTGATGGGTTTTACTTTTAGAAACACAATTTTCTTGTTTTGTAAATGTGGACTAATTTAAAATTAATTATTTAAATTTATATGCCCTTAATTATGAAAAATGGATGACATATTTAGATTTAGTGGGTATAAATTATGTAGATAGTTTCATTTTATTTTGAGTTTTATAATTAAAAATTTGATAATTTTCTTTATTATTTTGGTTAAGGGTAAATTGGGTAATCAAAATGAAAAATATTACAATAAAGTTATACTAACACCTTAAAAAATCCTATTAGATTACTAAATCAGACCATTATCATATAAGGTTATTAATGGAATCAATTAGTATCCCTTTATCCATGAATATAATATGAATATTATTAAAATTATTGAATGGGACAAATGTCACACTCTCCTTTTTAAACATATAATAATTTTAATTTAGAGAAATCTTCGAGTAACATTGATTATGAATAGTATATTAAAATATAAATGAATTACCTACTTCATATATATTTATTGATAATTTTTAGGGATTTTATAATTATAGTTAATGATGTCACAAAAGTTAATTATAAATTATTTTATTAATAGTAATATCAAATAAATTATATTAAAAATATAAATATAAATATAATTTGACTTTATAAATGACATAAAATAATTCTATAGATAAAAAATACATGTTAATGAAATATTTTATGTATTGGTTTTATGTATTCATTTTTTTATATTTTTAAATATGAATATATTGAATAATATTTAAATTGAAAAAAATGATATTTTAAGATAAATAGTATTTTATTTAATGATATTGAAGTCATAACAACATTTTGTTTATAAAACTATGTTTTATAATTTAAAATATTTTATAATGGATAAAATTTGGATTAATTATGAATTTTATAGTAACTATATTAGCACTATAGTGTAAAAATATAAGAATTCACAGTAAAAGTTAAACTATTTAACTAAGGGTTAAATTAAAAAGATATGGTTTATTTTTTTTACCTAAACATGTATAAAAATCATTAGTTTATGGGAATAGGACCTATACTAATATTATATTAAAAATAAATCACATGGGATCTATTTGAAATGGAAAATAAATTTATTATACATGAATATTTATACATCTTCAAAAAGTGCCTCTGACCCCTCTTATATAAGACACTTATACTTATATTTAATTCACATACCCAAATCCATTTGTGTCAGAAACTCAATTTTCATTTATTCTCCCAAATTCCCTCACTACATACTAGAGGCTAAAAATTGGGAACAAATCCAATCTAATGAGTCATTTGGATAAAATCATAATTAGATACCTGAAAAAAGGTATTTATTTAATCGCCTCTTTCAATGCTCTTTTATTCTTGTACTTACTATTTATATGTTGTGTCCATACAAAAGTAGTAATATTACTATATTACATATAATAATATGTTATATAATAATCATGGTACACCCATATATCTAATTTTATCCATTCTATTAATAACAATATCACCATGCGTTCATACGTACGACTTATCATCTCAATGCAGTGGTGTAATTTATTATTCAACACTATATTATTTTGATGGGTATGATGAAGAATATTTAAGATATAAATAAATAGTATTAAATTAATATTACTATTTATAATTAATAAAACACCCAATTACATTCCATTTGACGATCAAGGGAATGATATCCTCGCTCATCTGTACATACGACATACCATCTCCAGGATGTGGTGAGATTTATTCTCAACATTAACCATTCATGAATGAATATAATATTTATAAGATGAGTAAAAAATAAAAATAATGATGTTAATATCACTCTTCAAAAAAAATTATTTCATTATATTCATAACAAACTTGGCTTACATGAAAACATTGGAATGGTAAAATGAAGCAGTTGACCCATAAAACATTGGAAATAATAAAATATTATTAAGAAAATTGTATAATAGGATCATACATGATATCATAAATATGGATATAGTTATGGAGTAATTTAATAAAAATAATTTTTTCATTATATAGTAGAAAAAAATTCCTTCGACTAAAAGAAATTAAAAGGTAATGGTTATTTTCACAATATTATTTTTATTTGAGATTGTTCATATGAAGAATCTACTCGGTGGTTTATCATCTATGACAATGTTGTGTAAAAATAAATTTTAAAATATTTGCGCTATTTATCTAAAATATTTACAAGTCATTTATAGTAATGATTTACTTTTTTATAAAATTTTTATAAAGGAATATTTCTATCATTTTCCACAAAAGGTACATTGTGACCTTCTTGAAAAATTATGGAAGGACAGTTTTTTAACATATATGGCGCATGGAGATTTTTTTTCCGTTATATAACCTTAAAACCTTGAAGCATACCTAACATAATTACACGATTATGTTAAAAATAAAGGTTTTATCTTATAATTACATATATTTGAAAATATTTAAAAATAAAAAAATTATATTTTAATTAAAAAGATTTAATGATTCGGTCATATTATTTTCATTTATATCAACATATTTTGTTGAATTTTATTCATAATTAAAGTTGATTTATTGAAGGATTTATGAAATGTTTTTATGTATTATTTTATATATGCATGGTTTATGGTTAAGGTATTAAAATTACATATGATAGTATAAAAATGATTTTTTATGTCACGTTTCACCCTTTTAATATGAGGAATGTATTGGACATATTAAGGGATGCACGGGGTTAAAATATCCCTTCTATGCATAGATATGTTTAATGAGACAAACTAGATATAGATTTTAATGAGGCCTTAACCAATTTTTTTAGATTTCTTGTCTGTGGTCTCATCGGTCAGTTTCTGATGTTTGGAATTATGGATTCCGTAATTATGATATTAGTTTTTCATATTACATTTGATTATTCTACTAATAAATATATTTTCAAATGTTCAAATGGAATTTTTGGATTTATTATATCCCTATTATGCTGGATAATTTTTGTAAATGTCTTGTCTTTTAGTTTTATAATAATTCCTAAGAAAATTGTACTTATTTATGAATACTACAACAATATTATTTAACCTTACTGAGCATATGAGCTCACCCATTTCGTATGGTTTATTTTACCAACATTCTAGGAACTATTTTATGGTTAATATGTTGTGTTAATCTAAGAGAATAATTATGTTCTAATAGAATGAACTATGTTGCATATTATATTATGAATTGCAATGAAATCATTATTTATGTAATCTATTTTCAATGGATGATAAATTGATATATTGTTCTAGAAAGGATTCCTTGTAATCATTCCAATGTATTAAAATAATGCACTAGCTCATGAATTTTGGATCAGAGGAGTTATAATATTTTTCGTATTATGCATCTAGTAGCACTTATATTTACTTGAGGATAGTGTTACCTTGTATGTGTATTCAATGAGGTTTAATAACCATTCCCAATACAATTATGAGAGAGAGTGAGAACCATTATTCTGAGTGCATACCTACAAGAGTGGGACTTTAATGATATATCAAGGTATAATTTGTATCTATTTGAATTCACAATTGTGTTTTAGTGATTTAGACAGTTTTATTAGTGGAGATATTACTTAAATATTAGATGCATATTTTGGGTGTTTGTAGTGGGAAATTTTGGGATGTTATATTGGATGCACGTAGTGGACGATAGTCATAGTGATCAGGTTCTTCTAGATACTTCAAGAGATAACCCTAAGATAATATATCATTATTTATCTCCTCATAAGATAGTTTCGTTTGGCCAAGGGATATGTGGCACTTATCATGAAATGGTTAGGGAAATCTCACATGGGATTGTCTAACCTGTCATATATATAATAGGGATACAACTAAATGACCAACTATTATGAGAAATATATTAAACTATGAAGGTTCTCAAGGTTTTGGAAATTATGTAGTATTGGTTAGATATTTTGGATGTAGAAGGAACATTGACTTATGGACACCACTAAACCCATGCGTTCAGTGCCAAGCTCATCCAGCTGGTGGTTAGGGGCACGGACAGATAGAGGTAGTGATGGCCTATAACCCTGTGGATCCTCTTATAATTAATGGAACAATCTACAAATTCAATATTTCAAAAGTAATACTAAACATCAAAGTTTTTGTCAAATCATTGCTTGTGACTTCTCTTGTTTGAGACATTGACATTATGGTGGAGCCATTGGCCTGATCCTTTCACTCAAAGAATCCTACATGAGGTGACTCAATGATCAATCACTTTTTAAGATAGTGCAGTCTAATGCATAGAGGAAACAGATTCTTATGAGATCTAATTATAGAAATTAAGAGACATTATTATGTCATATTAGTAATGTATTGGCTATCCATATATATATACATGATTAACTATTTCAGGTGAAATTTGTAGTGTATCCCTTGAGATGACTTTAGGTGTTCTTTCATGGGTTAGGAGTTTCTGGATTATTATGATAGACTCACACATTGGAGGATACATCGAATTACTCACCAATTAGAAAAAACATTTATTGGATCATTAGATTATGTTTGCATCTATTTTCATGCTTTGCTATCAATGTATGGGGATTACTTTCCTAAGGACATTTTTGGGGTTCCTCCCAAATAAGTGATAAATTTATTTAAAACATACACCTCGTGATGACCCCAATATATTCCGAATCGCGTGTAATGTCTCCCATAGATAATTTAGAGATTATGGTTTTGTTCAAGGACTATTTAAAAAAATTATTTCATGAGACTATTTTCTTCCCCCGTAGTGACAATAATGGTTCTAGATAAGAAGGTGGCTGGGTGCTTGTGGTTGTGTAAAAAGTATTAGAGCTTGAACCAGGTGATAGTGAAGAATTAGTAAGACATAATAAGGATAAAAATCCTTTTAGATAATTTTAAAGGGGTGTTATTTTTCTAAAATATTGTCCTAAGATCAATCTATCAACATATTCGTGTATAAAATGAGGATATATAGAAGAAGACATTCTGATATCATTACGGTCACCATTCATTTTTTTTGACTCTTTTCAACGTGATGTTCCCCAAATGAATATAAATAGTAATCATGTACAAGATAATTCACTATTTTTAGACAATTTTTTCGGTGATCCTCATTGAAGGTATCATTGTGTACTCAATATCTGATGATGATAATGAATGAAACATGAATATGTACTTTTACATACACTAAAATTACTATCTTTATGAGAATCTCTATAATATTTAATTTTGAGTACCAGATGCCTACTTTCTAGGAAATTTCATCTTAGGTCATGGTTTACTAGTGGACCCAGTTATGATTTGTTATGTTTTATCTTAGTTTCCATTAAGCATAAGGATATATATTTGGATCTTCTTTATGTTACAATGCTACTAATATATATTTTTCCACATTTCTCAAGGATACAAGTATATTTGAATGATTTTTCCTAGATAGAGAATCATCTCAATTGGATTAATATGTAATAGTTCTATTTTTATGAGCTATAATAATAATAAATCTGCACCCCCATCATAATATTGTTGGAGGATGGTGTTTACTACATAGTGTTTTGGTATTCCCTAAGGACCAAACTTGTTTTTATGATCAAAATATGGGTTGTGATCCTCTATGTTTCTCAGAATTATCATCTAACCTAGGCATGATATTCTCATGAATACGTTCTCTTAAGAGGATCAAAATTTGTGATATAGGTGATATGTAGAGCTCCTCTAGGATTATAGATTATATATAGTCAATACACATTGGAAGGGTAATGATGTGGTAGATTAACCAAACTTTAGGCTGTGTTCAAGGTTCTTCACTAAATCTTTATAGTAGCTAGTCTCGTTGTAGTTTTACATGGTGAATAAATATGATGAGACAAATTTATAGTCAATTGTTGCTAATCCAACGCATATACATCATTTTAGGGAGTCTCAGCATGGATATTCCAATCATGAGACCATTTGTGGTCATATTTCTATTTGATGTGGTATTATTAAATTTATTTTGGTGTGGAGAACATAAATATTTTTAGAGGATGTACTGTTGTACCAGTGATGTTGAAGGATGAGGTGATGTGGGAGATTAATACATCACCTTTGGAGGTACATCAAGCTGCGGTGGACATGTACTAGGACCTTCAACATTTTTATTTAAGGACAAGTATGAGTAATATTAAAGAATATTCTGTCTCTTGATACCACACTTCTCAGTAGATGAAGTTTAATTGTCAATTTTCAATAGGTTCAACTCAATCGCTCATGGTGCGAATGTGGAAGTGGGATGTAATATTTATTATCTTTGTAACGCCCCGACCCCAGTTACCCAGAGTCGGTGCATTATTACATAACATTGGCATGATCACAAGAAAGATCAAATCTCGAAAGACCGATTGGTTTAGTATCCTTGGAAACACTAGATATATTCATAAGGTTTACATTACATCATAAAATGAAAAACTACTACAACAACATAATGTTTCCACAGTCCACACTATAATCCCCTCATAATATCCCTGCAGGTCATTCATAACTTACATCTTCACATCCTGGAAAAAATAAAACATAGAAAAGGGGTGAGCTCAAATGCCCAGTAAGGATAACAATATAGCGGAACATTCAAAAATAAGCATAAACATTTAAGGTAATGAATTACCAAAACAAAAGACTTTTAAACTTGAACTTCAACATAGTATGGCAAAAGTAAAATGAAATAATGCAATTTACATGTTCAGGTGGATATTCTACTAATCGAATAATCACATGCAATATCAATAACCACTTTCATAATGTTGGAATGCATAATGCCAGACTATCATAACCACATAGCCAAGTCCTCGTGCCAAGACTACAAATAAGATTTTTCCAAGGCCTTGTGCCAAGACACTAGTTTGTCTCATGAGACCTACCGATGCATCGAGGAGCTATAGCGGGCTCCACCCGTCACATATTAAGTCCAATGCATTCCCATATGAAAAGGTTTAAACATAACATAAACATTCGTATTAAAACTAGCATACAAAATGTAAATAATTTCACCATAAACTATGAATGGTATAAAAATAGTACATCCACAGTCAAACATATCACAAAACCTTCAATACAATATAGAAGTTTTGTATCATAATAAATCAACTTCAAATAATCTTAAAATCCATCAAAGGATGTTGACATAGATGAAATCAATATTATTTTTAAAGAAATATCTCCTTTTAATTTGAAATCATTTAAGATCCATATAAAATAAAGAATTTTCTTTGAAAATATTTTTATAAGCTTGTAACGGAAGCTTTGACGATTTTATAACGGCCGAAAATAACCGCACCCGCCGTATAAGTGAAAAACAAAATTCTTATCTTAATTATGTCGAAAAGGTTAAAAAGCACCTTGTTTGGAAAACGACGGAAAGATTCCTCTTATAAAAAGTCAAAAAAGGGTATAAATGACTTTAACCCATATTCTTGTAAAAATGTTTTGAAATACAATTTTGAAGAAACATGGATGTGGATGATAACGAGATCCCAGTAGATTATTACGTATAAACAACCTCGGATAATGAAGAGATTGTGAAATAACCCTTACCTTGTACTTTTCCTTGGTTGGGGTAGGTTAACCTCCTGTATAATGGTGAAATAATTGTTATTAAATTATACAAGAGTCATATACATTAATATGATATCATATATGATCTTTTAATATTGATTTGATAATAATATCTTAGTATTATCGTCGTTTCGGGTGATAATCGATTCGTTCTTCTTAAATGTTTGGTTACGTAAGACATGTTTGTAATGGATAGATTATATCTTATTAATAATCAGAATGATATTAACATTATTTTTAACCCTAAAATGAGAATAATACTTGAATGGATATGATGGAGAATGAATCTCATCGCGTTCGTGGAGACGGTAGTCCGTACGTACGCACGAACGCTACTTCCATTTAATTTTTATTTTTAAAAGAATAAAATCCAAATCATACATAGGTATATTACTATTCCAGTATAATATAATATTTTATATATGTTACTTAAGTTCATTAACACCATCCTTTATACGTTCCATTTGTGGTATGAACGAGTCATATCATTTTAAGGGGGCGGTAGTCCGCACTTCCTCAAATGAAATTATCGTATGTATATACAACATGAAACGAATAATGGTATGAAATAAAATGGAATTACATAATCTTATATATAAAATATATATCATTAATGTCACATTTAATTACAGTGCCATCATAATGGCCACCATGAGAGGCGGTAAGATGTATTTGAACAATCATCGTTTTGTGAGGCGTTAGTTTTCCATCCACAGAAACATTATGTTCATCATCCATTAGATGGAGTTGTGTGTATGTGTAGTTTGAATACTTCTTATAACAACATCCTAGTATATTTTGGATACTGGTGTTGTTACAAAAGAAAGGAAATAAAAAGGGTTTGGGGGTTGGAGAAGCAAAAAAAATGAAAATAATTTAAGAGAAATCGTTACCTTTAATTTAGGTAACTCACTTTGGTTGGAACCAAAGGACTTTTTGAAATGCTATCTGCCTAAGGGGAAGCTTCAAGGAGGAGGAGAGGGATGTGGGGAGCTTATTTGGGCAGGGTTTGGACGAGCCAAGTGGCTTGAGAGGTGTGAGGAATGAGTAGAAGTGGTCTCCTTTTATAAGGGAGAGGAGGGGCTCTTTAGGAATGAGTGAAAGTATTACTTTATAATATAATTATATTCGGTTTATAATGGTCCAAAAATCATTGAGGTCGAAGATAAGATGACTCATTTTCTAAATAACATCAACCAATAAGAATTGAAAAGGTTTTAGATAATATTTTAATCATTGTAATCTTATTTATTTAAATGATTTATTAATGAGGTAAACATTGCATCATTATTGTGTCATTAATAATTTAAATTATTTGATGTCTAAAAATTATAAATAAAATATCATTATGTAGTAAATCTTTTTATCTTTCTAATGAATATTTATAATCTAAAATCCAACTTGTATAACCCTATGTAAAAATTGTTCTTCTAAAAGATGTAAGCTTATGCCATTTTTATTTTTATTTTAACTTTATTAATATAATGTGTCCCTACCACACACAAGTGGCTCCAAGGGGTCCCCAAATTGACCCAACGATGCCCATGGTCGGATATGTTTCCACCAATAAGGTTAGGACACGTTTTAGGGTAATTTTGTATTATTATAATATTATTTTTAACCCTTATTTACCGGATTTACCCTTAACCATGGTAAATAAAATATTTACCACAGTAATTATTCAAAATGTCTAAAAATAAAAGTTACCTATTTACACAATTTGGACATCCTGATTACAAATATGGAATCCATTTTTCTAAATTCAAAACACTGAAGTGGCCGAAATTAATTTAAAATTAATTCCCGCTGTCAAAACAAAAAGCGTGTTTTTAAGAGGTAATAACTATCAAAAGATTGACATTTGTTTATGTTTGGTTTAATTGTAAAATTATGTCCAATGACCAACATTATATTAAATGGTAAAAATATATTCTAAATATAATTTAAAACTACTAAAATTCATAAGTTATCACTATTAATTATTTTGATTAAAAAAGTAGTTTTTAATTAAAATTTAGTAATTTTCACTATTCATCAAAATATGAAAGTTATCCGAAAAGTACCAAAATTTCACCTTAGGATAAATTAGATATTCCGAATCCAAAAATGAAGTCCATTTTGAAATATAAAATATATATGATTTAAAAAATTAGGTATTACTATTCATAACGGCTATTCTGATTGGTTGTGGCGTGTGTTAGAACTCGAGGTTGCGTACAACACACGCTATCGCATTATTCGAAGGGAAACGTACCGTAGAAGCTTGTGGTGTTACATTCTCCCCTCCTTCAAATAATTGCGTCCTCGCAATTTCAAGTGTATTACTGCATAAAAAGACTCGGATGGTTCTTCATCATAAGTTCCTCGGGTTCCCACGTTGCCTCTTCCAT
Source organism: Viscum album (assembly GCA_963277665.1). Lineage (NCBI taxonomy): Eukaryota > Viridiplantae > Streptophyta > Magnoliopsida > Santalales > Viscaceae > Viscum > Viscum album. The sequence continues at coordinate 1,004,276,415 of OY728163.1, read as the reverse complement.
CTTATGATTTCTCCACAAAACTTTTACCAAACGCGTCGTCCGGTTTCTCAGTACATGTTCTCTTGTATCAAGAATCCTGACAGGATCTTCACAATAAGACAGATCGGGTTCCAGTTCTAATTCCTCATAGGTGAGTACATGCGTTGGGTCAAGCATGTATTTTCTCAACAAAGATACGTGGAACACATCCTGAACTTTAGAGAGACTTGGCGGCATTGCCAATCGGTAAGCTACAGCCCCAATTCGTTCTAGAATTTCGAAAGGTCCGATGTACCTGGGACTCAATTTACCTTTCTTACCAAAACGTATGACTCCCTTCCACAGAGATACCTTCAGGAAAACATGATCACCGACTTGAAATTCCAAATCCTTCCTTCGATTATCGGCATAGCTATTCTACCTACTTTGAGCTTCTTTGATGTGATTTTGGATTACTTTCACCTTTTCCACCGTTTCCTCCACCAGTTCTGGGCCTACAAGTTTTCTTTCACCAACCTCATCCCAACAGGTTGGTGTACGACATCTCTTTCCGTATAACGCTTCATATGGTGCCATCTGAATACTCGAATGGAAGCTATTGTTATAGGAAAATTCTACCAGTGGTAAATATTGATCCCACATACCCTGAAAGTCAAGTGAGCAAGATCTCAACATGTCTTCTAGGGTTTGAATAGTCCGTTCTGATTGTCCATCTGTCTGAGGGTGGTAAGCAGTGCTCAAATGAAGTTCAGTATCCAGGGATTTCTGAAGACTTTTCCAAAATATTGAAGTAAAACGGGGATCACGATCAGAAACAATCGATAGGGGTACTCCATGAAGTCTCACAACATCATTAATGTATAGTCTTGCTAGACGTTCTAGGGGTAGATCTTCTCTTATAGCAAGAAAATGTGCGGACATGGTAAGACGATCAACAATAACCCATATTGCATCGTTCCTTCTAGGAGTCTTTGGTAGCCCCATGACAAAGTCCATCGTAATATTGTCCCATTTCCACTCCGGTATGGGAAGAGGTTGCATGACTCCTCCAGGCTGTTGCCTTCCATCTTTCACTTGTTGACAAACCATACATCTTGACACAAAATCAGAAATCTCCTTCTTCATGTTGTCCCAACAAAAATGTTCCTTCAAATCTCTATACATTTTGGTGCTCCCAGGGTGTATAGAGAAATTGGAACTATGAGCATCATCCAACAATTCCCTTTTCAGATCAGGTAAATAGGGAACACAAAGTCTCTTCCCGAATTTCAAAATTCCATCTTTATACACAAAGTCTCTCAATCTCCCATCATTCACAGCTTTAATCTTCTTCTGAAATTCTTCATCATCGGTCTGAGAACTCTTAATCTTTTCTAGTAAAGATGGTTTGGCAACCATTTGAAAAAGCATTGATGTTTCACCTTCCCTGGTTATTTCCATGTCCATCTTCACTAGATCCATGAAAATTGGATCCCTTTCAATTCTCATCATGTTCAAAACTCCATGGTCTTTTCTGCTCAAAGCATCTGCCACCTTGTTTTCTTTCCCCAGGTGGTACTGTATCGTGCAATCATAATCCTTGAGTAATTCAAGCCATCTCCTTTGCCTCGTGTTGAGTTCTTTTTGTGAGAAAATATACTTCAAACTCTTGTGATCAGTATAAATCTCACATTTTTCACCATAGAGGTAGTGTCTCCATATATTCAAAGTAAAGATCACAGCTTCTAACTCAAGATCTTGAGTAGGATAGTTTTGTTCATGAATTTTCAACTATCGTGATGCATAGGCAATAACTCTATCATTCTGCATAAGGACACAACCAAGTCCTTTCTTTGATGCATCACTATAAATAATGAACCCATCATTCCCCGATGGTAGAGTCAATATAAGAGCATTGACTAATCTTCTCTTCAGTTCTTCGAAACATTCTTCACACTCTTTTGTCCAAAAAAATTTAAACCCTTTACGTGTGAGCTTCGTTAATGGGTTAGCCAATCGGGCAAAATTCTGGACGAAACGTCGATAATAACCTACCAAACCAATAAAACTACGTACCTCAGTTATACTCGTAGGTGCTGGCCATTCTTGGATTGCCTTGGTCTTAGAAGGATCAACAGAGATTCCATCTTTAGAGACAATATGGCCAAGAAAAGAAATATCCTAAAGCCAGAATTCACACTTGCTAAACATCCCATATAATTCATGCCTCCTCAGAGTCTTCAAGATAATGCGCAAGTGATTTTCATGATCTTCGTAGGTTTTTGAGTATACCAAGATATCATCAATAAATACCACCACAAATTCATCGAGATAGTCCTTGAAAACTCTATTCATCAGATCCATGAATACAGAGGGTGCATTAGTCAATCCAAACGGCATTACAATAAACTCGTAATGCCCGTACCTGGTTCGAAATGCTGTCTTGGGAATGTCTTCCTTCTTCACACACAACTGATGGTATCCAGATCGAAGGTCAATCTTTGAAAAGTACTGAGCTCCATGCAGTTGGTCAAATAAATCATCAATACGAGGTAGGGGATACTTGTTCTTTATCGTTATAGCATTGATCTCCATGTAGTCAATACATAACCTCATAGATCCATCTTTCTTTTTAACAAAAAGAACAGGGGCTCCCCATGGAGAAACACTAGGGCGAATAAATCCCTTATTACTCAATTCCTCTAGTTGTTTCTTTAGTTTGACTAATTCTACAATGGCCATTCTATAAGGGGTCTTCGATATAGGCCTTGATCCAGGAATCAAATCAATGGAAAACTCAACTTCTCGTTTTGGAGGATGTCTAGGTAAATCTTCCAGAAATACATCTACAAATTCTTTCACAACAGGTACATCCTCTATTTGAACATTCCTTTCCTCATCGATAGTTATTTCATTCTCTTACTCCCCAATAATTGAATTAAGTTGAGCTACTAGGGGTGGATCTAAATAAGAATTAGGTGGTGATGATTCTGCTCTAAAAATAAGGTGTTCCTTATCATTATCATCAAGAATCGTAACCTCTTTCTTTTTACAATAAATCTTCGCATCATAGTCCGAAATCCAGTCCATACCGAGGATTATATCAAACTCAATCATAGGTATGATGACGAGATCAGAATATAAAGAAAATTTATGTGCTCTAATGGGGACTAATTCACAAAACATTGTTGCAATGATACTTCCCTTAGGAGTTTTAACTGACAACTCCCTTATTAAATCAAATTGGAAATATCTAATTTTCTTAGCAAACTGGGAAGATATGAAACAATGCGACGATCCAGAGTCAAATAATGCATTTGCTAAACTTGAGGAAACCATTAAATTACCGGCCACCACGTCTTTTGGAGCTTCTACCTCTGCAGTAGTGATAGAATAAGCCTGGCCTTGATCCCTTGGCCTTTTCTGAGGTAAGTTATCATGACGCTTAGGACATGCATTTGCATAATGCCCCATCTCCCTGCAATTGTAGCACAGAACGTTGGTAGCTTCCTTCTTCCCCTTGCAATCATGAGCTTGGTGACCTTTTTCACCACACTTGTAACAGACTCCCACTCCCTTCAAGCAAGTACCAGGATGTTTCTTCCCGCATTTACCACAAGATGGGTATTCAACCTTTCCCTTCTTCCCCTTATTTCCATTACCAGATTGATCAGCAGGTCTCTTCTTCTCTTGCTTTGCTTTAAAGTCATAAGACTTAGAGAATTCCTTTTCGGTCTTGATAGCACATGAGACAATGTCTTCGTACGATGAAAAGGATTGTGAGACTAACGCAAAAACGGAGAAATGGTTTTAACCCATCAAAGAAACGATCAATCGTACTTCATGGGTTGTGAATATAATCTCCAGCATACCTCGCTAACCTTTTAAAGTTAGCCTCATACTTTGTGACATTCTCATCCTCCTTTTGTCTCAGACTAAGAAATTGCCTTTCCATATCTGCTCGATGGTCGCGAGGGAAGTATTTTTCTAAAAACAAATCTTTGAACTCCCTCCATTCCATATTTGATACTTCATCATCTTCCTTCATGTTTTGAATGAATGGCCACCATTGATCAGTATCTCCAGTGAGGCGATAAACTGCCATGATAAATTTTTCCCTTTCACTGCTCCCCAAAGCCTGAAATATTTTCTCTAGGGAATTTATCCATTGCTCACCTACTAAGGGATTTGTACTCCCATTGAACGTTGGTGGTTGTTGCCTCATGAATCGATCTAACATTTACCCTCCGCACTGTGGATCAGGGTGCTCCATACGGGTAAGGTTATTATTAATAACCTGAGTAAGTTGTCCCAGTATGGTGATTATCTGATCGGCACCAGTTGCATCACCAGCCCCACTATAATTATCTTGAGTAGGAGGGCAATCCCTACATGGAGTGCGTGCATTGATACGGTTTCTATTTCTTCCACTAGGAGCCACTTCTAAACAATGGCATAAACTAGATCAGTTTATGAATCAAAATACATAATCCCATACTTATAAAACACATAACATAAATTGAACTATTTATGGATATAATCCATATTCATAAGAATGTTTTCATTGAGGAAGTATATACTCATAATCCCTTCAAAATGATTTGTAAAGAAAATGAGAGTTATCCTAAGCATATCCCCCGGGAGTGTCATAACCAAGAGTGCAGCAAGGCCCGTTGTCGTGCACCAGTTCCCGTTCGAGTCTAGCTCAAAGCGGTGTTTTCGGGTTTTACCCCTAGGTACATCTGTGCCAGAGCCTCCTCTACCTGCTCGTATCCAGACAGGGATGTATTGCTTGGAATATTCACAAAATCTCTACAATACCAAAATTCTAGGAAGTTCTTATATAATAATCCTCAATGTTCATCTTAGGTCTACGTTCTCTAATTAGAGTTTATCTAAATCTAGCTTCCATGGTTTGTACTAAACTACCTCTGATACCAACTGTAACTCCCCGACCCCAGTTACCCAGAGTCGGTGCATTATTACATAACATTGGCATGATCACAAGAAAGATCAAATCTCGAAAGACCGATTGGTTTAGTAGCCTTGGAAACACTAGATACATTCATAAGTTTTACATTACATCATAAAATGAAAAACTACTACAAAAACATAATGTTTCCACAGTCCACACTATAATCCTTTCATAATATCCCTGCAGGTCATTCATAACTTACATCTTCACATCCTGGGAAAAATAAAACATAGAAAAGGGGTGAGCTCAAATGCCCAGTAAGGATAACAATATAGCGGAACATTCAAAAATAAGCATAAACATTTAAGGCAATGAATTACTAAAACAAAATCCTATTAAACTTGAACTTCAACACAGTATGGTAAATGTAAAATGAAATAATGCCATTTACTTGTTCACATGGATATTATACTAATCGAATAATCACATGCAATATCAATAACCACTTTCATAATGTTGGAATGCATAATGCCAGACTATCATAACCACATAGCCAAGGCCTCGTGCCAAGACTACAAATAAGATTTTGCCAAGGCCTTGTGCCAAGACACTAGTTTGTCTCATGAGACCTACCGATGCATCGAGGAGCTATAGCGGGCTCCACCCGTCACATATTAAGTCCAATGCATTCCCATATGAAAAAGTTTAAACATAACATAAACATTCGTATTAAAACTAGCATACGAAATGTAAATAATTTCACCATAAACTATGAATGGTATAAAAATAGCAGATCCACAGTCAAACATTTCACAAAACCTTCAATACAATATAGAATTTTTGTATCATAATAAATCAACTTCAAATAATCTTAAAATCCATCAAAGGATGTTGACATAGATGAAATCAATATTCTTTTTAAATAAATATCTCCTTTTAATTTGAAATCATTTAAGATCCATATAAAATAAAACATTTTCTTTTAAAATATTCTTATAACATTGTAATGGATGCTTTGACGATTTTATAATGGCGGAAAATAACCGCACCCGCCGTATAAGTTAAAAAAAACATTCTTATCTTAATTCTGTCGAAAAGGTTAAAAAGCACCTTCTTTGGAAAACGACGGAAAGATTCCTCTTATAAAAAGTCAAAAAGGGTATAAATGACTTTAACCCATATTCTTGAAAAAATGTTTTGAAATACAACTTTGAAGAAACATGGATGTGGATGATAACGAGATCCCAGTAGATTATTACGTATAAACAACCTCGGATAATGAAGAGATTGTGAAATAACCCTTACCTTGTACTATTCCTTGGTTGGGGTAGGTTAACCTCCTGTATAATGGTGAAATAATTGTTATTAAATTATAGAAGAATCATATACATTAATATGATATCATATATGATCTTTTAATATTGATTTGATAATAATATCTTAGTATTATCGTCGTTTCTGGTGATAATCGATCCGTTCTTCTTAAATGTTTGGTTACGTAAGACATGTTTGTAATGGATAGATTATATATTATTCATAATCAGAATGATATTAACATTATTTTTAACCCTAAAATGATAATAATACTTGAATGGATATGATGGAGAATGAATCTCATCGCGTTCGTGGAGACGGTAGTCCGTACGTACGCACGAACGCTACTTCCATTTAATTTTTATTTTTAAAAGAATCGAATCCAAATGATACATAGGTATATTACTATTCCAGTATAATATAATATTTTATATATGTTACTTATGTTCATTAACACCATCCTTTATACGTTCCATGTGTGGTATGAACGAGTCATATCATTTTAAGGGGGCGGTAGTCCGCACTTCCTCAAATGAAATTATTGTATGTATATACAACATGAAACGAATAATGGTATGAAATAAAATGGAATTATAGAAGCATATATATAAAATATATATCATTAATATCACATTTAATTACAGTTCCATCATAATGGCCACAATGAGTGGCGGTAAGATGTATTTGAACAATCATCGTTTCGTGAGGCGTTAGTTTTCCATCCACAGAAACATTATGTTCATCATCCATTAGATGGAGTTGTGTGTATGTGTAGTTTGAATCCTTCTTATAACAACATCCTAGTATATTGTGGATACTGGTGTTCTTACAAAAGAAAGGAAATAAAAAGGGTTTGGGGGTTGGAGAAGCAAAATAAATGAAAATAATTTAAGAGAAATCGTTACCTTTAATTTAGGTAACTCACTTTGGTTGGAACAAAAGGACTTCTTGAAATGCTTTCTGCCTAAGGGGAAGCATCAAGGAGGAGGAGAGGGATGTGGGGAGCTTATTTGGGCAGGGTTTGGACGAGCCAAGTGGCATGAGAGGTGTGAGGAATGAGTAGAAGTGGTCTCATTTTATAAGGGAGAGGAGGGGCTCTTTAGGAAAGAGTGAAAGTATTACATTATAATATATTTATATTCGGTTTAAAATGGTCCAAAAATCATTGAGGTCGAAGATAAGATGACTCATTATCTAAATAACATCAACCAATAAGAATTTTACAGGTTTTAGATAATATTTTAATCATTGTAATCTTATTTATTTAAATGATTTATTAATGAGGTAAACATTGCATCATTATTGTGTCATTAATAATTTAAATTATTTGATGTCTAAAAATTATAAATAAAATATCATTATGTAGTAAATATTTTTATCTTTCTAATGAATATTTATAATCGAAAATCCAACATGTATAACCCTATGTAAAAATTGTTCTTCTAAAAGATGTAAGCTTATACCATTTTTATTTCTATTTTAACTTTATTAATATAATGTGTCCCTACCACATACAAGTGGCTCCAAGGGGTCCCCAAATCGACCCAAGGATGCCCATGGTCGGGTATGGGTCCACCAATAAGGTTAGGACACGTTTTAGGGTAATTTTGTATTATTATAATATTATTTTTTAAACCTTATTTACCGGATTTACCCTTAACCATGGTAAATAAAACATTTACCACAGTAATTATTCAAAATGTCTAAAAATAAAAGTTACCTATTTACACAATTTGGACATACTGATTCCAAATATGGAATCCATTTTTCTAAATTCAAAACACAGAAGTGTCAACAATTAATTTAAAATTAATTCCCGCTGTCAAAACAAAAAGCGTGTTTTTAAGAGGTAATAACTATCAAAATATTGACAGTTGTTTATGTTCGGTTTAATTGTAAAATTATTTCCAATGACCAAAATTATATTAAATGGTAAATATATATTCTAAATATACATTAAAACTACTAAAATTCATTATTTATCACTATTAATTATTTTTATTAAAAAAGTTGTTTGTAATTAAAATTTAGTAATTTTCACTATTCATCAAAATATTAAAGTTATCCGAAAAGTACCAAAATTTCACCTTAGGATAAATTAGATATTCCGAATCCAAAAATGAAGTCCATTTTGAAATATAAAATATATATGATTTCAAAAAGTAGGTATTACTATTCATAACGGCTAGTTTGATTGGTTGTGGCGTGTGTTAGAACTCGAGGTTGCGTACAACACACGCTATCGCATTATTCGAAGGGAAACGTACCGTAGAAGCTTGGGGTGTTACAATATTTTTGATAGGGCATAATGTATTTATAGATGAAATGATGAAATATTGGTTGCTTTAAACTGACTTACCAAGTCATTAAATCTCATACCTATCTGAATGTATTGTTGAAAAGAGTTATTGGGATGACTTTATGTATAAGAGATTATCTATCCCCAGTAATATCCCATAACGATCATTTTAGACACTACATCTCACATCAAATCATGATTCTGTGGAGGATTGAAGGATTCCATTTTGAGTTATTTGTGACTGAACATGGGACTTCCCCCCATACTAGAAACTATGTTGGGTAGACAATTCATGTTCTAGAATACATTCTATGCATTTATTATGTTTGGGTCTTTCCTATATTTCCAACGATAAACATTCATTGGAACAGTTATCATTCAATATTATCTATCATTGCATAATTTGTATGGAATGTTTTGAGGCATTTTATAGAAACATAAATAAATCACCACTATGTCAGACTAATCGATTTGAGTTGGTACTAATGGGATAAGAGTTGGTGAGTGAAATGACAGAGAATGTGTATATCATTTAGGAGTGTATAATGAATTGAACGAGTTATCAAAATACCTTTTTAGACTGATGATGAATGAATTTTTAGTTAGAGGTGGGAGGTGATGTATTCATAAATGTCTCACATTAATGTGGGACAAAAAAATTTGGTCGTGGTAGTATGATAACTCCAATATTAATTTTAAATTTCTATGTTCTTCATAGAGTTGTAGAGGTGGAGTACTATTTTACCATACCTCTAGAGTTAGGAAAGGTACACGACATCTTCCTTGGGTCACATCTAAGGAGATATCTTCATGACCCATCACACAATATCTACTAAGGTGAGATATTAATTGTAGATGGATCACCTTTTTAGCCTACCAATTAGAGATTGATGATCAATAGGATATGATCCTATATGTGCAAGAAACTACATTGGTGCGTGTATGCAGGAAGGATGAAATTCGTCATGAGATCCCCTTGGAGTGGGAGACCCATATGCAAGCTCAGTACCAATATCTTTTTGAGTAGTCCATTTCTATTTATGAGATAAAAATTCAAAATTTAGAGAGAATGAATAATATTTAATTTTTCTATATAATTCTTTGAAATATATCAAATATAATTTTTAGTGCTAGTTAATGTGATTATGTGTGATTCCTAGCCTTAATGATACCGTTATTAATATTTCAAACATATTTTATTTGATAATATAAAACTCATGTATATTTTCAGAAAAAAACAGGAATTATTCCAAAATAGAGGCTTCGATTAGAATCTATGGCTTCCATTGAGTTCATTATTTGTGGTTTACCCTTGGAAAGACATAATATTTTCTGTGTCACAAATTTTTTAAAAAATTTCAAATGGGGAAATTAAAAAATAAATAAATAAATTCATTTTTTTATTAAAATTTGATGCAGTGACCTTCAAACCCTATATAAATAGTTAGTAAAAACACATTTTAGGGTAATTAAAGTAAAAATGAAATTTTAATGGGATATGTTTTATGATCATTATTAGAAGAATAGTGATAATATAATTGATCAATTATTGGTCTGTAGTAGAGATCATGGATATGAAAACCCTGATCTTTTATTACTCTATTAAACATAATTTATTACCTAAAATTCACATGATTCAACATATAATATTGAGAGGTCTATTTTCTTTGGGGCTTAGAATAATTATATAAAAAATTAAAACATGAAATACATCATCTTAATTGAAAACAACCTTTACAATACCACTACATTCCCTCGTACATAGCACTACATGGGATAAACTGAGGACATGCATAAGAAAAGGGTGAGCTATAAAGCCCAGTAAGGGAATAATCATGGTAGAAAATGAGGAATAAAATACATGTTAGACAATAGGAATATCAATAGTGCACAAGAGAAGCATAAACATAAATTCATGATAAAGCATGAAAATCATAACATTGAAATTTGGCAACAACACCTAACATGGAATTAACATGAGTTAATGCTCATAACACATAGATCATTAGGTAATCCTTATTTCACATGAAGCACAAGTAAAACCTCATTGCACTAGAATTGGAATTAGTAAACACCCATTGCACATGATGTATCATGACACTATACTTTACCTAATGAATTGGAGCGCTATAAGGGCACACCCTTCTTAAACATTTCATTTCATGCATAAGTGTGCCACAAGGATCAAATAACATGGATTCATAAAAAAAAATCATTTTTACAACGATAATGAAATGAGGAATTCATAAATGAAACTTTATAATCTATAATTAAATGTGAATAATGCTGAATACCCTTGGTAGAGAAATGGGCATGGTATTCACTACATAATGAGATTGGCTTTGAAAATCGTTGTCATTTCAGCAGCGTAACAACATGACGTAAGAATTCATAAAAATTATTGATGAGAGAGAAAGTGGTGTATCATCATATTTACATGAAATTTACAGTAAGGGGGTCATATATATACATTTCCCAACAATTGTAATGGATTTTATAATCATGATACAAAACAATTTCTTGAATGAAAAAGCGGATAGAGAAATTCCTTTCGGTATTTCGGCATAGTAACGGGTGTAAATGGGAGGCATTTAATGAGAGATAAAGTGGTTTCCCATAATTCAAACATAAATAGGGCACTATTGGGGAGTTTTGAAACCATACCCAAAAATTTATAATTAAAATTGAAAGGGCATAACAATTTAAATAAAATTGGACAAAAATTAGAATATAAGAAAAACCTTTACTTTGAAGTGTGCTTCCAACGGATTGAGAGAGGATTGAGAGAGGATTATGGGGATATTGGGGTACCTTGGGAGTATTTAGATAGGGGAGGAGAGAAGTTGTATGAACTCCAAATCCTTTTAGTGAAGAGGATGTGGGTGCTTGGGTGGATTTATATAGGAAAGGTGAGGGAATTCTTTATTATTTAGGTTTGGGACACCTCACATTAATCTAATCAAAACCACAAACCAGCCCATGGTTTTTTCCCAAGGTTTCTCGAAAGGGTAAGAGGAAGAAAATATTTAATAGGACCAAATTCCGAACATCTTAAAATAATGCGGTTGATTATGTAGAGGTGAGTCACACTCCCAAGGAAAACTATTTCAAAATACAAGATGTTTAATAAGCCTTAAAGGGTCTATTAATGATTTTTAAAATAATTCAAAAAAACCCAAAACAAAATTATTTTAATGGTAAAACATATATTGGCCGAAAATAATTCTTATGGTATTTTATTACATCACTATTGGGTCATTATGATGTCATAAAACACATTATATATTTAAACGTCATTTAATTTTTACCCAAAAATTTAATTGTCTTGGAAAATTATGAAAAATTCACTATTGGATAATTACGATGTCTTGATTCTAGAAATAAGAATTTTTTATCTAAATAATTTTCTAAATATTATAATTTTATCTTTTCAAATAAAAACCGACATTTAAAGAAAATTCACGGGTTTTGAAAAAGTTGGCTTTAAACCTTAATAAAAATTACAATTGCATTCATAAAATTATACAATAATATATATTATATAAAAATTATGTTAATAATAATAATATTTTATTAATAATATTATTTACTTCAAAAATCCATTTATTCATCAAATTATATTTCTTTGTAGACCATTAACTAAAAATACTATTTTTGCTTTAAAAACTATTTATAAGGTAACAATAATAAAATGAAAGTATATTCATTATTATATACAAAAATAATGTTCATATCCATAGTTATAATATCATGATACATAAGACCTTATAACACCCGTATAAGACCAAAGCGTAAGGTGTGCGATGGTAACACACTCTTGGTTGGCTAAGATAACATTGCTCGGGTGGTAATCTCTATCAACTTCTACTTCCCTGACAGGCAGATCCGTTTGATAAAAACATATTCATACTCATCTTGGGATTAGTCAAGAGTAAATCCCAATGATTCCACCTCCATTCCGAGCTCTGACAAATGAGAATCATATGGGGCATGTCTACTGAATGAGGCCATCAATTCTGTTTTCTCAGTAAATTTGATTTGTTAAAGCCCTATATTTATACGAATCATGTGACCATTGTTCAACAACTATATTAGCAATGGTCACAATTCATAACAAAAAACCAAAGATGTTGACATTTTATATTAAAATTTTACATATAAAAACATTTAATTATAACGAGAGGGATTTACATTAATGAATGTTTGGTTCATTACATTCTACCCCCCTTAAGAAATTTCCCCGTAAAAAATTTAATTTCCCACACTAAAACAGATTTTTGTAACTCTGGTTCATCATTTCCTCTGATTCCCACGTTACTGCATCAAACATGTGGTTTCACCACATCACCTTGATGACGGGCATTGCCTTATTTCATGGAACGTTTTCTTTATGCTCTGTGTTCTTCACTAGTTGCTACTCATAAGAAAGTTCATCCAATAACTATTCCACCTCTGAATAGAGTTTATGTGAAGAGTCTGGTATATACATTCTCAAGAGAGATACATGAAAAATATCATGTACTTTGGCCATTGTTGGTGGAAGTGCTAGTCGATAGGCCACAACCCCGACATGATCAAGAATCTAAAAGGGGTCGATGTACATTGGACTTAACATCCCTTTTTTTCCAAACCTCATGACCCTATTCCATAGAGATATACATAGAAATACAATGTCTCCAACATTAAAATCAATTTTTCATCAACGATTATCTACATAACTCTTTTTTCGACTATGGGCTTCCTTGATATGCTACTGAATGGTTTTCGCCAAATACACCATTTCTTCGACCATTTCATGTCCATGTAGATTGCGCTCACCGACCTCATCCCAACACACTGGTGTTCTGCACCTTTTCCCATAAATGGATTCATATGGTTCCATTTGGATGCTCGAGTGGAAACTGTTATTATAAGAGAACTCAAATAGTGTAATATGTTGATTCCATTCTCTATTAAAGTCCATTGAGCACGCTCTCAACATTTCCATAAGTGTTTTAATAGCCCACTCAGATTGGCCATCAGTTTGAGGATGATAGGTCATATTAAAGATCAGTTCAGTATTCAGAGTATAATGAAGACTCTTCCAAAAATTAGTGGTGAATCTTGGATCACGATCAGACACAATAAATAGTGGTACTCCATGCATCCTTACCACGTCTCTCTTATATATCTTTTCCATTTTATCCAATGATAAATTCTCCAAAATCTAAATGAAGTGTTCAGCCTTTGTATGACGATCCACAATAGCCTTTATTGCATTGTTTCATTTTGATGTTTTTGGATGTTTGGTGACAAATACCATGGTGATGTTCTCCCATTTCCATTCTGGGGAGGGAAATGGTTTCATCATCCCTGTAGTCATCTTCCACACTATGTTCAATTTCATACACACTAGGAACTTTGATGTATATTCATCGATCTCTTTCTTCATAATATCCCACCACTAATTCTATTAGATATCTCTATACATCATTGTTTTTTCTAGGTGAATAGATAAATTTGAACTATGTACATCATCAAAAATTTCCTTCTTCAGATCCAAACATAATGGAACACATAGTCTTTTCCCAAATCTGACAATTCCTTCTTCAATAACATTAAACTCTGAGGATTTCCATTTTCAGATATCTTCAAATTTTTTCTCAATTCCAACATCATCCATTTGAGCATCTTTTAACCTTTCCAAAAGTGACGGTTGGGAAAACAATTGGTTTTCCCTTATTTATGAGTCCCATGTCCATCTTCATCAATTCTAAGAATATTTGATCCTTTTCAAGTCTCATTAATGAACGAATTTCTCGGTCCTTTCTACATAGGGCATCCACCACCTTGTTTGCTTTACCAAGCTGGTAATCGATTGAGGAGTCAAAGTTTTTGTTCAGCTCTAACCATATTTGTTGGTGCATGTCCATATCATTCTTTGTTAATATATAGTTGAGGATTTTGTGGTCTGTATGTATTTCACACTTCTACCCAAACAAATAATGCCGCCAAATTTTCAAAGCGAAGATCACTGAAGCCAACTCGAGATCATGTCTGGGATAGTTTTTTTCATGAACATTCAATTTCCTTGAAGCATAGGAAATGACGTTGTAATGTTTCATCAATACACATCTCATGCCCTATTTCAAAGCATCACTGAATACCACAAAAAGTTCTACACTTGTTGGTAAAGTGATCACGGGCACAGTGATAATCCTATTTTTCAACTCCTTGAATATTTCTTCACATTCATCACTCCATGAAAACATTACTCCCATATAAGATAACTTGGTAAGAGGGTTGGAAAATTGTGAAAAATTTCTCACAAATTGTCGATAATATCCAACTAACCCCAATAAGCTACATATATCTGGTACCGATGTTGGCCTCAGACATCCCTCAATTGAATCTGTTTTGGAGGGATCCACATATATCCATTTTCTTGCTATAATATGGCCCAAGATTGAGACCTCCATTAACCAGAACTAAAACATGATTACTTTTCATAGATATTCTACTTCTGGAAGGTCTGTAGTACAGTTCACAGAAGCCCCTCAGGATCCTCCATGGTTTTTTATTATATCCAGATATCGTCTATAAAGACTACCACAAACATGTCAAGGTAATATTTGAAGACTCTATTCATCTTGTCCATGATGATTGCTAGAGCATTAGTGATTCCAAAAGGAATTACTATGAATTCATAGTGCCCATATCTTGAATGAAAAGCAGTCTTGGGGATATCTTCCTTTTTTACCCATCCTTGATAATATCCCGACTGCAAATCCACCTTGGGGAGGTATTGTGCTCCACGTAGCTGATCGAACATGTCATCTATTCATGGGAGAGGATAATTTTTCTTTATTCTGTTTTTGTTGAGCTCACGATAATCAATGCAAAGGCGCATTGACCCATCTTTCTTCATGATGAAGAGGACAGGTGTACCCAAAGGAGAATCACTTGAGCGTATAAACCCTTTATCCAGATTCTCCTGTAGTTGTTTCTTCAGCTCCTTAATCTCCACAATATCCATTCTATACAGAATCTTGAATATTTGAAATTCCCCAGGTATAAGATCAAGTGAGAAATCAACATCTCTTCTAGGCGGAAGTCTACTCAATTCCTCATGAAAAACTTCAGTGAATTACCTCACAATAGGCATGTCCTCTAAGATGGTTTCCTCCATACACTCAATCACCTGATCTAGATACACATTCTCATAGGGAAGTAATATCCACACTTAAGATGATACAGTTAAAAAAGATTTATCTTCCTCCTGGCACATGTAATGAATTTGGTGTTGATTCTCTACATGGAGATTGATTTCCCTCTCACAAAAACTTATGTTGGCTCTATATAAGTAAAGCTCATCCATTCCATGAATTGCATAAAATTCCACCAGAGGGAGTATGACGAGGTTTGCTGGAATGTTAAATACACATATTATGATAGGGGAGGAGTTATATTCTTAGGATACAATGATTTCCCCATTTTCCATACTCATTTACATCTTCACTTCCAAGATTTTTGATGGTTCTGGGATTTTTCTACTAAACATTCATGTCAAAAAGGAATGAGTAGAACCTGAATCAAAAATTATGTATGCTATTCTTGAATGAATAACTAGCGTACCTGTAACCACATAATTTTCAGGGTTCACTTTGGTAGTAGTGATTAAAAACGCTCAACCTTTATACCTTGGAGTTGGTTGTTTGCCTCCGAAAACCCTTGGATTAGTTCACTGATTTTAATGATGCCATGGTTCTTTGTAGTTGTAGAAATGAACAACAAGTTGCGGTTAGAATAGAGCGTTCCTCTCTTTTTTCGCAGTCATGGGTCTTTCTTTCCGATAGTTGACATCTTGGTTCCCTTCTCCTCCATAACTAAATAATTTCATCATCCCCTTTAGGCAATTTCTATGGTGCTTCTTTATGCACCTTTGTAAAGTGGGGTGCTGGATCTTTTCATCACCATTGGATTTATCCATCGGTGCTCCAACATTGGAGTGCACCTTCCAATTCCTATCCTCATGATACACCTAAGATTCTATGATCACCATTTAAACCTTGAGATCTCATTAGAAAATTTCCTCATAGCTATCGAAGTTACAGATCACCTGTGCTTTTCACATGCTAGGTTTCAGCCCACCAAAGAAGTGGTCAACCATGCATTCAGTGGTAACGTCAAAGCTGGAAGCCTACAATTAGAACCATGTGAATTTTTCTTCGTACGATCCAACAGATTCCTCATCTTTTTTACTTTAGGGCATGGAATTCCATTTCCATCATAATCCGGAGGGTGTGCAGAAAATATTTATCAAAAAACGTCTTCTGGAAATACCTCCATTCAAACGCCTCGATATCCTTTCAGGCTTAATATTTTTTATGAACGTCCACCATTGATCAACTTTAACTTCCATATGATATGAAACCAATAGAACCTTCTCTTTTTCTGAACATTGAAGGAAGAAGATGATATTTTCAATGGAGTTGATCCATTGTTTAGCGATTAAGGGATCAGATCATCTCTTAAAAGTAGGAGGCCATTGTCTCTTGAAGATAATTAGAGTGACTTCTTCTCTCTTAGGGGTGGTTGAACATTCCTCTTGACCCATTTTTCTATTCAAATATTGATTTATCTGATAGAGAAGTGTGACAAAGTTCTTGATTCTTGCTCCAATTGGATTGGGCTTCTAATTAGTGCAGTCGTCACATTAATCTTCACATCTGTTTTTAGCCCGAGTCCTCTTATTACTTGTCATTGCATTGAATAAAAGGAAAGTTATGGGTAACCCATAAAGGGTAATCCCAGGAAAAAACTAACAACTTATTAAAAAATTTATTTCCTTAACATATGAATCTATTGGCTTCAGTCTATGTTATCCATGATCTACTTTCTAGAATATATTGTTAGGTTGTTTTTTTGTCCCTTAATAATGGTTCATATTAATCTTTTGATTTTACCAAAGCATATCATCCAGGAGTGTTGTAACCATGAGTGCAGAAAGGCTCATTTTCGTGCACCATTTCCCATTCGAGTAAACCTCAAAGTGGTGTGTTTGGGTGTTACCCCCAGGATACATCTGTTACTTAACTGCCTCTACCTACTTGTAACCAGATATAGATGCATTTTATGGATAATAAACTTACTCAATACTCACCAAAATGTAGGATTTTTTATTATACATAGTCTTGTCTCTACGACTTTACTATTATTTTCTAATCCAATTCCCAAAAATAACTAAACATATCCACTGATACCAACTATGAAAACCTTGATATTTTATTACACAATTAATAATAATTTATTACATAAACATAACTTGTTACAATATAGAAGATTGAGTGGTCTAGTGTATTTGGGGATTAGGATCATTAAATGACAACTTAAAACATGAAAAACAAGAACTTTGTTGAAAACATCCCTTACATGACCACTACATTACCTCGTACTTAGCACTTCTTGGGATAACCTAAGGACATGCATAAGAAAATGATGATCTATAAATCCCAGTAAGGGAATAATCATGGAATAACATGAGTAATATTATTAATGTTAGACAATATTTATATCTATAGAGATCAAGAGAATCATAAAAATAAAGGCTTGATAATGCATGAAAATCATAACATGGAAATGTGGCAACAACACTTAACATGGAATTAGCCTGAGCCAAGGCTCATTGCACATGGAGCATGATTAAATCCTCATTTCACATGAATCACAAGTTAAACCTTGTTTCAATTGAATGAGCATGAGTAAACACCCATTTCACATGACGTATCTAGATATTATACGTTACCCAATGCATTGGAGCAATAAGGATGAACCCTTCTTAAGCATTTCATTTCATGCATAAGTGTGCCTCATTAATCATATAACATGGATTAATTAAACATAATAACTTATTCCATGATAAAGGTATGAGGAATAAATACATAAAACATTATAATAAATTTTTAAATGTGAATAAATGTGAATACCCTTTATAGAGAAATGGGCATGGTATTCACTACACAATGACATAGGCTTAGAAAATCGGTGCAATTTCAGCAGCGTAACGGCATGACGTATTAATTCATAAAAATGGTTGATGAGATAGAAATGGGTGTCTCATCATATGTACATGAAATGGAATGTAAGGTGTCATATAGATACATTTCCCAACAATTGTAATGGATTTTAGAGTCATGATACAAAATGATTTATTGAATGTAAAAGAAAAGACAGAAATTCCTTTCGGAATTTTGGCATAGTAACGGGTGTACATGGGAGGAATTTACTGAAATAGAAAGGGGTCTCCCATTATTCAATAATAAAGAGGGTAGTATTTTAAAGGATAAAATCCATTCCTCAAAATTTATAATTTAAATTAAAAGGGAATGAGAATTTAAGGAAAATTGGACAAAATGAGAAAGGAAGAAAAACCCTTACTTGGAAGTCTGCATCCAAAGGAATGAGAGAGGCTTGAGAGAGGCTTCTTGGGAGCTTGGGAAACCTTGGGAGGATTTTATAGAGAGTAGGGAATATGTTTGATGAACTATAGATACTTTGAGTGACGAATAAGTGGGATCATGTGTGGGTTTATATAGGGAAGGTGGGGGAATTCATTATTATTGATGTTTGGAACACCTCACATTAAACTAATCCAAACCACAAACCAGCCCATGGTTTTTACCAATGGTTTTGGGAAAAATTAATTGAAAAAAAATATTTTATAATTCCAAATTCCGAAATTCTTGAAATAATTGGTTTGATTATGTAGAGGTAAGTCACACTCCAGAAGAAAACAATTTTAAAAGACAAGATGTTTAATCATCCTTGAAGGGTCCATTAATGCTTTTTAAAATAAGTAAAACAATCCCAAAACCACATTATTTTTATGGTAAAATATATATTGGAAAATCATAATGCTTATAGTGTTTTATGACATCACTATTGGGTCGTTATGATATCATAAAACACATTATATATTTAAATGATATTTAATTTTTACCCAACAATTTGACTCTCTAAAAAAATTATGAAAACTTCACCGTTGGATCATTTCGACATTCACATTCCAGAAATAATATATTTTTTATATAAATAATTTTCTATAATGTTTCTTTTCACTTTTTAAATAAAAACTGACTTTTATCCAAAATTCTAGGGTTTTGACAAAAATGGCTATCAATCCGTAATAATTATTACAATTGCATTCATAAAATTATACGATGATTTATATTTAATAATAATTAAATAAATAGTAATAGTAATATTTCATTAAAATATTATTTAAATAAAAAATCAATTTATTCATCAAAATAAATTCCTTAGTTTAATATTAACTAAATATACTATTTGTGCATTAAAAATTGTTTACATGGTAGCACTAATAAAATGAAAGTATATTAATTATTATATACAAACAATAATGTACCTTAACATAGTGATAAGGTCTTGTTAAATACCCCTTATTACACCAGAATAATACCGAAGATTAAGGTGTCATATGGTGACAAACTCTTGCAGTGGATTGGATAACATTGCTCGGGTGGTAATCTCTATCAACCTCCACTTCTCTCATAGGCGGTCCTGATCAAGCTTAACATATTCAAGCTCAGCTTAGGATTGGTCAAGAGAAAATCCCAATGATGCCAACTCCTTTCCGAGATCTGAAAAATGGGCTTCGTATGGGGCATGTCTACTGGATCAGGCCATCGAGTCCTTTGTCTAAGTAAATTGGATTTGTTAAAGCCCTGTATTTATACTAATCATGTGATCACTGTTCAATGGATATATATGCAACGGGAAAAATTCATGTTATAAAACCAATGAATTTTACATTTTATATAATCATTTCATATAAATGACATTTAATTAGATCAAGAGGAATTTCCATTAATAAATGTTTGGGACATTACAATGGATATCACCAATATCAATAAACGAAGGATCTGTCTTTGTTAGTGATCAATCTAAAATCTGTGAAGCATGTCTTATTTGTGTGGTTTTATCCTATTTTTTTCTTATATCAATAACGGCTAAATTCCACTAATATAAAATTCTTCACACAACAATTTTTTATTTTTGATTGGTTTATATTATTATTTATGTGTTCTTTTTTACATCGTTCTAATGAAAATGAATCACGTCTAACCCAAAAAAGGATGAGGTTCACTCAATATTTTTTTGATTTTTTTGTTTTAATCCCTATTTTTTTGTATGATCATCGTGGATGATTTCATTGGCATTTTGTTTGATGAATACACGCCATGTTATTATTCAGTATCTTTTAAATGGCACAAAAAAATGATTAGATGGGGGAAGTTTATGATCGAGGGTGGATAAATGTGTGATTATGATGTCTGATCAAAGGTTGAATATCTGGTTCTGTTAGTTTTTCTTCTTACTGGTGTTATGGGGGTCTCATGTGTGAGATAATGGTTTATAATTTCAGTTTGAATAGAATGATGTAATCCATAGATAAAAAATTTAAAGGTTTTTTCAACATTCATAAATGGTATCAAGTGAGTATCACATACATATTGAATTCCAATTGTGTGGTTAATGATGTGTGGAGGAACCAAAAAATATGGAAAATTCCATAGAACAAAATGTATACCTAAAAAAAATAAACATTGTGTAAGCCCAACAATAGTTGTAGGGATTCTATGGAATGTTATGGAATACACATCAGGTGACAAATTTCACATATCATGTGTCCAATGATGGGAGGCTCAACATGTACAGTTGGAGTACATGGGAACAAATGTTTCTAGGATAAAAAATGTCGGAAGATTACATAAACATGGCCCAATACTCATAATTGAACAATATACATTTCTATGGCCTAATGTACACAGGAATTATTAGTTGTACATGGATATGAGAATTTGACACATTCATGGTACTGGGAAAACTCTACAAAATGTGTACCATGATATGACTCTATTTGTATCTAGATTTTTACATACCTTGTGAGATGGGGATATATATGAAGACTAGGGGTTGGAACGAAAAAACTGTGTACCCCTAATACATGCGATGCACTTATTCTAAGATGGTATAGAGTCCTCTTTCACCTCAGGATAGACTGTATTTAGTTGAGTATAGTCCCTTGGTCCATCCTTACTTGGGTACAACATGAAATTATGTCAATGAAACTTTATTGATATCCACTCTATGAGTTATTAATTGTATAGTGTTTTTAGTATAACTCCCTGAGGCTTGGAGTGAGATCCTCTCTCTTATCCTTCCTTAGTTGGGTTCTTAGTATTGACATGAACAAAATTCATAAGACATTAACCCTATATGTAGATGACAAATCTAGTACGGTTGGTGGTATCCCCCATATTTCATGGGTGTGATCCAACATATGGAAAACATGTTCTTTAGAGATACAATGAGTAATTCTAGGTTAGGGCCTAATGATCATGACCTCTTGGTGGAGCGTGATCAGTGAGATAATTACTAGTGGAGTGTGTGCTCCAGTTAAAACAATTTAAAATCCTCTAGTTGTATCTTCTTACTTTCTGTATTGTTTGAGACCCACTTGATACTAGTTTTCCATAATGAGTATATATAGGTGTTTATTATTTTTATGTCTATCATCTATTTTACATATCATTTATCGAGTTGGCTAGTGTTTATTATTTATTCATATAAATTTTGGGTCATCCCACTACATATTATTATACTCACCCCTACATGTAATTTTCCCACACATGTCAGGTCTAATGAAGAGAACATTAAATTTAATAATGTGGTAAGAGGAAAAATAGGAGGTGGAGTGTATATGTTCTTAAAATGAATTATTTGTTTACTAGGTAATTGATTTGACATTAGTCCTCTCCTTCTGAGTATGATGGACTAATTTTTAGTTTTGGTTGGGCTTGAATTTGGACCTATATTTATTTATGTATTTTTCTAATACTCTAATTGTGTGATATAGGTTGTGCATTCATTGGTATCAATTTCATTGTTTTACATTTCATCATTGTATGGTCTAGGATATGTTTTTATGTGTACATGTACATTTAGATAATGTCTCCAATGTTGGTGAATTTCCTACTTCACTCTAGTCACCATCCCCTTGGATATCAGTGGAATACATGTGGTAGACACCATTGGCTTATCGACGGCTAGGCTGGACCTAGTGGTTTAATTTGGGACAATAATGGACCACTCCTATACTTACAAACTACTCCTCATATTTTGATTGTAAATGAAACACAAGAAACCCTATTATAAATGGTACAATATTCTTCATCTTATATTTTATATAATTCTTAACCCTCCACTATAATTTCCCTCTTTATGTCAAAAATATATTTCATCTAAATAATTTTCATGGAGGACCATTTTAAAAATCGCAATAAAAATTGTTTCTAATTATTCTAATTACATATTATAATATATAATTAATTTAAAAGTTAACATTCCTATCCCAAAAATTAGAATTAACTTTCCTATATATACAATTATAAAGGGATTTATTTTCAATTAAATTTCATAAAATATCCCATGGATTAGTAAAAAATGCAATTATAAATTATATAAAACATTGATGTCATTGTATAATAACTGAATTCAATTGATTATAGACATATATTAAAAAAACATAAAAAACATATATGTTTCAATTATCATTGTCCCCATAACCAATTGATTATCACTAATTCAATAGACTACTATTATAGAATATAAGCTAATGTTTATTTTTAAAATTGGCCAATGTTACGATAACATTATCGTGACACAATTACACCATTCTCCTGTATTCTCATCATGAATCGTCCCAGATACCCCAATACCATGATAAATGAGTCGATCCCAACTTATCAGGAATTCAATTCATGATCCACATGGGTTATAGACTATCACATATCATTATATATCTTAAATTTGTGATCATATTTCCCTCAAACACATTGGAAGAAACATATACATATTCGTATTCTAAAAGAAACTCCAAAATGAGATAGTACTAGAAACCAAACAGTTACACAAACCAAATTAAAACAAAAAATCACTAGAAAGTGAAGATAAAATATACTATTTCCCAATAGACACATTACTCCATGATGAATAGATTGATAGTGATTACATCCCTTTAGATATTTCCCCTTACTTGAATATGGGATAAATAAATCTTTATACACTAGAAGGAAATGGTAGGTTGTGAGATAAAATCCCATCAGGGTCTCACCAAGTGCTCCATATAATAAGATTACAATATGAATAAGCCAAATAGTACATTAAATTTTATATAAAACATGCATTGTAATTTAATAGAATATTTAGAACAAAACGTGCTTTTTAATTTGATTGATTGAAACATTGTAAAAAATGGCTTAAGAAACTATTTTATATAAAATATTTTTTATAAATACATATAAATTTGTAAACTAGTTTTAAATCAGATGGAATAATTATAAATATAATTTAAATAAAGAAACATAGTCCTCCTCCATGTAGGATTAAATTTTTAGGTCATGGTATCCTCACATAAACAAATAGGTGATCACAGAAATATCTGTACACACATCCATCAGAAATTTTCCAAAGTTGAATAATGAAAAAACCCATCAAGGATAGATCATATGACCTGTTATTATTTCATTTTTTAAAGCATCAAATATAGAATGTTTGTCCAAAATAATTAAATTAATAACTAGTCATGGATGTTCTTAATCAGTTAATAAATAATGAAAAAACTATTTTAAATTTTTTTGAAAAGAAATAATCCCATTAACCATTAAAATATATAAATTTCTCTTAAAAATCCAAATCATCATTTTTTAATCAAATAGAGGCTTTATCAAGATAAAACCAAACATGGGTTTATATCAAATCATTTTAATACATTTATCTCCAATACCAATTTCATAAATTAGTTGCTTAAATCAATTTCAAAATTCCATAAATTTCAAATCATTCCCCAATTCAATGGAATTAGGCTTTTCCCCTAAAGTAAAAAACTTTTCATTTTATATCTCATTTCCTATAATATTTAATTGCTTCCAAACAATTTAATGAAATTTAACATAAATCATGAAAACAAAGGGTTATAAAATTAGAGAAAAATAGAAATAACTGCCAACCATTGTACATAGATCTCACATCATAATGCCCACAATGAGAAGAACTAATGACTAACTTCAGAAATAGATATCAAGGAATAAAAACTAGATCCGTGATAAAAAATGATGACTTTTAAATCAATTACAAATAGAAGATATATCAAACTATAAGGAGGATTTAATAATATATAGATACTGAAATAATGGATTAATAACTCTTACTATAGGGGAATCATAAGACATTCACCATAACTCTATCCAAATAAATATATGTTTAAATGTGACAAAATAAAATTTATTGATCCTAAAATGCTGAAGAATTTGAGATAGGGTTCAACGAGATCATTCATAACATAAAATAAGGGTTTTAGATATTGAAAAATAGAATAAAAATTTATGCATGCACAATTTGATGGAGGGGGGATTCTTGGTTTCTCAAAGAGTGTTCCCTAACCATACATCCCAATAATGGCATGCACAATTTCTACGAGGAAGGAAAGTAGTATTTCAAACCATCTGATATTCGGTAAAACATACTATGTTTAGGTTTTCACCATTTACTAATGGTGGGGGCACAATATTGGAAAACCTCAATTCAACTATGCAAAACTGATTAACTTAAAAAAATATCATGAAATTTATCATAGAACCACTAAATGATACTAAACCAAAGCCAGATCAAAAGGAAGATTTAGGAGAATCTGAAATGAATAAAACATATTTACAACATACACACTATAGAAACTACTTGTCCATAGAAATCCAATAAAAAATTATTCTTATCAAATAAGTGAGTCCATTCCTCGCTAACTATATAATATTTATCACTAGTGACATGATTATCTGAACGGTGCTTCAATAGAAAACAAAAAAAAAATTCATACTATCATGAAGTAAATTGGTTTTTGAATATTATATCTTAAACATGATATCAATCATAAATATATTAGACCCAACATAGAGATCACTCCAACATAGAATTTGTGATGGATTCGAATGAAAATTTTTTAGATTCAATATATGAAACATGTAAGGAATTCCCATCTACCATTATGGAAGTGATACATGGTATTTCAGTTTCTTTATCTGTTAAAATCCCACAAAATGTCCCACAAAATGAGTTTAATGTTTCCCTTACAACACAAGATTTTAATAACCCATAATAGGTGAATCATTCAAGAACACCTGATCACTAACTACAAATATCAACAGCCTGCAGTGAAGATAATCATATGATTTAAACCAGATCTTTTCCATCACCAATGTCTAAAAAATAAACAGAATTATCAATATTTTCTATTTAACCATGCTTTGTCTAACATGGAAATATTTACTGATCAATGACCAACAAAAAATATATTAATAAGGTTGGAAAAACAATGAATCGAAATTTTCCATTATTGAGGATATGATTTCCCTAGGTTATAGGTGATGTCAAATTCGATGGAATAAATGTAATCCTCCAAAAACCCCAGGCATAGATTCAATAATTTTTTAGATTATATATAGCATATAATTTTTTGTCAAAATACATGGTAAACCCTTCTTTGGAAAGGTAATCCACCAACCCTTATGCTCATGCATCACAAATAAGACTTAAAGGTCAGGGGTCACATAATTATTATCATGTTCACTATGATACTATGATTCACAGTCTACCACATGATCACCCTACATAACAGCACATGCCAAAACTATACCCAATGCATCATAGAATAATATGTATCCATATCGGGCCTCTAGAACAGTCCAAACTAGCAGAATACACAAAATTATTTTCAATTCGAAAAACACCTATTAAATTTTCTATACAAGGAAATTATTACTCCCTTATATGTTAGATTAGTAATTAGAGAAGACAACTTCGAGAAATCCTTTACAAACCTGTCATAATAGCCAGCTAGTCTAAAGAAGTTCTAAATAAAAAAACAAAATTCATTGGTTTTTGCAAAAGAATAAAATTATTCACCTTATCAGGATCAAATAATATATCATGATATGACAACACATTTCCCTATTACATCATTTAAAAATAGAGAAATCAAATTTCAATATCATTTATTAAAAATAGTGATTTCTCAACAATTCCATAACTCCTCTAAAATGAAGTACACAATCCTCATCGTACATAATGTAAGAAAGAGATTTCATCCAAAGATACCAACATGAATGTATCATGATACACATTGAGAATCATGTTAATAAAATCAATATAGACTACTAGATAATTGGTTAGACCAAATGGCATGAAAATATACTCAAAATTTCCATAACTACTCGAGAATGCGGTTTTTGAAAATGTCAGATTATTTTATTTTAAACAGATGACAACCATATAAGAAATTAATATTAAAAAACACAACACCAAGTTTGTATTGTAAAAAATACTTTAATATAAAAGAATAGATACCAGCGCTTTACCATTAATCGATTGTGATTTAAATAAACAACACTAAGCCGAAGTGACCCACCAGCTTTCTCAGCCAGGAGAACAGGAACCACCAATAGTGACTCTCCTAGGAATATAAATGATTTCAATAAAAGTTCATCCAACGGAGACTTATAATCCATAATTTCAGAAAGTTCTTTTTGGTAAAAAATAATACAAAGTAGTAATGTTCAAGGTACAAAATCAAAAGAAATCAGTCCGTCTCATAATAATGGAAAACTGATAAAGTAGGAAGGAGAATCATTGGTATACTCCTGAAAAAATATAGGCAAATAATAAATAAACTATTCTCACTATAAATCAAATTAAAACTCTAATATTACTTTCCCTTCCACCATATAAGATATTTGAAATCTAATCTACATCGGATCCCATTCTCCTAGAAAGATGCGCCACACCCCTTTAGGAGAATTAAAAGTGACCCACCGAAGATAGAAATAAATAAGGGTTTTTTTATTAATGATCCATTAAAACCCAAATATAAGGAAAATAACCAATAATAAGAATATATGAATAGGACAACAAATATCTCTCTCTTTATTCATTATGAGTAGTGTATAAATACCCATCTCATATTATAAATTATTCATATAATGGTTTACCAGAATCATAATACAAGATGAAATAAAAGAATGATATTCACCAATATGAAATAATGTAGTCACAAAAGATGAAGCAAAAGTGATGGTACCTCTCAAAACCACGGGACCCATATCAGCTTACTCTTGAGACTCTTCTACTACCAGAAGAAGATTAATTTTGGATAATTGTGGGTATAACCCCTATATTCATCATGTATCTAATATAACCATATTATTTTTAGGTTATGATGATCTTGTGTCACTACATGGGGTAGAATAGACGTGAAATAACAACTTTATGTGACATGAGTGTCTACAGGTTCAACATTTCATGGTTTCCTTTGTGAAAACACATTTTGAGTGACCAATCATTACACACCTGTAGAAAATGAAATGGTATTTTCCTATAGTTTCATTTTCTATAGGAGAACCATTCAAATATAATCATCCATTAAAATTGTATTCCTTCCCCATTAAATTGTTGTAATTAAATAAACTACTTCTAAGAGAAGAAGGAACTACAGAAAAAGTTGAATTATTAGACATAAAATGCTTAACCATCAATATTCTATATAGAACCTCAACATAAGAAGGGAGCGTTAGCATGAAAAAAGAATGAAAATAATAATGAATTTCCATATCAATCTTTTGAGTATTGATCATCTCATTCAAAATAGTATCATGTGAAAACAACACAAGTCTAAAAACTGACTTGAATTTTCAATCATGGTCTTGTCATCGTGCTTCAGATTGGAAAACCCTATAGACTTAACCAATAACATCAAATATACATTTAACTATCCAGTGAAATGAACATAAATTTTACTGATTTTGAGTCCCCCATTCATATTATTCATCACCATATTGTCCCACAGACTCCTAGGTCATTCATGATTTTAGATAGAACATTTCACCTTGAATGAATCAAGAATATTTAGGAACTAAAAAATAGTTTTATTATTATTATCCATTACATAGTCTCATGAGGATTTTTAGAATGTTTAAACACTTATGAATTCTATAAAAAATAAATAATGGTCATGATTTCAAGACCCATCCATCTGAGGATCCACAACATGAGACTCAATTGGAGTGGGTACAGGTGATTGTCCCAATGCTTGGAAAACATGTACAATAGACACAATTGAATTCAGGGCCACTAGAGAATTTAATCAATTTGGTTCATCAACAACCTCATCCTAGATTTGATTCATACAACTTCCGATATTTTTTATTCACAAAAACATTAGAAAATAAAATTTTAGATTTCATAATGATACACAGATTGACAAGAAAACATTGAAACAAGGAATATAATACCATTATATAGGTAAAGAGGGTTTTTATTTAAAATTATATAAATCAAATAAATGTAATATTAAATAAATTTTTGTCAATATGGTTTTCCCTAACAACAAATGGTGACTTAAATCTAATAACGATGACCGATATATATACAGTAAATCATTACTACCTCTTGTGGACCAATAAGATCACAAAATTCATACTGACATTAAGGAAATATTTTTAACCTTACCCATTGATTAAAAAAATATCATGATCCATCTTGAATACCAATTCACATTGATATCTAAGCTGATCCTGACAAATCCTGAAAGTATTTCTTGATCCCCATGTGTTGGGGACTAGCATATGACATAATACATGATAAAACTTGGAATAGGTTTTCCTGAAACACAACTGAACAAAAATATATACATATCAGTATTCTAAAATAAACCCCTAAATGTGATATTACTAGAAACCAAACATATATATAAGACAAATTATAACAACAATATAAAATAAAGACATGATAAAACATACCATGTCTTAATGAATACGTCACTATAAGATCAAGCGATCAACAACCACCCCCTCGGACTGGATTATTCCCCTCTCTCAAACATGGTAGAAGGAAACTATCATTCAGCTGAAGGAAAAGGTATGGTGTCAGATAATATCTAAGTAGAGTCTCACAAAATTATTTCAATAGAAATTAACCAATCATGCTGTCAATTTTAAATGAAAAGTTTATTGGAATAAAATTTCATATTTAGAACCAAACATGATTTTCATTTTGACTTTGAGAAAAATTCTAAAAATGGATTATGTAGTCATTTTATTAAAAACAGTTTATATAAATCTCAAAGCATGTGTAAATTTGCTTTAAAAATAATTCTATATATTTAAAATTAATTACAAAAAAGTGACATGGTAATATCCCAAGAGATATGATAGTTCTATGTTATGGGATCCTAATAAATTGAAATAATTTATGCCAAAAATATGTGTGCACACATCCATCATACCTTAGTTAAAGAAATCTAATCAACATCTCATCCAGGATAAAATCAAGTATACTATTTTTTATAAAAAAAATAATAGCTATAATATTTGTCCCAAATAAATAACTAACTACCAAGTATTGGATGTGCTGAAAAAATAAATCAATAATGCGAAAACTATTATGACATTATTCAAAATATAATTTTCCTATTTACCATATTAATATTCCAATTTATCTGTAAAAACTAAAACTTGTTTTTTAATCAAATAATGCCTTTATTCATGATAAAAAAATCATGGGTTATTGTCAAAATATATGAATCCATTTATCTAAAATACCAATTTCAGATATCTGTTTCAAAAATAAATTTCATGATTCAATCAATTTTAAACAACACACCAACTCATGGGAATTTTTGGATTTCCCCAATATACCTACCAATTCACTTTGAATCTAAATTTCTATAAAAATGGATTTTATCAAAATAATTTAATTCCATTTAACTAAAATAATTCAAACAAAGGGTTATATAAATGGCAAAAAAATAGATAGAACCACCTACATTTATATAAATATCTCCTATCACAATGCCATAAACAAGAAGAAACAATAAAGAATGGAATAAATGGATACCAAATAGTCAAACCTAGATCCAAGATCCAAAATTAGGGATTTTAGATCCATATATAATATAAGATCTAGAAAACTATAAGCATTATAGAAAAGGGTGTTGGACATAATGAATATGATAGAACTCTTTCCTGAGGGGAATCAGTCAACATTATATAAGCTTAGATATGTATCAGAATAGGTTTGGAGGAGACAAAATAAACTCGTGGGAGACTCCAAAGAAAAAAATCACGTTAGAGTTTAATGGGATTCCTTTGAACATAAATAGAGGGTTTAAGGACTTTAATAAATCAAAATCAATATTTTCGCATACCTAGTTTCCTAGAGAGAAATACATGGATTCTATAACAATGGGCCTTAACCATGCATCCCTCTAATGGGGTGCACCATTTCTATATAGTGGGAGAACTGTATTTCAATCTCTATACCATCCATATAAAGAACATTTATTTTTTAATTCATGGTTTACCAAGGGAGAGTACCCGTTATGGGGAAATCATGCATCATCTGCACACATCCCCTCAGTTACAATAATTTCTAGATTTTCCCCCAAATAACCCATATATGATACCCAACTAAAGCAAGATAAAAAAGGGTTGATGATTATCTGAAAAGTGTAATAGGATGTTCCAACTTCTTTTGCTATAATCCTTAATATGTGCTAATGTTTAGTAATAAAAAACAATGTTACTGAAATTTATTCATGATGATTGACCTCGTAAAAAATAATTAAAAGGAATTGATGACTGAATGGGTTGTAATAGCCATTTTAAGAAATCAACCTGAAAAAATCGAAGAAATCGATAAATAATAAAAGAAATAATATTTTTCATTCCATTAAATCTTTTAGGATTTTAATTTTCGGAAATTTAGACATCATTGTTACACAAATAAATATGACAAAACAAAGTGGAAATTTTCCCACCTTATCCAATATTCCGTTAATAAGAAAAAATGTATGATATAACAGGTATCATATTATTTAATTATCATAAAATTTATAATTTTTACCTAATACTTGTCCCTATTCCTTCATAATTAAATTTTAAAAAAACCATAAAAAATATATGAACAATGAATAACATATTATGAGATATTTAAAGAGAACGAATGAAACTTGTTAATCCATGAATACTCATTAAAATTTATTTTGATCCTAATAATGTTATAGCTCAAAATAAACATTCTTTTACAAAATAAACAACCATCACAACATAAATATTTTCATAACACATTTAATATTAAATAGTAATGGAAAATAAGTTATTATGATTTCCTAGAATCTATGGAAAAATCATGATTAAATTTTCATTATGATTTATATTTCACCCTTCAGAAGTATCCAATCTTTACCTTTAAATATAATATATTTAGCTTAACATTTTAAATAATAATATCTTTGTGATTACCCATATCAGGAATAGATTAATCTTCCAGTTAAATTAAGTGATAGTATTTGTATTACTCTTATAATCAACCTAACAAAGGCAAACACCATCCAAGTAAATTTCAATAATTCACTTATGAAAAACTGAACTGGATAACTTTATTAATTTACCCATTTAATTTCATTGCTCTATCGAGATCACCAATCATTGTGATCTCTATCAGGATCAACCATCATCAAGTGTAATATTAGGCTCACACATCCACATTAATAATTATGATGATCAATAACATAATAGAAACACTTGAAATATTTCATTTCCATAATCATGATTATAAAATATTTATGTGCACCTATAGAAAAAATATTTCATGACATCTAAATATCTATTCCATTTAAAACAATTTAAAAATTCCTAGAACAAATGAAATTAGGGTTTAAAAAACCATAAGATATGTAAAGGAATCCATCCATCGAATAATGGTTATAGAATATTTCAAGATATTTGATTTTATATACATAAAAATATGTCATTTATCTTTCCTTTTGCATCAAAATGTTTTAAATGTAATACATAAAAAGATTCATTTTAAAATCTATTAAATGAATGTAAATGTTTAAATAAAATTTTCTTTATAAATACTTAATGTACATATAAATAAATCCCAAAAAATTAATGTATATGGTCTTTGAAGAAAAATATAGTTTATATATTACATTACAATCTTTTATATTTTTTAATATAAAATTTTCCTTAAATCGTGTCTGACACATCATGTATGCTTTTAACATCCTTAATTGTAAAAATATGTTAACTGTTGACATTATCAGAATCGTTTTTCATGCTTATTAATTCAATTTTTCTATATACTAACATTTCATTTATTATTACATATTCAACAATGATGTTTCACGTGATTGGATGAAATTTGCCTCATATTTCAAAATGACTTCGGTAGGTTGAAAATGGTAAAAGTATTCAATATTAAATAATCCATGGAAAAATAATAATTTCCATGTTATGGTACTAATAAATTAATTTTTCATTAAAATTATACCATGAAAGATGGTTATGAAAATTGAATTTTTTTACAAGCATGTAAGTATTGGCTCATACGTACATATGAGTTAATCATTACTTTTTCAAAGATAATTATGGAAAAATAGTAGAATCATTTCATATATAAATTAATATTATATTAATAAAATATACTTTTCTATATGTATATAATTTTATGTATATATCATTGATGTGATGTGGTGATAAAAAATGGATCCCATGGATTCTTAGGGGTGGTAATCCACACTTATGCAAGAATGTCAATTTAATATTTTAATGGAAGGAAAGGACAAATAATAGATGATATATTATCATTATAAAATTTTAATTAATTAATAAATATTATATCTATACATAAAATCCTTCATTATATCTAGTTGTGTGAGGGGGTAATGGATGACAATGTTTATCTATTAGTGATGTGGTAGTCCGTCATAAATATAAATGATGGGTTCATTTCCCATTTTTTGGAATTGGAGATGGATATATTTTATTCTAATATAATTTCAACATATTATTTTTTGGAATATTAATAATTAATTATTTAATTATTATTTAATAATATTAAAACAAGGTAAATTAATAAATAATATAAAAATTCTCATTTAAATACTCTAACTCTTCTCAAAACCTCATTTGGTTTTTTGAATGGGGAGATTAAATTCCTTTCATCTATCCTATTATTTTTTACTGTTGGTAAATTATTTATGTATCATCCCCCTATAATCATTCTACATGAATCCTTCTAATCTATTGGATTTGATTATTTTTAAATCGGTTGGCTCAATTATCTTAATTTGTCGATTCGCTTCTCCTCTGAGAATGAATACTATTGGCTTTCATATTAGAGTTCATGTAGTTTTGGGGGTTTAATGATGTTTGTCATAAAATGGTCCCATGTGTATGATTTTATAACTAAATCCCCTATTTCACCTCTTCAGTTAGTCTTCCTAGATGACTTATTTCAATTCATCAAACTAATTACCCTCTTCCATATGGATAAAATAATATGGAATCCCATTAAGTTGTATTCTGCTAGTGAATACCTCCCACGTCTACCAGTTTCACATGATTGTATGCAGGATGAACTTACACAAAACCTACCTTCATTTATGTGGCATTGGAATGGTTATGTTTTATTTAACAAGAAGTGGGATATGAAAACATACCTAGATACCACTCTAATCGTCTAAATCATGGAAAGTACCTTGGAAATTTTATCCCTTGGAAGGACCCCAGGGTAATTATTAATGTTGGAAAACCTTAACCATTTAAAGGGAAATTAGTTTGGAATGATAATGATTGAATGATTCCTAATGAGAAAGTAGAACACATTAATTCTATAGTCCTAGTAATATATTCATCCACCCCAAATTCCAGCTTAACATAGCTTCAGGGCCCTCATGTAGATGTTTTCTCTAGTTTTGTGTATATAGTCAACAAATTTGAACATATAATAGAAAATTTAAGAGTTTTTCCAACCAGTCATCAGAAGTAACAAGAGACTCACTCTATTGATTGTGATACTAACCCTGATGAGGATGACCAATAACATCAAATTGAGGATGAATATCTACACTCGGGCACAAAAATAGGTTAGAAATATTTTATTGATTATAATAGATGTATCACCTTATATCCTTTGACGATAGGAAACATCATTGTTTAATCTATTTTAGAGAGAACTATAGTGGCAAGATCCTCATGGATTTGAATGTATGAAATCAAAATCCCACCACACCAAATGTTCAATGAAAACACTTCTCCTGGAGGATCCTCTAATGAATATTATTCTTCAACATTGGATTAAGAGGACTCCGACACCGATAAACATTATCAATATGGTAGAATTAAGATAAAAAATCACCCTCTTGTGATTAAGGAAGGATTAAATGTGGACTTATACACTTGGAATAAGGAATAATGATGGTTGTATTTTGGATGATATCATAAGAATAAGATATATGTTTATGATTATATTTGTATTAGATAACATATGCTTAATAGATTGTAATTTGATATTGATCCAAAAAAAGTTATTTTTATTATCATCAACTATGGTGGAAATAAATATTTTGTAGGAATAGTGTTTGTGTATTTGTTTTCTTCACTTTTGAGGTTTTCCCCATATTTTGATTTCTGAATAATTAGATTTTTTGGATATAGGGTTTTTATTTCCCTGTTAGTTATTTGAAAAATTGAAGACTAATATCTTATTGATCGTAGATAGTTTTTAATGGAAATCTATTTCTAGTCACGCTTTTGAAATGATAGAGGATGATAATACATTTGGAATAATACTATATACCTCATTTTAACATACTTCTTTTTAATGTTTCTGTTAGTCAAAACTACATGGGTTTCTATACATGGAATTAATACAAAAAACTGGTTTTATGTTTACTTGATGAAAATTAAATTGGTATTCACAGCAAAGCTCACAAAAACCCCTTATATTTTTAAATGATAAAACAATTCATGAATAATTAGAATCATTAAATTTTGGATCAATGAGAGCTATTCCATTATACCCAAATTCCTTTAAGGAACATAAAATATATTCATTGAACCTTTATAGTTTTCTAAAACTATATGTGGATGAATGGATAAAACAGTTGATATTGAGTAGTTTATCTCTGAAAATGAAACTCAACAAACATTACTCAATCCTTAAATGACTAATTATAATGTATAATCAATACAACCAACTAGATACTATGAAATGTTTTATTTTTTAGTTTGGACTCTTCTAAATAGTAGATTCTTAACCTGAAATTCATTTAATTAGGACTATAGAGATTTTTTTCTATGGAGATGGATCCAATTGGGGGATGGAAAAGGGAGATCAATTTTGGGGAACCAAGGTTTATTTTTTACCACTTGAAGGCTAAATAATATAAGATAATTATATGATTGTCCGTGATTTTATGTTGTAATAGACGTGTAATGTCATGGAACTCTTTGGTTCATTAACATGTTGAATTCTAGTGGTTGGGGTGTTCAAGGAGGTCAAAAAGGCTCTTCCCCATCAAATTACCAAATTTCTAGTTCTGTGAACATTGTTTCTAGATTTATGAATATTGTCATGGTGTCATAGAAACGGCGAGTCTCAAGTGTCACAGTGTCATAGAAACAGAATATCTATAGTCTCATGGATGATCTATAATGTCACTATGTCACAAAAAACGGTGAGTCAACAGTGTCACGGTGTCATAGAAACGGTGATCTTACAGTGTCACGATGTCATAGAAACGAAAGATCTTCAGTATCACAAAAGATATACAGTTTCTTGGTGTCACAGAAACTATGATTCTGTAGTGTCATAGTGTCACAGCAACAAAATATCTATAGTGTCACGGTGTTAGAGAAATGGTATGTCTATAGTGACTCGGTGTCACAGAAATGGTGAGTCTACCATGTTTCCATACTGGTGAGTCTAAAATGCTTCCAAAATGGTTAGCCTATAATTTTTCTAGACCAGTGAGTCTACAGTGTTTCCAATACTATTTCATATTTCTTTTTCCAAATTTCCAAATTTTCAAATTTAACTAATTTAACATTTTCTTTGACCTAAAATGTATTCAAGGACTTGTTTTAAAGAATTTAAGTTACTTAAAATCCCATAAATCACAAATTTGTTTTTTATGTCTCGGGATACATTTAAATGGTCAAAATTTGTGGTTTAATGCGATCCAATTTTATTGGAAAATCCAATGTATAGTAAATCGCATCATTGTTAAATCTTCTAAAGGGACTATATAACATCCTTCTTTTTCTTACTCCTTGATCTATGGTGTGAGACACTCAAAACATTCATTCCTTCTTATAAGAGTCGTGCAATCAAAATTTACTCCTTGGATTGGTTCTCCAGGAAATTTTTATTACTGCAAGTGCACCATCTATTTTTTGTGCAACCAAGCAATATCGATCAATCTTCAATATAATTTTTGATATACCATTGTTATTTTTGGTTCATCTCAATATGTTTATCCATTCCATTTTTTAATGGTAAATCAATGTTCCAAATGGACTTATTGTGGGTGTTGACTGGTGTGGTGGCGTCTCTGCATCCTCACGTGGATAAATTTGTCATGGGGGGAGGAGATCGTAACCAATTGTGTGGTTCGTTCTTTTATAAAGAATGTCCAGAATATTTGAGGTATTGATTTTTTTTCTTCTATTTTCTATTACATGAAATTGTATAGTTAGAAAGATTTAGCCACTAGATCACAATGGAATTGAAATAATAAATATTTAAACTGGATAAATAAATTAATATTGTTTGTATGTTATTTCCACATTTTTTTCTTGATTGTGTGTTATCTATGATTTCTTTTTTTTTCTTTTCGTTCGTGAAGTAAATTTGTGAATAACATAATTACGAAATTAATTTATCACTGTTTGGATAAATATTATGTGGCATGCACATGAATCTGGTTCTTCTTGTTGAGATATGATATTAATAAAATTGATATAGTAATCATGTTTAATTATTTGTGATCGATTACTATTTAGGTTTCAAATAGTTGGATCCTAAAAATAATTAATCAGTTATTTCTTGATGGATTAAATGACATATTTATTGATAAAACAATAATTCCTAGTAAGTTTCTATATTACCCTCTTATTTGTTTTAGCACCAAGAGCCCAATTGATATGATATTGTTTTCTGATTCTTCTGTTGTGATGTGGTCCTAGATGGCAGTTGGGATATGTCACGGTAGGGAGGCCTATTGATTATGGTGGTAGTTTATTCCTTTAGTAGCGAGATGTGTCAGTTTATACAAGTGGGTGTCAGGAAGGACACGTGGGAAGATGAAACTGGTTGGATGTGTATTTTTTGTTTCATGCTATTTTTTGTTGGTGGTTTATCTTATTTACTTTCCAAACTGCTCATGGAAGCTGGTCTTGATTACCCACCTTTGATAAAGGGTTGAAGACACACGGGGAATGCCATGTGATTTCCATGTTTTTCTTCTCAAGGTAGGATGGGTCTACACTCTTACTATATGTGGAAAATACTTGAGGGTCAGTTGACCTACTCACCATTTTGATCACCTTGTGTTTATCATCTTAGAATTATTTTCTAGAATACATGGGAATGGGAATTTAATGTTGTTAATAAATGATTGAATAAATAATGTTATCCCATGGGGGTAGAGATTGTTGTGATTCAATGATGAGGTTTACATTTGATGGAAAAGTGGACTTTGGGTGTAACTCTAATGAAATATCATGTGGAAATCCTTAATCATTAATTAATGTTTAAATAATTAATTAACATATTATTCAAATAATTAAAAAGGGAATTAAGTGATGTAATAATGTTCTTTAAATGGTTGTGTGTTTATAGGATACCAAGTCTTGGACGTTGAAGCCAGGAGCCTGGGAGACATTAGCTATAATTGAATTTAATACTAGTTTATGACCATATTTTGGTTTTGATATATAGTATATTGTGTAATTTTTATGATTCTATATGCTACTCCACCCTGTCAGTTAGGGTAACAGACACCCTATGGATTCTGATCCCTATGGGTTGTTTTCCCCAGCATTCTGGTGGGAGGATGGATGGTTGACTTCCCCCTTCAACCACCCTCTCTTCTCTTTGAAGTCATTTGTTCTGGTAGGTACAATGGTTCAGTTTCCCCAAATATGTGGGTAGAGGGTTTTAATGTCTTCTGGTTATTCACAATCATATATTCTGGATATGGTATCCTATGGACTACTATAGGTTTAATATGTATATTTTTTGATGGCATGAAGATCCTTAATTGGTGTCTGGGTTTTAATGGCTTGATGTATAATGCCTGACGTGTGATACATATTATGCGAGCTCTGGTGGCTACTAGGAACTACCTAGTTATTTCATTTATGTGGATGATGTGGTTTTTTCAGGAGGTTCATGTTGTGGTGCTTCATCCATGTGTTATATGGCTAGCCTTTTTGGAGAGATATGCATAAGACATTCAATGTTGGGGAAAAGTTAAAAACTAGTGTGTATGTAGTAGTGGGGTACCCTTGATATTAGTTATTAAATTATATACTCTTGTATTCATTACTTGGTGAGAGTTTCCATGGTGGGGCTGGGAACATAGTATACATGTTTAGGTGATGAGTTAGTTTAACATGTTGTTTACTATTATTTAGCATGCTTTACATACTTTTTCATGATAGGCTCAGGGGATGATCTTACTGATTATACTATTATACTCAACCAATGCATATATAAGATTCCTTTCAGGTCACATGGAGCAGGTTAGAGATCAAGCTGGTTTCTACTATCTTGGTGTTGTAGTAGCTATTCAGGCTTATGGTTGCTTTTGTTTTTCCTTTCTTTTGGGAACTTACGGTTTTCCACCTTACAGATGTTGTTTTTTTCCATGAAATTACATATGTGTACTTGGATTTTATTTTATATTGATGATTTTTTTGGAGTTGGTGGTTTTCTATCTTATCTTTCTCTTTCTCATGTGTTATCTTAGAGGGAAATGCCTCCCATTTTTGAGTTCACTATACACTTGATTCTAGTTGCCAACCCAGGGCTTACTGGAGGATGGAATTGAGGTCATTATCTCCCCTATAAAATTTCCAGCCCAGAAGGGGTACACCTTGTGGGGACAGGATAATGACAGAGTGGTATCAAATAGATGTTGATGGATAGGATGTTGTTTGGTGTTAGGAACAGGTGAGGTTGCAAGGTTTAGTATGAGAACGGTGTCAGTCATGTTTAACGTGTGATGTAAACACTGGAGACCGGGTGAGAGATAGGCATTTAGGGCACCCTATTATCTGATGCATGTACCTTTAGGTTTAAAATAGCTACTAAACGAGGTGATACTAGTTGTAGGGTAGAGACCTAGGAAAGGATCATGCGTCATTTTTTTCATTGTTACTATAATTGAATGGGTGTACCTTGGGACAGGTTAACCTAAAATGAATAAAAGAAAAAAAATAATTAATGTTGAGTCCTCTATATTCACAATATAAGATCTCTAACTGTTTGTTATTTTAAAGGTATTCTTCATGGTTGATGTTCTCATTAGGATCACATAAAAGATGACCAGTAGGCTGTGCCAACAGATATTCATATGGTCGAGGATAACAACGATGATATGTGGAGGAGGACACTATGAGTGTTTCAGTGCCAGAGTCTGTAGAATTATGTGTGATCTGCTTCAGATGAAGTCATAGAATAATGGTCGAAGGAGTTCAAGATAGGCTTAAGTTTGATCTGTGCTCATATGGAACAATGGGAGTCCTTGGTTGTGATGATGATGTGTGGAGAAGTGACAGAATGGTGGTTCTTTTTCCTCAAGGATTTCTAGGAGTTGACAATCTCATGGGTAGAGTTTCGAAAAAACATTAGAGTTGAGTTTCATTCTTCAACCATGAAGGAGTCCAGTCTCTAAGAGATTCATACCCATCATGACGGAAGATCTGATATCTGTGAGTATGGAATCCATTTTAGGAACCTTTTATGATTTGATTCAGACCACTTTCCCGATGAGGAGGCCATGGATATGAATTTTGGGGAGGGTTTGTGTCCAGAGAACCAGCACCAGGTAACCCCTTTTATGCTAAAGAAATATCTTGAGGTGATGGTGAGGGAAGAGGTCATTGAGGGGACATTGGACATAATAGGATCGTCATGAGAGTGTAGTCATCTTGACTCCTCATAAAAAAGAGATGTAGTCTAGAGTTCCCAGTTTTTAGGGAAGAAGGGTTTCCGTTAGGCCAAGCATAGGTCCTAGCCCTCAGCATATTTTTCCTCTAGGGATAGCGGATCTCAATCCTATTCCATGGGATAATGTGCCTTTTTTATTGTCGAGGGTGAGGTCATCTGCAACGAGAGTGCGTGACCTTCTAGAGCAGTCATCATGCACAAAGTGTTCCACTCCAGGTTCATCCATTTATGCAGTTCTAGCCGAGGTAGTAGTCGTAGGTTTCAATTGCTTTGGATCTGCAGAGGGTATAATGGGTCGGAAGAGGACAACCCCATGATGCTCCCCGTCCACTAAGATTAGAGAGCCACCGTGGTGGTGGTCTTGATCTGGGTTAGAGAGGATGTGAAGGAGTATGTGGTCAGCTTCATTCTCCAGCATTGTTAGTTCCAGGGGACCCAGACATTGTTCAAGGTACCATTTTCTTTTTTATACTTGGGAATCTGCCTTGTTTGATTCAGGATAAATAAAATAATTCATATCATTTCCATTTTCAATGATTTTTCACTTGAGTTAGATAGGCTTATAGTGCCCTTGATGTTGACTATTCCAGATTGAGGTCAAGCTAACTTGTTTGATGTTTTTAGAAAATGTGAGGTAGGAATGGGGCAACACCCATCTTTGGGAGATTTACTTTTTTATGGATACAACCATATGATGTCATCCTCATCCTGAATTGTTTTTATTTGGTTTAGGATATTGTGGATTTCTTCAGGAGGAAGGTGGTGTTCTTTGATGCAGATGGAGAGCCGGTGGTGTTTTTTGGAGAGTGAGACCCTGGGATGGGTCATAGGCGTGTTATGTCATTATCATCCATAATGGGTGAGATGATGATGAGTTATTTAGATGTTCAGAAATTTGCAGTTCATAGGGATTTAGAAGAGTACCCTAATTTCCTTCTATAAGTGATTATAGCATGACCCCCTCGATGATTTGTCATGTTTGGGATCTAGCTATAACCAGAAGCATCTCTTATCACTATTTCCCCATATAGGATGTCCCCTTTTGAGTGGATATCATTATTTACATATCTTGATGTTCTATTACAGTGCGAT
Source organism: Viscum album (assembly GCA_963277665.1). Classification (NCBI taxonomy): domain Eukaryota; kingdom Viridiplantae; phylum Streptophyta; class Magnoliopsida; order Santalales; family Viscaceae; genus Viscum; species Viscum album. The sequence goes on along the minus strand of OY728163.1, from coordinate 1,004,234,704 downwards.
TTTGTTTGGCCAAGTGTGTCACCATGGGGTGCAGTAGTGTTGCTCGTAAAGAAGGCTTACAGAAGTATTCTATTCTGTATCGATTATTTTTGCATAAACAAAGTGTCTGTGAAGAATTGCTATCCTCTTCCACAATTTTATGACATATTCGATCAACTGAATAGTGAATTTTGGTTCTCAAAAATAAACACGTAGTCAGTAAATCATCAGATTTTTGTGAAGGAGAAGATATCCTGAAGGCTTCGTTCTATTGTTGTCATGCACATTACGAGTTTGTTGTATTGTCGTTAGGTGTGAAGAATTATCCAGCTATATTCATGGTATTAATGAACTCTTTTATCCCAAAGTTCTCAGATAAGTTCCTGGTAGTTTTCATTGAAGACGTTCTTTTGTACTCCATGTATGAGAAGGATCATGATGATCATCTACATGCCATTTTGGTAGTTTTTTGTCAATAACAGTTGTATAGGAAGTTGTTGAAGTGTGAGTTTTAGGCTCAAGAGGTCCCTTTATTGGGGCATGTTTTTCCCAATAGGGAGTAACTGTGGATCCATCATATACAGAATCATTTGTCTCTTGGGAAGCCCCCAAGATAGTTGTAGAGGTGCGTAGTGTCCTTGGTCTTGTAGGATACTATAAGATGTTCATAGTCAATTTATCTCGGGTTGTGATTCCTCTAACAACATTGACAATGAAGGATCATGGGTACATGTGGAAGGATCAGTGTCATGCATGTTTTCATTATATGAAGGAGATGTTAGTAAGTTCTCTAGATCTTTGTCACCGAACAGAGGGATTTTAGTTTGATGTTTTCTGTAATTATTTATATCTAGGGTTAAGTTTTGTTTTGATGCAGGTTAGTTTGGTCATTTTTTATGGGTCTTAGTATTTGTGTCTCCATGAACATAGCAATGGCACCCAAATCTTGATTTTGTAGTAGTGGTGTTTTCTCTGATGTTGTAGAGATATTACCACATTGGAGAGCACATTGGGGGGTTCACCGATCATTAGAGCATGGGGTATGTTTTCTATTAGCATGATATAAACTTGTAACAACGTCGGTGGATGGATTTCCTTTATGAATATGATTTCAAAATCTCGTTGAAACCTCAGAAGCATAATGTTGTAGATGAAACAATGTTCTGGTTGTCACGTAGTGATGTAGTGAGTGAATTTGTTGATTCCTGGTGAGCAATGGAAGACACATTATCATTACCTATCGATATGAGAGTTTTTGGGGGTAGATGTTATATTTCATAGAGGACGGTTCAATCATCTCTTGTGTTGTGGGTGAAAGATTCCATGTTGGGGGATCTTGAGGTGGAGGTCTCGAGAGACCATGTTGTTTGTGGCGAGGCACCTGACTATTGGATTGAGGATGAACAACATAGGGTGTTGTATCATGGAAGGATTTTTTTTCTTTTTGAGATGTTTGAGACGGTTCTCTGATATTTCCATGATTTTCCTTTAGGGGTGTATCCTTTCATGAACAATATGTACTGATGCATGAGGAGTCCGTTTTGGAGGCATGGGCTGAAGCATGCATTTTCAGTGTTTGTGTCTCAATGTTTGGTCTTCCAGAAGACGAAGGCTGAGCACCATGTCCCCTATGGTTTGCTCCATCCATTAGATATTACTCAATAAAAGTGGGAGGACATCTTAATGAAATTTATTATAGGATTACCTTGATCTCAGGGAGGACATGACTCTATTTGGATGGTAGTGGATCATTTAAAAAAATAATAGCACTTAATAATGATCAAGGAGTCACTATCAGTGGAAGTTTTGACAACGAATTATTTGGGGGATGTGGTCAGACATCATGGAGTCCCAAGTAAAATAATTTATTATCGAGAACCTTGTTTAACCTCCATAGTGTAGAGAGGCCTCTAGAATGCTTTCAGTTCTCACCTATTCCTTAGCACTTTTTTCATCCACAGACCGATGGATAGACCAAGAAGACTATCCAGACTCTTGAAGACATGTTACACTCATGTGTTCTAGATTTTGGAGGTGTGTGGATGGGGAACTTATCCTTATTGGAGTTTTCTTACAACATTAGTTTTCACTCCACCATCGGTATAGTGCCGTTTATAGCCTTGTACGGTAGAGTATTCCATTCCCCATTGTGATGGACTGAGGTTGAAGAGTTAACAATTCTTAGACCAAAACTAGTGCAGAGTACGGTAGATATGGTTTAGGAGATTTGTGAGATGATAAAGAATGTGAAAGATCATCTGAAATCATATGTTTATCAAAGTAAGAGACCATTGGAGTAAGATGTTGGGGTTCACATGATTTGGAAGGTGACTCACTGTAATGAGCATCAAAGGATTGTTCATTGGAGTAAGCTTCCTCCCCAGTTTGTTGGCCCCTTGGAGGTGTTGGCTCATGTTGGAGATGTGGCATATCGAGTAGAACTTCCCATAGAGATGATCCAGATACATGATGTTTTTAATGTGTAACAGCTCCATTCTTATCTTCATGATGACTCTCTTGTCATCAATTTGGTAGATATTGGTGATGATGATGATGATGCAACCTTCTAGGACTGACCTGAGGATATCCCAGACTACTAGGAGAATGTGTTGGCGAGCGTCATACCCCCTTGGTTCATGTCTTGTGGTGACAAAATGGATTGGATGAGAGTACCTAGAAACATGAGTTGCAGATATGTGCTCAGAACCCAGAGTTGTTTCATATTTAACTCATTTTAAGTAACGAAGTTCTCTAGGTGGTTATAGACATTTCTTGTTTATAAGATGGATTTATTTTGTTGCCTCTTATAACGTTCTCACTTTTTAGAGGTATATCTATGAGTGGTTTTTTTGGAACCATTTTTTGTATCCTTTTGGGTATTTTTTAGATTATCAATGGTGAGAATGATTTTAGAGGTATATAATCTAAGGTCTTGGACCACTCTGGTACATTACCATGCTCAATTCTTGTGGATGAGGTGTTATGGGAGGACAAGGAGACACGTCTACAACACTTTACCAAATTTCTAGTTCTGTGAATAGTGTTTCTAGTTTTATGAATACTGTCACGGTTTCACAGAAACGGTGAGTCTATAGTGTCATGATGTCACATAAACAGAATATCTACTGTGTCATAGAAGATCAACAGTGTCACAGTGTCATAGAAATGGTGAGTCTATAGTTTCATGGTGTCACAGAAACGGTGAGTCTACACTATCGTGGTTTAAAAAAATGTGATTCTACAATGTCATGGTGTCATAGAAATGGTTAGCCTAATGTGTTTATAGTCTTGGGAGTCTAAAATGTTTCTATAATGGTGAGTCTACAATGATTCCAGACTTTTGAGTCTATAGTTTTTCCAGAATTGTTACATATTTCCTTTACAAAATTCCAAAATGGTTCTCGTTGTTCTAATTTAACATTTTCTTTGACATGAAATGCATTCCAAGCCTTGTTATAAGGTATTTAAGGAAAATTTAAATCCCGTAACTCTAATATGAATTTTTCTATGGATAAAGAAGCCATTACATGGTCAAAATGTGTGGTTTAATACGATCCACATTTAATGGAAAATCCAACGTATCATAAACTGCAGCTCTCTTAAATCTTCTAAAGGGATGAGATATCTTCCACACTTGTTCTCTAGTGCAACACTCTTGAACCTTTCCTTCCATCCCATAGGTTAAGTGTGCTCAAACTTTCCTCCTTGGTTTGGTTACCTTTAAATTTTTTCTTGCTGCAAGTGAAACCTCTGTTTTTGTTGCAACCAAGCAATATTGATCTATCTTTAATATAAGGTATGATCTGCAAAAAGTATTTTGGATACATATTCTTATGTTTTTTCATGACCTTTTATGGAATGTAGTCTCCATGTTCTTAGTGGACTTTTCTTGGCAGTTGACTGATGTAGTTGTGGCTTTGCATCCTTGGGTTGATGCAGTTGTCATGGTGGGAGGATATCGTAACCCATTGTGTGTCTCGTTCTCATATTAAAAACATCAAGAACCATTTGAGGTTGGGGATTCATTGCTTCTCATTTCTTTTATATGAAAATGTATAGTTAACATGTTTTAGCCACTGGATCACAATGGAATTGACATACTAAATATTTGAACTGGATAAATAAAATGATATCATTAATATGTTATTTCCTCTTGTTTTTCTAGATAGTGTGATATCTATGATTTCTTTGTTTATATATTAGTGCATGAAAGAAATTGGTAAATAACGTGATGCCAGAATTAATTTATAATTGTGTGAATTAAGATAAAGTGGAATTTAAATGAATCTGTTTCTTGTTGTTTTCATTTGATGTTAATCAAATTGATACAGTAAGAATGTTTAAATAGTTGTGATAGCTTACAATTTAGGTTTCCTATAGTTGGAACCTGCAATGAATAAATATATTATTTCTTGAAGGATTAAATGAATTATTGTTTGATAAAAAGATAATGCCTCGTAAGGTTCTGAATTACCCTATTTATTGGTTAATGGCCAATATCCCAATTGATATGATCTTTTTTCCCATTGCTGGGGTTGTGATGTCATCCTAGTTGGTTGTTGTGTTATGTGGAGGCAGAGACACCCATTAGTTATGGCAGTATTTGAAGCCTAGAGTGTCATGATGAATCAGTTTATGTATGTTGGTGTTGGGAAGGACACTAGGGACGATGAAACTGGTTTGATGTGAATGTTTATATGTTTTTTTGTTTCTTATTGGTTTTTTATTTTCATTACATTCACCACTTATATAGGAAGCTGATCGTGATTACCCTCCTTACATATAGGGTCGATGAGACATGTGGTATACCATGTGCTTTCAATGATTCGGTCTTCAAGGGAGGATGGGTCTACACTCTTACTATAGGAGGAAAATACTCGACGGGTAGTTCACCTGCTCACCATGTTGATCCCCTTGTCTTTAGCAGCTTATAATGTTTTTCTAGAATTTTAGGAGTATGGGAAAGTAATGTTATAAATAAAGGACTGAATAAATAATTATAAGGCCCCAGACTTAAACCTTACTTAATCTTAAGTTATTACAAGATTACACATTGAGGATCTTTTCAGGTTTAGAGTTTTAGAGAATTAGATCATGAAACTTGCATTACATTCCACATTTAAACAAAGTGGTTACATAAAAGACAGTATTCATTCTTCCCATCAACGGAAACATATTTAAAATATAACACGGATTCTTTCTTGACACATCCTTGACACTATCATCACATCATGTACCTTTCCCTTGACCTGTGAAAAACATCTCAAAAACTTGGGATGAGCACAAAAAGCTCAGTAAGGGATAGAAAAATATGGAAAGGAAACATGGGTACACATTTACATAAGAATGAGTTCATACTTTACCCATAAAACATAGGCATATCAAATCATGAATAAATCATAGAAAACATAAGACATAAAGGTAACTTGAGGCATTCATAACATTCTTACGTAGGGAGTAACCCTCTTGGTTACGTTTGGAATACCCATCACAGTATATTCCCTAAATCTCTTCGGAGAAACCTTAACGTTTCACTCCTTCGCGTTACCCAATGCATTGGAGAGCTATATCGGGCTCACCCGCCCTTAGTTTATCACGGAACCACCTGTTCTTCATAACAATGCCCAAGAACCATAACATAATCGTATCACATAAACACGAATAAAGGAAACATAACATTTCCACATTTCAAACACAATATAACATTTTTGGATATTGAAATAATGAATCCATTCAAAAAGAAACCATTTCCAAAACCATTTAAAACATTTAATAAAGAGATTTTTGAATCAAAGTGTCCCATACCACCTTGAAGCTTAAAATTTTAAACCATTAATATCCATATAAATAAATCCTTAAAACCATTTTGAAAACATGGATATTAACATGAACAAATAATTAAAATATTTAAAACGATATTTTGGTTAAAGGGGTTTTACCAAAATTAGAGACACTTGAATACAATAATTGAGGAATAACATTTAGTAAGAACATTATAATATCATGAGAATAAAAGGATTCATGATATAATACTCCAAAGGACAGTATATACACCATATAAGAGTGAATTGGTGCATAACAACAATGAACCCTCAATAGAAATGTCAAATGTGATGAAATCCCTTATAGAGAAGGTATCCTTAAATTAAGGACAAATAAATCTCAAAAATATGTGTGACAAAAATAAATACACCCAATATAAGTGGATATTAAGTGTAAAACAATAAAAGGTCATTCACACATATTCAATGGACGACATATTCAATGTCTACATGTTGAACCCAAAGAAATCGAAATTGGGTTAAAAAGTTCCCTTGACAGCCTAACGGCATCACATCAAAATGAGTTGATGAGAGATAAAAGTGTATCTCATCACTTGGACATAAAATTTACATCAATAAGGATATATGAGAACATATCCCAACATAACAATGTGTAAATTAAAAGACCCAACAAAAGAAGTCTTTTAAAAAAAGAGGAGGGTGAAAGGTTCCCTTACCGACTTGGGTATCTTTCAAAACATACACCCCATGAAAGAAGGGCAATAAATCAATGATGTAAATACTCATAAACGAAAGTATATTACACAAAGAGTAGAATAATGGGCAGCACATACACCACTCAAAGGAAATTGTGGCAAATGTAGCATAAATCTCACAGGAATAAAAGTGAGATGAAAAATCCCTTACGAAAACTCGGCAGCCTAACAGCGCCACATAAAACTTCCAAAAAGGATTGATGAGAGAGAATAGGGTCTCTCATCACATGAACATAAAAATTACAGTATGAGTAATATAAAATAACATCCCAATTATAAGAAATATGAGCTTAAAAGAAATGACATAAAAGAGTGTACTTAAAAAGAAAGAGAGGTGTAGGATCCCTTACCTCGGGTCCGACTTGATTGATCGTTCTTTAATATCCTGAATAATAAACTTGAGTTAATTTCTACTTCCTTAAGAACCTTTTTCAAGTTCATTATTCCTTTTATACCACTTATTACCATGTCATAAACATAATGTAATCATTTAAGTTAATAATATTTGTTTTGCCGATATTTGGTTCTTAAGTCGAAAGTGGACTTCTTACAATTACATGTTGTTCGTGTGGCCAAATTTTTATTATAAACAGAATTGTATTCATGATGTAGATATCATATATTTCATATATATCCAGTACATGCATGCATTTATAACATTACATAATCATTTAGAGGTAAGAAATGAAATGCACCGTTCATGGAGACGGTAAGCCGTACGTACGCATGAACGCTACTTCCATTTCTATTTCATTGTTTATAGAATGGAATCATAATGATATAAAGGTATATTATAATTACAGTATAATATAATATATAATATCATAGTTCCATCCTTTATACATCCCACATATGGTATTAACGAATCAAATCACTTTTAGGGGGCGGTAGTCCGCGCTTCCTAAAATGAAGATATCGTGTTTTACCCATAATGGAAACCATAAAGGTATGCCCAAAATGAAAAAAACAGAAGCTTAAGGAAAACATAAACATATTATATATCATATATAAAAATAGTGACATCATAATGGCCACCTTTGAAGGTGTTTAATGAGTGTTGAACAATCATCGTTTCGGGAGGCAGAATTTCGCCATCCACGGAAACCTTATGTTCTTTAACCATTTGATGTAGTTGTGTGAGAGTGTAGCTCAAATAAATCTTATAACAACATCCTAGTATATTGAAGATACTGGTGTTGTTACAAAAGAAGTAAATAAAAAGAGTTTAGGGGGTTGGAGAAGCAAAATAAAACAAATGAACATGAGAGAATGAATTACCTTTAAAAGTGTAACTCCTTTTGAGTTGAGCCTAAAGGCTTCCTTTGAAAGGATTCTGCCCAAAGGGAATCCTCTAGGATGAGGAGAGAGATGTGGAGAGAGCAAATGGGCAGGGTTTAGCCGAGCCAATGGCTTGAAGAGTGTGTGAAGTGAGGTAGTGGTGGAGGCCTTTTATAAGGGGAGAGGAGGGGCACTTTTGGAAAGTAAAGAAACATTACATTATTTGAAAATGTGTTTCGGTTTTAAAAGGTCCCACATTGATTTAATTCGTGTATAAGGTGATAAGGGTTCGAAATCCACTCATCCAATTGGGTTTGGACATGTGTAGTTCATAGATTTTACATTATCTTTCTATTTTATTTAAATCGTCAAATAATGATGTCATCGCTGCATCATTATTATGTCATAAATAATTAAATTTATTTAATGTCTAAAAATTATAAAACAAATACAATGATATAGTAAATCTTTTTAGCTTTCCAATTACTATTTATAATCAAAATTTGGACTTGTGTAACCCCACTTAAAAATTGTTTTAGTAAAACATATCATGTTTGTGTCAATTTTTCTTTTACATTAAATAAAATGTTATTTTTGTCATTTCCCAACCAAAGTGGATCCATGGGGTCCCCAAGTTGACCCATGGCTTGTCGTGGTCGGCCATGACACAACCAATAAGGTTGGGACATGTGTCTAGGTCATTTTATATTATTAAAGCATTATTTATACCTTAAACTACCCTAATTACCACTAATCGCGATTAAGAACTTAATGAGTTACTATTCACCAAAAAATTATTATAATCTCATTGAACCACATTTTACTTCTTAATGACAACCATGTATGTCGGATTTTCAAAATTCAATACACATTAGTGGTAAAATTTCATTTAACTGAAAAATCAGTTTGCTTGATTACCACTTAGTGGTTTCACTATTCATCAAAAATTGAAGTTTTTCAGAAAAATCCCAAAAATTCACCCTAAGCTATAATTGATATTCCGAATTCAAAAATGAAGTCCATTTTAAAAAATTCAAAACATATTAGTCACATTAATTAATTTAATAATTAATTCCCGCTGTCAGCGCAAATAGCGTGTTTTCATAAAACAATAAGTATCAAAAGATTGACACTAGTTTACGTCTGATTTCAAAGTGAAATTAATTCCAACGACCACTATGGGATTTAATGGTAAAAATATTTTCAAATTTCACTTTAAAAACAATTCAAAATATTATCTAATCATATAAATAAATTATATTAAAAAGTGTTTTTGAACTAAAATACAACATTTTACACTATTCATTAAAAAAAAATGAACCTTATCGGAAAGATACCAAAAAATTACACAAAGTAAAATTTGATGTCCCGATTCTTAGTAAGAGTTGTATTTGGTCCAAAATAATGTTTAAGAGTGAACAAAACTATATTTAATTATCGTTCAACATCAAAAGGTGATAAGTGAACCTTTAGTGAAAACTAGGGCATATACGCCTAAAATTGAATTCTTTCCGTATTTTAAGCCTCTATCCTTTATTGGATAAATGTAAAAACATATAAAAACATATATAATCATATCTTAGTTATTTCTATCCATTCCTGCCAATACAATGGCTACATGTTAACTACCATTTAAAATTATTTTATTAGAGTGCAACGTAAGATTCCCAAGAAACTCGTTGTTGCGTGTTGGGTACGCCATCGAGCATAGCATCCCCTTTAAAGTCATATTAATATTTTATTCACAAATATGGACAAATATGAAAATGTCATATTCTTTATTTACCTGGGGTGTTACATCCTTCCCCCCTTTTGGGAATTGCGTCCTCGCAATTTTAAAATTTCTCTTGGAAACATCCTTGAAAGTCCCACATCGGAACAAAAGTCGGTAAAACAAACACTTTAAAATAAAGAAAGATAAGTACAAAGGTCACCCGAGTTAACCCATACTAGGATTCCAAGTATGAAAATATGGACATGGAGGAAAAAACAAAGGGTCATGTTCTGATGGAGAGTGACAGAAAACATGTTTAGGAGAAAGTTAACCACGAGAAAATAACAAACTTGTGATGGGTTAAACGGTATTCGATTCCCTAGTAGGAAAATTTAATAGACAACATTTTTGTTTTACGTTACTTTTTATTGAGGAATTTATTCATAAGGAAACATAATCACTTATCATATTGACTTTCAACCTTTATTAGATTCCTTACACAAACTCATATTTTCTCCAAAAGATGAGTATTTAGGAAGACTTGTTGACATTAAGAGTACTATAATCAACTTCTAGAGAATCACCTAATCCACAAAATAGAACTATATACTTCCCATGTCTTTAGACTTTAACCAAATCCAAAACCAAAAAGGCTAGTACAAGATCAGATAATTTAGAAAAGGATAACCCCTTATAAAAAGAAAATCTATTCTTAATCTCCAAAATTTGTCCAACAAAACCCAAAGTTCAATGAGGACCATCCGATAAACAATTTTTCCATAAAATTCTTCAAAGTAAACCAATATAAGATTGAAACCCAAATATTTGAAGGATTTAGTCACATAGTCTTCCAAGTTAAATCGTAACATTTATCTCCAAACAACATCAGTTGCTCCTAAAGTCTCACATTGAAAAGTAATTATCCTAATCACATATCCTCCATGATAGGTTAATCATTTTCATAAATAACCCAAAATCAACTTACTCTTAATTCATAAAATCATATAACTGAAAAGAATCAGTCAAACTAACCAGGGACTTCACGTAGTCCAGTGGTAGGCGATAAATAACAGTCGCACTTTGGTTGTGGGTTCGATTCCCGCAGCTTTGTCCGATGCGACGGGTAGTCACACGGTCTGCGTGTTGTCCTTTTTTCAAAACTATATAATTCTCAAATCATTACCCAAAAAGGGATAAAATCATCAAAAAAAACCATAACATAATTTAACCTCAATTTTATCTCATGCCTTTCACTTCAATCATAACATATGGTAACCCATAATTACCTCAAAAGTAAGGATCATATAAACCCAAATGGTTCTTTATAACTATGTCCACAAAAGAAAAGATAACTATTACTTGAATAAAATTTGCCTATATTAAACATCAGGGTTACATATAATATAAAAAGTCTTCTAATGTAACCCCATCATCAAAAGAGACTTAATACTCTTAAGAATTTCACCCTAACTCTTGAAGCCCTTATATGTTGACATCTTACTCATTCAACATTCTTCATGATCCATTATCCATTCCTTTCCAACATATTCCGAAATACCTCTTTCCTACAAACAAAATCATGAATCATATCCTAAGATTCCAAAATAAGAAAACAATAGTCATGAAATAGTACATACCTTTGATTGGTCATTGTCAGTTTCTTTATCCTCAATCGGAATGGCATTAGGTATTGGTAAACGAATATTGGTACGCTCTTGGTGACCCCATTCACGAAACTTCTTCATAGGACATGTGTTTGAATAATGACCATGCACACCACATTTAAAACATTCAATTGATCCCTCAGAAAGAACTTCTTTCCCTTTCCTCGAGTCAACTGGATGCTTCCTTTTTCCATGACAGGTTCTTGATTTATGACCTTCATTTCCACATCTATAGCATATTTCTGTCCCTTTGAAACATTTTCCTAGGTGTTTCTTTCCACATCTTTGACACATAGGTTTTTGAACACACATACCTTTATGATTATTTCCTGTACTTCCATAGGGATTTGTTTCTTGCATATATGATGCCTTAGAGAAAACTCCAAGGTTTAGGTGGTCAATCATGACTCCAGATAGTTGGTTGAGGATAAACAGAAGAGTTCTCATTGCATCTCCCATATCATTCAGTTGCTTGCTCAAAAAGCTGTCACAGTTTCCTTCACATCCACTGTTACTTTGGTGCCTGCTAGATCCAGCCATTTACTAAAACCAAAAAGGTCAGTGTGAGTATATCAACAAAACCAACATGTACTAATGAGGAAGGTAAACACTAAGATACACTTACTCATTCCCTTTATCTAAAACTATGACTCTTTCTGAAATCCTAACCATTATGGTAATGTCACTTATGCTTAAAGAATACCCTAACCTCTAAAGTTATCTAAACCGACCTTTGATACCAACTATAAGGCCCCAGCCTTAAACCTTACTTAATCTTGAGTTATTACAAGATTACACATTGAGGATCTTTTCAGGTTTAGAGTTTTGGAGAATTAGATCATGAAACTTGCATTACATTCCACATTTAAACAAAGTGGTTACATAAAAGATAGTATTCATTCTTCCCATCAACGGAAACATATTTAAAATATAACACGGATTCTTTCTTGACACATCCTTGACACTATCATCACATCATGTACCTTTCCCTTGACCTGTGAAAAACATTTCAAAAACTTGGGATGAGCACAAAAAGCTCAGTAAGGGATAGAAAAATATGGAAAGGAAACATGGGTACACATTTACCTAAGAATGAGTTCATACTTTACCCATAAAACATAGGCATATCAAATCATGAATAAATCATAGAAAACATAAGACATAAAGGTAACTTGAGGCATTCATAACATTCTTACGTAGGGAGTAACCCTCTTGGTTACATTTGGAATACCCATCACAGTATATTCCCTAAATCTCTTCGGAGAAACCTTAACGTTTCACTCCTTCGTGTTACCCAACGCATTGGAGAGCTATATCGGGCTCACCCGCCCTTAGTTTATCACGGAACCACCCGTTCTTCATAACAATGCCCAAGAACCATAACATAATCGTATCACATAAACACGAATAAAGGAAACATAACATTTCCACATTTCAATCACAATATAACATTTTAGGATATTGAAATAATGAATCCATTCAAAAAGAAACCATTTCCAAAACCATTTAAAAAATTTAATAAATAGATTTTTGAATCAAAGTGTCCCATACCACCTTGAAGCTTAAAATTTTAAACCATTAATATCCATATAAATAAATCCTTAAAACCATTTTGAAAACATGGATATTAACAAGAACAAATAATTAAAATATTTAAAACGATATTTTGGTTAAAGGGGTTTTACCAAAATTAGAGACACTTGATTACAATAATTGAGGAATAACATTTAGTAAGAACTTTATAATATCATGAGAATAAAAGGATTCATGATATAATACTCCAAAGGACAGTATATACACCATATAAGAGTGAATTGGTGCATAACAACAATGAACCCTCAATAGAAATGTCAAATGTGATGAAATCCCTTATAGAGAAGGTATCCTTAACTTAAGGACAAATAAATCTCAAAAATATGTGTGACAAAAATAAATACACCCAATATAAGTGGATATTAAGTGTAAAACAATAAAAGGTCATTCACACATATTCAATGGACGACATATTCAATATCTACATGTTGAACCCAAAGAAATCGAAATTGGGTTAAAAAGTTCCATTGACAGCCTAACGGCATCACATCAAAATGCGTTGTTGAGAGATAAAAGTGTATCTCATCACTTGGACATAAAATTTACATCAATAAGGATATATGAGAACATATCCCAACATAACAATGTGTAAATTAAAAGACCCAACAAAAGAAGTCTTTTAAAAAAAAGAGGAGGGTGAAAGGTTCCCTTACCGACTTGGGTATCTTTCAAAACATACACCCCATGAAAGAAGGGCAATAAATCATTGATGTAAATACTCATAAACGAAAGTATATTACACAAAGAGTATAATAATGGGCAGCACATACACCACTCAAAGGAAATTGTGACAAATGTAGCATAAATCTCACAGGAATAAAAGTGAGATGAAAAATCCCTTACGAAAACTCGGCAGCCTAACGGCGCCACATAAAACTTCCAAAAAGGATTGATGAGAGAGAATAGGGTCTCTCATCACATGAACATAAAACTTACAGTATGAGTAATATAAAATAACATCCCAATCATAAGAAATATGAGCTTAAAAGAAATGACATAAAAGAGTGTACTTAAAAAGAAAGAGAGGTGTAGGATCCCTTACCTCGGGTCCGACTTGACTTGATCGTTGTTTAATATCCTGAATAATAAACTTGAGTTAATTTCTACTTCCTTAAGAACCTTTTTCAAGTTCATTATTCCTTTTATACCACTTATTACCATGTCATAAACATAATGTAATCATTTAAGTTAATAATATTTGTTTTGCCGATATTTGGTTCTTAAGTCGAAAGTGGACTTCTTACAATTACATGTTGTTCGTGTGGCCAAATGTTTATTATAAACAGAATTGTATTCATTATGTAGATATCATATATGTCATATATATCCAGTATATGCATGCATTTATAACATTACATAATCATTTAGAGGTAAGAAATGAAATGCACCGTTCATGGAGACGGTAAGCCGTACGTACGCATGAACGCTACTTCCATTTCTATTTCATTGTTTATAGAATGGAATCATAATGATATAAAGGTATATTATAATTACAGTATAATATCATATATAATATCATAGTTCCATCCTTTATACATCCCACATATGGTATTAACGAATCAAATCACTTTTAGGGGGCGGTAGTCCGCGCTTCCTAAAATGAAGATATCGTGTTTTACCCATAATGGAAACCATAAAGGTATGCCCAAAATGAAAAAAACAGAAGCTTAAGGAAAACATAAACATATTATATATCATATATAAAAATAGTGACATCATAATGGCCACCTTTTATGGTGTTTAATGAGTGTTGAACAATCATCGTTTCGGGAGGCAGAATTTCGCCATCCACGGAAACCTTATGTTCTTTAACCATTTGATGTAGTTGTGTGAGAGTGTAGCTCAAATAAATCTTATAACAACATCCTAGTATATTGAAGATACTGGTGTTGTTACAAAAGAAGTAAATAAAAAGAGTTTAGGGGGTTGGAGAAGCAAAATAAAACAAATGAACATGAGAGAATGAATTACCTTTAAAAGTGTAACTCCTTTTGAGTTGAGCCTAAAGGCTTCCTTTGAAAGGATTCTGCCCAAAGGGAATCCTCTAGGATGAGTAGAGAGATGTGGAGAGATCAAATGGGCAGGGTTTAGCTGAGCCAATGGCTTGAAGTGTGTGTGAAGTGAGGTAGAGGTGGAGGCCTTTTATAAGGGGAGAGGAGGGGCACTTTTGGAAAGTAAAGAAACATTACATTATTTGAAAATGTGTTTCGGTTTTAAAAGGTCCCACATTGGTGGAATTCGTGGATAAGGTGATAAGGGTTCGAAATCCACTCATCCAATTGGGTTTGGACATGTGTAGTTCATAGATTTTACATTATCTTTCTATTTTATTTAAATCGTCAAATAATGATGTCATCGCTGCATCATTATTATGTCATAAATAATTAAATTTATTTAATGTATAAAAATTATAAAACAACTACTATGATATAGGAAATCTTTTTAGCTTTCCAATGACTATTTATAATCAAAATTTGGACTTGTGTAACCCCACTTAAAAATTGTTTTAGTAAAACATATCATGTTTGTGTCAATTTTTCTTTTACATTAAATAAAATGTTATTTATGTCATTTCCCAACCAAAGTGCATCCATGGGGTCCCCAAGTTGACCCATGGCTTGTCTTGGTCGTCCATGACACAACCAATAATGTTGGGACATGTGTGTAGGTCATTTTATATTATTAAAGCATTATTTATACCTTAAACTACCCTAATTACCACTAATCGCGATTAAGAACTTAATGAGTTACTATTCACCAAAAAATTATTATAATCTCATTGAACCACATTTTACTTCTTAATGACAACCATGTATGTCGGATTTTCAAAATTCAATACACATTAGTGGTAAAATTTCATTTAACTGAAAAATCAGTTTGCTTGATTACCACTTAGTGGTTTCACTATTCATCAAAAATTGAAGTTTTTCAGAAAAATCCCAAAAATTCACCCTAAGCTTTAATTGATATTCCGAATTCAAAAATGAAGTCCATTTTACAAAATTCAAAACATATTAGTCACATTAATTAATTTAATAATTAATTCCCGCTGTCAGCGCAAATAGCGTGTTTTCATAAAACAATAAGTATCAAAAGATTGACACTAGTTTACGTCTGATTTCAAAGTGAAATTAATTCCAACGACCACTATGAGATTTAATGGTAAAAATATTTTCAAATTTCACTTTAAAAACAATTCAAAATATTATCTAATCATATAAATAAATTAGATTAAAAAGTGGTTGTGAACTAAAATACAACATTTTACACTATTCATTAAAAAAAATGAACCTTATCGGAAAGATACCAAAAAATTACACAAAGTAAAATTTGATGTCCCGATTCTTAGTAAGAGTTGTATTTGGTCCAAAATAATGTTTAAGAGTGAACAAAACTATATTTAATTATCGTTCAACATCAAAAGGTGATAAGTGAACCTTTAGTGAAAACTAGGGCATATACGCCTAAAATTGAATTCTTTCCGTATTTTAAGCCTCTATCCTTTATTGGATAAATGTAAAAACATATAAAAACATATATAATCATATCTTAGTTATTTCTATCCATTCCCGCCAATACAATGGCTACATGTTAACTACCATTTAAAATTATTTTATTAGAGTGCAACGTAAGATTCCCAAGAAACTCGTTGTTGCGTGTTGGGTACGCCATCGAGCATAGCATCCCCTTTAAAGTCATATTAATATTTTATTCACAAATATGGACAAATATGAAAATGTCATATTCTTTATTTACCTGGGGTGTTACAATAATGTTATCTCACCAAGATAGTGATTTCTAGAAAGCAATGATGAGGTTTCAATTTAAAGGATCATGGGACTTTTGGTGTGATGATAATATAATAGAATGTTGAAATCATTAATGGTTGATTAATGTTTATAGAATAAGTAAATGTAAATTTAAACTGAGGAAAATGGAATGATTTAATGTAATAGAGCTCCATGAATGGTTATGTGCTTATAGGACACCTAGTCTTAGAAGTGGAAGCTAGGAGTCCGAGAGATATTAGCTATAGTTGACTCTAAGACTAGGTTTTTCCCACAATGTTGTTGTGAGATACTATATATTCGGTAATTTTTGAGTTTCTATATGCTAATCCAACCCATATATTTGGGCAACTGAAACCCCAAGGATTATGATCCCTGGGGGTGTTTTCTTCAACATTCGGGTGGGAGGATGGATGACTAAATACCCCCATTGGCCCCGCTCTCATCTCATAGTAGTTACTTGTGCTCATAGGAACATTGATTAGTTTT
This sequence comes from Viscum album, assembly GCA_963277665.1. Taxonomy (NCBI): domain Eukaryota; kingdom Viridiplantae; phylum Streptophyta; class Magnoliopsida; order Santalales; family Viscaceae; genus Viscum; species Viscum album. Next base: position 1,004,217,661 of record OY728163.1, on the reverse strand, counting down.
CCCCATATATGTGTGTAGAATTTTGAAATGTCTTATGGTTATTCAAACAGCTACATAATAGATATTGTTTCTCACAGACTACTGTAGGTGTATCATGTATAGGTTATGATGTCTTGTGGTTATTCACTCACATATATAATAGATATATTTTTAAATGGACTACTATAGGTGAAATATGTATATGTTGTGATGGATTGAGGATCCTAACCCAGTGTATAGGCTGTAATGGATTGAGGTATAACGCCTGATGTATGATACACGTTATACGGGCTGCGGTGGATCCCAGAAACTACTTTTTTACTTTTTTTACGTGGATGTGGTGGGTTTCTTCATGATGTTCATATTGTGGTTCTTCACCTAGGTGTTTGTAGGCAAGCCATTTTAAGGAGAAATGATTAGGATGTGCAATAATGGGGAAAAGTGAAAAACTAGTGGGGAAGTGGTATAAGGTTACCTTTGATATTATTTATTATATTATATACTCTTATATCTGTTACTTGGTGAGATTAGACATGGTGAGGCTAGGAACACAGTATACCTGTTTCGGTGATGAGTTAGTTTCACTTGTTATTCCCTGTGCTTTAGCATGCTTTCATTAATTTTGAATGAGAGGCTCCGGGAAGGATCTTACCTAGTATATTGTGATACTTACCCTATGTAAATATAAACTATTTTTCAGGTCACTAGGAGAAGCTTATAGATCAAGCTGGTTTGTACTGGCTTGGGGTTCTAGGGTCTGTTCGGGCTTTTGGTTGCTGCTGTTTTTACATTCTTTTGGATACTTACCATTTTCCTGTTACAGTTGTAGTTTTTGGAATGACATGAAATATGTGTACATGGGTTTTATTTTATATTTTTTTCTGAGTTAGATTTTGTGGTTGTTTTTCTTATCTCTCTCTTTCAAATGTGTTCTCTTAGAGGGTAATTCCTCCCAATTGTGTATTTACTATACCCTCAATGCTGGTCTCCCACCCAAGGCCTACTATAAGTGGGACTCAGGGGAAATTATCTCCCTTACCACATTGCCATCCTAGGAGGGGTACAATTTTCAGGGAGGGGGTTGTGATAAGAAGTGTTATTGAATCATACCATTTTCTACATGATTCTCTCAACGAAGAACATGGATTTGGGGGCAGTTTATTTGATGAATCTCACTATTTTTCATGTTGAGTTATCACATGTACATGTAGGTATGATTTTTGAGTAATTTTTTCAAATTTATTATCTTTTCAAATTTCTATTACTGGTACAAGTACATTGTACCTCGTGTAATCACCTAAATTTTAAATTTTGGTTTAATAAATTTTGGGGAGAATGGGTTCTACTCACCTATGAGACATTCTAGTATGACCAAACATTTAGTTAACCTTATTACCTAATATTAATTATTCTATATAAATATATGGAATAAATTTTATCAAAAAACAGTTAAAAATATTTTTTGAATTTAATATAAAATAAAGACCCCAAAACATGAAAAATGTATTTTTTTGAAAATAAAAACATGTTTATATATAAATTCGTTTTACACCAATTTAAGGTATAATTTCGATTCCAATAAAATTAGTTTTATTATTTTTAATAATAATTATATATTTAAATTTTTAAATTAAACCTAAATAAAAAGAATATTTTTTAATACACGAAGAGAAAAGATGGTTTTTATAAAAAATTATTATTATTCAGTATTCATTGAAAACATAAGCATTCCATAAAATTATCAAAAATTCATCTATATATAATATTTATATTATAAATTAAAAAATTATATTATTTTTGAATAATTTATATTTTTTAATTTTTATATAATGTTTTTAAATATAACATTATACTGCTAGAAGACTCAATATATTTAGAAATAATTCATTTGTATTTTGAGTGAAAATTTACTAATATTTTTATAATTAACATAAATATTTTAAATAAATAAACGAGTATTTTTATGTTATGAAATGGATTAATCATAAAATTATCTATATGGTTACATTTTCCACATTTTGGGAAACTGTATCCTAAAAATTGTATTCATTACATAAATAAATGGAGCTAATTGTCATTCAATGAATTTTATGATTCCCATATTTCAACTTCAATTATATTTTTTTTCAAAAGGGTATAAAAAAGTAAATAACTATATATTTCCACAGTTTATATCATTGGTCCATATTATGTAATAAATGGTTCTCAAAACAAATTTATTCTTCCAACTAAACTACATCTTGTATCCAAACATGGGATTCATCAATCACGTATTTTCCTAGTAATTAATCATAAAATTTGTAATAACTTGAGATAAAATTATATGTAATGGTAAATGACCAGAAACTGATCCTACGTTCACTAGGAATTCAAACAATCAAATGTACTAATGAATTATTTTTCCCTTTTTATGAAAACGGATAACAATTTTATAAAGAGACAAATTAAAAAAAATGGTTTCATACATTGAATGAAATGTATTCCCACCTCTTTCATAATCAATATAAAATATTCTAAAAAATTCATTATAATCAATTTAAAATTCTCAATGAATATCCTATAATGTCATAATAATTATCAATGAATGTACATAATACTGAGGATGAAATAATTTACCAAAATTTATATCAGTAATAAATGAATTGTGATTACCATGACAATAAAAATTGGGATTAATGGAATCATGATTATATATAATGAAGTGAGGTAGTGTATATTATATTATTATCACATTATATTTATCACTCAATTTATGATCTAATATAATATTATCTAGAATGTAAATAAAATGATCATATTTACATAATCATTTAGTAATTACACAAATTAAAATACTACTAGAAGATTTATTTTTTTAATCCCACCCTAAAATCTATGTATATATTCTCCAATTTTTATTGTATCACCTGAAAAGGATGATGAATTACATTATGTTAATATTGTTAATATTTAATATAATGATAAGTATACTATTTCATAGTAAAATCATAAATATATTAAATTTTTCCTTCTCACCCTAAATGTTCCCAAAGGGGTCCATATATATCTATTATCCCCAAATTAATCAAAAATACGAAACTATGAGCCTAACTCATTTGTTTATTCCTCAACTTAGAATCAATTGGAATATGAATCCACTTTCGTAAAAATATAACACCTTGTTCATCAAAATTAAACACTACAAACATTGATTTTTTGATATATTATACATTTTCCTATAAAACCCTGTCATCTTGATGTGATTTATTAATTCATTCTGACAAATGCATTTTCACTAACATGAAAAAAGAGGTAGTTCCAGTGAGAAAAATTTCTAACAAATTTTCATAAAATAATTTACCAATTCATTATTTTCGATAGGTATCATAGTTAATGTTGCATTATATTTGCGACTCAAATTAATAAAAAAGTTATTTTTTTACCTAGATGATAATTAATTTAACATCCATAATCCAATATTAATTTGAAAAATATCACATATCTCATTTTCAACTCTTTTTAATATAATATATAAATAAAAAATTTATGCTACGTGTATATATCAATAATTACAATATAAACATTCATTTAATTCATTTATTAATATGTAAGTAACTCTTTTTTTGTTAACATAGTGATTGGGCAAGATAATCATGCTATTATTTTAGAAAATTGATACTAATTTCATACTAATAACTCAAAACTAATAATTTTAACAATATTTTTATGAATATTATATTCATCAACCACATTATTTTTGTGGGATCAATTTTATGTGATATTTTATTTTTCTTATGTTTTTGGAATGAATTTATCTGAAACCAAAAATCATATTTTCTATATTTTACATATAAATTCTATACTTTTAGGGTTTTCTAAACAATACATATATTTTTTCATGATCCTGATATTTTTTGAAATATCAAATAACATAATCATTACATAACAACAAACGTTTCCTAATATTCCTTAAAACCTTAATTTATAAGAACCATGAACACATTTGGTGAATTCATAAACCTAAATGGAATAACCAATAAATCAAAATTTCCCATACTAATTTGAAATTACATCATATGGATTACATCTAATATTAACATCTAAGAGCTACCCTAATGGTATTGTATGGTATCAATAGTTTTTTTACAATTTATCATTCTATTATATAAATTCATTCTAACTTGCTAGGATTTGATCCACTATTCTGAATACATTGACATTACTCAATTTAGTGAATGTAAATTTTAGAGGAAAAAATATTATTATAAGGTTAAATAAAAATGTGGGACTACTATATGATTTTATTATTTAGAAACCACAACAATAGATTCTATAGAATAATCATAAAAGGATTCATGCCACAAATAGTTTCACACTATGGCTTCCAATGTAACATTGAAGAAAAAGTTCCACACTACTTCATAAAATTTATTACAAATGATTATTAAAAGATAACCTAGAAATGGTGTTTTATACTCAATAAATTTATTGAGATACTTTATTTTAGAATCTAATATAATATTAATAGAACATGCAAACTTACTCAATATTACAGTCAATATATAATATTTTTATTTCTCACATTGCTATGAAAATTTACATTCTACTTAATTCATTGGATTTTTGAATCTAGATATAACTAAATATGATATTTTAATATAATTATTTAATTAATACCTAAGAAATTAAAACCATTAATATCTTTTTCATAGTTTTTCACACATCATGTACCACTATTATAAGTCATTCAACATGTTCACTAGAACCTCCATCTAAAAATAACTACACATGCTTAATAAATATTTGTTTTTGGTGTTATCTCATTGTTCCTAGAACTCATGGATTCATAAATACCCAAAATATTAAATTGGATATTAATTCTTAGTATGTTATTCACATACTTACACTATGCTTTTAAACATCATTGTACCATAATTATATTTTAAACCGCCTCATCTGATTGAAATCATATTCTGAATGATTCGTCTTCATATCCTTAATTCATTATAAATCATGAAAGAGAATCTGCAGTCATGAATCTATTATTTGAAATTAATAATCAATTCTCTCATACAATAATGTGTACACTATTATTCAATGTGTGATCTTATATCACATTAATATTTCTCTTCTAAATGAAGAAATTGTTTTCTTATTTTAGAAATACTCATGTCATAGTACCATTAGATTATTATATGTACCTAACAATAGTAGTGGTAACACCTTAGAATAGAGGTAACTTCTTATTCCAATTTATAGAATTCTGATAATTGGTTATAGAAACACTTAACTAGTGATAACAGCTATTAAATTAGGGTAGATCCCCAATGATGGTTCTATCACCATATAAAAAATGGTAGAATCTTATTCATGGTAAAATAAATATATATTTATGGTAATGAGTTTACTTATACTTTTACCTGATACATTGATACTTACAGTTACCCTTACACATACCATTACATGAGATGAGGATAATTGGATATACCATTATACAGGTATTGATTACCTTTATGCGGGAATGAATATATTCATGTATCATTATATAGTTGCATGTTTACCCATACATTGGTAATATAATCCAAAAAAACGCATTATAAAAATGTAGAGACCATTATGAAAAGTATCAAAAAGTTCTCAGTACCATTGTGTAGTATTCCTCTACCTTTACAGAAGTCTCAATTACCCTTACGCAAAATGAGATATTCCTGAGTTACCCTTATGTAACATCTTAGATACTCATATATAACAGCATGTTAACCTTGATTTACCCTTTAATAGGTAATTCCATTATTACATATCCTGTATAAGTTAGTCCTCACCTTTAAACAGGTAATTAATTTTTCCAATCTAATGTTTTTTAGTGTCGTATATAACTCAAATAAATATGGGGAAACCTATAACACGTCTGGATTAATACCAATTCATTTCATCTTCAATAAAATGATATTATAAAATAATTATTGTCTATGTACTACCTTAAATCCACTTGAAATGATAAAATATTTCATTGACTTATTGAAAACACATATCAACCAAATTAATGATTGTCATAACTTGTTGTAATAATTTTTAACAACTATATAATCTAGTTTTACATGAGTTTGAAATTACATTATAAATCATAAATCATCACATTTTGAATGAAAATTTCTCAATAATTATATCCAATGAAATTAAATGAATCCGTAAAAATTCTACAATCATAACCTCTTTTTTCTCAACTCACAAAGAACATCATTGATACATCATTGAAAATAAGGGAAATAATTGTGCTAAAAAATCTCATCCTTTGATTTTATATCAATATGTCCTCATAATATTATGTTTAATATGTGCATTCATAAAATTATCTCTCCTATTGAAACTTAAATTAAAAGGATAGTGGGGCCCTTTCAAATCGCTTTTAATTCCTATCAAGAAATTCTAATTCCCTCCAACCCACCTTGAGCGATGGATGATACCACATGTTTTTTAGAAAAGATCCTTTTTTACTCTACTCTACATCTACATGGGATAACCTATTATAGAAAAAACAGTGATACATCCTTGGTTTTCTATGTTGTCCATACACTACTGCGAATTAGATATCATAATAATTTTTTTAATTTTAAACATATGTGATATTAAGAAAAGGGATACACGATGTAATACACACTTCAACAAAAAATCAACATGTTTATATGGAATAAAATATCACCATTTATCATGTTCACTTTTATATAAATTTTTATAATAAATACTTTTCCAGATTAAAAATTTCATAAATAATGAGAACATAATCAAGAGATATGTATGTGGGGGGATATTACTTTTATGTCTTCATATGAGTGATAATAGATGGACATTATTCATAATTAATTCCCAAATACTCTATCATGGCATAGATTGGGTGAAATTATCTACAACAACATATTAAATAGAAAAATATTATTGTTTTATTCTTCTATATTCAATATATTCATTGATGAAATGATATCTAATATCAATGTGATTGGAACTTGTATTTTGTACTAGGATTCTGGAATATCCTATAGCAGACTAATTATCATGATAAAATTTTAACATCCTCATATTCTCAAATATTCAATTATAATAACTAAACTTATATCCAAAACATATATGTATAAGCATGGGTACCAAATATATATTATGTATCAGCAACAATATGTTCTATATAATTATGTTTATTTTTGTACCAAATAGCACAACCATCTGCCTTGATGATAGTTCCACATGAATTTGATCTTCTTTCTCTATAATTACCAGTCGAATGTACATCAATAAATACTATGTAGTTCAAATATAAATGATTTCTATATATATTCCAATAGATCAGTGTTTCGTCCTCATGTCATAGTACTCTATTATAGTCCAAAAGGAGAGACAGTTTAGAATTACTCATAAATATTACACATAGAGTCTCAATATAAGTTATATATAGCCTTAATACTATTAGATAATGTCGGTTTATAAGGATTATTTTGAATTATATTTTGTTGAAATTATATCTAGATTCATCCTGGAATAAAATTTCCCAAATAAAATTGGATCTGAAACTTATTTTACATGTTCCATTTAAATATTTTTTAATACATAACAAACAATTATTTGTTTAGATATAAATATTTAAATCATTTTCTTCTCAGTTTTAAATCCCAAAATATTGGAAATCTCAACCAACATAGACAACTCAAAATTAATTATCATCATCACATAAACATCCATAGAGAGACATTAATTTTCTCTACAAATGTGATGTTATCCTCATAGACAATTACAATGATGATACCTTTGAAAACCTATCTTACATATTGTTTACATTCAACATTGACTTTTATAAAACAAAAATTCTTTAATAAGACATCCAATTTAGTGTCATACGATTTTTTTAAATCATTAAAACGACTTATAACATTTTTCAATTTTCATAAATGTTTTACAAGATTGTAAATGATAAAACCATCTGGTTTCTTAATATAGAAATAATTATCAAGATTTTAATTAAAAAATGCTGATTTCGATTGCATTATTTAAAAATTCTATTTTTTGTGCTTATTCTAACAAGAAAACTATGATTGTATAAAGAGATTATATTGTTGAAAACTTATCTTCAAATAAAATACCTTCCATTACTAAATCAACTGCATAGGCTCTCCTAGCATTATTCATTGATTCTTCAACATTATCATTCATTTTATTTTTGGAAACCCAGTTTTTGAAATTTTTTATGATCTTCGAATATAATCACAAGTGGATTTCATCCCGATATAATCGAGATATTTGTTTATTTATTATATCTATTCCTCATTCTCAATTACGTCTACCACATTATGTGGTTTAATTATAGAACTAAGTGGTGTTTTTTTATTCAATTATATATTATCTTCTAGTTTGGAATGGAAAATATTTATTCCCAATGATATTATGAGTTTCAAAAAATTTATTAAATTTATTTTCATTGTTTTATCTCATTTCAAATAGCTTCATCTTCATCAATTGTTTTTTATAAACATATCAACAGTTATTGGATCCTTCTTAGTAACATTACTATTATTAATCTATTATGCATATATTGCATTTTGTGATAAATCTTCTAGATCATTTTAGATTATAATATCTATTTTTTTTGTTTTCAATAGTCACTATATAAATAAAGATATATATAAATATTAGATATTTATTACAGCATTTATCAACACATACATTTAGTAGGTATCTTATGAAAACACATTTATCATCATCCTCTTCATATTTTGACATTTTATTTTTATTTATTTTATTTTATTCATGGATTTACTAAAACATTGGTTTATTTAATAGTTTTATTTCTATGAAACGATATTTCAAATGTGTTATTTTAGGTTTCTAGTATCTATAAACTCCAATTATGTTTTTAAGGAAGTACATACAACCTCTCTCAAAAAATTCAATGATATATTGTGTTTATCCAACATAGTCATGCCCATCTCAACAATGATTATATGATTCCTTTTAGAAACTCCATATTTTTGTGGAGTATATATTATTATATAATAATTCTTGATATCATGGTTAGAACTAATTTTTGTAAAAGAATCATAAGAACACTCTTAACCATTATCTAGTCTCAGCTGCTTGATGTAGATAACCAACTCCATCTCATCTTGCCTTTTGAAAATATTTTCCAATATTAATTTATCTATCTTGTGTTTGATAAACATGAAATAAGTCAACAAAATATAATAACAAAACAAATATAATTAAAAATAGATCACCTATTATATAATTTTTTCTCATTTTAACACATTATTTATTATGAATAATCTAAATTCTTCTTGAAGATATTATGTCCATTATTTAATGTTACCCTAGTTTCATTTTATACCATTGATTTAGTTTACCTAATTAATCCCTATAAATCATAAAAAAGTAATATCTATACCTATATCATGCTTAAAATTTTTTCTCATACTTCTTCTTCCAATTTGAAAAATTATATTATGCCATATGTTTTTCTAATCTATGGCCCCATGGTAACAAGAATCTATATGATCCCAAATTTGAAGAAGATATTTGTTGCTTATTATCCTCTAAGTAATATTCCTTCCATCCATTGTCCATTTGATGATACATGTGTGATTTTTAAATACTATATATTTTCCATCACCACAATATTCAATAACATTAATAATATTGTTCTTCATACCATCAACTTAGAAAATATTTTTAATCATAAGAATTTTATATTCAATCTTAATTGATATAACTACTTTGTTTTTAAAGATAATTAATATCCAAATTTAGAATAACATATTTTATTCCTCTAAATATTTCAATGAATTTTTGTTTCCACGGTCATGTGTGACGATAAACAACATTCAATTATCCATGGCTTGGTTTTCGAAATATACTGAAATGAAACATCAGAAAAATTAGATTTTTGTTCTATTATCATATAAATTAACTTTTATTTTTCAAAATTGTTAATTTCTACAATCATAAATCTAGTGAAATATTTAGGAATATATCCCTATTAGTCACATATTTCATATAAATTTTCAATGAAATATACTTTATTATATGTCTATAGATATGTTAAATTTCCTGTTACTGGCTATTTCTATTTAATGTATGTTTTCATTTTCATTGAATATCTTCCCCTTGGATCATGCCTCATTTATCATATAGAAATTTTATACCACTATGTGTAATATTTATGACAAAAAACATCACAACATTATAAGTACAACATGAACCTTGATCATCCAAACTAATATTGTTTCTATACAAAATATTTTTTATATTATCATTTCTATATAATGAATTCATCTATTGTGACATATATATCCTTTTTTATGAATATATAGATTGTTATTTATTAAAATAGGAAATATAAATGTTATTTATGTTCCACACACGTCCTATATACATTTTTGATCATACATAATTACATATATGAAGATTATTTTGAAATTTATGGGAACCTAAAATAACGTTCTTATTTGGACCCCTAATTTAACCATCATGTGTTGATTCAACATTTATCTCAATAAATATATTTACATATTCTTATATATTATTCAAATAATTAAACTTATTGAAACATTCTTATAGTTTTTTACACACTTTTTCCTATTTGAGAGAATGTTTTAATCAAGTATATTTATAATGTTCCCTTTTTAGTTACTTTCTGTCTATATCTCAAGCAATCATATTTATAAACTGCCACTATAATTTAATATTCATCATTTTCTATAAAAATATTATATTCTAATTCATGAAAATAATTTATGAAGAAAATATTTTACTTATTTTTTCAAAATATTATCTTTATCAATTAATTAAATTTCATCATCTTCACCACCTAAGGCACTAAACCTTTTTTCAATATAATCCATGAATTTTTTATCTTATGATTGGCTACTCAAAAGGATTCATATTCATATTATTTTCTCAAAAAGATTGTTATATTTTTTAATGAATTTATATGTGATTATAACAAATTTTGTATAATATTTTGATCTTTTATCAGATTCCATAATTTCATTTTTCTCACCATTTATGTCAGGTTTGATTAAATTTTTAAATGGGAAATTTTTTGTGATCTTTCCAATTTAATTATAATTGTAAAAATGTAATGCTAGATTACATTTACTATTAAACATTCCATTATTCCACTTATTTTATAATAGTTAAATGATCCTCTTATAATCCTTATATTCATATTTATCATGAGATTCACATGATTCTTCAATTTATTCATCACATAATTTTCAATTTCACATGGACTTATAATCCATATAATATTTGATCATTCTCTTCAAATCCATGACCATTCAAATTTCATATATAAATATACTTTTATATAAAACATTGAGATTAATAACTTATCTATCATCCAATGATAATATATTATGACCATAAATGTTATGAAAATTTCTTTTAATTTTTTTTAAAAATTATTGAATCATAAATATTTTATCAAAAACCATTAATGATAATGAAAATTTCAAAAAACTATTAGGATGTATTCATATATGTTTTATTCAGGATCAATCATGATAAATATATATTTACTTCTCCAAATTAGTAATAAGGACACACTAAATTTCACAATACCTTCATATATGCTTTCCAATTTGACCCAAATTTATTTTTAATTTTTGAGTCCCATAAAAATGGTCTATAGACTCTAAAAATTATATATAAAATAGAATTTTTGTCTTTTTCATAAATATTCATATTTCAGTTATCAAGAAATGTCAAAATAGAATTTCACCCATTAGTGAGAGTCATATTGTTGTTGCATAATTTACTTCATTTACAAGGGAAATGGGTAACAAAGCATCATATTCTTCCAACTATGATAGTTAATTCCATAGAATTTTTCGAGCCCCCTTATACTTTTAGAATTCTTATATTCCACATTTTTTAATTAGATCTTCATAATATAAAAACATGATGCTCTAATGCCGATTCTAGTTCATATTGAGGAGTTACAACACTAAAGAGAGGTGGGTTGAATCAATTTTTATTTTTAATTATTTTTCATAAAGTTAATATAAAACTAAACTAAACTATTAATATATAATATTCTATTATGATTAATTGGTAATTAAAAAATGTAATGATTGTTAATTTCATAGTTACATAATATTCGTACATGGTTCATCCTTATGTTAACCTACTCCATGTTTAGATTGGTTAGATCCCCTAATTGTAGATTCTTGACTATTATATTAAGAATATACACAATAAAATTTATTAATATCACAGAGTGACACTATTTTTTCAAGATTCACACTTTCTGAATAGCTTCACACTACCTAATGATAAATGATTATATATTACACCAAAAAGGATCATATTTTAATGTTATTTCTCCCTAGAAAAATTTATAACGATCTTTATTTAATTCCTTCAGGAAAATTGAAATAACATTAACTCACATATTTCTGATTCTAGATCTGAAATAATTTTTATATTTATCCATTTCAAATGAATATTACCCTTTTACACATTTCTATAGCATTTTATTTCTAAAAAAGAACCTCATAGGAATTTGTCATGCCTAAAATAAATTATAACCGAATAATGTAAAGACACGATGGTTATGAAATTTAATTTGAATCAATGCATGGAAAATAATCATAAATCTTAAATCATGTTCAGCATAAATCACATATATAAACATGAATTAATAAAACAAGTTTTTTTATCTGGGGTAGTCTCATTAATCCTTTAGCTCTCTGATTTTTAATGATCATTACATATAGATGAAACATATTTCCTCACATATTATTCACATACATGAGCTATGCCTGAAAACATCAAGATAACCTTTTATAAGGATAACACATATCATCTCAACAACATCATCTTTAAATATTCTCTATATATACCATTACTCTATTCTCATTCATACAAGATAAAATTTTCAAATTCCTAGATTATCCAAATTCACTCCTAATTTATCAAATTAAATAATGAATACACTATTTTTCAATGTGTGATCTCATATAGACGTACATATTCTAATCTCACTATAAAACATCTCTCCCTATGTGAAGTGAATTGTGTTGCATTTGTTGTCAATGAGGCATGAAGTTGTCTTGGAATGAATGGATGTCAAGGAATGTCAAGATGTGAATGAAAAAGTTTGTGATGGTGATGGTGATGAATGGAGAATGGCCATGGTACTAAGATGCATGTCACTTAGGAGATTCACTAAGTGACATAGGAGATGATGGTTGAAACATTCTCTAGTAATATCTGACGATTGTTGACCTGCTCTTTAAGTTCAAAGAACTTGTATCCTGTAGATACAAAGTCACAACAATAATTGAAGACCATGCATTGTATTGACAATGCATGAGGAGCTGAAGTGAACCATCCATAAGTTCTAAGTGGATGAAGTGGTTTTAATGAAGTCCATGCACTAACTCTTAGTGCATGTGAATTGAAAAAGATCCAATTTGATCTCTAATTAGATCAACGAAGAACATTGAAGAATTATGTGATTAAGGAGCTCAGTTGAAGAGGAAGACCCTTCGTGAATTCCATTCCTATGTGATGAATCAATGTTGAAGAGAATTGTAGGAATTCTAATGAAGAAGAAGATTGAGGAAGTTTGTGGAAGAAGCACGAAGAAGGAATGAAAAGAATGGCTTAGAAGAAGAAGAAGTGGCATTTGGCATTTACACTTCTTTACTTTGTTTGTATACAAAGTAATTAGTGTTTCCTCAAGCAAAAAGGAAGCTAGCAAGGGCCAACCTTAAGGGGTCAACCCCAAGGCACATATGGGACTCGAAGTTGCCACGCCCAAGGGGGATCCCATGGGGCCAGCCCGGGAGGTCGGGGCCGTGTATAAGCCCCGGGCCACGCAGGGGATCAGGCCTGCGTAGCAGGGGCACGAGGAGCGCGCCCGTGACAAGCAGAGTGGGCGCCAGTGGCGCGCCCGAGTGGCAGGGGTGGGCGCAAGAGCGCGCCCGCAGAGAACACGGTGCGGGGCGGCACCGTGGAGGGAGAGGATTCAACTGAGCTGCTGTAGGGAACGCTTGGGTGATAAGCCGCGTGAAAACAGGAGGCCGCTTCGATGTGGGATGCGGAATTTTTCCGCGGAGCGAATCCCAGCCGCATGATTGATCGCGCGTGCGATCCGATCCGCTCATCTAATCGCGCCATTCGCGATCTGATCCAGGCCGTCCGAGATTATCTGATCGCCTGATCCGACGGCTCCCCGTCCGTCCTCAACCTTGAGCTCGCCCTAAGCCACCTGTGACTTCCGTTCGAACCGGAGGCCATCTCAACGACAGTTCTTGAGTTCCCGGCCACCATTGCCGAAGCCGAAGGCTCCATTGAGCTCGTCTAGACCTACTGAACAGATCCATGTCTAAAAATATGCTTGCATGCGACAAATGAGGATTTCGAAGTTCGGCCGAGGCAAGAATCGCTGCCGAGGCCATGAAGGGTTTATGCCTCTGCATGGATTGTCTTAAAATAAGGTCATGCGTACGTTTCCATGCACATGCATGAAGAAGAAAATAAAGAAGGAAAACCCACGGTGAACCGAGAAGAAATAACAAGATTCACAGAATCTTGAAAACCCGAAAGTTGCGGGGATTTGAGAGATATATCCCGCGGAAGATTTGGCATTCCTTTGCCTATAAAAAGAGAGCCCGAGCCCTCTTAGAAGTCGGCTGAAGTTTTGTTGAAGATCCGTCGTCCCGTGAGATCCCTATGCCTCGCGAAGAAAGAAGCCTCATGCAATCTATTTGCACGGCTGAAGTCCTCGGTGCCATCCTTGGCCCGAAGGAGTCCCTTGCGCGCAACTCCTTTGCATGACAAGAAGAAGAGGTTGGGCTGTGTGGTAGAACCTTGCGCACCCCCTCTATGCACTGTGCCCTCTGCGCGGTAGCACTTGAGCGCCCGCGGTGGCTTGCACCCGTGGCTTGTGCGGCCTAGAGGCCTTGTGCACTTGCGCGGCCAGCTACACCCGAGGTGAACTCACACCTTGCGCGCCTTGAAGTGGAAGTGAAGTCCCGAGGCCGTGTGTGCTTAACAAAAGAAGAAAAGGGCCGTGGCAGTGTGTGTTCAAGTGGGTGAAGTGAAGACCACACATTTGTGTGTGTGTGCAAACTTGAAGAACCACCTACGGCCCATGTGTGTGCAAGAATAGAGTAGTAGGCCAAGCTTAAGTGTGTGCAAAACGTGGAACAAGTTGTGTGTGCTAAACAAGCGAAGGCTGAACCTTAGTGTGTACCTAAGTGGTGTGTACACACTAAGAAGGAGAAGAAGAATGAGACTCTCACACTAGTGTATAACACACTTCTAAGTGTTTAAGCAAATTTAATAATGTGTGTGAAGTTTGAGAAGGTGTGTGTGCTTAATAAGAATACACCCTTTGTGGGTTTATCACACCAAGACAAGAAAGAGGGGAGTGCATGCATGCATGCATGCACGTGCACACGTAAACAGTGCCAAATCAGTGGTGTGCATCTGAGTAGTCCAAGACCAGTGGTTCTTGATGAAATTGAGAAGTCATGCAATCAGTGCATGAGGATGCAGAGATTCCATGCACTCAGTGCATGAAGTTGAACAGAACTGAGACTGGACCAGACTGAAGTTAAAGACATCCATTGTCTGAGTATTCAGTAATTGGAGAGAAGCCAGGTCATCCTGAAGAAGGAGATAAAGCCTGAGCTATACGAGAATCCCTGATCATCCACAAGTGATCAGAAGAGAATAGCAAGGCCAGCAGCCTTTATCCCAGGCTGCTGAAGATTCTTGAAGAGCTGAACAAGAAGAAGAGCTACTCATGTGACTCGAGGAGCCAAGAGAAGCCCCCTGTGAGACTCATGGCGGAAGAAGTCTTCAGTGGGATTCTGGAGCAGGCCAGTGGGACTCTGGTAACACTGTGGGACGCAGTATAAAGACCCTCCTGTGGGACTCAGGAGAGATACAGTGGGATGATGTATCGACCATTGTAATACTAACCGATTATAATGGAGAAACCATGTTGGGGCGTATAACCAACGTGGCAAGGACGTAGGCCTTTGGTGACGAACCTTGTAAATCATTGTGTCCTGTGCCTTTACATTTACTGCATCACTCGAGGAAAGGATGAGAGATACAAGAAGAGTGGATTGAGGCTTTAACCAGCCATAGAGGTTTAATTGATAAGGAATCAATTATTAAAAAGTTTTAAGGGATCACTGATTCACCCCCTCCCCCTCTCAGTGATTCACACTGATCTGGGCACTTCAATTGGTATCAGAGGGAAGGTTTCCTCTAAAATATCCAATAGAGTCTATATGGGGTGCGGATTTGAGGAAATGAAAGAATAGCCTCAAATGGAGATATCTGCCAAGACTCTGAAAAAAAGAATGAAGAAACAGGCAAAGAAGATGAGGAAGAAGGTTGTTGCAATCAGAGAAACTCCTTCTATGGAAAGAAATGTGAAAGTCACATCAGATGACAATTCCTTTTATCATTCTTCTGATGAAGCCTTCTCTAGCTGTGATGAAGATGGAAGAAACAATGATCTTCAAAATGCAATCAAATATCATCAGAAGACAGTCCCCAAGGAAGTGACAATGTGTATAAATACATGCATCCTTGATCTTCAAGAAGAAAAATTACAGCTAGAAGATGAATCCAATTCTCTGGAAGTCCAATTGGCAAAAAGGGTTGGCATAACCAACACTCTCAGAAAGCTAGTGAAGGCTAAAGATGAAACCGTTTCTCTTTGCAATGAAAGATATGAAGACACTGCTGAAGAATTGCAAAGAAGCCTTTCTGAGAAAGAATTCATTATGATATTTGTCAAAGATATTTTCCATGCACTGGAGAAGAGGCATAGAGTATCAATGGTTGTTAAAGATTCTAAACTTGAAGACAATGTAAAAAGGGTGAAGGAGCTTGACAACTCATTGCTTGAAATGAATAAGGTGCATGAAGACCAGATAAAGCAGCTGGAAGAGAAATGGGAAGGAAGGATAAGAACTATTAAGGATGAGAAGAAATCCCTCAATATGAAATGCTTAGAACTGGAGGTGATATTGAAAAATCAGCAATCACCCAAGACCAAAGCCTCCCAGTCAGCTGAAAGGAGAAATGTTGCTACTCAAGTATTCATTGAGAAGGATGATTCTAAAAGATATACATCCTCTAATAAAAGGGCAACAACTTCTAAAAATAAGGTACCATCCATCCCATCTTGTACTCATGCCTCTAAATATGTTTCCACAAAAAGTGTAGGATGGAAGAATAACTCCAAACAAGTATGGATGAAGACAATGAAGAAAGAGATCTCTCCCGAAACAACACAGCAAGTCAAGTAAAGTACCCAACAATCAGAAGGACTGAAAAGGTCAGGATTTGTGGGTCAGTGTTGGTGTTGTAATAAGTATGGGCACGGTGCAAAGGATTGTTGGTACAATCCACTGAATGTTAAAGCACAAAGGAAGCCCATGCCAAGTGGGGGAAATCCAGAAGGAAATAAGCAACATCCACAGGTCCAGAGACATCTGTTTACTGCTAACAGATTTGGATTTCTTGACAACATTTTGGATGGTTGCAAAAGTGGTCAGAAGAATGATACATGTCAATCTCCAACTGTATCCAAAGATGGAAAGAAGAAAAGATCTCATAACCTGGCTCATAAAGAATCCTTGGGAAGCAAGAAGGAAGTTGAAGATGCTCCCAAGAAGGTTTTGAAAAAGGAAAAGAAGTCCTTGGAGTCTAAATCCAAGAAGGGTGATGCATCCATAAGGACCACCAAGAAAACATGCTTCTACTGTGGAAAGAAAGGTCAGACCATGGAACTTTGCAAAAAAGCCATGGAAATCAATAGAAGCCAACTGAACTCAAACTGACAATCAATCCAAAAGAAGTAGAAGGGATTGATTGAAAACAAGATGCCTAAGAGAGGTATCTTGACAGCATCAAAGGAACCATGTGAAACTTCCAGAACTGAGGCCACACTTCCAAATGACTTGTTAGTCATATGGCCAAATCAGTTGCAACTTGCCAGTGAACCGCAAAGAGCTGAAGATGAAGTTCTGGCAATTTCTAAGGCAAAAGGGAAGAAGAATATTTCACATGAAGATGTGTTGAGATCCACACCAGCACAAACATCATTGAAGATCAAATGTGCAAGTGTGAAGAATGGTAAAAATGGGACATCTCGGTTGAGAGAATCTTCTCAACCTTGTTGTTCACATTGATGAACCAAGGAGGTTCCATCTTATTCCCTAATCACTTGTATTTACATGTGCTGACATTGTAGGGAATTGAAGATGATTATCATTCTCAGCTGGAGGATGGTTTCGAAAGAATGGAGTGCACCCCTTGAGGGAGAGCCAATCTGGAGAGGATGATATTTTGGGATTTAATATCATCTTGAGAAAAGTGAAGGTATTCCAATCATACTTTCATCCCTGGTTTCATAATTGTATTCATCATGTCAATTAAGGGGAATTATTGATTGAAGGCAAAT
The DNA here is from genome assembly GCA_963277665.1 of Viscum album. NCBI lineage: Eukaryota > Viridiplantae > Streptophyta > Magnoliopsida > Santalales > Viscaceae > Viscum > Viscum album. The sequence continues at coordinate 1,004,199,222 of OY728163.1, read as the reverse complement.
GGATGAAAGGGGGAGCTTTATCTTTGCACCTAAACTTTATAATGAGTTTTGTGAAGTTGTGCAGGATTTAGAAAATTCATTGTTATATCTGAAAAATTTCAAGCCCCTTGAAGCATGATCTCACAAGTATAGTGAATGTTGGACAGCATTGAGTACCTTGGTTACATCACTCTTGTTTTCTACACCGGGTTATCCCAAGTAGACTTAGAGATGATTTACTAAAGGTTCCCTGCTAAAGAGAACATGTGACATAATCCCTCTCTTAGTGCTTTTTAAGAAGATTCTATTTGAAGGGAGGAAGAGATATTTTTTTAAGAGAACCACACCACACCTTTACATTTGATTGCCAATAAGGGGGAGAAAATATTGGCACACATATTGACCAATTCATATGTGCTGAAGGAGTGTATTGACAACAAATACAAAGGGGGAGATTGAAGTGCGTTGTGTTGCATTTGTTGTCAATGAGGCATGAAGTTGTCTTGGAATGAATGGATGTCAAGGAATGTCAAGATGTGAATGAAAAAGGTTGTGATGGTGATGGTGATGAATGGAGAATGGCCATGGTACTAAGATGCATGTCACTTAGGAGATTCACTAAGTGACATAGGAGATGATGGTTGAAACATTCTCTAGTAATATCTGACGATTGTTGAGCGGCTCTTTAAGTTCAAAGAACTTGTATCCTGATGATACAAAGTCACAACAATAATTGAAGACAATGCATTGTATTGACAATGCATGAGGAGCTGAATTGAACCATCCATAATTTCTAAGTGGATGAAGTGGTTTTAATGAAGTCCATGCACTAACTCTTAGTGCATGTGAATTGAAAAAGTTCCAATTTGATCTATGATTAGATCAACGAAGCACATTGAAGAATAATGTGATTAAGGAGCTCAGTTGAAGATGAAGACCCTTCGTGAATTCCATTCCTATGTGATGAATCAATGTTGAAGAGAATTGTAGGAATTCTAATGAAGAAGAAGATTGAGGAAGTTTGTGGAGGAAGCATGAAGAAGGAATGAAAAGAATGTCTTAGAAGAAGAAGAAGTGGCATTTGGCATTTACACTTGGTTACTTTGTTTGTATACAAAGTACTTAGTGTTTCCTCATGCAAAAAGGAAGCCACCAAGGGCCAGCCTTAAGGGTTCAACCCCAAGGCACTTATGGGACTCGAGGTCGCCACGCCCAAGGGGGATCCCATGGGGCCAGCCCGGGAGGTCGGGGTCGTGTATAAGCCCCGGGCCACGCAGGGGATCAGGCCTGCGCAGTAGGGGCGCGAGGAGCGCGCCCGTGACAAGCATAGTGGGCGCCAGTGGTGCGCCCGAGTGGCAGGGGTGGGCGCAAGAGCACGCCCGCAGAGAACACGGTGCGGGGCGACACCGTGGAGGGAGAGGATTCAGCTGAGCGGCTATAGGGAGCACTTTGGTGATAAGCCGCGTGAAAACAGGAGGCCGCTTCGATGTGGGATGCGGAACTTTTCCGCGGAGCGAATCCCAGACGCCTGATTGATCGCGCGTGTGATCCGAGCCGCTCATCTAATCACGCCATTCGTGATCTGATCCAGGCCATCCGAGATTATATGATCGCCTGATCCGACGGCTCCCCGTCCGTCCTCAAACTTGAGCTCGCCCGAAGCCACTCGTGACATCCGTTCGAACCAGAGGCCATCTCGACGACGGTTCTTGAGTTCCCGGCCACCATTGCCGAAGCCGAAAGCTCCATTGAGCTCGTCTAGACCTACTGAACAGATATATGTCTAAAAATATGCTTGCATGCGACAAATGAGGATTTCGAAGTTCGGCCGAGGCAAGCAAAGCTGCCGAGGCCATGAAGGGTTTATGCCTCTGCATGGATTATCTTAAAATAAGGTCATGCGTACGTTTCCATGCACATGCATGAAGAGGAAAATAAAGAAGGAAAACCCACGGTGAACCGAGAAGAAATAACAAGATTCACATAATCTTGAAAACCCGAAAGCTGCGGGGATTTGAGAGATATATCCCGCGGAAGATTTGGCATTCTTTTTCCTATAAAAAGAGAGCCCGAGCCCTCTTAGAATCCGACTGAAGTTTTGTTGAAGATCCGTCGTCCCGTGAGATCCCTCTGCCTCACGAAGAAAGAATCCCCGTGCAATATATCTGCGCGGCTGAAGTCCTCGGTGCCATCCTTGGCCTGAAGGAGTCCCTTGCGCGCAACTCCTTTGCATGACAAGAAGAAGAGGTTGGGCTGTGCGGTAGAACCTTGCACACCCCCTCTATGCACCGTGCCCCCTTTGCGGTAGCACTTGCGCGCCGGCGGTGCCTTGCACCCGTGGCTTGTGCGGCCTAGAGGCCTTGTGCACTTGCGCGGCCAGCTAGACCCGAGGTGAACTCACACCTTGCGCACCTTGAAGTGGAAGTGAAGTCCCGGGGTCGTGTGTGCTTAACAAAAGAATAAAAGGGCCGTGGCAGTTTGTGTGCAAGTGGGTGAAGTGAAGACCACACATTTGTGTGTGTGTGCAAACTTGAAGAACCAACTATGGCCCATGTGTGTGCAAGAATAGAGGAGTAGGCCAAGCTTAAGTGTGTGCAAAACGTGGAACAAGTTGTGTGTGCTAAACAAGCGAAGGCTGAACCTTAGTGTGTACCTAAGTGGTGTGCACACACTAAGAAGGAGAAGAAGAAGGAGACTCTCACACTAGAGTATAACACACTTCTAAGTGTGTAACCAAATTGAATAAAGTGTGTGAAGTTTGAGAAGGTGTGTGTGCTTAATAAGAATACACCCTTTTTGGGTTTATCACACCACGACAATAAAGAGGGGAGTGCATGCATGCATACATGCACGTGCACACGTAAACAGTGTCAAATCAGTGGTGTGCATCTGAGTAGTCCAAGACCAGTGGTTCTTGAAGAAATTGAGAAGTCATGCAATAAGTGCATGAGGATGCAGAGATTCCATGCACTCAGTGCATGAAGTTGAACTCAACTGAGACTAGACCAGACTGAAGTTAAAGACATCAATTGTCTGAGTATTCAGTAATTGGAGAGAAGCCAGGTCATCCTGAAGAAGGAGATAAAGCCTGAGCTAGATGAGAAGCCCTGATCAACCACAAGTGATCAGAAGAGAAGAGCAAGGCCAGAAGCCTTTATCCCATACTGCTGAAGATACTTGAAGAGCTGAACAAGAAGAAGAGATACTCGTGTGACTCGAGGAGCCAGGAGAAGCCCCCTGTGAGACTCAGGGCGGAAGAAGTCTTCAGTGGGATTCTGGAGCAGGCCAGTGGGACTCTGGTAACACTGTGGGACGCAGTATAAAGACCTTCCTGTGGGACTCAGGAGAGATACAGTGGGATGCTGTATCGACCATTGTAATACTAACCGATTATAATGGAGAAACCATGTTGGGGCGTATAACCAACATGGCAAGGACATAGGCCTTTTGTGCCGAACATTGTAAATCATTGTGTCTTGTGCCTTTACATTTACTGCATCACTCGAGGAAAGGATGAGAGATACAAGAAGAGTGGATTGAGGCTTTAACCAGCCATAGAGGTTTAATTGATAAGGAATCAATTAGTAAAAAGTTTTAAGGGATCACTGATTCACCCCTCCCCCTCTCAGTGATTCACACTGATCTGAGCACTTCACTATGGAATAAATTCCCTTAACACGGGAACACATGATCACTTTATGTAGCATATAATACCTATTGGTAGCTCATAATAAGTTGAAACAGAACCATAACCCAAGTGGTGAAAGCTTAATACATGTGTTAGCATTCTAAAAATATATAGTAGCACCTGTTAACTGGTTGTAGAACCTGCTAACTACTTGTAGAACAAGAATACTGGCAGAATAACATTCTACCCAATGATATCATATTCTACATTGGCTCACACTAAATTATCTATGGTGAAGAGTATCCTTCTTAATCATACATAGGATATGGATTCTCACTAGTACCCTTACACATATCCTTCTGTATGATGAGAAATTTTTTTGGTACCATTATGTATAGATTGATTATCATTTCAAGATATATTAAATAATTATTTAGCTTTAAATAGTGTCATGGTTACCCTTATGTGGGTATTTGAAATCATGGAATACTATTATGTATGACCAGAAATACTTCACTCCAATCGTCAAAAATCACATAGCACCCTTACATTATTTTCGTAAACCATTATGTTTAATATTGTTACCCATACCTGAGTTGGGATATTATTCGGTTTCCATTACATAACCTATTTTATACCCATATGTAGCCTCATGTTTCTCTTGGTTTACAATTACATATGTAATTCTACCTTTATGTAGCATGTATAAGGTAGTCTTCATTATTATACCGGTAATAATATTTACCAAATTAGCTTTATGATGGTATCTACTAAATCTAAATATCATATATGGCCTATTAAAACAACATAGACTCAATACCAATGAATTATATTTATATAAAATTATGTTATCAATTAAACATCATGAATAGAAATCTTTAAATACAAATTAAATGATATAAATATTTCATTGTAATCTTGAAAATATTTCCTCACATAATTTAGTGGTTTCACTAGTTTCAATAATTATAAACATCATAAAATTCCATTTTTACAAGTCATAAGAATTCATTAATTGTAAAAAAATCCTCACGTATTCAATTAAAATTTTCCAAAGATGAAATGAAAAGCTAATAAAGAATCTATAACAATTTTATTTAGATTTAAACATCATCGGAACTCTTCAATAATATATTAATACCTCATAGAAAAAAAATTTATTATTTGGATCAAAATCATCCCCCTCACCTTTAGATGATGGTTCTATGACCCGAGTTCACATTCGAAAAAAAATAATCTTCTTTGAGCAGATCAAATAAGCAATAATTATGAGTTAGTATTTCAATATTACAAACAACCCTCTTTATAAAAACACCACTAATCATTAAAAATCAATATGAAACAATATTTCTTTTAATATACGCTATAGTTGAATCCATAGAATTTTTGGAGCCCCCTTATACTTTTAGAATTCTTATATTCCACATTTTTTAATTAGATCTTCATAATAAAAAAACATGATGCTCTAATGCCGATTCTAGTTCATATTGAGGAGTTACAACACTAAATATAGGTGGGTTGAATCAATTTTTATTTTTAATTATTTTTCATAAAGTTAATATAAAACAAAACTAAACTATTAATATATAATATTCTATTATGATTAATTGGTAATTAAAAAATGTAGTGATTGTTAATTTCTTAGTTACATAATATTCGTACATGGTTCAGCTTTATGTTAACCTACTCCATGTTTAGATTGGTTAGATCCCCTATTTGTAGATTCTTGACTATTATATTAAGAATATACACAATAAAATTTATTAATATCACAGAGTGACACTATTTTTTCAAGATTCACACTTTCTGAATAGCTTCACACTACCTAATGATAAATGATTATATATTACACCAAAAAGGATCATATTTTAATGTTATTTCTCCCTAGAAAAATTTATAACGATCTTTATTTAATTCCTTCAGGAAAATTGAAATAACATTAACTCACATATTTCTGATTCTAGATCTGAAATAATTTTTATATTTATCAATTTCAAATGAATATTACCCTTTTACACATTTCTATAGCATTTTATTTTTAAAAAAGAACCTCATAGGAATTTGTCATGCCAAAAATAAATTATAACCGAATAATGTAAAGACACGATGGTTATGAAATTTAATTTGAATCAATGCATGGAAAATAATCATAAATCTTAAATCATGTTCAGCATAAATCACATATATAAACATGAATTAATAAAACAACTTTTTTTATGTGGGGTAGTCTCATTAATCCTTTAGCTCTCTGATTCTTAAATGTTCATTACCTATAGATGAAACATATTTCCTCACATATTATTCACATACATGAGCTATGCCTGAAAACATCAAGATAACCTTTTATAAGGATCACACATATCATCTCAACAACATCATCTATAAATATTCTCTATATATACCATTACTCTATTCTCATTCATACAAGATAAAATTTTCAAATTTCTAGATTATCCAAATTCACTCCTAATTTATCAAATTAAATAATGAATACACTATTTTTCAATGTGTGATCTCGTATAGACGTACATATTCTAATCTCACTATAAAACATCTCTCCCTATGTGAAGTGCATTGTGTTTCATTTGTTGTCAATGAGGCATGAAGTTGTCTTGGAATGAATGGATGTCAAGGAATGTCAAGATGTGAATGAAAAAGGTTGTGATGGTGATGGTGATGAATGGAGAATGGCCATGGTACTAAGATGCATGTCACTTAGGAGATTCACTAAGTGACATAGGAGAAGATGGTTGAAACATTCTCTAGTAATATCTGACGATTGTTGAGCTGCTCTTTAAGTTCAAAGAACATGTATCCTGATGATACAAAGTCACAACAATAATTGAAGACCATGCAATGTATTTACAGTGCATGAGGAGCTGAAGTGAACCATCCATAAGTTCTTAGTGGATGAAGTGGTTTTAATGAAGTCCATGCACTAACTCTTAGTGAATGTGAATTGAAAAAGATCCAATTTTATCTCTGATTAGATCAAAGAAGAACATTGAAGAATTATGTAATTAAGGAGCTCAGTTGAAGATGAAGACCCTTCGTGAATTCCATTCCTAAGTGATGAATCAATGTTGAAGAGAATTGTAGGAATTCTAATGAAGAAGAATATTGAGGAAGTTTGTGGAAGAAGAATGAAGAAGGAATGAAAAGAATGGCTTAGAAGAAGAAGAAGTGGCATTTCGCATTTACACTTGGTTACTTTGTTTGTATACAAAGTACTTAGTGTTTCCTCAAGCAAAAAGGAAGCCACCAAGCGCCAGCCTTAAGGGTTCAACCCCAAGGAACTTATGGGACTCGAGGTCGCCACGCCCAAGGGGGATCCCATGGGGCCAGCCCGGGAGGTCGGGGCCGTGTATAAGCCCCATGCCACGCAGGGGATCAGGCCTGCGTAGAAGGGGCGCGAGGAGCGCGCCCGTGACAAGCAGAGTGGGCGCCAGTGGCGCGCCCGAGTGGCAGGGGTGGGCGCAAGAGCGCGCCCACAGAGAACACAGTGCGGGGCGGCACCGTGGAGGGAGAGGATTCAACTGAGCGGTTGTAGGGAACGCTTGGGTGATAAGCCACGTGAAAACAGGAGGCCGCTTCGATGTGGGATGCGGAATTTTTCCGCGGAGCGAATCCCAGCCGCATGATTGATCGCGCGTGTGATCCGAGCCGCTCATCTAATCGCGCCATTAGCGATCTGATCCAGGCCGTCCGAGATTATCTGATCGCCTGATCCGACGGCTCCCCGTCCGTCCTCAACCTTGAGCTCGCCCGAAGCCACCCATGACATCCGTTCGAACCAGAGGCCATCTCGACGATGGTTCTTGAGTTCCCGGCCACCATTGCCGAAGCCGAAGGCTCCATTGAGCTCGTCTAGACCTACTGAACAGATCCATGTCTAAAAATATGCTTGCATGCGAAAAATGAGGATTTCGAAGTTCGGCCAACGCAAGCAACGCTGCCGAGGCCATGAAGGGTTTATGCCTCTACATGGATTGTCTTAAAATAAGGTCATGCGTACGTTTCCATGCACATGCATGAAGAGGAAAATAAAGAAGGAAACCCCGCGGTGAACCGAGAAGAAATAACAAGATTCACAGAATCTTGAAAACCCGAAAGTTGTGGGGATTTGAGAGATATATCCCACGGATGATTTGGCATTCCTTTGCCTATAAAAAGAGAGCCCGAGCCCTCTTAGAAGCCGGCTGAAGTTTTGTTGAAGATCCGTCGTCCCGTGAGATCCCTATGCCTCATGAAGAAAGAAGCCCCGTGCAATCTATTTGTGCGGCTGAAGTCCTCGGTGCCATCCTTGGCCCGAAGGAGTCCCTTGCGCGCAACTCCTTTGCATGACAAGAAGAAGAGGTGGGGCTGTGCGGTAGAACCTTGCACACCCCCTCTATGGACCGTGCCCCCTGCGCGGTAGCACTTGTCTGCCCGCGGTGGCTTGCACCCGTGGCTTGTGGGGCCTAGCGGCCTTGTGCACTTGCACGGCCAGCTACACCCGAGGTGAACTCACACCTTGTGCGCCTTGAAGAGGAAGTGAAGTCCCGAGGCCGTGTGTGCTTAACAAAAGAAGAAAAGGGTCGTGGCAGTGTGTGTGCAAGTGGGTGAAGTGAAGACCACACATTTGTGTGTGTGTGCAAACTTGAAGAACCACCTACGGCCCAAGTGTGTGCAAGAATAGAGGAGTAGGCCAAGCTTAAGTGTGTGAAAAACGTGGAACAAGTTGTGTGTGCTAAACAAGCGAAGGCTGAACCTTAGTGTGTACCTAAGTGGTGTGTACACACTAAGAAGGAGAAGAAGAAGGAGACTCTCACACGAGAGTATAACACACTTCTAAGTGTGTAACCAAATTGAATAAAGTGTGTGAAGTTTGAGAAGGTGTGTGTACTTAATAAGAATACACCCTTTGTGGGTTTATCACACCAAGACAAGAAAGAGGGGAGTGCATGCATGCATGCATGCACGTGCACACGTAAACAGTTCCAAATCAGTGGTGTGCATCTGAGTAGTCCAAGACAAGTGGTTCTTGAAGAAATTGAGATGTCATGCAATCAGTGCATGAGGATGCAGAGATTCCATGCACTCAGTGCATGATGTTGAACTGAACTGAGACTGGACCAGACTGAAGTTAAAGACATCAATTGTCTGAGTATTCAGTAATTGGAGAGAAGCCAGGTCATCCTGATGAAGGAGATAAAGCATGAGCTAGACGAGAAGCCCTGATCATCCACAAGTGATCAGAATAGAAGAGCAAGGCCAGCAGCCTTTATCCAAGGCTGCTGAAGATACTTGAAGAGCTGAATAAGAAGAAGAGCTACTTGTGTGACTCGAGGAGCCAGGAGAAGCCCCCTGTGAGACTCAGGGCGGAAGAAGTCTTCAGTGGGATTCTGGAGCAGGCCAGTGGGACTCTGGTAACACTATGGGACGCAGTATAAAGACCCTCCTGTGGGACTCAGGAGAGATATAGTGGGATGCTGTATTGACCATTGTAATACTAACCGATTATAATGGAGAAACCATGTTGGGGCGTATAACCAACGTGGCAAGGACGTAGGCCTTTGGTGCCGAACCTTGTAAATCCTTGTGTCATGTGCCTTTACATTTACTGCATCACTCGAGGAAAGGCTGAGAGATACAAGAAGAGTGGATCGAGGCTTTAACCAGCCATATAGGTTTAATTGATAAGGAATCAATTAGTAAAAAGTTTTAAGGGATCACTGATTCACCCCCTCCCCCTCTTAGTAATTCACACTGATCTGGGCACTTCAATTGGTATCAGAGGGAAGGTTTCCTCTAAAAGATCCAACAGAGTCTATATGGAGTGCATATTTGAGGAAATGAAAGAACAACCTCAAATGGAGATATCTTCCAAGACTCTGAAAAATAGAATGAAGAAACAGGCAAAGAAGATGAGGAAGAAGGTTGTTGCAATCAGAGAAACTCCTTCTATGGAAAGAAATTTGAAAGTCACATCAGATGACAATTCCTTTTATCATTCTTCTGATGAATCTTTCTCTAGCTGTGATGAAGATGGAAGAAACAATGATCTTTTAAATGCAATCAAATATCTTCAGAAGACAGTCCCCCAGGAAGTGACAATGTGTATAGCTACATGCATCCTTGATCTTCAAGAAGAAAAATTACAGCTAAGAGATGAAGCCAATTCTCTGGAAGTCCAATTGGCAAAAAGGGTTGGCATAACCAACACTCTCAGAAAGCTGGTGAAGGCAAAAGATGAAATCGTTTCTCTTTGCAAGGAAAGATATGAAGACACTACTGAAGAATTGCAAAGAAGCCTTTTTGAGAAAGAATTCATTATGATATTGGTCAAAGATATTTTCCATGCACTGCAGAAGAGGCATAGAGTATCAATGGTTGTTAAAGATGCTCAACTTGAAGACAAAGTAAAAAGGGTGAAGGAGCTTGACAACTCATTGCTTGAAATGAATAAGGTGCATGAAGACCAGATAAAGCAGCTGGAAGAGAAATGGGAAGGAAGGATAAGAACTATTAAGGATGAGAAGAAATCCCTCAATATGAAATGCTTAGAACTGGAGGTGATATTGAAAAATCAGCAATCACCCAAAGCCAAATCCTCCCAGTCAACTAAAAGGAGAAATGTTTCTACTCAAGTATGCATTGAGCAGGATGATTCTAAAAGAAAGACATCTTCTAATAAAAGGGCAACAACTTCTAAAAATAAGGTACCATCCATCCCATCTTGTACTCATGCCTCTAAATGTGTTTCCACAAAAAGTGTAGGATGGAAGAATAACTCCAAACAAGCATGGATGAAGACAATGAAGAAAGAGAGCTCTCCTGAAACAACACAGCAAGTCAAGAAAAGTACCCAACAATCAGAAGGACTGAAAAGGTCATGATTTGTGGGTCAGTGTTGGTGTTGTAATAAGTATGGGAACTGTGCAAAGGATTGTTGGTACAATCCACTGAATGTTAAAGCACAAAGGAAGCCCATTCCAAGGGGGAGCAAGCCAGAAGGAAATAAGCAACATCCACAGGTCCAGAGACATCTGTTTACTTCTAACATATATGGATTTCTTGACAACATATGGGATGGTTGCAAAAGTGGTCAAAAGAATGATACATGTCAATCTACAACTGTATCCAAAGCTGGAAAGAAGAAAAGATCACAGAACCTGGCTCATAAAGAATCATTGGGAAGCAAGAAGGAAGTTGAAGATGCTCCCAAGAAGGTTTTGAAAAAGGAAAAGAAGTCCTTGGAGTCTAAATCCAAGAAGGGTGATGCATCCATAAGGACCACCAAGAAAACATACTTCTACTGTGGAAAGAAAGGTCATACCATGGATATTTGCAAACAAGCCATGGAAATCAATAGAAGCCAACTGAACTCAAACAGACAATCAATCCTAAAGAAGCAGAAGGGATTGATTGAAAACAAGTTGCCTAAGAGAGGTAGCTTGACAGCATCAAAGGAACCATGTGAAACTTCCAGAACTGAGGCCACACTTCCAAATGACTCGTTAGTCATATGGCCAAATCAGTTGCAACTTGCCAGTGAACCGCAAAGAGCTGAAGATAAAGTTCTAGCAATTGCTAAGGCAACAGGGAAGAAGAAGATTTCACATGAAGATGTGTTGAGATCCACACCAGCACAAACATCATTGAAGATCAAATGTGCAAGTGTGAAGAATGGTGAAAATGGGACATCTCTGTTGAGAGAATCTTCTCAACCTTGTTGTTTACATTGATGAACCAAGGAGGTTCCATATTATTCCCTAATCACTTGTATTTACATGTGCTGACATTGCATGGAATTGATGATGATGATCATTCTCCGCTGGAAGATGGTTTCGAAAGAATGGAGTGCACCCCTTGAGGGGGAGCCAATCTGGAGAAGATGATATTTTGGGATTTAATATCATCTTGAAAAAAGTGAAGGTATTCCAATCATACTTTCATCCCTGGTTTCTTAATTGTATTCATCATGTCAATTAAGGGGAATTATTGATTGAAGGAAAATGGATGAAAGGGGGAGCTTTATCTTTGCACCTGAACTTTTTAATGAGTTTTGTGAAGTTGTGCAGGATTTAGAAAATTCATTGTTATATCTGAAAAATTTCAAGCCCCTTGAAGCATGATCTCACATTTATAGTGAATGTTGGACAACATTGAGTACCTTCGATACATCACTCTTGTTTTCTACACCGGGTTAGCCCAAGTAGACTTAGAGATGATTTACTAAAGGTTCTTTGCTAAAGAGAACATGTGACATCATCCCTCTCTTAGTGATTTTCAAGAAGATTCTATTTGAAGGGAGGAAGAGATATTTTTTTAAGAGAACCACACCACACCTTTACATTTGATTTCCAATAAGCGGGAGAAAATATTGGCACACATATTGACCCATTCATATGTGCTGAAGGAGTGTATTGACAACAAATACAAAGGGGGAGATTGAAGTGCATTGTGTTGAATTTGTTGTCAATGAGGCATGAAGTTGTCTTGGAATGAATGGATGTCAAGGAATGTCAAGATGTGAATGAAAAAGGTTGTGATGGTGATGCTGATGAATGGAGAATGGCCATGGTACTAAGATGCATGTCACTTAGGAGATTCACTATGTGACATAGGAGATGATGGTTGAAACATTCTCTAGTAATATCTGACGATTGTTGAGCTGCTCTTTAAGTTCAAAGAACTTGTATCCTGATGATACAAAGTCACAACAATAATTGAAGACAATTCATCGTATTTACAATGCATGGGGAGCTGAAGTGAACCATCCATAATTTCTAAGTGGATGAAGTGGTTTTAATGAAGTCCATGCACTAACTCTTAGTGCATGTGAATTGAAAAAGTTCCAATTTGATCTCTGATTAGATCAACGAAGAACATTGAAGAATAATGTGATTAAGGAGCTCAGTTGAAGATGAAGACCCTTCGTGAATTCCATTCCTAAGTGATGAATCAATGTTGAAGGGAATTGTAGGAATTCTAATGAAGAAGAAGATTGAGGAAGTTTGTGGAAGAAGCATGAAGAAGGAATGAAAATAATGGCTTAGAAGAAGAAGAAGTGGCATTTGGCATTTACACTTGGTTACTTTGTTTGTATACAAAGTACTTAGTGTTTCCTCAAGCAAAAAGGAAGCCACCAAGGGCCAGCCTTAAGGGTTCAACCCCAAGGCACTTATGGGACTCGAGGTCGCCACGCCCAAGGGGGATCCCATGGGGCCAGCCCGGGAGGTCGGGGCCGTGTATAAGCCCCGGGCCACGCAGGGGATCAGGCCTGCGCAGCAGGGGCGTGAGGAGCGCGCCCGTGACAAGCATAGTGGGCGCCAGTGGTGCGCCCGAGTGGCAGGGGTGGGCGCAAGAGCACGCCCGCAGAGAACACGGTGCGGGGCGGCACCGTGGAGGGAGAGGATTCAACTGAGAAGCTATAGGGAGCGCTTGGGTGATAAGCCGCGTGAAAACAGGAGGCCGCTTCGATGTGGGATGCGGAATTTTTCCGTGGAGCGAATCCCAGCTGCATGATTGATCGCGCGTGCGATCCGAGCTGCTGATCTAATCGCGCCATTCGTGATCTGATCCTGGCCGTCCGAGATTATCTGATCGCCAGATCCGACGGCTCCCCGTCCGTCCTCAACCTTGAGCTCGCCCGCAGCCACCCGTGACTTCCGTTCGAACCAGAGGCCATCTCGACGACAGTTCTTGAGTTCCTGGCCACCATTGCCGAAGCCGAAGGCTCCATTGAGCTCGTCTAGACCCACTGAACAGATCTATGTCTAAAAATATTCTTGCATGAGACAAATGAGGATTTCGAAGTTCGGCCGAGGCAAGCAACGCTGCCGAGGCCATGAAGGGTTTATGCCTCTGCATGGATTGTCTTAAAATAAGGTCATGCGTACGTTTCCATGCACATGCATGAAGAGGAAAATAAATAAGGAAAACACACGGTGAACCGAGAAGAAATAACAAGATTCAAAGAATCTTGAAAACCCGAAAGTTGCAGGGATTTGAGAGATATATCCCGCGGAAGATTTGGCATTCCTTTGCCTATAAAAAGAGAGCCTGATCCCTCTTAGAAGCCGGCTGAAGTTTTGTTGAATATCCGTCGTCCCGTGAGATCCCTCTGCCTCGCGAAGAAAGAAGCCCCGTGCAATCTATTTGCGCGGCTGAAGCCCTTGGTGCCATCCTTGGCCTGAAGGAGTCCCTTGTGCGCAACTCCTTTGCATGACAAGAAGAAGAGGTTGGGCTGTGCGGTAGAACCTTGCGCACCCCCTCTATGCACCGTGCCCCCTGCGCGGTAGCACTTGCGCGCCGACGGTGCCTTGCACCCGTGGCATGTGCGGCCTAGAGGCCTTGTGCACTTGCGTGGCCAGCTACACCCAAGGTGAACTCACACCTTGCGCGCCTTGAAGAGGAAGTGAAGTCCCGAGGCCATGTGTGCTTAACAAAAGAAGAAAAGGGTTGTGGTAGTTTGTGCGCAAGTGGGTGAAGTGAAGACCACACATTTGTGTGTGTGTGCAAACTTGAAGAACCACCTATGGCCCAAGTGTGTGCAAGAATATAGGAGTAGGCCAAGCTTAAGTGTGTGCAAAACGTGGAACAAGTTGTGCGTGCTAAACAAGCGAAGGCTGAAACTTAGTGTGTACCTAAGTGGTGTGTACACACTAAGAAGGAGAAGAAGAAGGAGACTCTCACACTAGAGTATAACACACTTCTTAGTGTGTAACCAAATTGAATAAAGTGTGTGAAGTTTGAGAAGGTGTGTGTGCTTAATAAGAATACACCCTTTTTGGGTTTATCACACCAAGACAAGAAAGAGGGGAGTGCATGCATTCAAGCATGCACGTGCACACGTAAACAATGCCAAATCAGTGGTGTGCATCTGAGTAGTCCAAGACTAGTGGTTCTTGATGAAATTGAGAAGTCATGCAATCAGTACATGAGGATGCAGAGATTCCATGCACTCAGTGCATGAAGTTGAACTAAATTGAGACTGGACCAGACTGAAGTTAAAGACATCAATTGTCTGAGTATTCAGTAATTGGAGAGAAGCCAGGTCATCCTGAAGAAGGAGATAAAGCCTGAGCTAGACGAGAAGGCCTGATCAACCACAATTGATCAGAAGAGAAGAGAAAGGCAATCAGCCTTTATCCCAGGCTGCTGAAGATACTTGAAGAGCTGAACAAGAAGAAGAGCTACTCGTTTGACTCGAGGAGCCAGGAGAAGCCCCCTGTGAGACTCAGGGCGGAAGAAGTCTTCAGTGGGATTCTGGAGCAGGCCAGTGGGACTCTGGTAACACTGTTGGACGCAGTATAAAGACCCTCCTGTGGGACTCAGGAGAGATACAGTGGGATGCTCTATCGACCATTGTAATACTAACCGATTATAATGGAGAAACCATGTTGGGGCGTATAACCAACATGGCAAGGACGTAGGCCTTTTGTGCCGAACCTTGTAAATCCTTGTGTCCCGTGCCTTTACATTTACTGCATCACTCGAGGAAAGGCTAAGGGATACAAGAAGAGTGGATTGAGGCTTTAACCAGCCATAGAGGTTTAATTGATAAGGAATCAATTAGTAAAAAGTTTTAAGGGATCACTGATTCACCCCCTCCCCCTCTCAGTGATTCACACTGATATGGGCACTTCACTATGGAATAAATTCCCTTAACACGGGAACACATGATGATTTTATGTAGCATATAATACCTAGTGGTAGATCATAATAAGTTGAAATAGAACCATAACCCAAGTGGTGACAACTTAATACATGTGTTAGCATTCTAAAAATATATAGTAGCACCTGTTAACTTGTTGTAGAACATGCTAACTACTTGTAGAACTAGAATACTGGCAGAATAACATTCTACCCAATGATATCATATTCTACATTGGCTCACACTAAATTATCTATGGTGAAGAGTATCCTTCTTAATCATACATAGGATATGGATTCTCACTAGTACCCTTACACATATCCTTCTGTATGATGAGAAATTTTTTTGGTACCATTATGTATAGATTGATTATCATTTCAAGATATATTAAATAATTATTTATATTTAAATAGTGTCATGGTTACCCTTATGTGGGTATTTGAAATCATGGAATACTATTATGTATGACAAGAAATACTTCACTCTAATCGTCAATAATCACATAGCACCCTTACATTATTTTCGTGAACCATTATGTTTAATATTGTTACCCATAACTGAGTTGGGATGTTATTCGGTTTCCATTACATAACCTATTTTATACCCATATGTAGCATCATGTTTCTCTTGGTTTACAATTACATATGTAATTCTACCTTTATGTAGCATGTATAAGGTAGTCTTCATTATTATACCGGTAATAATATTTACTAAATTAGCTTTATAATGGTATCTACTAAATCTAAATATCATATATGGCCTATTAAAACACCATAGACTCAATACCAATGACTTATATTTATATAAAATGATGTTATCAATTAAACATCATGAATAGAAATCTTTAAATACAAATTAAATGATATAAATATTTCATTGTAATCTTGAAAATATTTCCTCACATAATTTAGTGGTCTCACTAGTTTCAATAATTATAAACATCATAAAATTCCATTTTTACAAGTCATATGAATTAATTAATTGTAAAAAAATCCTCACTTATTCAATTAAAATTTTCCAAAGAAGAAATGAAAAGCTAATAAAGAATCTATAACAATTTTATTTAGATTTAAACATCATCGAAACTCTTCAATAATATATAGATACCTCATAGAAAAAAATTTATTACTTTGGATCAAAATCACCCCCCTCACCTTTAGATGATGGTTCTATGACCCGAGTTCACATTCGAAAAAAAATAATATTCTTTGAGCAGATCAAATAAGCAATAATTTTGAGTTAGTATTTCAATATTCCAAACAACCCTCTTTATAAAAACACCACTAATCTTTAAAAATCAATATGAAACAATATTTCTTTTAATATACGATATAGTTGAATCCTATGACAATGTTCTAGGTCGAATAAAACATTTATTCTGAAAATCCTAAAACTTTTTTTGGAATTCTATAATTTCTACAAGATCTATTAAGAAATCGATTTTCAAAAAGTAAATATTTTAAAGGATCCATGTCAATGAAAATTTAAACATATTTATTAGGAATAAAACAATGAAAATCATCATAAAAAATATCATGATATTTTTTTACAAATAGTATGTACTTAATATGAACTATTCCCTTATATTGAACAATATGAAAAAGATAAATTTAATTTATATATATTAATATTTTATCATCTTCCGGGTATGTTATCAGATGCCTGAATTAATTCATATATACAATTGATATCTCATTTCGTAAAACAAATAGTTTGTTCTACAATCGATAACAACATGAGATACTAAAATCCAATCAAAACCTATAATAACATCAAACATGATAATTGTAAAAAGGGTATTTCAGGAAAATAATTCTATATATTATAATAAGAATAACATTATAATTTTTATCCTTCACACTACCCACATGTTATTTTATTATTACTCCTTAATGAATATATTATGGTGAAATTTTAATTTCATCAAAAAATCACAATTAAAAGAATGCGTAGAACTTGATTAAAAAAAAATTTCCCTAATATTTAATAAACAAGAAATATAAATTTTAACACTTAATTATATCCTCAACATCATAAAATTAATTCTCAAATTATTTCAACACACCATTCAACTTATAGTCTTTTGGAATTACATAATTTATTCTCTACTTCAGTCCCCTATCCAAATAATCACCCACATAATTACATTTAAAAAAATATATTTCTTATTTAATAAAATTCTCATTACTAATATGAAGATATTTATCTTTTTAATCATGATACATATGCCCAAACATGACGTATAATAAGTTCTTCCTCAATTTCACGACACATTACACATGGTTCTTTTTTTAGCACCTACCACAAATTAAAAAAAATAGATTTTCTCACCTTTATAATTCATTAATGTATTCATCCCATTTTCCTACCCCCTAGACTTCTATCTAAATATTTTCAAGGAAATAATGTAATCCTAATACATAATTTTCACATTCTAATCACATCATACATGTTTCCCATAACATTTAAATATCCATAAGAAAAATTCACTAATATATATTGGATTTAATACTGAATAAAAGTATTTAAATTTTATTATTAATATTATTAATAAGTTTTCATGTGTACCTTTCCAAATAAGTGAAGTGTACTTCATATACAACCACAAAATATTTATCCTTTTTCATCAAATTTCATAATTGTTTTCTATACTAATTTTAATCACCGTATTAAAATACTTATTGTCGGAAATATTATTAAATGTATCTAATTCAATTGAATAAATGTATTCTATTAATATAGTATTATTTTCCACTGACCATATCTATTTGGATTTACCTTAAAAAGATAAATATACATTTTTACCATTTTAGGATCTAAATAACCCATGAATTTGAATATCTTTTTTAATGCTTTAATCATTCCCTTGGCTATCACAAAGTGATAAGATCCATGGAATGATGGAGGGTGGTGTATCGTAAAATACTCCACTATAGATATATTATAATGTTTTAGTTTTTATTACTCTTTGTTGGTTATTCCAACAAAATTTATTGTCTACAAAAATTGACCAATTATCGTAAAAACTACCCAGTTACAATTACATCCATTATAGGTCACTGATATGGATTGATATTTTCCACATAGTGCCTTATAACTTTAGATACATTTTTACTTCTATAAATAACCATTCTATGTAGACATATTCTTAATTAAAAGCACATAAATCTGGAAATTATATGACCTAATAACAATAATTTTAAATCATTTATGATTATTTACATAAATTTTATGAAACTCTAAAATTATATAAATTGTTCCTCGAATTCAAACTATAAGGAGTGACTATAAAAATACTGAAATATTACTTTTTCAGATAAAATTCATTTTTCCTTCCTATAATGTTTTTTGGTTTTCAGTTTTCTTGAATTAGTCCATCAATATTACATAAATTAATATTACACCACAAAGTGGAATCATAAACAATGTATTCATATTTCCCAAAATAGAAAACATTTAATATAAAATAAGATAGTTTTTTTAAAAACAATTATAGGTTTTTATTTGAAATAATCATCAACACTACACATAATTAAAACAAATTATAAAACATTTTAATTCATCTAATGCGAAAAAAATAATTATAAGTGAAATATAAAAAAACAATCTAATTAGTCCATGAATACACGTTAAAATTTTTTAATTAAAAATATGTAAGGCTTAAAATAAATATTTTATTACCCAAGAAATAAATTTCATTACAAAAATATATTTATAAACAATTTCATAGGATTTATTAAATGAAAAAATGTAATAATGTTTTCCATGTAATAATGGAATTCTCGAAAATAATTTTTTAGAATGTTATTCATTTCACTATAACAAAATATCATAAAAATCCCTTTAAACACGATCTCAATATCTCAAATTTTAAATTCATAATATTTTTATAAAAATAAATAAAAATCATATATAAATAAAATAGGTATCATTTTACATCATATCCATATAAATTTTTCAATGAATACATAAAATGGCATATCATAGCTAGTAAATTCATGTAAATAATTTAAGAGAACCAAAACTACTTAACTATATCCCTTTACCCAATGCATTAAATAACTATATTGGGCTCACAAATAATAAGGATCTATATAGGTCTCTCCCATCATCATGGGATATATTAGGCTCACCAAACATCATAATTAATTCAAAATAGAATTAATATCACTATAAAACATTAAATATTGCATTTTTATCATCATACTCATAAAAATAACCCATTAAATAATTATAAATTGAATTATCGATATAAAAATATCCATTTAATTTAAATTCCTATAATAAATAGCCATAAAAATGGATTGAGGGGTTTTATTAAATGAAACATAAAATATTATAAATTTATCTAAATATAAAATAATATGTATGGTCGATGTGAACACTATTGAATAAAAATATATTATTATAGAACATTCTCCTTTCTTATTTTTATCAAAACATTCAATATAAAATTAATATTATATTATATTTAAAACAATTGAATATAAATAAATAGTGGACTTAAATATCAATTTCATTTTATTAATTTCTATACAAATTTATTCAAAAAATGATAAAAATATATGGAAGAAATTAATTTATAAAATAAATAATTAAAACAAATTAAAATAAGTATTTTATGATAATATGTCACTTATCTTGAGTATGACTCAACATTTACGTTCATTATATTAAAAATAAATATATATATATATGTTTATTATATAGTTTAAAAAACCATTTCATGTTTATTATTATAATTATTTTATTTATTAACATGTAATATAGAATTACATAATAAGTTATGTTCATATTATGTTGTGATTATATTCATTTCATATACCAAAAATAACATTTTAGGATGCCTATTTCCCAAAAGGTAACCAAAACATCATCAAATTATTAATAATTAAATATTTATGAATTTATTAATTCAATTATACTTTGAAACTAAATAATAAAATACATTCATGAAAAATGAGTTATGTTGCAATCATTAAGAATTTAGGTTGTGTGTATGCATGAGTGTCATTTTCCATTTCCAAAGAGCATGACCGAAATGAGGTATGTGTAATTTTATCATTATTAAATGATCATTAAATAATAAATATCTTATCATAACTTTATCTTTACATGTATATATTCCTTCCATTTGATGCATTGATGAGAAAATAATCACATCACTTTTTGAAGTTGGAAATCTACATTTACCGTAGACTGACATTATCATTTTTCAATGGATGGAAAAGTAATAAAATAAGGGATATATTATGTTTATATAATGATAATTATTTCATGAATGTCATATATATAAATTATATCGATCATTATGACTATATCTTAGAAGCGATGATGGAATGAAAATTATATTGGTTCTCAGGATGGTAGTGTGTCATGAACATGAACGATGGTTTCATTTACATATTATAGAAGAGGATACATATATTAATTATTACATTAAAATAATAATATATTATTTTATTAACAAAATTGATTTTACTATTTAAGTATTGTTAAATAATATGTTACAGAGGTAGAAGAATACATAAAACAAAAACGCTTGATAATAACCATACCTACTCTTCAGAAAACCTATTTAGTACTATACCTAAATCAAACGTAGAATATTTTTTATACATAAAGGAAGGACTATAGTATTTGGGGAGAGATTATAAAAATTTATTGGGGATGCAATGTTATAAATAAATTCTATTTGATGTGTGTATAAGAGATGACGGGGGGTCATTTTATAAATGGTGTGGAGGGCGGACTCATTTTTTAATATGATGAAAATATAATAATGTATTAAAGATGAAAAAGGGATAAAAAAGATCATTTCAGAATAATATATGAGAGAGGGAATAAATACATCTATAAAATTGGATTTTTTTGTATTTTAACCTGTATCTCATTAGTTTAGACACCAACAATGTTTCTTTTGAACCATAACTGTGGTTAAAAGTTTTTACTATTTTTAATATTCATAATGAATAAAAATAATAATTACCATATTACATATTATTATATATTATATTTCTAAATATTTAATCCATTCTAAAATTCAATTTATATGATTGGAAGACCAAAATATAACATTACACACTAAAAAATCTGGAAATATATTTTTTCTTTTAGAAAATGACTTTTATGTATAAAAATGTTATAAAGAAAAAATTTAAGTATAATATAGAATAAAATAAAATATATTATAATATTTTTAATTAAAATGATATAATTAAATTTCATTACTCATATACACTATAATTTGAATTTCTAAATTCAGGAAATGAGAACACAGTTTTAAATAAAAATTGGTATTTTCCACTAGTCATTTAAAAATAAAAATTTTATGAATATTGTGAAAAATTCATCCAAATATAATTTTGAAATCATGAATTTAAAATTTATTTTAAATTTTTCATATTTATATTATATTATTTTTAAATAGATATTTTATGTAAAACCATATAATGCATGCAAAATAAATTTGGTTAGAAATAGATGTTTCTCCTTTTAACCGAAAAGTTCCCTGACCTTATTATAATTAAATTGAATATATCAATAAAAAAGGTTAATATTAATAATAAATCTAATATATTAATCATAATATTAATAGGATTGTTACACTTTAAAATTTATGACATAAAAATAAGATGATATTTCTATGGCTTTTGTGATTATGTTTCAAAGATCACTATTGATGCATGATAGTGTTTGGGAATTTGTATAAATGTAAAAACCTAGTAAATGGTAGAATAAATAATTTAAAATTTTATTAGTAATCTATAATTAGATAGTTATATTAATTATAAAAATATTAATTAATTTTTTAAAAAATAAAAAAGAAATAGTTATATTAACCTCACTTATTATAAGAAGTTGTTTAATAGATTAATATTAAAAAAATTATATTTATAATGAAAATATATTTTAATTATCTAATTCATTATTTAAAAAATTTACATAATCTTAAATTTTTTATGAAATGATTTATTATTTAGTGAATTTTGAATTTTTTTTATTTTTTAAATATTATTGTTTATTTCATTAAATAATGTAATTTAAACGAGAAAAGGTATTTTTTTCGAAGATTACAGTTATTTATAAATTATTATGTTTATAATTGGATAAATATTTTATTTTCAATCAATAAATTTCAGGATTTCAGAATACTTTTATTTTTTCTTCAGAAGAACAATTTTTTGAAAATTATTGTTTACTCGATGTGATTATATTATTAAATTAATTTAAAAACCCCTAATAAATAAAAATTAGAATTAAATTTATGTATTATATATATATATATATATGAATTTAAATTCAAATATTGATCATTTTTAGTCATATGGTTAACATGAGATTGTCTATTTGTTCAAAAATACATTTTCCTGTCAAACTGTTATTCATTATGGTTTTTCATATGATTATAAAATGAATTTCTAAAAATTCTATGGATTTAGTTTGGTAAAATGGTTTCCATATTTTTAATAATCTAAATTTAATTTATTTAATAACGAAAAATTAATTTTTAGTTATAATTAGTAGTAGAAAATAGTTAAAACATACAACTATGGTCAAAAATTTAAATCGTGATAACTTACGATAAAACAAAGTTATAAGGTCCCTATTTTATCAATTGAAATCTTATTATATGATGAAATTTAAACCCCTTTTACCTTAGGATAAATACATTTCTCTTTATGGGATACTCATTTCTTGATTTGACCTATATAATATTCTCAGGAATTTAAAATAAAAAATGTCACCCCTTAGTTCTAAATATTCTTTATGTGTTCAGAATGGGTATAATAATGATGAAAATTAATATAAATTTTTAATTTTATAATAATTTATTTTTTTCATAATTATTATTATATAAAATTATATTTAATTATATAATTACCATAAATTATAATGCAATGCCAATGAAGTTTTTTTTTAATTCAAATCACAATAAAATATATGTTTTCTAAAATATTAAAAGTTAGATAAATTGAGTGTCTAATTAGTTTCAAGATTTTATTTGAAAATTTTAATATATTAGGAATTTTTGAATGGTTCATATTTGATATATAACATTAACTTAATTTTTTTTAAAGTAAAATTAAATAAAATCTGTCTAAATTGACATTAATGATATTTTATAAAAATTATAAATAATTAATAATTTAAATTAATTTAAAAAATTACAATCCTATATGAAAATTATATATTGTTTATTATATCTATCATTTTTCAATTATAAGACATTTTTTCTTTCATTGGAACTATTTTGAGACCTTAAGAGTAAAAAATTGTAATACCATGATAATTTTTATAAAAGGGTTAGCATGAGTTTAAAAAATGCCATGGGTATGAAATCACCCAAAAATAACCAATGATTATTTAATGAGATTATTTTGAATCCCATATATCTTATTTAAAAATTTGATCACTTTTATAGATTTTAAAATGAAAATTAATTTATAATAATTTAATATGTTATTAAATATAAATAGTTATCCTCAACTCTCTTATAAATGGTAACACCCCTCCACTCTTCCTCAGACGTCAAAAACATTTTGGTCCAAAAAATAACTACCCAAATATCTTCTTTACATCCATACAAACATCTAATTGTAATTTATTTGATCAAAAAACCAACCTACGAATGATTTCTGTGTAATCTATAGGAGGTTGTTCCAAAAATATGTAAACAACTTATCCATGAATTTTTATTTTTTTCTTTTCATAAAATATTTAAATCATCAACAAACCAGAATAAATAAGTACAAAATTATCATTCATATTCATGTTTTTTTAGGTTTATGGCAGGATATATATCTATAAACTCTTCCATCAAATGAGAAATCAATCCATTGTTCGTGTGTATGGTGGTCTACCACCTAATGAATAGATGTAATTGGTCTTCCATCACATCAGAATAAGTATAGTTGTAATGATGGATTTAATATATATATATATAATATAAATTAAATATATATAATCATTAAAAATAATATATCTTTAAATTTCGTACAATTCTATTCACAAATAAACAATAATATTGTTCGTGTGTACATGAGGACTACTATATCCATGAAGCGATGTGATTCATTTCTCATAAACACATAACATGGATTATTTATATAATTGTATTTAATGAAATAATATATTATTTATGATATTATTATAACTATTTATTTACATTACAATATTTAAATTATTTTAATAAATATCATTGAAAATAAGAAATTTTACTCTCACTAACGTACAACGTACCATCTCCAAGATTGTGATGTAGTTCATTTTTCAATATCATATATCATTATTGGTATTAAAATTAAAATTTATATATAAAAAAATTATTATTCCACGATTATTATATTATAGATGATGTAATAATGAAATCATTAACCATTTTCAACCTACCAAAGTCATTTTGACACGTAAGAGGAATAATATCAAGATGTCCGACATTAAAATTAATGAATAAGTAATTGAATATAAATAGGTATTTTATAAATTAAAAAGTATTATTAATTTTGAAAAAATATCAAAAAAATTTAAATAATTAATAAACATTTATTATTTAGGAATATAAATAAAATATGAGTTGATTTAGACTGAAGGTAATGGTAATTATTTTATAATCCTCTTTTAATGTTTCCCTTAAAACTCTTTTTACATCCATGTTCATATTTTTTATATTATTTATGGATTTATCTACATGGTAATTAATTAATTGTAAATTTGTTGTTAATTTTCTTTCAACGGGTTTCAAATTGAATAAATTTTTGAATATTAAATACAACATTTTTACTTTCTTTTTAAATGAAAAATTGTAATGCTATATCTTAACATAAACGACGACAAGAAATTTACTTTATACCTTAAATGTTATTTTATATTTTTATTCCTTTATAAAATTCTATTTCTTTTCTTAAATAATAACCATAATTTCCTTTGTTTTCATAATTTTTGTTTAAAAATTTGGGGTTTAATAGAATGATTTATATACACATATGGAATTTTTTTTCATAGTAAAAGGAATATTTTTATACAAAAAAATTTAATATGTTATGAATCTGATTTTGGTTTTGGTAATTTTATATTTTGATAATTTCATCCATTATAAACTAATTTTGGGTTGTTTTATGGTAGCCTATGAATTAATTAGGTATAATATATGTCTGGATGCTATGCATGATAATTACTAATTATGTATCTCTGAGGGTCATTCCATGTGTAACTGTGGTGGTCATTCCATGTATAACCATGATGGGTACATCATGTGTGATTATCAAGGTTATTCCATTAATAACTGTAAATGTTATTCAATATATAAGTGCTATTTGTAAATAATTACTCAAGTTACATATATGATATATTTATTTATTATATGTTTTTATTGAAATCATATAAATTTTAAAATGTGATAAACATGATTATTCTTATAAATAGAATGTACATTGTTTTGTATAGGTGTCAAATTTATTACATTGTGAAACCTTTTCATGATTTTTTCACGATTTTAGGGATTTATTTATGAGTTTTATTTTTTCATTAATATTTAATTTGAGAGATTTTATGAATATATTTGCGTTAAAAAATTTTCATAAGCATAATATTTATATTTATTAATAAATAAAATAGTTTTTTTCATTATTTAATATTCTTTTATAAATTTTTTTCTTCTCATCACATGTTTTAAAATGTTTATCTCTCATTATAATATATGATTATGGAAAAAGATGGGGTCGAGATCAAAATTATAATGTCAATTAATGTAAATAAAACATATTATATCATTAATGATTTTTTGGAAATTTATTCAATGGGGAAGTCTCTAATTTTTATATAATATATTTTAATTTATGTATGATGTCTTAATTATTTAATACTCTAAAGCTAAATGAACCTTTCTAAATGAAATAAAATTAATTCTTGTCAAATTATACTGAAGGATATATATTGTTTATGGTTGAGCCCTTATTTTTGGAATAAAAAAATTATTACATTTCATTAGTGGATTAGATAATGTAAGTAAACAACCTTATATCATTCTTTATTTATTATTATCATGATATTTTCTTTAAATACTTCCATGTTTGTTCTTTCAAATAACGATTATTTATAATAGGTTGTTGTATATGAAACATTAAATCAATAGTAGGAAGGAATTGAGAGGAAAAAATCCTTCCAAATCAGCTACCTAATATGTAATGAATTGCAATTGATATGTTAATAATTTTAATAGAAAAGTTGAAAAAATATTTAAATGGTGGGTTTATTATTTAAATAGAGCTTACATATATACCTTAATAGAATATATTGATATTAGATCATTTTATAAGGAAACACACTCAGTTATTCTTTGTATATTTATATCTAATAGTAGTAGTGTGATGGATTAAAGCATTAGAAATTACATTTGATGTCATTAGTTATTCCGATCAATAAAAAGAAACTCTTGAAATTAATAATTGTGAATGTGAATATGACAATCTATTTTTAATGATTATGAATGTCTCAAATGGGAATATATAGATTCTTTGTAATGAGATTAAATAAATAATATTTTTTTGAAAATTATTTTTCTATGGTGGTTCGACATGGATGGGAAAACACATCATGGAATTTAAAATAAATGAATAAGATTACTTTTTCAGGATTGATGTAGACATAACATATTCTATAGGGTAAACCGAATATTATTTCAATGATCTTGAAATTAAAATTATCCAGTATAACTTGGGATTCAATCCAACATATATAATGTAATTATATCCCTATAAATATAATTTTTATGAGATTCTTACTTGATATCATTAGAGGGTGTAAGTGGAGTATTCATATGATAACCTTTTCTATGAAAATAAAATTAAAATTATCTTTGTTTCGGGAATTAGGAAAGAACCCATCAAATAAATTTAATGGTATGTAATTTATGTTTCTAGTTTGTGATCTATGTATTAAAATCATCATTGGAAATTCATTATGAAATATGTTCTGTGATTTTGATGTGGTCTATTGGGGAATGTGGATTGTGAATATGATGGAAAGCATCATAGTAGTGTTATGCCCAATTTTGATATGTAGTTTGTAATGTGTATTAATTATAGTGATATGTCTCATTAAGCATATAATTATTTTAATAAGAACATTAATGATTGGAGGATTTTATATTATAAGAACAAATGTGAATTTTATTCCTTATAAATTACATTATCGGATGTTGGGCCATCATCCCAAGTGGTAACATGTACATTTCATGTTTATTTAGACTATTCTAATGCATTTTTTGATTTATGTTTTTCGAATTATTATTTTTTGTGATACATTTTCTGGTAAAGTGAAATCTTTCAAAGTATTAATTGAAACATGAACTTATGATAAAAACACTAGGTGGATTTATAAAGGTAAAAATAAATTATAACTATATTCATGTCATTGTTTATGGAAAGAGATTAACTGAAAACCATGTTTTCCACTTTTAATGCTTTATTTTATTATTGTTATAGATTAGATAACTTTTTATGATGATAAAATAAATAATAGTGTAAATAATGTTTTATTATGATAGTGTTCTATTTTATATAATAGAATGACTCTATACCATTGAGAAAATATCATGAACAAGAAACACTACTAATAGGTTGAAATGAAATATATCATATGACTATTGTTAAATGAATGTTAAATATATAGATTAATAATTTGGTGGTAGTAAAATAATAACTTGGGGTCTTATTTATGAGCTTCCCAATGTTATAATGGATTGGAATGTTGATTTTAATATTGACTCAGTTCCTCATGTTATGCTAATTTCTAAAACCCCTTACAAAATGGTTCAAGTAGATTATACAGAATTAAAAAATCGGTTTAACGAATTTCCTAATTAATGTTTCATACACCATAGTGGATCACCATAGTGTAATCTAATTATTTTAAATATGAAATATGGTTATATTTGGGTTCCCCTTTATTATATATCTTTGAAAAACATTACAATTAAGAATAATTTTAGGTATCCTCATATCGATGCCTTCTTTGATTCACTTTATGGAGATAAGTATTTTTTATAGGATAACTATGGGTCTAAATAAAATCATCTAAATAAGAAGAAGGCTGTAATTATAAAAATGGAGTTTCATACTAGATAATGACGTTATGATTTTTAAAATATTTATTGTTAGATGAGAATACCCCATCTGAATATTTGGAACTTATGTAATGTTTTTTAATAAATATATAGATGTATTTTGGTTGTTTTTAAAATAGATTCATTATTTAAAAAAAGATATTGGTACCATGAAAAACATTAATGGATTATTTTTCAGAATACAAAATAAATAACTTTTATTGAAAATTTAGAAATATTGAGTTTTTCAACAGATTTAATTCAATAGAAACATCGAATGTAAATATAAAATAATAGTTTATCCCAATAAAAAACATGGTTGGTGAATGGAAAATTACTAATAATATTATATAGTTACATGGTTATCTTGGGCCAACATTTTATTACCATGGGTTTGTTTAAAAATTTTATCATTGTTTATCTGACTAACTATGTAAACAAACAATGAAGATATATTTATCTAGAAAATTGAATGTGATTATTTTTTCCGTCAATTGAAAATAAAATTTTTTGTTGATATAATTTTATATATTCTCAGCACAAATAGTTATTTTATCATCTATCGTTATGATTTACTAAATGTACATGGTTTTGTCCTGATGAAAAATTTTCATGTAATTTCTTATGGATCCAAGAAACTAATCCCTTATGAGTTATATTACACTAAACATGATCTTTTATTAGTTGTTGTATTTTTTTCATTAAACATTTATAGGAATCATTTATATGGTTCCTAGTATGGAACATATAATGATAATATATATATATATATATATATATTCACTCTGTATGATTTGAACAAGAGATGTAGTAGATAGATGTAACTGAAAATGAATTATGAAAAAAATAACCATTATAATACATTAAATAAAAACAGTAATTGATCTTTTAAGTTACAAAAATAATGAAACTTTTATAAGGACACAACCAGAACATGAACATTTGTTTAATGATTTGATGAAATTTAAACTATGAGTTTTGGATGGAAGAAGTTACTCTATTTCATTTTAGGTATAAGTACAATTGGATCTATTATAAAGAATTAAGCATGCTCAGAAGGGTGATGATGTTTTGAAGTAAAAGATATATTTTTTATTAAGTGTAGGCTTCCATATATTAATGTTGAATAATTATGTATTATCTAATTTTTAATGTTATTTTGTTTTCCTTTTGATTCATATTTGATGCTACAATTGTTGATTAATTCTCATATGTCCCCATTTTTTGTTCACTATACCAATATAATGTTGTATAGAGACCTTCAGAAGTATTACATGTGGGATATAATGCGAAGTGATGTTGTTGATATAATGATGAAATTGTTTACTTGTTAATCAGTTAAACCAATTATACAATAACCAAATGGGATAATTCTTCATTTTATATTGCTTGAGTGGAAACATGATACCATATTCATGATTTTTATGATAGGATTACACAATAAATTTTGAGGTAAAAAATTATTTTTGTTTATTATAGATCAATTAGATAAATCACCATAATTTCTTCCCATTCAAGAAACTATAACATTGTATTTAATTTCTTGTCTATATATATAGATAATAATTTTACATGGAGTTCCTTTATCAATTAAATATTATCATGATCGGTGACTCATCTCTAATTACTATAAATGAATACAAATGTAATTGGTTACTAAATTAAAATTCAGTAGAACTTTTCATCCATAGTGTGAAGGAATATCCGAGAAATATATTAATTCCTTTAAATATGTGATTTATGCTTGTTAAATGGATTACCAGGGATGTTTTGATTATTATATACCATTAGTAAACATTACATATAATAATAGTTTTCATTACAATATAAATATTTTACCTTTTGAGGAATTTTATTGCAATAAGCATTATACTCTTGATTTTTTGGGATAATGTATGTGAAATAATTTATTTTGGGTCATTTTTTGTAGATTTTTTTTAAGAAGGTGAATTTGATTCATCAAAAATTGACGAAATATGAAATAAGGTAGAAATATAATGTATATAATTACAGTAAATATATTTATTTTGAGGTCATTGATCATGTTTTTTCTTTATTTATACCTATTGAATGGTGTTATATGTTTTCGTAAAAAAAGAAGATATAAAAGTCTATTTTTTATTATACCTCATTATATCCTTGAGACTATTGGACTAGTTTCCTATATAGGGTCATTTCCTATTATTGTTCCCTAGGTACACTATGCTTTCCATTATTTTATGTTATGAAAATATGTGACGGGTTCATATCATGTTTGTATCCTTGATGTAGTGAACATAAAATATAACATTTAATATGGGGAATAAATATAATAGATTCATATCCATATATAGAATGTCTTGCAGAATAAGGTCATTCATTTTATCAACTATTTATGAAAAATCCTTTTGGTAAACGAATAATAATTTTAATCTGAAAATTCTATGAGTAAATGATATCGCCACATGAATAATAAGTGAAATAATTGAGATGATGTACTTTTAGAAAAGTGATTTGAATGAAAATATACAGGTAATGATAAAATAAATTATTTACATATTTTTTATTATTTATGATTTAAATAGTTTAATATATTCTAAAATTATTGTCTAATTTATAAGAAAAATAAAAAACAACTAGTTTTAATAAAATATTTTCTTATAAGTATTTTTTTAAACTTTCATTTTCAAAAAATCTGATTTTAAATTTGAAAAAATTTATTTAATTTTTAATTCATTGTTTCAATTTTATTCAATGATAAATTTTCCAGATTTTTCTGAAATTATTTTTTTAGGGAATATTTAAAATTATAGATTCATTAAATATTTTCATTTATTTTACCAAAATAGATTAATTTAAAAGTATCATTATATTTTATATTATCATATAAAGTTATATATGAATCATTTTATTATAATAATCAAATTAACTTCTTTTGAATCCTCGTTTTTCATTATTTTTTATTAAATTTACTTTTATGCATAAAAGAATCATTTTCTATAAACTATTTTTAAGATGAAAAAGTTTATCCATTTTAATTAAAAAATGTATGAATATTAGGTAAATATTTCCAATAAATATAAATATTATATGAGTATTTTAATGAAATAAAATTTATATGTTGTTGATTACTATTCAATGGGTTACTATAAGATCATTTATATCTTGAAATATTCATATTCTTTAGTAACTAATTTTTATTACGCTTTGCGAGATATTTACAAAATGAATTTAACCACATATGGGGATTTAAATTCATAAAATTTAATCCATATATTTAATAATCATAATTTTTTTAATACATTCACCATAATTATATTCATAATGAATAATAAATCTTTTTTAAAATTTGTCACTATGGTAAAAAGGATTAATCCATCTAACATTGGTTAATAGTTTGTGACAAATCCACACATTTTCCATCTTAAATCCTATGGGATCAATAAATTATATCCCTTATAACATAAGCCTTCATATTTTATTTATAAGAAAATTTTCCATGAAAGTGACTGATATAATATTACTTGTAAAGAGGAAGACAAAATATCACCCTCTTGATTTAAAAAGAATGTTATTTGTTTAAAAGGGAAAAAAGAAAATTTTTAATTAATATAAATGATCAATTTTATAATAATAAAATTATTTTCAGTATGATAATATAATTATATTTTTTTGTATTTAAATAATTACTATAAATGACTCTATATCATAGATGAAGCATTTATTTAATTACATAATATTAAATAAACTATTTTTAAAATAATAAAGGTAATATATTTTGAGTGAATAATTATCCATAAAAATTTATTTGGACAATTATAACATATTTTTTCATGTGAAAATGGTATAAATTTTAATTATATCTTTTTCTTAATTATTTAAAAGTAAAATTAAATGAATAGTTTGAAACTATCATTAATGTTATTTTATAGAAAAATGACTTATTAAATGTTTTTAAATTAATAAAAATATTATCTACGGCCATTTTAATGGGATATTATTTATAATATTCATGAATTTATATTTATGGGACAACATTCCATTTATAAAAAACTCTATGCCCCCTAATGAGAAAAAACATTAATACTGTGATCATTGTCAAAAAAATAGACATGTGTTAAAATAAATTCTAAAAGACAAGATATACCTGAAACATCTGAAAAATGATTGGATGAGAGGATTTGTACTTATTATGAACTTATATTTTTAAATAGTGAATTTAGTTTCATTTTAATGTGAAAATTAATTTATATTAATTTTATACATAATGTAATTCCTAAAGTGCCCATCACCTATCATATAAATGGGAATCTATTATCCTCATTTTTTCACACATAAAACACAAGTTTATTTTAAAATACTCACCAAAATACCTTCCATATACCCCTCTAAGTTCCCATGAATCATTTTTTTATTCCAAACCCATCCTGATAAACATTTGGTTGTAAGACTTATGATGTTTTCTAAAAAAGATGAGTAGTTATTAAACAATTGTTTTTATTTTTTTAATTTTTATAACATATTCAAATCATATTCACCCATGTTTAAATTAAAAATAGTATTATCTTACAGATAATATTAATTTTATGTGATTATTTGATTACCCATATCAATCTCATCTTCCATCAAATGGGAAATGAAACCTTAGTCTCTGTGTATGGTGGACTATTGCCTCAAAACCTCATGTAATTCATTTCTATAACCACCTATCAAGATTGACTATAAATATAGATTAAATGTATATATATGATATTAATGAATAATTTATCATTCTGAAAAGGTAACATGTCATTTAATTTCGAATATATCCACTCACTGAAAAATGGTAACGTTGTTTTTTTAATGTGTGGACTACTAGCTCCATGAAATGATGTGATTCAGTTCACATCACCAAATAACATGGATGAATTATATAATTATATTTATATAAATTTTATAGAATTTATGATATTATTAACTTTTTTAAAAAATAAATTTATACTTATTATCTTACAATAAAGATCATGGAAATATATAAATGTTACTCATGCATACGTACGATCAATTATCTCTAGGGATATAGCTTTCTTAATTTTTCATAATCATAATTATTGATTCATTTTAAAATATTAACTATTGTGAATAATAGTTTTTCATGATTTTTAATCTATCTATGACAGAGTAATGAACTATTTCATCATAGTGAACCTATCGATATCATTTTGACATATGTGCTAAATTTAATCAAAACTACTAACATAAAATTAATAGATTATGTAATAGAAAATAATATTGAAATTAATAGAATAAAAAGGTGTAATAAACATGAAAATGGTTTTCATTAAGGTAATTAATAATAATATTGTTATTAATTATAGAATATAATTAATGTACTTGATGAGTCAAATTCATTCTAATGGTCACCCTTTAAAAAATCCTATTATTATATTTCCCTTAAATCTATTTTCCCTTCCATGAATATATTAAAAATATATATATTATGGATGTATATAACTGAAAATAAAATAATTGTAAGGGTTATTTTTTGACACATTCAATATATTTCAATATTTCTATTTTTATATATTTTATATGTAATAATTATAATTTATTCTTTAAATTCAATTGAAAAGTTTTATTTTTACATATACATTTATAGGAAAATTGAATACCTCCATAAAATTTAAATTATATGTTTCATGTTTATAATATTCAATGGTTTAATTGAAAAAGAAACACTCTTCCATATTATCTTGATATTGTAGTCTTCAGTAATGGGTTTAATAAAAAAGAAACATATCTATATCTAGAACATTTTCTTATGAGTGGAAACAATAATTATAAATATTCAATATTTTATGTGTTATGATTATGTAATGGGTCTTGTGAATATGTGTTTTCTGTGGTTCAGATCAAAATCAAGGACATGTGGGTCTGTGGTAACCATCCAAAGCATTGGGTAAGATTTGTTTTTGGATCTTAACCTTGAGGGTTATTCCTTTTGTTACAATTATGGATACCCCCAGAGATATATAAGGAATATGTTATTAAATTATGCAAGTATATTTTTTTTATTTTATGTTTTGTAAGTTTAAGGTAGACATGGATGATAGGATAGTCAAAACTCAACATAAAAGCATAAAAATGATTACGTAACATCACTATTTCATTCATCGTGTTTCTATAGGGTATAATTATAATGAGTGGTTTTTCCAAACCTCATATATATATATATATATTTTATTTCTTCGATCATATGGTGTGATTTTTTAGAATATAGAAGATTACATGCATCGTGATTTAAATTTTTTATAATTTGTACAAAAAAACATCATTTAAAATTTTGTATTTTTTCCTGAAAATATATAATTTTTGATTCATTAATATTTGTTTTTTTAATTTTTGGGTTTTAAACAATTTATGAATTGTATTACTATGTGTTTTGAAATGGAATTTTCAAAATGTTAATGATATAAGTCCACTTTGATGCAGAGTAGTATTGAATTTAATGATAATAATCAATTAATATATTTTATGATATTTAATGATTTATTTTGTATGTTATATTAAGATGTAAATATTAAGGGTTCATATTATATGAAAATATGTATTATTAAAATTTATATAGTAGATTATCAGCTTATTGTCATGATAGTGTAAGATTTACAATAGTTATATTGATAATATAATTAGGATATGTCAAATGATATGGATAGTTCCATAAATTTTCAAGACCATAATACAACCTCATTTAATGATGAGTCTATGAAATGGTAGGGGAAATAATGGTCAGATAATATCGACCATTTATTCAATATGTTATAGTTTCCTGTAACAATAATGCATATTGTCATCTTATCTTTAAGAAGGATCATCTCAGAAATTTCTGGATATAATGATAAAAGTAAAAAACAATAACTATATCTATTGGAAGGGTTTCAAAAAGATCATTAATTACTTCTATATTCCCATGGATTAAACTTTATAAAAATATTATGAATTAACTGAAATTTGATAATGTAAAATTTTAATTTTGGAGAATGCATTAGAGAATGGGGAAAATGTATTGTATCTGATGAAGTTCATACATAATTTGAAACTCAATTAAATAAGGACTAATATGTACCATAACTCATATATATGGTTAAAAATTAATTTATTAAAATTATGTACTTATGATTTTACGGATAATGTTGTTGCAATGATAGAGGCCTACATTGTAGAAATAAAGAATGTGATCATTTTTTTATCAGGATGGCGGAGGGTATAATTATATCATTGATCAAAATATATAATGTAATATTATTATAGAAAAATATACAAAATCCTACTATTATCCCATGTGTATGTTAATTATATTTCATTCAATGATATAAATGGAACTGCAAAATAAAAAATTTCAATTTTTAACTCATCCATGCTTCTGTTGTGATAAAGAGTCTCACATTGAATAGGGTTGGTCCATCTAACCTTGTTTATAAATCAAGGATTTATATTGGATATAATGAGATGAAATTATATACAATTTAATACTAATGTTACATTCAACTGTGATCTAAAATGGTAATCATGCAGTATTTAGTGGAAATGTGTGTTTTAAATGTGACTGTTAAAACGTAAACACTAAATTAGTGGGTATGAATAAAATTAACCAAATTATAAAATATGGGTGTAAATAAAATAAAGTATACATTTAATAATAATGATATTAAATTAGCAAAACTATTAAAATATAGAAAATAAGTTTTTTTTAAAAATTATCTTTCTTTAAATGGTGTTTTATTTAATGAAAATAATATTTTTATTATTAATAAAAAAATTTAAATTGATGATATGAATAATATATAACCAATAAATTATATTTCAATTTATATGATATAATAATAAGAAATAGTTAACACATTAAAAAATTATTTTCAAAATGAACAGTTTACCATAATATTTTGGGATTATGTTTAAATATTACATTATCAAATTTTATAAATGTTTGTTGACAACATGAATATAATTCTTTTATCCAGAATAATAATATAATTTTAAGCTAAATTTTCTAGATTTTAAGAAAACCTATTCATGTATATAGTTCAATATACCATTTTTATTAATATTGCAACATTTAAGGCATTATAATTAATAAAGAATGACATATAAATTTATAAAAACATTTTGATCAAAAAAATATATATGTAATAATAGAAATTATACCGCATTGAATATTGATAATAATTTAAAATATAAATTTCATTTTTTTATCTCAAGTAGTATTTTTTGAAATATATTACAATAAATTATTGAATTATTATATTTAAAATAATTTTATATATTTTAAAAAAATCAGAATAAATGGTTTTAAATTTATAATTTTTTTTTAAATTTATTTAATATGGACACATTTTTTAGGCATAAATATTATGTAAGTTAATGTAAAAAATTACTATGTTAAAAAACTTATTTTGTTAAGAAATATTCATTTTAATTTTTTAAATTTTCAATTAAATGGATATATTTTGAACTATGAGAATAATATAATTTCAATAAATATATAAAACTATTTAATAAAAATTTTAATTGGATATCATTGTTAAATAATATTATGAAACCCTAACAATTAATAAATCAACATTTTACAAAAACTGTTTTGTACTCATTATTTGTATTTATTTTTAAGGTAAATTTTCACCTATTAAGAAATGTAAAAAGGTTAAATAGGGAAAAAATTTAGATTCATATTTTCGAGTTTTTTAGGTGTGTCATCATATTTTTTTAGTAGTAAATTAAATATAATTTCTAATTTTTAATCATGATTAATAAAGGTAAAATGGGTAAAAAGATGTATCTTATGTTTTAAATAATTCAATGGTCACTTTCACATTATAGAAACTCATTTTAGGTATGAAATTCATACCCAAGGGTCTCACATATCATTTATCTATGAAACTGACTTAACTCACCTTCAGTAGCTAACACCCTTGGGATTTAATTATAACAACATTGCTAACAATTGTTTCCATAAAAAAACATGCATCTATAAAAAGAGATCACTCCCACCATTTCTCAAATTTCTAAGCAACACAAATTAACATTATTTAAATTTACTATAACTATACCATTCTATATCCTTCATAAGGAGTTTCGAATTTTATAATTATCCCTCCCATGATTTAGGAATCTAAAATAAATTTATGGGTTCAGTCAATTTTTTATTCATGTTCATACATTATAAGATGTCATTAAATTTTAAATTTATTATTATTTAATATTATCATAATAAATAAATTACTTTAAAATTTTTTCTCTATTTATGATTGTCTAATATTATCACTCAAAAAAATCAATTTTGTTACCCATTTTTATAGTCCTTTTGCAGCTGAAATAACTCAATGATTCATCTCATTCTATTTACAATTCAAGCCCTTCCTTGTAATAACCATTTAAATTAATGTATACTATACACCAATGTTTTATAATAAATATAGTATTGTCTATCTGATTCATTATTGATGAGTGATTATACTTATCATGCATTAAACTCATTTCATGGTCCCTTTTTTTAGCCATCATGCTACTGATATCGGATTATGATTCCCTCGCTCATCTTTTGAATAGATGACCTTACTCTATTTTAAGAATATTTATTTCCCTATAATTATTCATACAATAGTTCATAAGAAATAATTTATTTCGATATTATTTATTATCAATGGGAGACTAGCTTTCTCACATAGTAATCCTATCCTATAATACTTTTTACAAGTCATCAATCAATCGAAATCAATTCATTGATTTTCCATCACAATGTTGTGAATAAGTAATTATAATATCATTAGAAAGTATCCATATAAATAGATTTTATCAAATTCATGGAAAATAATAATTTTATGAAATATGATATAATGATATTTAAGTTTATCGTATAATAGTTTAATGTCCAATTGACAAAGTGGGAAAAAATAAAAGGGATTGTTTATAACTCACCATTCACATAAGTATTATAGCTGTTTTAAAACCAAATTTAATTTCATAGATAAATAATTTACCATTAATATATAATATGATATATTATATTCTATGATGAATACTTCTCTTTCTTAAATTTCCATCAATGTTTTATGCTATGATATATATTTTACCAAAATTTTGATATTTTTCATAACCCAATATGGTTCATCATTTATAATAATTATCATTAACATTAATTTTTAATTTGAAATGTTATATACTTGTTTAATCATTGGATATCAATTCTTAATCATATCATCATTATTAATGATGTTTGTTCTTTATTTAATATTCAGCTATGTTATGAATAATTCCTACAGTGGGACATATTTTCCATACATAGATATTTCATATTATTATATTAATATTCATCACATCCAATAAATAATAGACTTATATATCATTTAATTATACATCCATTACAAACACAAACTCATAATTAATAGGTCCATGATATTCTACAATTAATTTCATCATAACCAGCACTCTAATATGACATCTAGTTCCAAAATGTTATCTTTATAACTGGAGGAAAAGGAAACAAAATAAAGGGTGACTACATGTGCTTATTATGGATAAAAAATGAATTAATTTTCAATTGAATAAAAAAAATTTATATGTTTTTTGTTACATATTTATAAATATTGAAATTCATATCTTACTGTAACAGATGAATGATGATGACTACTGGGAATGAAATCGCCGCATTAGAGTTTGGTAATAAATACCTTTCAACCCATTAAGGGGGAGAAAAAGCTGAATGATTTCACATTAATTTAATCATTCTCATCAATAATAGAAACTACTAATTGTTTTAATATATATATAGCTGGACACAAATATTCTTTTCAAATGAAGGATTTCAATTGACTATTTAGACCCAATGTTTATTTGGAAAAAAATGGGATGGGATAATGGGATGTCTTGCTCATCAAAGACTTTTGGGGGGAATTTTTTTATACTCTGAGACTCTCACATATAATTATCATAGGTCTATAAATATCTTCAAAATCATGAAAAAAATATGATACCCTGAGAAAATAATAATGTGTTGAATCCTTCCATTTGTAAAGGGAGTTATATTGAGGAATACATCTTTATGTATCCATGTTTCTTCATAAATTTCACATTATTAAATTGATATTGTAGCTAATTATATTTTGAATCCATATAACTATCTACTCTGGTGTTTATTTCGATCCAGAGTGCTGATTAATATATCAAAGATGGTATTAAACCTTAATGAGTCATCCTACATATCTTATTTATGTAAGGAATAAAAACCCACCAATTTTATTTGGACATATAAGTTCAAATTAATGAATAAAAGACATTTTCAATGGAATAATTGCACCTAGTATTGTCTTTACTCCTCAAAGAGAAAACATATGAATCCTATATATAATATGAATTAGAGTCCTCCTCATTTGATCAATCCCCCAAGATATAACCCTATGTGAATTATCTTATACGGGGGTAATCATATCATGGAATTGATCAAGTCCAAAAAACAATGGTTTCCCTAACTGGTGAAGATTCATGATGTGAATGACATGGAAATTTAAAATCACAAAAACCATGTGATCCAGTATAACTGTACGAAATAAGGGGGTATAATTAATTTGCTCGTAGCATATTTATGATATACATATTCAATGGGGAAGCCCTTATGGGGTGTTTTTTATAGAGCATTTGTATTTGGAATGAATCCTACTTATCTAATTTATGGATGAAATCAATGTCATCATAGATTAGTTGGCTTCCCAATCTGATGAAAGATGAAGATGTTTTTTGTACTTGTTGTGGAGTTTGGGTCCCATAGGATTGAATGTAGGAGACATGTAGGTTTCTAACCTAAGGTGGATTCCAAATGGAGAAAAAAACATAACAATTAATCCTACATATCTGGTTTATGGATGGAATCAGATTCATCATAGATTAGTTGGTGGTATTTCCTTATATATCCCTTCGATAAGGTTATCATGTCTTGGGATATCTACCTTACATGTACTAATTTTCGTCCCTACATGCTCAAGGTGTCCCTATGACACGTGTGGGAATCGGTATATTACATGTATGAAGATATTTATTTAACATGTCTGAGAGTGTCGGTACAAGTCTGGATTTATTAGTATGCATGTATAAAGAAAAATGTATGATCTAGTTGACTTGTTTGAAGGATAATACATTATCAGATTGGAATATATGAAGTACATCATATGATCAAGGGTAACTTGCATGTAGGGCGTCTCTTGACCTAGAAAAATTTTCCACAAAACATTTAACTATCTAGATGACTTGTCCATAGGGCCTTATGAGTCTTGGAAGAATTGTTGAAAGGGATTCTCATGACTTGAGTGGAAAGCTATGATTCTTCTACATGACTTGGGGAAAATGTATCAAGGACATTTCATGGTATTTTCAGAAATCTAAGAGGACATCACAAGACATGGGTTTCATTATTAGAGGGAGTCAAAATACATTCATTATATTTCTGCGGGACATCTCATAAAAAAATGATATATCCTGGAGGTGTCACCTGGCTTGAGATACATGCTCAGGAGATGTAACAAGATCTCAGTAGCCCATCATACGTTCATGAAGGCATGCATATATATCTTTTCATAAGCCTTATATCTCTATTTAGTTATCTCCTAACCATTAAAAATTTGTTCCTAAATGTTTTTGTTTGTATTTAGTTGTTTTATATTTTTCATAACCCAGTTGATATGGGGGATCCCATTCGAATAATCTAGTGGACATGTTGAAATTCCCAAAAGTTTTATATAGATAGATAACACAATGAAAAAATTCATGTCATGTGATCCTAAGGACATTACCCTATTTTTACTTAGTCGCAGCAAATTTTTAGCATGTTAACAAACTGTATGAGAAGTCCACACCAACTCTATCGAGTAATATTTTTTTCATGTCTATTTTTTGTGCTGACGTGTATGGAATTATACGACCCATGACCCTAATTATATACCTATGTTCCCAATTTTTAACTTGAAAATATGAGATGGAGTTAGTGGAGATATTTTTTAATCTTTGGCTTCAATGGATAATGTGCTTAGTTATCCATGGCATCGACTGATGACTGCAACCATAGGAATATCACACCATCTACATATTTATTTGATCCTAGTTGATAAATTGGATTTCCACTAACTGTGTTTACATTTCAATGAAATTTCCAATTGTTAGGTTGATATGAAAATGTTTCTTTATGGGGTTGGGTTTCTTGTGGGAGGGATCTCATATGATTTAAAATTACTTTTCTAGGGACCTACACAGATTCAAGATGTTTTTTCAAGGAAGGAACCACATGAATGGGCTAACATATCAAAGGGGTCTATCATGAGACAAGGTAAACATGTAAAGTGGGCCTATTTGGGATTTTGATAACATTTTTGGGATCTCTTCATGATCAAAAGTGATTTCCCGAGGAGTATTACCGCTTCATGTGGAGACCATATTAGCATCCTTTCATGAGAATCATCCAATTTTTTAACTTATTCCCATCATTATTTTAACAGATATGGATATATCACAATTTCATGCAATTATTTAAGGGGATAATGATTCTTCTTTTCTGTGATGTGTCACATGATAAATAAGGGATATCATGACGTAATGAATGAATTAACATATAAACCCCCTCTAATTTCTTATGGAGTCATAGGGACATTATATATATATTAACCAATGTGTTTGGGGTCATTCCAATGATGAAGGTGAAATGACAACATGCCCTTGCATGAAAATGTGGGCATGTAGCCTTAGGATTCCAGTTATCTTGGGGATGGTATGATAGATTTTCTTGAAGATCAATGTAACAATACTTCACATGAGGCTTCTTCCTTTACCCATTTTTATTTTATAAGGGTGTTTTATTCTTTTTTAAGATTCCATAATTTGACAAATCGCATGATTCAGGGCGAACCATCTAAAAACTCCACATAATCAAAACTTGATTATAGGAAATAGATGTAAATACATTAAAGGATATTTCAGGGGGTTTACATGATCATATGAAAATCATTTTCTATTTGGGATATTTTTTATAACGTTTTTAGGTTATGTGATCATGACTCCATATAAAATTTACGTGATCCATATGATTAAAATTGATTCTCTTTAATTTGTTTGTAGAGAAAATAATAACCACGATTCAGCCATTTATTTCATTCTATATTTCCCAATTCACATTTAGTGGGAATAAAATCCCCCCCTTTAGGAGTGATGAATATATTTACAATGAATTGGTTCTAAATAATAAAAATTATAGCCCGAGTCATTGGGATTTCCACTGATTTGTGTCACATCTGATGCTTGGTCTCCTGGTTGACAATTTGTATTCCATGTAACACAGTATTAATTGGGAGTAAATGGGAGGGTCGGTTAATTAGTGATCTTTAATATCTATTGATTATGTTATTTCTTTCATTTCTAGATCCCTTCACAGTACCTCATCATGATATCTTCTTCACATTCCACCTCCATAATAACAAAGTGCAATATATTTTTGCATGTGTTGACAATGTGGCTATTTTATGGGCTTCATTTTTGAGATCCGGATGGAATTACCTTATTTTTATCAATACTTGTCTTGATAAAACAAGAATCAATTCTCAATAATTTCTTGAACTCTGACCTAGGTCCTCAACCAAAAGGATTCTTTGAAGACACTATATGATCTAGTTATTTGGTCATATGAACACTTTACCATCAATCTATTTGTGTGAAAATTTTATGCTAATGAAATTTGATGTCTTATGTTTTGTGTTTTGGTGTATAAATAATTCATGGTTCATTTGAACTTTGAGATCTCCATGGGATATGTCACGAACCAAATCTGGTCGCCGCCCAAACCGGCACCAAACCCAGCCCGTGACCTGACCCGAAGGGCGTTCCGTATCCCCACGGGCTGGCACAAGTGCCCGGGTATCATTTATTTAGGATTGGGAATGATTTACCCAAATATGAAGTCATAAACCATTAAAAACAATCAATAAACTGAATCTGAAAATTTATACCAAATGATGTTTAAACAAAAACCAGAACTGAATACATAGGTTTAGAGTCAATACAAAAGGTCCAAAGACACAATGGAACAGAAACAAAACAGCCCCATGGACTCCACATGACAAGGGGTCATCACCCCCAAGTCGTCTCCACTACTCCGCCCCAAGGATGAGGACAAACACCCAAGGGTTTGGTGCCGGTTTGGGCGGCGACCAGATTTGGTTCGTGACAAAATGGTATCAGAGGAGGTTCGCTCCATTGGAGTCATGTTATTTGGGAAATAGTCGGGATAGTCTAGAGTTAGGATTGTTGGGACATGGAATTCTGGTTATGGGTAGTGTGCTTGATCACCACACCTCATTTCCGGATTGAAGTCACCAGGGGAAGTTGGGATTTGTCTAGGTCTTTTGGTATTCTTGGTTTGATGATGATTAGGGGAAATGAAAAGAGAGTTGGGTTAATGGTCTCAATGAGCTCGCAGGGTCTGGCAAGCCATGTGGAGCCGGGGATATTCCCTAGAACACTCTCTGTGATAGTGAAGTGATTGGAATATGGCCGCCAACCACATGTCCAAGTCACCCACTGAAACTAGTTTCCTCTCGCATTGTCTGGTGTTCTTTAGTTTTGAAATCTTGGAACTTTGGTTTTAAAGTGACTTGGTTTTAGGAAGTGTAATGTTTTTGTGAAATGATTTTAAAATAAATATGGAATGGTTTGATTTATGAAACGGAAGAACTGAATATTCAGAATTATTTTGAAATGGAAAATTGTGTTCTTACACCTCTTTTGAAAGCAGAAACTATATTTAAGTTGGTTTTGAAAAAGTGTTCCCATTAGAGTTTTCTAAACTATTAAAAGTTTTTTTAATGGGATGAGATGTTTTGAAATTGATGTAAATAAATTGAATGTGAGTTTTCATTGGATCGATTGTACCTTTCTGAAAAGTTTTTTTAATGTGGTAATTTGGGATCGACCTCCTGGTTAGCGGTTTTGTTAAGAATGATGTGTTGGTTGACCGTTTTGGTTTCGAAAATTGGAAAGAATCAGTGCATTGACCTTTGGTATTTCCATGAGTGACCACATACATGGGGTTATATGGGATGATAGTTGGTTGATGGCATGACTTGATGAGTTCTAAAACGGATATGAGGAGGGTGCCTGGTGTGGCACAAAAACATGCACGTGTGAGGCCCATGGGGTACCATTGGTGGATACACTCACCGTTGAACCATTTTTTTTTCAGAAATGGTTTTAAAGAAAAACATGTTTTCTTGATGAATAGTTTGGGATGGTTTTTATTATGGGTTTTTGAAAATGTTGATGTTGTGGGATGTTTTGAGTCCAAGAACCCCTCCTGTTTGAACTATTTTTTTTGGGTTTGTGTTTGGTCGGAAAGCTGGGTAAAATGTCCGGTTTGTTGTCTCCTATGATATATGTTTCGGGACACCATTAAGACGGTTCCATTAATGAGTTTGGATCTTTTTTGTTGCATGTTTTTACCAATGAACCAGCTTGGTTGGGTCCTTGGGTTCTCTCATTGGATAAGGTGCTCCCCCATTAAGATTTAGTGCACAACTGAAGTGCAACACAGATTGTTTTGCCATTGGAAAATCCTCCAGTTGATCAATGTAAGGACTATTTTCTTGAGATTTGT
The DNA here is from genome assembly GCA_963277665.1 of Viscum album. NCBI lineage: Eukaryota > Viridiplantae > Streptophyta > Magnoliopsida > Santalales > Viscaceae > Viscum > Viscum album. Next base: position 1,004,154,230 of record OY728163.1, on the reverse strand, counting down.
AGAATGATTCTACACCATTTACTTTCTTGGTTTTTTTTCGGATCCTCTTGTTGCGTAAGAGTGCTTGTGGATGGTTGAAAGAGACCATAGTTTCTTAAGATACCTGATTCATCGAAGGTGGAAGTGTTCTTTGGTTGTAAGTGTGGATGAATGTCTCGATGGTGTCTAAGAGGACCTTTGGGTTCTTCAAAGTTTCTTTGATGCATTAATTCATGTTAAACCACCGGTGTTGTAAATATGGTCACGATAGGATATTGTGGCCACTTTCTAGAATTGTGTGTTGTTTGGGGAGGTTGTATAAGGTCCCTCTCCATGAATTGTTTATATCAGTTGAAATGGTCATGTTTGGTGATGCCTTATGATGTCATGTACTCGATTGACTGTATAGGTGAAAGTAGTGAAATCCTCTGAGAGTCCCTGTTATGTTGGGCAAATGTATCCCTTGGAAAAACTTCAAAATCATCTATTTTAGAGGAATGTGAGTGTAGGTGTTCTTTACTTCTATTGTTTCTCACCTAAAGAAACAAGGTGTGATGTGTGTGTATCTTATTAGCCCTTGTTTCAGTGAAATATCGGGATCGATTAAAGTGAGTTTGGAATGTGTTATGTCTGGAAAACTTATCTGGGATTGCGTTGTAGTTGTTGACTTCATTGAAAGAAGAATTATCATTCATGGGGTTTCTAAAGCCTAACTACGAGGCCGGAGATGCTTCAATCATTTGAGCTCCAGCCATAGGTCTCGGAGAGAAGCTGGCTCGTAGTCAGGGAAAATCCCAGGGCCATTTAAACCCTTGTACAAAGTCCAATCCTAAGTATGAAAGATGGGAATAGTTCAAACCTATGGTTTCGTCATGGTTGAGCACATAGTTTGTTCATGTTTAGTAGTGGCCGTGTGCTAGGAAGCCATGTAGAAAGAATTATATTCATAGTTAGTGCACAGTTTCCCAAACCATGTTGACTAATCTTGCGCCCTTCCTAAATCTTTGACTTCTTTTTGGGTCTTTCTGTGTCGGCCCATGCTGGTCGGTTAAGATGGTCAGTTCTTATGGTGGGGAGACCCACTATGATTCTCATGAATATTCCTTCATAAAAATTTAATGGAAGTATATCCCTTTTAGTAGAGAGTATGTTTGGGCATCCCACTATTAGTGTCTTGATTCTGTCTCGGGAAAACAATTTAAGTTGTCTCTTAGGGTGGGGAGCCCATTTGTGTCTCTTCATACGAGTAACTCATATTTTTTTCTTTGGACTTGTCTGGAAAGTAGGTATTATCATTCGAATATATCTAACTACCTACATATTCATTGGGTAAACATTGATATTGGAGAGTTTCCAATGGTTTAGTTATAGTAGGGAAGTATAACCTTGTTCAATGTTGTTGTTTTTTTTGGGTAAATTGATTGAGTATTGTTCAGATTGTATTTGAGGAGTTTTCATTTGGGATAAATCCTGAATGTAATTTATTGTTTCAGTAATGTGGTGTAAGTTTGGTTTGTGACAGTATTCCTTCCATCATTGATCACTGGAGGTGTTTTGACCTTTGGGGGTGAAACCTGGCAAAGGTGTACCTATTGGTTTCTCAGTTGGGTTTGGTTGTTGCTTTGACCTTGCTGTGACTTTCCGGGGCGGAAAGTTTTCAAGTTGGGGAGAATTTTCACGTACGTAACCTATTTTAGGGTTGTTTTAAATTTATTTTCCACTCATGATTTGTTTTGGTGGTTTCCAAAGGTTTTATTGAGAATAGGTGAGTTTTCATGAATTGGGCCAAACTGCGAGCCCAATTCCAGATTTAAAAATAAATTTTGTTTCATTTATAACTTTTTCAATTTTTAATATTTTTGACTCATTCCAACTCCAAATTGTTATCCCCTGATATATAAACCCCAAATATAAATTTGGGGCCTTTATAAATCCATAAGCATGGGGGATATTTGTTTTTATTTGAGAATTGGGCCAACCGGAAGGCCCATTTTCCAGTTTTAAATTGTTTCATTAATTTATTAATATCATATTCATTAAAATGGATTTTTCGGTGATTACACCTCCCTATAGACCCTAAGAAGCTCCGCCGCGACCCCATGCACTCCTCCCACAATGTGGAGCTCGATAGAGTCGCGAAAATAGTCGAAACTTTCTGGATTTCAGAAATTGTCAAGATTTTGGAGAGGTAAATTGATCCTTTTATAACTCCTTCTATTATTAATCTTTTCCCTCCATTCCAATTCCTAAATGACCTAATAATTCTTGTGAGACCATCCGCTGAGTTTTGGCCGTTTTAAATTTCAGATACTAGTGTTTTGGGGAGATTCGTTCTAGATTTCTCAAGTAAGTTTTTCCATTTCTTTTCCCCTTTCAAATTGATTAGGGTTTCATTCTATTTTTTAGGGTTTACTCCCTTTTTATTGAAGTGAACAATGACCAGTGGGTAGGGGTTCGAACCTAAGGTTTAACCTTGGGTTTTCTTGGTCCAATTTTCTATTTTTAGGTTTGATCTACCCTTCTTGAGGTGCGGCGGTGGTGCGTTTGTGTTTTCGCACAAAGGATTCAATGGTTTCATTTGATTTGGTAGGTGATTCCAATGTTGATGCAATCTTTGTGTATTATCATGCTGTATTTATCATATTTTTAGATTTATATAATTTTATTATTGCTACAAAAATTGGTTCTAATGATGTTTCCATTGCAATTGAATTTAAAATGCCAATTTGGTGTGAAATTGGGGGTTTTCCAAAGAAGTGTTTTGTTTGTTTATTTGGGGATGCCCTATAAATACTTAGTTGTTTTTATTGATCTGTAATAAGGCATAAAATACTGTTTATAATGTTTATCCCCTTTGGTAATTGCTGCAAATAATGAGTTTTAATTGTGCTTGTAATGAAAGTGAAGTTTTGGTTCCACTTTTGTGTGAAAATAAAGGTTTTACAAAGAGAACACTTCTTGTTTAACATGAGGATGCCCAAAAATTGATTTGTTGTTTTAATTGATATTTATTGGGCTGCCTTTACTGTTTTGGTAACTTACAATTTTGAACATCGTGTACAAGTGGGTTTCTTAAGGGGTTTTGTGTGCAAAACTACACGAGATTTTGTCAAATTGATTTATTCAAATTCAAAGAGTTTGTTGTGTGTCTTAAGTGGTATAAAATGAGATAGCTACTGTATTTGGTGTATGTGACCATTAGTGGTGTTTTACATTAAAATGGATGTGTTTTAAATCCTGAAATTGTTTGAGCACAAAGGGGGAAGCCCGGGTACCTAGGTGGGGCGGATTTGTACTAGTACGGCTAGTGGACCGGATGGGTTTTGTCCCTGTTTCACTTAGCATTTGGATAACGACAACTCTAACTAAACTATGTGGATGATGATTGGGGACCACTAGGTTATGAGTATGTTCCCTACTAGTGGCTCGTGCAAGAGAAAGGATTTTACTATGGTTACATTACACTGAGGTACGAGGTACATGGGGCCTGAGACTATCTAGTGCCTAGGGGTGTTCCCGGTTTTGTTGCTCAGTGGATTTGTGGTATTTGCCCTTGTTTTTGGGTGTCTTTGGAATTATAATGTAGTATCTAATATTCCTATTTAAATGTGTTAACATTCTAAAAGTTTTATCTTGAAAAATGTTTTCAATTTAAAGTTTCATTTCGTGGAATTTTTCACCGCTTTTAATTGCATATTAAAACTGCTTGCTTTTTCACCTTGTATTGCATGCACCTTGGAATCATAGGGTGGTATCCTATTGGGAATAGGCTCACACCCTACATACACCCCTTGGGTGTAATTAGACCTTCTTTTTGACCCAGGAAAAGGAAAGGCTAAGGGTGATGGCGGTTCGGGGTGTTAGTCCTCATCCTTAGGGCGGAGTAGTGGAGACGACTTGGGGGTGATGACCCCTTGTCATGTGGAGTCCATGGGGCTGTTTTGTTTCTGTTCCATTGTGTCTTTGGACCTTTTGTATTGACTCTAAACCTATGTATTCAGTTCTGGTTTTTGTTTAAACATCATTTGGTATAAATTTTCAGATTCAGTTTATTGATTGTTTTTAATGGTTTATGACTTCATATTCGGGTAAATCGTTCCCAAACCTAAATAAATGATACCCGGGCACTTGTGCCAGCCCGTGGGGATAGGGAACGCCCTTCGGGTCATGTCACGGGCTGGGTTTGGTGCCGGTTTGGGCGGCGACCAGATTTGGTTCGTGACAGGATATATAGTTCATGAGACCTATATCATGTTGTGTGGTTGTAAATCCCCACATGGTACTTGAAATCCACATGATGTTTTTGGATAATTCATATTTTTCGAAATCATTTTTCTCTTGTCTGATATATATTCATTTTGTTTTCATACATATGGATTCCAGTTCCTATAAATTATTCACCAGAACTATTATGTGGGACATGATTCTTAGGAATTATAATAAATACCCATTAGTATCATATACACTCCAAAAAAGGTTTTGAAGAGGTTTATCCTATATGAACATCAAGTATATCTATTTTTGTACATGATCTATTTATATGGGTTAAGTTTATTTTGTGATGCTATCATTCCAATTCCAGACTATAAGGTTCCATCATGAGGGTTTTATTATTCTAAATATTATGTTCAAAAAAATATTCAAGGGAGTAAATTGGTTTTGATATATTCCCAGAGGTTGTTTGACACATTGATGAACTCTCCTAATGGTTTGAATGGTTTTGATTTTCCTAACTAGTCTATTGCACAATGTTATTGGAGAATGTTGATCTCCTCCCTGAATAATCCGAGATGTTTCTCGTGCTCTAAATGTGACTTGGAACCTCGTGGATTTTTTTTATAAATGGGAATAGATTCTCTTTGTTAGATTGATCTAATCTTAATTTTCTGATCAACTACACTCTATTTTACATTACATGGGCTTATAAATTACTATATTCCCCATCTATCATCAATAGGATCTTCTTAAATTGATAATTATCAATCAGTTCCCTAAAAATAATTCAATCTATATATCCCATTTTCATGTATAAATAATCCATTCAGATATATCCATACTGGGTATGTTATCCCTCGTTGGGTAGATATATGGTGAGTTTGTACCTATCATGGATGTCTAAGTTGACCCTACACAAGCTCCAATATAAGAAAAGGGAATTCATAACATTGTGAAAGAGATGTTAAGGAAGGATATGAATTTTTACAAACTCATCTCTTAAAAGCACTTTATCAACATATTTCCCTATCACAGCCAATCATGGTTGACTTCTATAAACCCCCACCAATTACATTCCTTGTAGGGTCGTGATAAGGTATGCATGTATTGGGAGATCATTGAGGTGGTGATTATACAAAAAGGGGATAAGAGGTGATAGTAGAGATATACCTAAGCCTCGGTCTTGTGTGTTTCTTTTCCATGTCTTTGAATGGAATGATTTTTCTTGAATGAGGACACTCACATATAAATTCTAGTGATGCTACTAGTGATGTAAGATTGATTAGAAAAGGGATGCCCAATTAATATTTCTATAAATAATTTTTACAGACTTCTGGTCCATATTAAACAATGAATTTTCTTTACAAGATCAATATCAATTTACTTTTTTTATTTTCCAAGATATGGGAAAAGTTCCACTACTACTAATACAAAAAAAAACTGAGATCTCTAATTCCTCATTATTCCCAAGTTTGATTAAAATTTCATATTTTGAGATGAAACCTCTAGGCCTTAACAATGTCAATTAAATTTGGATACATTCTAAATGTTCCATATTTTTTTCTTATCTAACACCATCTAGTACAATTGTATAAAATCATGGTGGCTCTTTCAATGATCAGTCATACAAGAAGAATCTTCGAGATGTATTTATCTTATACTATAATGATAATATGGTAATTATAAAACCATATACTCGCTATTACTTCACTCTCCATTTTAGTTTCCTTCAAAGGGTTTTCCCCCTCCACTTTATTGTCGTGCCTAGAGAACATAATCTCATTATTATCTAGCATTGTTGGCTTGTATTGGAAGGTGAGGATAAAAACAATGAGATTATCCACCCACCTATCATTACACATTGGCTTAATTTATTTTTATTATTACCAGTATTTTGGGGACGATTAATGAGGTGTGGTTTTGAATGGATTGGTCCATATGGTAGAATAAATATATACTTTACCAACCCACATTCTTATAACAACATTGGAGTTTATTCATAAATTTTAGAAACCATCGAGGATGCATCCTCATCAAAAAAATTAACACACCATTATTGGGGATGAATCTATTTTTGAATTTGGCCCTCTAATATGAGCAATGATTGATACATCACATGAAAGAATAGAATTTGAGAGTTAACCCCGTATTTAATCATCATCATAGCGAATATTTCCCTCTAATATCTTAAATTCCTTATATCTTAAAAGGAACAACAAATAAAGCATGGAAATATAGAAAATTATTCACACCCTGATCACTGAGATTCCTTTTAAAATATTTCATGTACAAAAGAAATGACATCTACAACTCTTCCATTAATTTTGGGTAGGTGGCTTTGACCAAAATCTATTATATGAAATCACATGATCATATAACATGAATCAAAAATAGTTATATAGTATCAAGGTTTACATTAGTGATTAAGATAAAAATACACACCTGACCAACCAAAAAAGGGATGATTATGTGGTGCATGAACATCGTCTTTATATTATATATTAACTACATTTATGTGATGGATACAGTGGCCATGAAAATTATTTAACATGTAAAGATCATATGTTTATTAATATCTATAAATTCAGTAAAATCATCCCGATTATCATATAATAGGAAAATTATTGTGGAGTTATATTTTTTTAATAAAGACTCTCCATCATTACGTACAAAGTATAGGATGTGGGGCATGTGACACTTAGGTATCAAATCAATGATACAAGTCAGACTCTCTCTGACTTGTAAAATTAAATAGATAATTTTTTTTATTTATTTATCACAATGGAGTTTTTTATGGAAACCTCCACGAGACTTTGAAATTTGGATATAATTCCATTTTACAGTCCTTATCAATGAAATAATATTCATGAACATTAATTTTCATTTCCCAACATTACATCGTTCATGAAGTGTGCACCATTTAATTTATATGAGGTTTCAGAGATCATAAATGATACACATCCATTGTAAAACATCAATAAAACATAAATTCATGGATTTGAATTTTTAAATCAAAAAAATATATCAAGAAAAGATTCTGAATCCCAACCAACATGAGATTCAATTTAGATGTGTCTTATCTAACTATCATAGGATTACTTGACTCACAACATGAATATTTTTATTAATATATATATCCTATAGAATGAATGATTTATATTTGGTTAAATTAAATGGACTTGAAGAGTATATCCTATTTTTTTTCTAGGAAATAATATTCATCAATAAACGATTTATATCTTTTTAATATTATATTTCTCTAATTTTTTTTCAAAGAATAATATAGTGTATATTTTATTGGGAATAGAGTTGTATTTTTCATAGAATTACCTCTTATGTGTTACGGTCCTGACATGTTTTATTCCTTTCAGATTTAATATGTTCTCAATATTTCTTGGAAAAAAGAACACATCTAGAGAGAAAAGAATTATATTTTTTCTTGTATTCCCTTAAATGGCATTAAACATAATGATAATTCTTTCTATGTATGATTTCATTGTTTTTAAATCATGATGATTAGCTTGTTGTCTTCCTGCATGGACCACCTATTTCTATTAGTCAAGAGTCTCCTAGATTATAATTTTTTAAAATAATAATTTTTTGTTCAAGAAGAAATATTCTCCATGTATTTTAGTGTTACATATGAAAGAAATATTTTGTATAGTTTAATTTCATTCAGTGATGATTCCTTCAATGCAGTGTAACGTTATGTGGTACAGAAATCAACCATTTAATTTAACCTCATGAGGTATGGAAATAAACTATGTGGTTTAATGTCATGTAGTAAGGAAATAAATAAGATATATGTATTTAATTATTTGTATTAAAAAATAAATTTTGATTCATTTTTTAATGTGCTTCATGATTTACATAATTGATGAATATGAATATGGGACAAACATGTTAGGGAGACCCAAATTCCATATGATGGTGAGATCCTCTATGATGATTCCAGGGATCATGAGGATTGTATTTCCTTTCCTGGAAGAAGGATATTAATATGACTGGTTGGTTGAATACCTTATACTTATCTAGAATAGTCAAACATGGTTTTCCCAAATATTTTCCTTGGGTAGTTAATGTTCTTGGTGATGGTATTGGTGAAGATAAAATATTACATAGGATCAGTCCACAAAGATAGTTATAGTTTGGGCTGATACATTAAAAACCAAAAATATTGAATCGTTTAATATAAAATGGGAATAAATAATTACGATTCAAAACAACACCCTAATTTTTTGAGTTATTATAAGGGGTTAATGATTCCAATAAGGATTGGAGTCCTTTTCTTGAAGCATGAGATGCCTCTGATTGGTAGGTCTAAGTCGTAGCACCTGAACTCATATAAATTACATGCATGTTCATCAAAAGTGTAACCACCCTCTTTTCTAAGGGAAATGATATAATTTAGTAGACTCAAATGTCTAGATGATTATGACGGGTATGAATTAATGGAATTTATATAAAGGGTTCTTGAACCCTAGGGAAGCTTATCGCATGGGATTGGAATCCTGGACCTATGTCCCATGGTTTTGACTCAAGGGTTGTGGTATATCAAAAGGATTGTAAATAGAGTGTCACTTTATTATATTAAGAAATTGTAAAAAATAAGGTTAAGTAAGTATTTGAATGTTGAATCATCTAGAATAGATTGGTTACAAGAATTTAAATCATTGTCCAACATTATTGATTCATGAGGGAGGTATGGGAAAACCATGTCAAGGATGTTCCTGAAGAACCATAATGTTATGGGTTCGTACTTAATTACTTTAGTGATCACAAGGATTAAAAATACTTATTTTCAAGATAATGACACATTTTGTTAATGAAAATGAGATCATATGAAGAAAGAAGATCCAAATATTCATAGTCAAACAAATGGTCTCTTGAAGCTGAGTAACATTTTCCAAGGGCTAGTATAGGTTTGAAGTGATCTAAGGTTCTCAAACCATGATGTTTGATTTATAGAAAAAATAATATTTATTAATGTTTCAAGCACCATAATGGTTGTTCAATAAGTTATTTAATTTTTTATCATTGCGAGGAGATTTTATAAACCATTACAGAAGCTATTTAATAGACTAGAGATTATAACAAGCATGATCAACTTTTACTACTGAAACAAGGTGGGAAATGTAAGATTTATTCTTGGTTCATTTATGAAATTTTTTTCACTATAATATAGAGATGATGATTTTAGTGAGTGGATACATTATTTTTAATCATTCACCCCTTTATGTGATTTCAATATTGTATATATTGTGTCTCTTTCTCTTGAATAATAAGGTATGTTGATGTGAAAACCCAAACGTCAATGATTATATACATACAACATTTTCCAAATTATAAATAGTATTATGGTCATCATTTTCATGAACATAGTACGAGGTGAATGTCACGCAATAGTCATATTTTGAAACAAATAACCATGATTACTAAAAGGACATTTTATGAGGGAGATTGATATGTTTTAAATCACTCCTTAAGTTTATCAATTCATGAGTCATGATATGGTACAATCATGTCACATAAATTGTTCACATTCCATTGTTAAGTTGTCCACATGGTTCTTCCATTTTTTATATAAGCTTGTCACATGGTTGGTGCACGGTTTCCAAACCCATATGAAAAAATTGTGTTGGTGACCATTTTATACAATAATGGGATCATGGTTGGTGTAAAATTTGGCAGACCAGGTGGCCTAGTTGTGCAGTGTTCCATGGTTTCATGAAAAAAGAGAAATTACTCTTCTACCATATTCATATTTTAATTTTAAAACACCATATTCCTCCACCATTCAGTTTTTATGACACTATGAGCATCCTATCCTTTTATCCTTACTTCGCACATCCTTCCAAGGTGAATAAATTTTTATTTATTCTTGTTTTGGTTCTAGTTATTCTACCCCTCTTATATATTTCACAACATATTCTATTTTCTCAAAATTTATTCTATATCCTTGGTCTTGTGGATATAGGTTTCATTTTTCATTGAGCTTTAATTGGGGGGTTTCTTTATTAATGTGTCTCTTTGATGTTCATTCCCATTTTATCCTTTATGAAGTTGTATTTGGTTGGCATTGTTGAAGCACACTGATTTTTAGGAAATATTCAATTGTTATGTGTCCATTAAATTTATAAATCTTTAATTTCTTAATTTTGAAACCTTCTATGGATGTTAATTAGTGATTTATAACATTTATAAAAAAACTATTGAGGTGAAATGAAGTGTTTTTATTCTTATTTTAATGTATTAGTAATTTTTTTCAATCTATGCACACCATGTGTATAATAAAATGGATGGTTGACTATTGAAACTGATTTTTGACTTCTAAGGCATATTTATGGCCTTGAAAATGTATTTTAATTCTAATATAATGGTTGGGGTGCTTGAATATATTTTCAAAGCGTGTTTGTTTTTTTTTAATTTTTTTTGTTTCTTAAATGGATTTCTAGATGTATTTATAATTATAATTAATGTTTTTTCCTCTACATTAAGATGAATGTTTGAGTTTTTAAAATGGGTTACCAATTGGTTTTGAATTAGAATATGGTGCGTTTGGTTTATTTGGATATGTATGGTTTCTCAAATACTGATTATGGATCATTTGGGAAATTTTTTAAATCGGTTCTAGAAAACTCTCCTTAAATGTTCCTATTTGCATGGTTATATCGAATGGTGTGGGATGTCCATAATATTTTACCTTATTCTGAACAAATGGTTAAAAATAATTATATTTTTACTCAAGTTTAATTAGGGTAATTATCATTTTTTATGCTTGACTGTGATATATGTATATGTGGTTGGTTATTTTATTTGTTTGATTGGATCACACAACCTTAGTCTTGACATGGTAACCTAGCATATCTGGTAGATTCTTAGTGAAAAATTGTTGTAGTATCTTATGAAACATATATAAAATGTCTCCCATAGTATGAACATTTTACTACTTTGGAATGGGTTCCCTTATTTAGTCTATGTAAGAAAAGAACCAATCAAGTGCGTGAGATTGATTTCATTTTATGAGGAATGCCTTTTAGAAGAGTCAGATGTATGGTATGTTCTAGAGTATGAACTAAACTCTTAGGTTATCAAATGTTATTTAAAACATATTTACATGTGGTAGAAGGCTGAGATATATTGTTTTTTTGTTACACATACGAGCTATATTCCATTTTCCTTATTATGGGATCATTTATTATGTCTCCTTGAATGGTTTCATTATTTGTTAAAAGTGATGTTCTAGTTAACAAGTGTATTTGTAAAAATATTGTAATGTTTCACACCTTATTTATCTATTTCTATGTATAAAATTGACATATTTCTCTAAAATTATAGTTTATCCTTCATGGGGATAAATATATTTCTATATGAGAAGGGAAATGAATCTTGTTTTTCATTAATGTGAAAATGAGTAGAAACCCTACGATTTATATATTATTTTTCAAAAAATGAAATTGGAGGATCTTTTATTTAATGAAATTTTCATTTGGAATAGAATTTTTTAGGAACACCTTTAGATTTTTGATACTCACACCTATATTGTTTTTATATTTTGTTGAAGGATTCAACTTCATTGATCACCTAGGGTTACGTTGGGATTGGGGTCTGAGAGTGACCTAAGGGATAAAATGGATTTTCAGTTATTTTCAGGTTTATTTTGGGTTTTTATGTTTTGGATTATTGTATTTTTATTTCGTGAATGAATTATTCTGAGGTGTGAATTTTTATTTATTTTTTGTTTCTCGTTTTATCTTCGTAGCTTCTGTTTATTTATATTGGAATAAATAATTCCCTTGGTTTCACATTGATGCCCTTGGATCTTTTAACCATCATAGAATGATAAATAATACCTCACATGACTTTTCTCAGGCCGAATTAGGTGATTAGTTTAGGATAAACCTACGATTGTTCATGAAAAACCTGTATAAAGGTTGTTGGTTACATAGAGGACCTAGCCATTAGGATCAACCTATTTAATTTGGAATGTCATTTTTGATTGAGTAGGACTATCACAACATGGGGTGTAGGTCCTATAGAGTTTTATATAAGACATTATGTACTGAACCATGAGTGTCTATGGGATGTTGGGGTTTCCTTTGTTTATTTGTTCTTGTGGATGGCATGGTGTTTGGGAAAATGAAACGGGAGTTGATGTAGTGGTATCAATGAACATTAAGGGCCTAAAATCCATGTGGGGTGGGTTATATGGTCCTAGAAGTCTCTTTTTAATAGTGATGTGATTGGAACATGGCAACCAACCATTTGGAAAAGCCCCCTATGAGAAAAAAATTTCCCGTTCTGAGCTGTTTTGTGTTCTCATTGATTTATATATTATCTTGAAAATAAGGTTGTGAAATTGTGATGAATATATTTATAGAAAAAAAAATTAGTTTCCAAATAATGGAATGTTATTTTCCTAAATAATTTAAATGAAATCCTTAAAAATTTATTTTTAATTCGGAGACTTTTGGGTAAAATGAGGGTTATGTTTTCCATTCTGGATTTATGTAATCGAAAACATATATTTTATCATGATTTATTAATTTGGAAATAGAAATAAAATAAAATATAATGATTTTTTGGAGTAATATATTTTATATTTCTTGAATAAAAAATTTCTATTGAAATGATATGTTGATTGGGAATTTGAAACATGGGTTGGACATTTGGTGTAAAAATGAAAATGTTTTGTTTTGAAAATTGTTATTATAATCAGTACTAAAATGATGTGATGTGTGTGAGGAGGTGGATGATGGATGGAATTGATGGATGAGTTCACAAATTCTCATGGGAATGTTTATGAATGAGAATACATGGAATACCATTGGTGAGTTTATAACATATAGTGTTTTTTCTGTTAAAAATGATTTAAGAGATTAATTGTATTTTTCTAATAAATAGTTGTTTTGTAGTGAATTTTCTTGTGATTTGAAAAAGTTTTCTATATAGTGTTCCATGATTGAAGTTTTTTGGTGAAATGGTGTTCATTGAGTTCTTGGATTTCTTGTTTCCTAGTGTATTCCCCAAAAACAATTCAATAAATATTCAAGGATCAACTATGGGGGGGGGTTCACCGTTAGCATACCCTCTAGGGGATCACCCCAAGGACTTCATTATTTTTTTAAAATTTTAATTGTACTAAATTTTATGGTCAAAACAATCCTTCTTAACTATAATAGTTGATGAAAAAAAGGATCTTCATTTTCGATGAGTTTCCTGAGCCTTTAAAGGGGATGTTCACATCCTTTGTTCTCAATGGTATGTGTTCGATGTTTTGGAAATAATCCTTTCAGAAAAAAAACTCATGAAGTCATATCCTATGTATTATTTATGTATTAATTCATACATGAGTGTCTACCTGAGGATGTCATGTTACAGAATGATATGTACAGGTTCTACTATTATCATGGTGATGGATCAGTGTTGGAGTTTATCCATCATTTCATGGATTTAGTAACATATTTCATGGGTTGGCCAAGGAAGAACCATTGAAGGCTCCCATATTAAGAATGGGTTCCATCCCATGTTTTGTTCAAAGGAGTCATATTTTGGTCTAACTCATTTTCCAATGGTGTGAGGAAATTTGTTTTTGTTTATGTTGTGTTAATGGGAGTTCTAGATGTTGACAACCACCATCGAGTCTATGGAAGTAGTGAAGGGGAATATAGAAATTATATTAGAAAGAATCCTGAAGATGGTGTTGCAGGTCACATAATTAAGATACATTCTAATCGTTTTCACTAATATTCTAGGGGCATGATCGTAATTTTTCATTAGTGTGGCATTCCTAGTCACAAGAAGTCATCTGGTACAGTGGCTCTAAATACCTATCATATTCGTGGACACCTAGATAGATTTTAACAATTATATTATGGTGTTTCTTGGACGTGATGTGGAACCAGATCGACACCTTCATATGACACAGTAGCCCATTTATAGGAGTATGATTTTGGAAAGGGTCAGTTCAAATTCTTTATTTATTTGTGTTTTTCATCAATAGTTTTAGTCTTATATGTTAGTATTTCTTCTTTCCTTCTAAATTATTTTTGATATCTCGAGAATAACTATTTTAATAAAGTTGTGTCTTTGGGATTTTATGAATTTTCCATTATAGGTGGAGTTATTTCCAGTTTTGTGCCATGTCTATACTATTTCATATATGATTTGAAACAAGATGATGTTTGTGTGCTAATATTCTAAATATATGTTATCATGGAATTGTTTTACAGGAGTGAAGCGGGTATCAGGGTGTGTCATATTTCATTTCTTCATCACAGTGGTTGTGTGAGGTTGGTCTACTTTAATGTATTAGTGTTTGATAATTGATGTTGGTTGGGAAACAAATAACAAATTTAAAATGGTAGGGACTCAATTCTTTCCCCTATCATGAATTTAGTGAGACTCTTTTTCTATTCATTTTATTTCATCATTCTCATCACATTGGTGATTGTTGGAACTATGTGAATCCTTGGTGGTTCTAGCTGTGGTAAGGTTTTTTGAATCAAAAATATTGGTTTCCATCATTTCTCGTGAAGTAATATGGTATTCTCAAGTTTAGTTCACGTAGGAGGTTTGAATTATATTCTTGTTGTGGTCGAAGAGTTAGTTTACTTAGAGGTTTGGTTTTATGAATGGGAAAACCTTTTCATTTGATCTATCGACTAGAGTTGTTTGGGTATTCTAGGTGTTTAAAGATTGATAATGGGGTGAATTGTCAAACCCAGATTTATATTTTGTTATTTTATTTCTGTTTATCATTTTGTTATGGGAATCTATCTCTAATTTCGGGTGTTCAGGATATAAATTTTTAGTTTTAGTCTAATTTCCATCAGTTCCATGTTCTATGTAAATGGTTTAGGGGTAAACATACAGCATCCCCATAGTGATTTAATTTTCAATTAATTTTGAACATTCATAGTTTGATCCTCCAATGTTATGAATAGTTTGGTTCAGATCGTGACGCTCAAAATGGAAAATTGAGTTGTTATTTGGGTGGCTCTGGTTGAGGTTGTACGACCAATGAACAGTTAGACCAATATTGTGGAATGTGTTCTCATTATTATACCAATTCTATGAAACCTAGTCACATGGTTGGCACATGGTTTCCCAAATAGGTAAAAAAATTATGAGGTTGATCAATATATATAGTAAGGGGAGCATGGTAGGAGAATGGTTTTTGATACCATTAGGAATATATGTTCCTAATTTCCAAGTGTTATAAAAACATTAAATTCTACTAATTTTTTCATCATATTTTAATGAAAAAATAGACTAGTCGGCCCCCATTCTATTCTTATGTCAATAGGAGGCTCCTTCCTTCATTCTCAAACCTCCCACATCCTTCAATGGTGATTGTAATGCTATTTCTTCATTTAATGGTGTTTAATTTTCATGGTATTCTCATCATATATTCTTCCTCTTTATCATTTGTCCATTTTCCTATGAGTTCTACACATTACTTGGTATTTTGATCTACTATCCATGTTTCAAGGATTTTAAATTTGAATTTTTGTCTTCATATGTTTTATCATGGTTGTTAGTTTCCATTTTTCCATTCCTGAAGTTGTTTTATGTTTACATTGCTGAAACTCCATATGTTTGAGGTAAGTTTCCCTTTTTACTATTTAGTTAAATTGATGAATCATTCATTTCATTATTTAGGTTCCTTCATTGTATTTTAATGAGTGATATATGATATTTTTTTATAAAAATTTTATTTAAAATGTGTTGGATTCCTTCTTTTACTAACGGATATAAAATTGTTTTGTTAAGCTATGCCCACTAAGTGTTTGACAGAATTTCCTCTTGGATTTTGAATGTCGTCTTTTTTTTTCTATGTATTTTTTAGTCTTATAAATGATTTTGTCTTATAAAAAGTTTATTTGAGTTACTTGATTGGATTTTAATCTCATTTTATCTTGGTAATAATGTTTTGGATTCTTAAATAGACTTTTAAATAGTATTCAAATTATAAGTGGTGTGTTTTTGTATTCTTTATAATGGTGGTTTTGGTTTCTTAAATGAATTCCCTAGTGGATTATGATTTACATGTGATGTGTTTTATTATTTGGAAATGGTTTTTATCTCAAATATTGATTATTTAATGTTTGTAAGATTTATGAAATGGTTTGTGTAACACCCAAACATTTTCTATTATGTTATTTTCATTAAAGTAATTCAATACCTTGTGCTACACGCAACACTGAGTTCAAGCGCACCACAGATTACCAAACCTGCCATCCAAAAAATGGTTATTAATAGTATTAAATGAATATAGAATATTATTTACACCATATATGTTCGACATCCTTATTATGTGTTATTAGACATAATATATGGACAAATTCAAATTTTAAGATAAAAGAAATATTTTTTAAAAAAATCAATTTTACCGCTTTTAATTGAGAACCATTTTAAAATACAAAATTTGACACTTTTATATCTTAAATTTTCCAAAATAAACTTATTATTTTGTATTGGGACATAAAAATTTAGTTTGGAAAAATATTTTGTGCTTTTTTGATATCTTTTATATTTTGGTGAATAATGAAAAATACTAAATTTTAATTGAAAACAACATTTTTAATAAATATAACTTAAATTGTTAAATTATACATTTGAATGGTTTTGAATTCTAATTATATTATATTTTTATCATTTAATCTAATTTTGGCCATTTTAAGTAATTTTACATTTAAATTAGACCTAAACACAAATAAGTCTTTTGATAGTTTTAGTTTCTAAAAAACCTGCTTTCAGGTTTTGAAAACGAGAATATTTTTTAAAATTAATTAATACAACTTCAATGTTTCAAATTTTGTAAAATAGACATCATTTTCTAATATATAATATCAAAATTATATTTGGTTGAATTTTCGGTATTTTTCCAAAATCATTGAATTTTTTATTAATAGTGAAAAAACAGTACTTTATTTTTTAAAACTGACTTCCATTTATATAATTATCATTTTCACATAATTTTAATTTAATGTCAAACTATATGTATAATACCTATATTTTTCC
Source organism: Viscum album (assembly GCA_963277665.1). Taxonomy (NCBI): domain Eukaryota; kingdom Viridiplantae; phylum Streptophyta; class Magnoliopsida; order Santalales; family Viscaceae; genus Viscum; species Viscum album. The sequence continues at coordinate 1,004,137,010 of OY728163.1, read as the reverse complement.
AATGTTATTAATTGTAGTCATTTTATAATAATATTTGATATATAAAATTTTATTAAAAATTTTAACGTCTTTTACCCAACTTCTAGGAACACTGGAAAAAAATATCATAAAATGATAATTTACCATTTTTGTGATTTTAATTTCAAAAAACCAAGAGACACAGTTGACATCAGTATGTAAAATATTTTTTAAAATGATGAAAATATTTTTTGGTGAATAGTAACTTTTGAATTTTATTTAACCCGCTTAAAAGAAAATATTGTAATTAAAGGTAAAAATTATATTATAATTACCCTAACACATTCCCTAATTCAATTGGATAAGTGTAATTTAACCACAATAATCCTTACAAAAAATATGTTCTTTGTTTGATCCGCATAGAGTAGATTAGGAAATTTATTAGAGATTATTTAAAAGGTGAGTTAAAAGTGTTAAATTCAAATTTTAATAACTAAAACATTTTTAATATATGGTTATACATATGATAAATTAGACTATAAATATTCATTATAAATATAAAAATATATCCTACATTATTATATTTTATTTATAATTTTTAGATATTAATAATTAAATTTATTTATGACACAACGATGATGTAGTGATTACCTTATTAATGAAGGATTAAAGTAATTGATATTATAAATATCAAAATAAATGTAAATTGAGACTTTTTATGCCTTAAAATAATTTTATACTTTATTACGACATTTTAGTGCTGATTTAATCTATTTATTTAAATAATCATGTTTTGTTGATATTTACAGAATCCAAATACTAAATAGTGTCGAAATTGACATAAATGAGTTTTTAAAATAAATACTATATTATTAAATTGTGTAATATTCATAAAAATTGATAGAAAAAAGGACATCAATAATGATATATATGTTATTAGTGAACTACGTGGGGTTCTCTTAAAATTTTATAGTATGTTTATTAGACAAGTTATATAAAAATACAAGAAGGCATTGCAAATGTTAAATTATTTAAAAAATAGTTAAATCTAAAATATAAGGTTAATATGGTAACCGAAACATGTATAGAACCAATTGGTTGAGATTATATCGACCCATACCCACCTTATACTAGAAATAAATTCATTTGGATTCATTATTAATAGAATATTATTTTATAATAAAATAATATTTCAAGATTTTCCTAAGGTGACACTCACCACTCTTATAAAATGGTACTTCCCCTTGTCTCAAAATCCAACCACCAAAGCTATTTGGGTCAGCCAAACACAACTCAAATATCCTCCCATATACCCTCAGATCAACCTAGAGACCATACTTTGATCATAATGTATACCTGAGGAGCCCTTTTGGTCAAATCAAAATGAAGCACCTCAAGAAGAGGTAATAATTTTATCACCTCAATCAATGTTCTTTTCTTCTTCCACTTCTTCTTTATTTGTTTTATCCATACCAAAATTAGAACTCCAGTACATTCAATAATTTTCGATGTTATTATAAATATAGTTCTACCATATTCATTATTAATTCAATCATATGAATGAAAAATTCATCATATATGGGTATGTACGACTTACCGTCTCTACGTCATGGTGTAGTTTGATTTTCAAAACTTAATTAATTCAATGGGTATAATAATGAGTATTACTGATGTAAATACAAATTATAACATGTTGATTTTTATTTATATATTATATACCATCTAATTACAGACTATTCCACCATCAATAGAATGTTATTTTCGCTCTTTCCTATGTGCGGATTACCGTCTCCATGAACGTGATGATATTCTTTACCCATCATCACCATTCAGGAAAAATTTTCTTTGGATGATTAAAAATAATGTTTAATAACATAACATAACTTTTTATATGAATAAAATAAATCCTATCATTAAAAACATGACTTATGTATAAAAAACAAATAAAGGAAAACTACTCAGTTAACACTCAAAACAATGTTACTACTGAAATATCATTAACAAAGAAATATTATAAAATCATATATGATATCATATTTATGTATTTGTTTCTTGTATAATTTAATAATAGTTGTTTAAAAATTATACATGATTTTAACCTACCATCTTCTATGTAAAAGTACAGGTCTGTGGTTTTCATCTCACTTCTCATTCCCGTGAGATTCATGCTATATTGCCATTATTTCATTTTTTGTGGTGTATGTACTACCCAAGATTTTATTCTTTGAGTAATATAATTTAATTTATGTGTGTTTAAATCTTCATTTTATGATGTTTCTTGCATGGGGTGTATCATTTGTAAGTTACCAAATTGGTAAGTTAATTTCAAATCTCAATTTATACTAATTGCGTTTTATTCCCACTTCGTTGATTATTTTACACCAATATTATGTGTGAAATCACTATTTATTTGTTTATGTAGTAATTTCCACTTCACTTTGTGTGGGTATAATTTTGTTACACATAATCACTCCATTGATAAATTCTCAAGTCATCGATATGAACTTGGTAAGAGTAATCTTAACTCAATTTCTATTCATTGAGTTAAACATCCAAGTCATTGGTGTTGTTTTTCGAATAATATGTGTTAATGTCCTATGATTTATTTACATTGAATATCAAATCATAATAAGTGTATTTATATTTTTCACACATAATTATGTCATTTAATTATCCTTAACATAAGGATACAGTCTTTATAGGGGATTTCATCCCAATTAACATTCAATTGATACTTCTTTGTTATTATGTGACAATTCAATTTTATATGGTATGCATTCTATAATTTTACAATGTATATCATGAATACCTTTATTTTCATGACATAATAATTTTTTATTACCTCAATTATCATTATTCAGGTGTCTCTCATTTTTAAGGAACTCTATCATAAATGTCAATTTAAATGTTTTAATGATTTATTCTTCTAAAACCTTTTCATTAATATCCTTGTTTTAAAAATAGTGTTAAGGATTTATTTATATGGACACAAATGTTTTAACATTAAACCTCCTTTTAAAAGTTTAAAGTGGTGTTGGGAACATGGATTCGAAAATATGTTTTTAACAGCTTCTTGATAAATGGTGAGACATTTAAATGATTTAAAGAAATATGGTGTATTTCACTCAAATAGTTTTACTGTTTATTTTCATCTATGTAAGTATTCATCATTATTCTTGATTGAGGTTGATTTATTATAATAAAATCTTACATATTGTGTTTAATGAGTTTCGTTTGACGACGAATGTTCTATTATTATCCCATTCATGGTTTTTGGTTAAAATATGGACATTTTTTATGCTAGTTTTAATAAGGATGTTTAGATTATGTTTCAACCTTTTCATATACGGAATGCATTGGACATAGTAAGTGACAGGTGGATCCCACTATAGCTTCTCGACTCATTAGTTGTTCTCATGAAACAAATTACTCTCTTGGAACATTCCATTGATAAAATCTTATTTGTAGTCTTGGCACGAGTCCTTGAATATGTGGTTTTGATGTCCAAAATTATGCATTCCATCATTATGAAATTAGCTATTGATATTTCTTGTGATTATTTGACTACTATAAAAACTATGTGAATAAGAAAATGAAATTATTTGATTTATCTTTTCAATATTATGCTGAAGTATAAATTTAAATTGATTGTGTTTTAATCTTATACATTTCCTTAATTGTTTATGATTATTTATGATAGTTTCCTCTATATTATTATCCTTACTGAGAATATTATCCCACCTCATTCTTATGTTTTATTTTAACAAAGATGAGAATAAGTGTATTATGATTCACCTGTAAGAATAGGATAAGGGGTATATATGTGTACCAAAGATACACAATTTTTTAGTTTTTCCTTTTCATAATGTAATGTAAAACGTATGTATGCATCTAGTACCTCCAAGGCTACTAAAACAATCGGTCTTTCTAGACTTTATCTCTTTTGATCATGTCAATGTTATGTAATAATGCATTGACTTTGGGTAACTAGGGTCAGTGCCTTATAGTTTGTATTAGAGAAAGATTAGTACAAAACATGAAAATGTGATTTAAAAAAACCCTGATTAAATAAAATTACCATACGATATTCTTTTATAATCAGTATATAAGAATATCCTTGAGTTTTGGTAATGTAGATATTTTTTTATTTTTCTATGAAATACATCCTTGTCTCGATATGAGCAGGTAGTAGAGGATCTGGCATAGATATACCTAGGAGTGGAAACTCTGAAAATGGGTTTTAGTCTAGACTCATGGTATCCTTGTATACAAAAAAGCCTCTTGCAGCGCTCTTGGTTACGAAACTCCATTGGGATATGTTTTGGATATTTTACATTTTTGTTACAATTCTATTTTATGGATTTAAATATAACATGAGAATAAATATCCTTGGTTAATCCTAATGTGTCCCGATATTCTCTAAATTATGTTATGACTCACACTATGATTCCTGGTTTTAGTCAATGGATTGATCCAAGGGATGTCATATTAACATTGAAAATGATGTACAAGGTGGGAATAGTGGAGGAAATGGGAATCAAAATAGAATGTTGTTAGGCATAAAAGATATCGTGTTCATGATGAATTAGTTTTTCGTAAATATTATCAACAACATATACAATAACCAAATCCAAAAGTCAAAAAAGAAGAGAAATGAAGAGGGTGATAAGATCAACACCAGTGGAGGTCATGGAGAAGAGAATGCTCAATTTCCATCATACTGGTAATGTAGAAGGAGACACCCAGTAATGAGTCTCAAAGGAACAAATAAATGCTTTATGTGTGGGAATGTACATAAATCAATAATTTCCGAATATAAAGGAAGAGTACTATAAAATAAAATAAGAATGATCCTAAGAATACATTTATATTCATCTTCCATAAATGTAGGGAACATGGGCCATAACCTATTTAATGCCACATTCTATAGGATAACCCCTAGGTTAAGGAAGAACAAATGTAGAAATAAATGGATAGAAAATTGTTTAAAAGTATTAATGATTTTTGTTGATCAGATTACTTTAGAAGACTATTTTCTTTTATATGTAACGCTATAGTTTTTAATGTTGATATTCTATTTGATAAATAATTATCTATTATTTTGTGTATATAGTTTTAATGAACCATATGGGTTTATATGATCCTTGAATTTGAGGAAATTTCAAGTAATTAATTTTTTGGATGAAAATGCGAGGTATGAGATAACATTTTTGGATAAATTATTTTATGGTTATTTTGAGGAATTTATCTTATTTTTGTAATGTTATAAAATATAGTTATTGAAAAATGACAACATGTAGACTGTGTGACAACACGTCATGTTAGAAAATGTTGCAGGAATAGAACCCACAACCAATGTTTGATTGAGATTTGTTTCCTACCACTCGATTATGTGAAGAACGTGGTTAGTGTGTCTAATTATTTTTAGTTAAATGATTTTATTGGTCAATAATATGGTGATTTGGGTTCTTATGTTTTATCAAATGGATATCATTATTATATGAAAATGATTTGTTGATTATGTGATCAATGTTTTTTTAGAAGACGGTAACTTTGTTGGGAAACAAGTATGCCTAAGGAGAATCTAATACTCTGGGATTTCATTTGAGGATTAATGGTGTTTTTTTTATTTTGGAAGAATATATGTTTTTAAAGAGATTTAGTTTATTAATGGAAATGATTAACCTGTCATAGAGAATATGTGAAATCATTAATTACCCTTCTGTATGAGACTTTTTGTTTTGTTAGTGTTATATGGAGATTAATGTTAAGATTTACTATGAATGACTATGTGATTAAATTATTTTTAATTTTGGGTTTTATTCTTAGTTGGATTTTATTAAGGAATTGTACAGATAATTATCTATTGAATTGCCATCACTAAACATTGGGTATTGTTTGTTTAATTTTGGAAATTAAGATTAGTGTATCTTTCTATAAGGAAATATCCATATTGGGGATCATCTAATCATGTACTAACCATTTTAGTTTTGGATAATTAATAATGTTAAGGGAAATATATAGTTCATCTTTTGTGGATTATGTGATTCCCTATAAGTCGATTCAAGCATATTATGTGTGACCAAAAAATCTTGAATACTCACCATTTGGATAAAATATGTGTCTGTGAATGAAATTTTTAAAGAATGGAACATTACCTGTAAAGTAAGTATATATCCTTATGTTCTTAGTCAATCTCATAAATAAATTAATCAACATTATGAAATGGAACTTAAGACTAAAAAAACATTGTATGTTTACTTTTCTTACTATGAAAATAATTACCATGTAACCCATCACAAGATTGTGGTTTTCTTTTTATTAACTTTATCTTGATCATGTTTTATATCACTATAGATCAAAACATGACCCATATTTTATCTTTCATATCCATGTTTCGCTACATGGAATACTAGTATGGGATATCTTTGGTGACCTTTGTGCATCTCTTTCTTTATTTTAAATTGATAGTTTTATTGACTATTTTTCTGATTATGGACATTCAATGAACTTACCAAGATTATTTTTAATGTAATGAGGCCGTTATTTAAAAAGGGTGGGGTGAAATGTAATAACCCAATATTTCGAATTATGTTATTTACTTTAATGTAATTCAATAGATAGTGCTACAAGAAAAACCAATTTTGAGAACACAATGACTTACCAAACATGACATTTGAAAAAATATTATGAATATTATTAACTGAATTTTAAATATTATATAATCAACATAATTTCATCATCCATATTATGTTTTTCATAGACATAATATAACAACAAATTCAATTTTTCAGATAAAAGAAGTATTATTCATAAAATGAAATTTACCACTTTTAATGGAGAACCCCTTTTATATCTAATATTAGACAGTTTTATATTTTCAATTTCACAAAATGAACATCTTCTTTAGAATAAGGATGTAAAAATTTATATTGTATAATTATTTGGTTCTTTTCTGATAAATTTTAAATTTTGATGAATATTGAAAAATACTAAATTTTAATTGAAAACAACTTTTTTAATCAATATAATTTATAATGATAAATTATAAATTTTAATGGTTTTAATGTATAATTAGATTATATTGTTATTATTTAACCCAATTTAGGCCCTTAAAAGTAGTTTTACATTTAAATTGGACATAAACACATATTAGTCTTTTGATAGTTTTTACTTCTCAAAATCCCGCTTTTTGGTTTTGACAATGTGAATATTATTTTTAAATTATTTAATATAACTTCTATGTTTTTAATTTATTAAAAAAGAAATCATTTTTTAATTTTTAATATCCAAATTATCTTTGGTTGTGTTTTTTGTATTTTTCAAAAAAAAATCCATTTTAGAAGAATAGGGAAAACACTATGTTATTATTTAAAACCTACTTTTATTTAAATAGTCATTATTTTTTAAAAAAAATTATTTTATTGTCAAAATAGATACTTAATAACCATATTTGTCAAATTTAATTAATTTAAGTTGTTTTATAATAAGATAATATATATAAATTTTTATTCAACCTTTTAACGTATTTTACCCACCATCTAGGCACATTTGCAATATTTGCATATATCAATAATTTTACCACTTCTGTTAAGTGAATTTAAAATATCTGAGAGACACAATTGACCTCATAATGTAAAATTTAGATCAATATGATGAAAATAATTTTTTTGAATAGTAACTGTTGGATTTTATTTACCATGGTTAAAAGTAAATAGGGTAATTAAAGGTAAAAATGCTATTATAATTACCCTCAGAAGGGTCCTAATATTATTGGATAAGTGTATTTCGACCAAATTTAACATTTTTAGAAAAATATGATCCTTTTTGATCCACATGGAATATATTAGTACATTTATTATATTTTTACTCAAAGAAGAGTTAAAAGTGTTAAATTAAAATATTAATAACTAAAATTTTTTAATATAGGGTTATACATAAGATAAATTTGACTTTAAATACTCATTAGAAAGATAAAAACTTTTCCAAAATAATGGTATTTTATTTATAATTTTTAGACATTGAATAATTATATTTATTTATGAGACAATGATGATGCGGTAATAACCTTATTAATGAATGATTAAAATAATTGATTTTATAAATATCAAAATACTAGTAAATTGAGTCTCTTGATGCATTAAAATAATTTTATTGGTTAATATTACATTATAGGATTGTTTTAATGTATTTTATTCGAAGTAATATTGTGTTTGTGACTTTCAAAAAAACCAAATACTTAATAGTTTCAAAATTGACATAAATGAGTTATTAAAATAGATACAATATCATTAAACGATAATATATCCCTAAAAATATACAGTTCAGAATAGGGACATACATAATGATATATATTTCATTAATGAACCACTTGGGGTTCTGTTGGAAATTTATAATAAGTTTACTATCCTTGTAATTTTAAAATACAGGAAGACATTGTAAAAGATAAATGATTTAATTAAGAATTAAATCTAAATGATAAGGATAATATGGTAAAATAAACTTGTTTAAATCCTATTTGTTAATATTATTTCGACCCATACCCACCTTATCTACGAAGTAAATCTATTTGTAGCAATTATAAACATAAATTTAGTTTATAATAAAATAATATTTCAAGCTTTTCCAAATGTGACCCTCACCTCTCATATAAAAGGTTACTTCCCCTTCAATGTTAATCACACCACCAAAGCCATTTTCTCGGCCAACCCCTACACTAATATCATTCATACTACCCTAAAATCATCCTAGAGTTCATACATTGATTAAAAATCCAACCATTTGATCCCTTTTGATATAATAAAAAGGATGCACCCGAATAAAAAGTAATAATTTCATCACCTATTTCAAAGTTATTTTTTTCACCCACTTCCTATTTATTTATTGTTTCCATACCAAAATAACAACTACAGTACCTTATATATACTGTGATTTTATTATAAATATGGTACAACCATATTGACTATTCTATCCATCCTTTTAATAACAAAGTCATCATACATGTGTATGTACGACTAATCATCTCTACATCGTGGTGTAGTTTGTTATTCTACATTTAAATATTTGGATGCATATAATAATGAGTATAATTTATGTAAATAATAAATATAACCTTTTTATGATTCTATATATATGATATACCATCCACTAACATAATATTCCACCATCAATTGAATGACAATGTTGCTCATGAATACATGCGAATTACCGTCTCCATGAACGCAATGAGATTCATTCCCCGCCGTAACCATTAAAGAATAATTTTCATTTGATGATTAAAAATAATGTTTAAAAAATAATATGATTATGGATATGAATCAAAAACATTCTATCTATAACAAACATTACTTATGTAACAAAAACTATAAAGGAAAATAGATCAGTTATCACCCAAAACAATGATACTACTAAAATATCATTAACAAAAAAATATTAGAAGATCATATATGGTATGATATTTATGTATGTGGTTCATGTATAATTTAATAAAAATTATATCAGCATTAAAAATGAGGTTAACCTACCCTTTACTATAGAAAATTACAGGTAAGGGGTTATCATCTCACTTCATATTCCCGTGAGATTCATTCTATATTGCCAATATTTCCTTTTGTGTGGTGTATATACAACCCATGATTATATAATTTGGGTGATATATGTTAATTTATGGCTAATTAGATATTCTTTTAGTGTCACTTATTTCATGTGGTTAATTTTTTTTATGTTACCAAAAGGTTAAGGGAATATCTCATATCAATTACAACTCATTTGGATTTACACAGACATTAATGATTATTTTACTCAAAGGTTATGTGTGAAATCTCTATTTCGTTATTTATATATTAATTTACACTTAACATTGTGTGTATATAATTTTTATACACTTAATAACTCCATTGATAAATTATCAAGTGATCTTAATTAACTTGATAAGAGTAACCTTAACTCGATTTCCATTCATTGAGTTAAACAACAAAGTAAATGGTGTTTTTTTATAAGAATATTTATGAATTTCATCTGATTGATTTACTATAAATATCCAATCATATGGAGTGTATTTATATTTTTCACGCATAATTATTTCATTGATTTATCCTTAACCTATTTATTCAATCTTTATAGGTTATTTCATCTCAATTTACATTCCATTGAGACTTCTTTATTGTTATGCACCAATTCACATTTATATGTTGTACATACTATACATTCACATAGTTTATCATGAATAAATTTATTCTAATGATATTATAACGTTTTTATTACCTCAATTATCTATATTCAAGCATCTCTCATATGGTTATTAACTCTACCTAAAATATCATTTTAATTGTTTTATTGATTTCTTATTCAAAATCATTCTCAGTAAGGTCAATGTTTTAAAAATATTGTTAAGAATTTATGTATATATAATTTAATATTTTAAAATTAAAATTACTTTTAAGTGTTAAAAATTTTTATTTGACACATTGATTCAAAATTCTATTTTTAACAGCATCTTGATAAATACTGAGCCTTTTAAATTTTTTCATGAAAAAGTGGATATTTCCATCAAATTGTTTTAATGGTTATTTTCATCTATTCAAATATCCTTAATTATTATTTATTGAGGTTGATTTATAAAAATAAAATATTTCATACTGTATCAAATGAGTTATGTTTGACTTTTTATGTGATATTTTTTTACCATTCATGATTTGTAGTTGAAATATTTACATTTTGTATGCTATTTTTATTATGAATGTTTAAATTATGTTTCAACCTTTTAATATAAGGAATGAATTGTACTTATTAAGTGAGGGGTCGAGCCCAATATAGCTCTCGATGCATAGGTAAGTCTAATGAGACAAACTAGTATCATGGAACATGGCCATGACAAAATCTTATTTGTATTGTGGGTACGAGGCCAAGACTATGTGGTTGTGGTGTCCAATATTATTCATTACATCATTATGAAATTGGATATTGAAATTACATTTGATTATTTGTCTAGTAGAATATACAAGTTAATAAGTAATTGGAATTATTTTATTTATCTTTTCCATATTATGCATAAGTTTATGTTTAAAAGGACTCTGTTTTAATATTATACATTTCCATAAATGTGTATGCATTTTTATAATATTTTCCGCTATATTTTTATCCTTACTGAGAATATGAGCTCACCCCTTTCTTTTGATTAATTTTTCCCATGATGTGAAGAAGTATATTATGATTGTCTTACAGAAATAAGCTAATGTATATGAGTGTGATCAAATGAGAAACAATTTTATAGTTTTTTCATTTCGTTATGTAATGTAAAATGTATGTATGTATGTAGTACCTCCAAGGATACTAAACTAATCAGTCTTTCGAGAATTGATCTCTTGTGATCATGTCAATGATATGTAATAATGACCTCACTTTGGGTAACTAGGGATAGGGAATTATAATTTATCTAGAAGACTATCCTTGGATGATCCTCCTACCTTGGTTTTCATGAATTTTGTGGAAGGTCCTTGGTGTTCGAATCCCTGGTAAAAAAATAAATGAAACGAATAAAATTTTAAATGGGGTCAGTTAGTGTGATTCTTGTGTTTTTTTCTTATGTGTGATATATTTATATTTGGTTTGTTATTTTTTGTGTATATTAGCTCAAAAGCACTCTATTCTTTAAAAGGCAACCATAAATTTCAAGGGGATTTTTAGTAAATGATTAATTCACTAAATTAGGACTCCACTCTAGATAGTGGACTATAATATGGTCTTTTCTCTGATTTCTGATAGTGCTCGTAGGTAAGTACATGTAGGTAAATCACCAAGAGTGTGGGTGATAATGATTTCATCATGTGAGGAATTATTACAGGATGAGTCAGATGTATAATATGTTCTATATTATCCACTAAGATCTTCATTTCTCCCATGTTCTTCATCAATTAGTGATCAGTATTAGATGATTGGCATTCAACATTGGTTAGTACCTTATATGTGATATAACATATTTCTCTTAATATTTGATCACTTAATAAATCTACTTTTATGATGTTCTTCTTTGTTAAATGTGATATATTTTTTTAAGAATTAATATTGAAATTGTTTGGTAAATGTTTTAGACCTTCTTTATTTTTTTTTTAATTATTGACATCATCCATTTTCTATAAATGTTTAATGAATCCGTTATGGGAAAAATTCTATCTTTAAATAAAATTCCAAATGGAATGTGTTTTTCGTTTAACTGAAAATGTATTAAAACTAATGTTTTATATATTTTATTTTAAATATAAAATTTTTATATTTTTTTTAAAATAATCTTCATTAGGAATGTATTTCTTTGGATCATACCTAATGATTTTTAATACTCATGCATGTAGTCTTCTAATGTTTTTAGCTTTTTTCAATGGTTTTAGTTTACATGATCACCAATGGATAATTTAGGATTGCGATTGGAGAGTTACACAATGATCTACATAGATTTTAATTATTTTATGGTTTAGATTTGATTTTGATGTTTCATATTATTTTATTTCTAGTTCATGAGTAAATGATGCTCAGTTATGAATGATTTTTTTATTTTGGGTGTCTCTATTTGTTTTCTATAATTTTGTTAATTATTTTTGGAAAATTAATTCCCTTGGATTATTTTTGATTTTATTGGTACTCATTTCGAGCCAAGGAGGATTGGGAAAACTTCTTGAGTCGTGTCACAGTCTAATATGGGTTACCAGTTCAGACCTGGTTTGGTTTGTGATAATCTTGATAAACAATGAGATTTATATTATAATACCCTTACCTATTTTGTAACATTTGATATATAATAACCATAAAGGGATGAATTTAGATGGATTTATAAATCATAATAAATTTAATATTACGAAACATATAATATAATATTGGAATGTAAAAACGCTATATAATTGATAATATTTGTGAATATGGTTTTATTCACATTATAAAGAGTGAGAAAAAATAGCGTACTACAGGACAGACATCCATCATACACGTTGAATCATATTCTCCATTAAATAAATCTTTTACATCTTCACATAAGGATCCCAACGAATTTACTATAGGTAGAAAAAAAAACTCCATTAACACTCCCTCCACATTATTATAAAAACAAGGGAATCATTTAACTAATTAACACCTCTTAGTTAAAAAACTAAACCCCTACCTCGAGTTCATTTGAATTCGATTCGTTCTAGGAAAGACTGTCCATGTTAGAGAGTGGTCTGTATAAAGGAGAATGTTCACGTCCTTTGGGGATTTTCATTTCCCATCTTTGAATCCTCCAACAGTCGTTGAATCTCTATTATACATTGCGGAAGAAATCCACAACAATTTGTCATATGTTCCTCTCGTCAGTCAAAAAAACTCATGCTCGATCTTTTATTAAATAGAATAGTGGAAGAGTTTTACACACCCACCAATTAATGATGTTAATTAATAAAATTAACTTAGGGACCTATTAATCTCCCAATGGTGCGGCTAATAATCAAGTGTAACTGCCCATTAAATGGTCTAACAACCCAGTGGACCCTCCACCACTGCTCAATGGTTACTAAGAAAAAAATTAGATTACTCTTTGAGTTATTTTATAATGTTTTTGTAATGTCCATAAATTAAAACTTTCATCTGACCCCTAATGTTTAAATATTGTCTTATCCAAAGATAATCTCAGTTCTATGAAATCAATGGTGCCTTCATATTTTTAATCTGAGCACCGGTTCAAATGATTGAAAATGTATCTTCCACGTTTTCTGAATGTACCATAAAAAAGTTAAAAAATAATTAACACTCACCCTTGACTTGCGCTGGTCATGTTTAAAATCTTCCTATGTGTAAACTTCCCAATCAAACTCACTAGTACTCTTGAATTTTTTATCTGAGATACCATTTAGGAGTAAAAGGATTTAACAATAACTTAATTATTAATTAATAATTTTATTTACAGCCAAAAATTAACATCCATTGTTGGCCCACACCTTACAATGTTAGTATCTTCATAAGAAAATCATACCTGCACATTCATAGCATTGGTATCTGATTTTTAATCTGAGTCACCATTTGTGAGTTATAAGCTTTTGAGAAAAAATAATTTTATTTAATAATTTCATTATTGTTTTTGTCATTTTTGGGTTTTCTCAGCTAAGTATTCTTCCGACTAAACTTATGTCAATCCTAGTGTAAACCTGATATCCTAAATGCAATGATGCCCTAGGATTGATGATTCATCCCCCATTTATTACTATTATATTATTTCAGGAAAACCACTCATGCACGCTATTTATTTCTTAACATTTTTGATGGATCATTTCGGGCACTCTGGGCCTCAGAATGACGTGCAGTCTGAATTTGCTATCTTGAAATACATCAATATAATTTTAAAAAAATTATATGGAATTTCCAGGTCTTTAAATTCCTCCCACCATAGGGATTTATGTCCCTGAAATCAAATACATATTTAAGGAACAAATTGGCGTACTGAGGAAGAATCTGAGCCTCTCACACACATGTGCTCTTATAGAGGTTCTCATGCTACAACCGAACTCGCAACAGAGGGATTGACTATCCATGAAGGACTCACTCTTGTCAATCATCTATATCCATTAGGAACTCCTCAAAATTCAATCAATCGTAAAATTAAAACACACCCCAGTTGATTACATTCGATGGGTCATGCACATATCTCCACCACTATGACACATGGAAATCCTGACACCTTTCCTACTCTGCCGAGGATTTGAAAATGTTTGATGAACCTTAGACATAGCATGCCACCCTAACCAAACCTATGAAATCCATGTAAGGATGATACTCATATGAAGACATGGTCTCCCTCCTTGAACTCAATGGTTCTCAATCTCCTGTCAGCATAATAATTCTTCATATGTTGTGCAGTGTTAATCCTCTACTGGATGATCTGCACATACTCAGTGGTAGCACGTACCAACTCTGGGCCTGTCAGTGCGGACTCTCCATGGTCTATCTAGTATAGAGTTGATCTGTATGGTCGCTTGTAAAATGCCTCAAACGACACCATGGCAATGGTGGAGTGAATGTTATTGTGGCACACAAACTCCACCATTGTTAGGTGGTCCTACCAATCGTAACCAAATTCTCAGACAAAAGCACAAATCATGTCGTCCATAATGTGTATGGTATGCTCCCTATAACTATTTGTCTAAGGGTAAAATTTGTGCTCAAATGTCCTGGAACCTGATGCTCAGCTTTTAATTAATGACAAATGAGGCATCATGAGATGAACCCTTCCGCTGCTTCCTTCATCCCTAACAACCAGTAATGATTTTGGAGGTCCTCCTACATTATTTCCACCCCATGATATACCACCAATGGGGATATATGGGATTCCCTCAACACCTCCTCCTGTAACGTCACTGGTACCATGTTGCTTCATATAAAATGAATGACGTGCTCCCATCATATCAAAAATACATCAAGATCATGTCCTAGGTATATTTGAACATGTCGGGCCTTGTAGTCATCATCCCCAAGATATTTCTCCTAAACTCGCTGAAGTAGTGGGGGAGTGATTGTTATAGACTTATGTTAAGGTACTCCACCACAATCCATGATGGTAATCTGCAATGTGGCGATCTGCTCTATCGCCTCACTCAGTAGTGGTAAACTAGTCCTCCTGCTAAGCGTGTCGGCCACAACATCCCCCTTCATAGGATTATAGACGATCTCAAAGTAATAGACATGGCGGCACTCGATCCATTGTCATTGTCTCAACTTCTTAAAATCCTATGGAAACATTTACTTTCGCTTCAAAGGCTTCCCCTTTTAACTGATTGAAGTGCAAAATGAACCTTTGGTTGTGGGTAATCATTTTCCAATGCGACTTTGTTAAAGTGGTGGCAATCAACACATAACCATGAATACTAGGTCTTACTAATCCCTTCCTCTACATGTCTCCCAAATAAACTCTCTTCTCCAGGATCAATGCGGGAGCCATCTGATTTCTAGTTGTAAAAATTAGCATCGCCCTAGGGTACAAACCAATGTAGAAGCACCTCTCCTTACGGGGAGGTAATCCCAGAAACAACTTTTGAAATGATTTTCTAGCACTCCTCCACTACTAATGGGAACATAAAACTCAAATCTCCACCTTCCATGATGGTAATGATTGCTGTCTCAAAATTGATCGGTTGTAGCCTCCTATGAGTGAGTTTATCCCATACTGCATGGGTTTTATATTTCTCCAACCAAGGAAACCCCCATTCCAAAGTGGTAGATATACAACATCCTTTTACCTTATGTATTCAATTTTAGTATGAACTATGGATTACCATTCCATACCCAAACTAACATCGTAAGGAATCGGTGATTCAACCAAGTGGTTCCGACCAAAACTCTCACCTCAAGGGTTAGATCACACCATCAGCATAAGTGTGATTTTCACGTCTTCTCCCATAGGTATTTCTAGATTTAAGGGTCAAGTAAATAGTTTAACTAGAAAATCTAGGACATGACATCATTTGAGATAAGAAGGATTTATTAATACCTATGTCTAATAATACAGAAGCTATTATTAGACACATATTATACCTCGAATCATTATTGGAGCCCTTTGGTCACACTCCTTGACTGCATTCAGCTAATCAATTCCCATATCTTCTAGCTCCCTGAGCCTTGTTGGGAACACATTGGGGTGGTGGTTGTAACATATTGAAAAGTGTATCCCCTTTTACTTCTCTCATAGATCCTCTTCCACATATAATTCCCTACAGATTCATCTTCCCCTATCACTTCCTCTCTTCGAAGCATTTTACACATCCAATTCTCTGAGAAAGACGATAGTTTCCTACATTCACAATTCTAACATTCGCTGGTTGTATCTTCTAATCCAAGGAACATTCACCCACAAATATTCTCTCTAGAACCCAATCATAAGTAGTAATGAACATCGGAATAGTGCTAGCAGAAAAGTCCTTAAGCTCATCTTGGTCGGACATCTGATACATGGTGAAATGATCGTATCGTATTCATTGAGAAAGTGGAATGGTATGTACTCCTCGATGAATACACATCTATCGACATGTCATCATGCGAATCTATAGAAGCTATTGGGAACACACACTCCATAGCCTATTATGGAAATATAGCCCTTCTCTGAGGAAGGTTGTCAATCTTGATCATGAAATAGTCACCTCATCATAAGATCAGGGTAATCTAAACCATTTTATCGTTCTGGTGAGCCATAAAAAAGACTAGCAGCTAGGATCACCATCTGGTCTGATGGTGTCTCGACCAAGAGGAAAACATATGCCACATCCTCCATCAATTCCTCAGCTTCTTGGGTATTTTTCTCACCTCGAATCCTTAGAGGCCATAATCTCTATAACTCGTGCAACGCGCTTAGTTAGAATACATAATATGCATTTGGGGCTAGTGGAAATTGATTCTCTATGGGTGGTGGTGCTACTGGTACACCAACCGATGGTGCTATCCGCGTAAGAGGGAACTGCACCGAAATCTTATCACAATGGGGGCCATCATCTTTATCTCTCACAGGAATCCTGGATGGTTGTCTTCACGGAGACATCTTGTAAAGAAATTTGTGCATCACATTCAATAAGTTATACCTACTGATGTGACTCAAAATGATCAATAAGAATACAATATTATCAAAATACACGCAAAAAGTGTATTCGTGTACTGAGTTGAAAATTAGAATTCAGGGTCTGGGCGATTGGATATGTCAGTCATTGTCCCAACATTCGACTCTCGAAACTAAAACCCGAACTCAAGACACATAACACTATTTCAACAATAAAAAATATCAACTCAAAGTTCTTTTTGTAGAACCAACCCCTCTGATAGTACTTTGCCATGACCTATCCCCCGGGGCATGTTCCGTGACTATGCCACGCCCTCCTTCCATAG
Organism: Viscum album; assembly: GCA_963277665.1. NCBI lineage: Eukaryota > Viridiplantae > Streptophyta > Magnoliopsida > Santalales > Viscaceae > Viscum > Viscum album. The sequence goes on along the minus strand of OY728163.1, from coordinate 1,004,119,169 downwards.
GCCATGGATTGGCGACAAGAACTCCAAAGGAATTTCTCCAAAATGGGTAGGCATTCCCTCAAAACATGTACACACACAGACAACGAACACTGCAATCAAGTAAAAAAATGGTAGAAAAAGGTACAAACTCAACTAAAAACCACCAATGACTGTAAATGTAGTATTGAATGTAAATGGGACAGAATACAAGCCCAACTAAAATGGAAAATTTTGAAAAAGAGAAAACAAATCATTAGTTCATCCGCCATGGATCCTACTAGAAGGGTAGGTAAAACTCATCACATCAGCTCTCTATGTCAACCGGTCACCACCATCTGTCATCTAGTCCTGGCTCAACAAGACTCTGTCATGCTATCCATCCTCTGCACAATACTCAACAAGGTGTGAATGAAGCTCGTGAAGGGGTGAGTATGAAAATACTCAGTATGGACCCTGAGACCCCTGCTGGTCTCCCAGAATTCCACAATGGAAAAACCACAAAGCCTGATCTCAATCAGAATGCACAGGTAAAGGATATCTCACACTAGGTATAACATAATTATATATGTACAGATGATTAGTCGAAAATATAGATCATATTATTATACCAAGAGGCTCTATTGCTGACCCACACAAGACCGATAGATGTTGACCCACACATAATCGATTGATGTTGACCCACACAAGATCTCTAGCTGCGGACCCACACAATATCGATAGATGGTTACCCACACATGATCAATAGATGATGTCCCATATAGGATTGATAGGCGTTGAACCATAGAGGATCGATAGATACTGACCCACATTGGATCAGTAGGCACTGAACCGCATAGGATTATTATTAATTAATCACATAACAGTCAACATCTGGATTCATGGAAAAGCATTCTTAATTATTGGAGGATCTGATCCTCAAGCCACTGGTTATATCTCAACTTCCACAAAGTAACACGAAGAAGTAATCTGATGAACCACCATGTCATATTGATTCTAATGCAATATGCAATGCATCAATAAGAATCCCAGTTTGCTACTTATAGGAATTTTAATGAATTGGGACCAGTTGGATTCAGGTTCGATCCAACCTAATCATACTCAGACTTTCACCAAAACACATGTGAGGGTCCTCAAAATGATCGTCTCGTCCTAAGTCATCCATAACCGTATATTGTTCTACAAACAGATATTGGGTTTAGAAAATATGTGAATTTTAGCATAATTAGGCCGATTAGGTTCTGCTTCTGGCCCGACCCGGTCAGACCGACCCGACCAAGCTCTCTGGGCCTGGCTCGGCCCAGATCAGTTGGGCCTGGTCCAGCCAGGTAGACAGTGGGCTTGGCCCTCAGGTTCAGTATGGACTACCAAGCCATAGAACTGCTTGACCCACAGGTCAGGCGCGGGGGTCTGCTTCCATACCAAACAGCCCGGTAGTTCAAGTGATCAAAGTGGAGAGACCAGATGGCGCCACACCACTTGGCCGCACCATGTGGATTGGCCTTCTGTGGAACCTGTGGACCGCATGTCCACCCTCTACTATGGCTCAATGCTTTGACCCTCCTTCGCGGTATGTCTCCGGACTACAACACGGTCGACAATGGTCGACCGCCCCTTATTCACTGCAACACCTTCAGGTACTGCCATCCCATCGTGGCTAATGGGTTCTGGTGCTATGTCCATCAATTTCCTACACCGATTCACTGAAAGTGCTTCCGCGGGCCACCAGTGAAGCTCCAGTGGTCTGATTTTATTCACAAATGTGCTTATGGGCATCTCAGGATGGTTCCTACATTGTGCGGCCATTGGTTCCACCTTGCCGCATTATATTCTAGATGCCCACGAAGAGAGCAACAAATACCTAGTTTGGCAGAGGGTTAATGGCTCATTCGTCTGACCTTCTACCTTTTCGTTAACATAAAAACAAGGGAAGAATTTCCAGAATGATAAAATCTTAGTTAAACAATGAAAACTCATACCTTGTGTTCATTGGACGTTGTTGCGGCTGGGATGGAGTGTGCACGTTCGACGGTGTTGTGAACAAAGGAGATGGTTCATACCATTTTTCTCTCAGAGTTTCCCATCATCGAATCCTCAAATGGTCGCAGAATATATGTTCTATGTCTATGGAAGATGTTTTTGGCACTTAATCAAAGGATCCTCTCATCTGTCACAAAAACTCATGCCTGATAATTATTTAAATAGAAGAGTGGAAGGGTTTAACGCACCACAGAATTAATGAGGTTAATTATTGAATTTAATTAATTATTTTATTAATATCCCAATGGTGCGGTTACACATTAAGTGTAACCAGACATTAAATGGTCTGAAAACCCAGTGGTCCCTCCACAGCCACTCAACTATTACAAAGAAAGAAAAAAAATAACAGTTTGAGTTATTTTATTATTCTTTTTTAAGGTCCCAAAATTCATTTTTTCATCTGACCCTTTCCATTTGAAGTTAATTTCCCCCTAAGCGAATCATGGTACTACGAATTAAATGGTTCCCTCGTATTTTTAATCTAAGCATTAATTCAAAAGATAGAAAATGCCACTTGCAACATTAATTTATATATCATAAAAAATTTCAAAAATAAATAACACTCATCCTCGATGCACGCAAGTCAATGATATTGTCTTCCTAAGGTGAACATGCCCCCGTACACCCAATGGTACTTTCATATTTTCAATCCATGTTACCGTTTACAAGTTATAAGAATTAACTACAAAATAATTATTAATTAATTATTTTATTTATTTCCAAAAAAACTAACTTCCACTGAAGGCTCAGTCCGGCCAATGTTAGGACCTGCTTAAGGAAGGCATACACTCACGAGCTCAGTGGTGGTATCTAATTTTTAATTTGAGAAACCATTCATGAGTAATAATCAGTTGAAAAATAATATAATTTTATATAATTATTTTATTTACAGTTATGTATTGTTTGAGTTTTCTCACTAGAGGCATGCACCAACGAAATATAAGACACTCCAATGTTAAACCCACCATCATGAATGCAACTGTACCCTCATATTTATGATCCGAGAAACCATATAAGAGTTATTTTTATTTTTATAGAAAACCACTAACACACGCTATTTAAAGCTTATCATTTTTCGATTGATCATTTTGGGCATAATGGCCTCAAAATCACATGTCTTATGATTTCACGGTCTCGAAATAATTACATATAATTGAAGAAAAATATGGAATTTTTGATTCTTTATAGAAAAATCCATTGAGTTAAGGATTTATGAAATCCTAGAAAATAGGTGATGTCATATAATTTAAAATAACAATCTTCTCAGACTTGGATAAAATTCAAAAATTTCATTTTGCGGAAAACATTAAAAGATACCTTTCAACCCATTTATTTAGAAGACATACATGCATAAAATTGAATTTAAACAATTGTATATGAGTGGTAAATTGTATTGGAAATAATTAAGAAAAATTGACATGAAATATAAAAATATCTCAGTAAATACTTACATATAAACAATTCAGGATAATAATGAGATTGTGAAATTAACACTTACCTTAGGTATGATTTTCTTTGTATGTATCTGAATTTATTATTTAATGGTTTAAATAATTTTGTTTAACTTATTAAAAAATCATATTTATATTTATGATATCATATATGATCACCTTATCACATATATGTTAATAATATTACATTATTACTAACATTTCTTGTGATATGTTCTTTATATTATTATACATGTTTCCACATATAAGTTCCAATTTATTTTCATATTATACAATTCCATAATATAGAGAATTATATGAATGTACTATATGTTATATATTTTCATTATATTGATTATATAATCCTTCTTTAATGATGAATATGGAGAATGAATCACGTCGTGTCATAGAGATTGTAGGTCGTACGTACACATGAGCGACGATATCACTCCCTTAATGGTTAAAGTATATTCATGTTTATGGTATATGTTTTTCCAAACTTAATATATTTTTATAGTATATATATAAATATATTATTTCCCTCATTTTATTGATCCATGTATGTAACGTACCGGTTCCGGGGGCCACCCAAAGGTGCCTCGTACCCAGTTAGTCACACGACCTCATGCTGATTTACCTGAATACCCGAGTTTGACAACAAGAAGTGTGGGACATGGGTGTGATAGTGGGGAAAAATTCCCTTGTTGGATGAGTAACACAACAAAATTAAAATAATATACAATGATATAAGAAGTAATATCATACAATAAACAAATAACAGAAGACTGAATGAAAATAAACAACTGAAGCACATATATAAATGATGCATGTAAGATCTGTCTATGAATGTAGAAAAAAATTACAAAATGGTGGAAATACTGTACTAAAATAGAGTAAATGAAAAAAAAGAAAACTCTCACAACATTGCAAGCCTCATCTTGGTCATATTCTCTCCAACTTCACAACCATCAAGTACTTGTAGTAGAAGGGTTCTTTCCCTAATATATACCTGTAACAATATAATCTTTTTGAGCCAAATATTATCAACCAAACATGGTGTGAGAAGAATCCCAGTAGAAAAACACCCAAATATCTATGCCTAACTATTAGTGAATATATATACCAGAGAAAATAAAAAATGAAGTAATAAACAAGGAATTAATCAAAATTAAATAGTCATACAGTGGAAAACTACATTCATTTACATTTATTAATTATTCAGCCAATCATTCACACAAAACCCTCTTGGAATGTTCTCACAATCTTACCCATGTGGTTTCACAAAGACAAAGTCTCTCTGAAGAAGAACTCAATGTCAATTCGCATAGTGGTCATTTAATGATAACTACTGACTCTCTTAGGAAGCACTCAATGTCCATTACCCATGTGGTCTCATAATGGTATACTATATAGAAAACAAGGGATCACTCGATGTCCATTACCTCTATGGTGTTGCAACATTAAAAGTATAACAGACACGCTAGGGAATCCCTCAACATCAATTCCTCATATAGTATAACTATACCACGTTATCATAGCCATGTTTAATATAATCGTGCACAAATGATATCCAGTATTGATAATAATATCATATAATACAAGGCTATGTAGCTACATAGAATATCAAAAGCATGTCATATAATGCCATCTTTTTCATAATAGTACTTGGAATGGAAACAAAACTGCCTAATAGGCAGTTCTAGACCCAACGTACAATATCACGAAAACATGGGAAACACATCCATTAACAATGTAATAATCCAAAATCATAATCAAATTTATTTCTCATGATAATTAAACATAGCAGGCATCAAACAAGGTTAAATCCCCAAAACACGTAATACCTTAAACTAGGGAATTCAGCGCTTCTTCAACATATAATCCAATCAAAACTATGAAAAGGTAAAAACAACCAAACTCAACATTTTACTATTGATATAGGTAAACCATATCGTTTTAATCAACCTAGAACATCATAGATATTCAAAAACGTCGAAAATAGTCATCCTCAAATATCTCACGAAAGAAGATTAATCAAGGGGAGAGGCTCTAGAAGAAGGAAGAACTCACTGAGGGGATTCCAATGCAACCAATAATGTTTGATTCTGAGAATAGATGAATAATTAGAGTCATAGAGAAGAATTGTCTCCCTCGGTCAATCCTGTATGAGATGAGGATAGAAGAAAGCAATTTTTTGGAACTAGTCGTGACTGCGGTCCAATTTAACAAATACAAAGAAATTAAAATGGAGATTTCATTTTTTATATGTGCCGTCTAAATGCTTGAACCGGCCCCCACATTAGTCGGTATCCTTGCCCCCTCACATGAAGATGTACTCGGACATTACGCAGACAATACATGGCTACCCGTGGTAATCGAGTTCAAAGAATGTACTCTCATGTACACAACGTGAACTTATAAATTTTCCAAATTCCCCAATTTTTCTCATAAACACCTGAAATAAGGATCCATACATAAAATGAAGATCATGGTTCTTATAATTTAATGTGGTGATGAAAAATAAATTATACCATGGTTTGGAGATAGAAGGATATACATACACTCGTGTAGTGATTTCATTTTTCCAAGGATTGATAAAATGTGGAATATTGATGTTAAATAATCATGATAAAATATTAGCATATATATGATACTATTGTAATTTCTATATAATGGAAACTACTCATTAAGAGTAAATAGAAGATGAATTACTCATCACTGAATCGGTAAATGATATTACCTCTTCTTCATTGAGATCTATTTGTATATCCTTTTAGTGACAATAGAGTTAGTCTTTAGAAAAGTTCAACACATGTATAATAAGATTATGGAATTTTATAATTTATTTTTGATTTTAATGGTCGATATTTATGGATCAATAAGGTGTGAATAAATTTTGGAGGATGTTTAGTTTTATATTTTACATGAGGGTCACTTTTGTAATTTCAAAAAAATAATAATTCATAATAAACTCTATCTCAACCCAAATAACACAAAAATGACATGTATTGAAAAATAAGAATATATATTTTTTAAATATCATCAAAAAATTTTGATTTTACATAGGGTTGGGTATTAATTTAGACATTATCATTTTGATTATCCCTTAGTTAATCTATTTTTTGTAATAACTGTGGTAAAAATCATTTCAAATATTAAAAACATATAATTTTTTTATTTGATATCAACTAGACCATATATTAACAATTATGAAACATTTAGTCCATATTATATTATGTTATATATATAAATTTTTACAATATTAAAATAAATTCATAAAATATTAATTTGAAAAAATACCAATAGTGTATATTTTGGATATTTTTGTTTGTTTTATTTTAAAAAATATAAATATATCATGTTATCTAAAAATATATATATTTTAATATATAACTCAGAGGTCAAGGACATCTATAAAATATTTTGAATATATTAATTATGTCAAATTGAATTAAATTTTATATTTTTTATAATATTTTTTTTAATTTTTCTAAATAAAATAATTACTACCATAGTGTTGTGAAATAATTTAATATTCTTTTTATTCATCAAAAATCCAAAATCAAATAATATGATGGAGATATCATTTTTAGTATTCATAATAATATTTATAGTCAAATATATATATTGTTTAAAATTGATATACTATTTAAAGAATGAATATGGAATATTTACGTTTTTATTAAATAAAATGTTATGAATATCGTTATTTCATCAAAGTTGATCAAAACGAAAAAATACTTTCTATCAGAAAAATAATTTAATTAAGATAAAAATAAAAATTTAGATTCTCTAATAACAACCATTTTTTTCCACGTGGTCACATAATAGATATTAAAGACAAATAATATTAAATTTTTTATCTTTTATAAATATAAATATTATATACGTCATTTTAATTGAAAGTGTCCAATAAATGGCTTAATTTAAATTCTTATTTGTTAAGGTTGGAATATAATTCATTTAATAATTTTTTTCATTTATTACGGTGATTTTTAACATCATTATAATTTCTAGTTTTATACTAAATTACTTAATTTACCCTTTATCATGGTAAAACAATATACCATTGTAACTATACATATAGGAAAAAAGGGAGTTAATTAAAAAGAATTGGACCTTATGAATTACAATTTGACATAGATTTTTATAATTCAAAAACTAGAAGTTACAGAATTAAATTTAAAATATAATCGTTAAATTTCAATGGAAAATATTTGTTTTAGAAATTAAATTTTTAAATAAGAGAATGTTTTTATAAAAAATTATTCAATAAAATCCATTTCAAACTATAATTAAATTATTTATGATCTAAATTAAATAATTAAAATTTAATAATAATTAAAATCAAAATTATACCTTTTAAATGCCTTAAAAAATCTAGGTTTAAATAATAATATTTATTTTCATTTTTCATCAACTAAATCAAACAGATCTGAAAAAACCAAAAATTCCACCTATGTAAATTTTTATTTTTCCAAGTAAAATAAGGTGATTACATTGTTATACAAAAACATTAAAAGTGTCAGAATATTTATTTAAAAACGGATCCAGTTATAATGTGGTAAAATTTCCCTTTTGGAAGAATAGGTTTTTGTGCATCTAATTGATTTTCTTGTAATATTATTCCTATAAAATCTATTAGATGAATGTATTTTTTTAATTTAACATATAACAGATGTATTTAATTAATATAATATACTAATTTTATGTAATAAAATTTTAATAAAAAATGTTTTTGGATATTAAAAAATCATTGAAATCAGTTGTTATATATATCCATATATAAGTAATTTGAAACAAATTAATTTAAATTATAAAATTTACATTTTAATAATAATTTAGTAATACAATTCATAACGAATAATTAAACAGTGGGGTTATATCCTATTTAGTTAAGTAATAATATTTTAATAATATACTATTATTTGATAAAACTCAGTCTTGTATGAAGGGGAAGCGATCAAATGAACTCAACATTGTCATTAGAACAAGATAATCATAGTTTTGTGTATACCATAAGGTATGTCTGTGTCGCACGTAGCCCAACAATATCATGGTGTAGCATATGACACACGACATCAAAGAAGTATAATTATTTAAAAAAATCATCTTATAATTCCATCAGGGTTTTATATTATAACCCACTTAAAATGAACTTTTCCCAACAAAAAATTTGGTATTAAGGGATTATTTATTGAATTTTTTTTCATAGAATCACATATCATATAAATGAATACTTGAACTGTAATGCCTCGACCCCAATTACCCAGAGTTGGTGCATTATTACATAAGATTGGGATGATACAAGGAATCATGTCCTGAAAGACCGATCAGTTTAGTAGCCTGGGAAATACTGGATACATTCATAAGTTTTACATTACATCATGAAATAAACACATCAACAACATTTTTTCCCATTTTGAACTCACTTATATCCTTAGCCTTTCACTGTAGGTCATCCATAAAATACTTCTTCACGTCCAAGTAAAAATTAAACATTGAAAGTGGTGAGCCAAAATGTTCAGTAAGTATAAAAATATAGCGGAAACATTCATAAAAATGAATTAAAATCTAAGATAATGTATAAGACAAAAAAATCGTTTTCAAATAAAAATTCAGAAAAAAAAAAGAAAAAATAAAATCAAATAATTCCTTTTACAAATTCACATAGATATTCTACTAGTCGAACAATCACATGCAATATCAATTGCCACGTTTATAATAATGGAATGCATAATTCTAGAATTCATAACCACATAGTCGAGGACTTATTCCAAGTCTACAAATAATATTTTGTCAAGGCCTTGTTCCAAGACACTAGTTTATCTCATGATACCTACCAATACATCAAGGAGCTATAGTGGGCTCCACCCATCACTTACTAAGTTTAATGAATTCCTCTTATGAACCGTTTTAAACATAACATACACATTCGTATTAAAACTGGCATACGAGATGTCAATATATTATCTATACACCATGAATGGTGTAAAAATAACCCATCCATACTGAAACATATCAAAAAAAGTTCAATACAATAAGGGAGTTTTTTATCATAATTAATCAACTTAAATGAATCTTAAAATCAATCAATGGGTGTTGACATTGATGAAATCAACACATTTTTAAGAGAAATAACTCTTTCTATTTTGAAATAAATTAACATTTATATAATTAGAAAAGGAAAAAATTATTTTTAAAATATTCGTATATGATTTTAAGGGAAGCTTCGACAATTTTATAACGGCGGAAGATAGCCACACCCGTTGTATATGTTAAAAAAACATCCGTACCATAATTTTGTCGAAGAGGTCATAAAGAACCTAGTTTGGAAAACTAAGGAAAGATTCCATTCAAAAACATATAAGGTCAAATAAGGGTATAAATTAATTTAAACCATTGTCTATTAAATAGTAATTTATTTTGAAAGACATTATAAAGAAACACATTTGTGGATGAAAAAGAGGTCCCAGTAGATATATACGTAAAAAACAACCTCGGATAATAAAGAGGATGTGGAATTAACCCTTACCTTGTACTTTTCCATAGTTTACTGAATTTTAACATCTTTTATAATATTTATAACACTATTATTAAATTATAAAATAACCATATACATAAATTTTAAATCATATATTATCTTCTAATTTTTTTTTAAAATAATATTTTCGTATTATCGTCGGTTCGGGTGTTAACTGATTCTTTTTCTTTTATATGTTTTATTACATAAGACATGTTTTTTATGGAAAATATTATTTTATTAATACCTATATTTATATTATGTTCTTAAAAAATATTTTTAATGATCAAAAGAAAATTATTCTTGAATGGTTACAATGGGGAAATGAATCTCATCTCGTTCATGGAGAAGGAAATCCATACGTACACACAAGTGACAATATAATTATATTGATGGTGAGATCATATGAAATTGGATGGTATATCCTATATAAAGAATAACTAACATGTTATATTTATTATTTGAATCTATTATACTTCATTGTTATACCCTTCCAAAAGTTAATATATTTAATATGAGCTACTCGATGATGTGGAGATGGTAAGATGTACATATGCACATATGGTATTTTTGTCATTAATATGATGGATTAAATAAAGAATATGGTTGTAACATTTTTATAATAACCTAAAATTATATAAAATATACTTGTGTTATTATTTTAGAATGGAGAAAAAAAGAAAGAGGAGGTGGAAAAAGAAAAGAACATGGATGTGGTGATGAAATATTTACCACGTCTTTAGGTTCTTCCTTTTGATTTGATCAAAAGGGATCTATCGGATGGCCTTCTAACCAAATTAAGGCCTCTAAGAGGAATTTAGGATAGTTTAAAGGTTATTTGTGTATGTTTTGGCATATCCAAATGGCTTTCGAGGTGTGGATTTGAGATAAGGGGAAGTGCCCTTTTATATGAGAGGTGAGGGTCACTTTTGGAAAATGTTGAAATATTATTTTATAATAAAATCATTTTCAGTTTCTAATGGCTCGAAAATTATTTATTTCGAGGCCAAGGTGGGTATGGGTCTTAAACCTCTCTACTAATAGTGTTTATACTGGTTTGTGTCACCATATTGACCTTATATTATAGATTTAACTCTTAGTTAAAAAGTTTGACATTTACCATGTCTCTTTGTATTTTTATATTATATGGTTAATAAACATACTATAACAAGACAAAAGAACCCCATGTGGTTAATTATTAATATATATAACCTTATCTATGTCATTTGGCTGATCCATATATTTTTAGGAAAATTATATCAATTAATAATATAACATTTGTTTAAACGACTCTTTTATATAAATTTTGATACTATTTTATAATTTTTTGATAAGGTCATAATAGCATGATTACATCAAAAAAAGTTTATTTAATTAACCCTAACATCCCATATTAACCTATAATATTATTTGTATTCATAAAATTTATCAATTTAGATTTATTTGTATATTTATAATATTAATTATTTTCATATAACATTAATAAGGTAATTACTGCATCATCATTGTGTCATAAATAAATTTAATTATTTAATGTGTAAAAATTATAACTAAAGAAAATTTAAGTAGGAAATATTTTTAGCTTTATAATTAATATTTATATTCTTATTTATCTTGTCTATTACAATATATTAAAATTGTTTTAAATTTGAAAACAAGAATTTAACACATTTAACTTTTCAATGAATTAAATTATAATAAATGTACTATTCTAATCCAAGTGGAATAAATGGATCATATTTTATTCCTATGTTTATTTTTTGGTCGAATAACACTTATCCAATATAATTAGGACATGTTTTAGGGTAATAATAATATCAACTTTACCTATAATTAACATATTTACTTTTAATAGTGGTAAATAAAAGTTAAAAATTACTATTCACCAAAAAATATTCTCATATTATTGAACAACATTTTACTTACTGATATCAACAGTTTATTTTATATTTTTAAAATTAAACTCAAATAAGTGGTAAAATTATGTTTTATGAAAATTTGCAAATGCTCTTAGGAGATGGGTAAAAGACCGTAAAAAGTACAATAAACATTTTATATATCTAATCTTATTATAAAATGAATCGAATGAATTTAATTGAACATATATTGGTCTGGTGTATATATTTTGAACAAAAATATCTTTAAATAAAATAAATATTTATTAAAAAAAAATTCAATTTTAACTAATAACGCATTGTTTTTCACTATTCATCAACAACTGAATGTTTTCAGAAAAATATAAATAAATCACCCTAAGAAAATTTTGATTTTATGAATTCAAACAAGTAGTCCATTTTGATATAAAAAATTTATAAAATCTCAAAAAGTGGGTACTACTAATCTAAATAGCCAGTTCGATTGGTTGTGGTGTGTTTGAACTCGAAGTTGCGTACAACACAATCTGTTGTATTATTCAAAGGGAAACGTACCGTGGAAGCTTGGGGTGATACATTCTCCCCTCCTTAAAATAATTTCATCCTTAAAATTTTTTGAATATTATTGCATAAAAAGATTCAGGTGGTACTTCATCATATGTTCCACGGGTCCCACATTGCCTCTTCCATCTTATGGTTTCTCCATAGAACTTTTAACAGACGAGTCATCCAGTTTCACAACATTTTATCTCTTGTATCAAGAATCTTGAAATGTTCTTCACAATAAGACAGATCATGTTCTTGTTCAATTTCCTCATAGGTGAGTACATGCGTTGGGTTAGGCATGTATTTTTTCAATAGTGATACATGTAACACATCGTGAACATTAGAGAGAATTAGTGGAATTGATAAATGGTAGCGTACAACCCCAATTAGTTCTATAATTTCAAAAGATCCGATGTACCAAGGACATAATTAACCCTTCTTACCAAATCGTATCACTCCCTTCCATGGAGATACCTTAAGAGACATGATCTTCTGCCTTAAATTCCAAATCCTTTGTTCGGTTATCAGTATAGCTCTTCTACCTACATGAGGGTTTGGATAACCTTCAGATTTTCCATCGTTTCTTCTACAAGTTATGGGCTTATAAGTTTTCATTCACTAACATCATCCCAATAAGTTGGTGTGTAGAATCATTTTCTGTATAATGCTTCATATGTTGCCATCTGAATACTTAAATGAAATCTATTGTTATATGAAAATTCTACCATAAGTAAATATTGATCCCACATACCTTGAAAGACAAATGAAAAATATCTCAAAATGTATTCTAATGTTTGAGTATTCTGTTCTGATTGTCCATCATTTTTAGAGTGGTAGGTAGTGTTCAAAAAAAGATCAGTATCTCGAGCCTTCTAAATTTTTTTTAGAATCATGATGTAAAACGAGAATCATGATCTGAAACAATCGATATGGGTAATCAATGAATTCTTACAACATCATTAGTATTTAGAATTTCTAGATGTTCAAGTGGTAAATCTTCTCTTATAGAATGAAAATGTGCAGACTTGGTAAGACAATCAACAATGACCCATATTGCATCATTCCTTCTAGGATTCTTTAGTTTCCCCATGACAAAGTCCATCGTAATATTATCCCATTTCCACTTAACTATGGGGAGAGGTTTCCTGACTCCTCTGGGATGTTGTATTCCAGATTTCCCTTGTTGAAAACCCATACATTTCGACATAAAATCAGCAATATCTCTCTTCATGTTGTCCCACAAAAAACTATCCTTCAAATATCTATACATCATAGTGCTACTTGGGTGTATATAGAAATTAGAGCTATGGGCATCAATCAACAATTCCATTCTATGATCAGCTATATTAGGAACACAAAGTCTCTTCCCAAATTTTAAAATCCCATCTTCATATATGAATTCGATCAATATCACAACATTTACGGCTATAATTTTCTATTGAAATTCTTCATCATTAGTTTGAAAATTTTTTATTATCTCTAGTAAATATGGTTTAGAAAAAATTTGAAAATTCATTGATGTTTCACCTTCCATGTTTATTCCCATAATCATCATTAATAATTCCATGTATATAGGATCCATTTCAACTCTCATCTTGTTCAAAACTCCATGATCATTTCTGCTCAAAGAATTTTCCACCTTATTTTCCTTCCTCGGTTTGTAGTTTATAGTGCAATCATAACCCTTGAGTAGTTCAAGCCACCACCTTTACCTCATGTTATGTTCCTTATGTGAGAAAATATACTTCAAACTCCTATGATCGGTATATATCTCACATTTTTCATCATAGAGGTAGTGTCTCCTTATTTTCAAAACAAATATTATAGCTACTAACTCAATATCATTAGTGGGATAATTTAGCTCATTAATTTTTAACTGCCGTGATGGATAGGAAATAACTGTATAATTTTGAATGTGGACACAACCAAGTCTTTTCTTTGAAGTATCACTATTAATAACAAGCACATCATTAACTAATGGTAGAGTCAATATATTATAATTTACTAATATTCTCTTTAGTTCTTCAAAACATTCTTCACACATTTTTTTTCAGAAAAATTTAACCCCTTTACGTGTGAGCTTGGTTAACGGGTTAGCAAACCTGAAAAAATTATGGATGAAACGTCAATAATGACCTGCCCAATGAATAGAACTGCATTCCTCACATATTTTTTTTCGGTGTTGTCCATTCTTGGATTTCCATTGACATTGAAGGATCAATACAGATTCCATCCTTATAGAAAATATGGAAATGAAAATAAATATCATGATGCTAGAATTAACACTTTCTAAATTTCACATATAAATCATTTCTTCTCGGTGTCTTTAGAATAATGCGCAAGTGATTTTCATGATATTCATAGCATTTGGAGTACTCCATGATATAATAAATAAATAAAACTAAAAATTCATCAATATATTCCTTGAAAAATATATTCATTAGATCAAAGAAAACAGAGGGTGCATTAGTCATCGCAAAAGGCATTATTGTAAACTCATAATGTTCGTACCTAGTTCGAAATTTGGTCATTGGAATGTCTTCATTCTTCACACACAACTGAGGATACCCAGATCGTAGGTAAATCTTTAAAAAATATTGTAATCTATGATGTTGGTTGTATAAATCATCCATACAAGGTAGGATATAATTTTTCTTTATTGTAATAGCATTGATCTCCCTGTAGTCAATGCACAACCTCCTAGATCCATCTATCTTCTTAACAGAAAGAATAAGGGATCCCTATTGAGAAACACTAGAGTGAATAAATAATTTATTATGTTATTCCCCTAGTTTATTCTTTGGTTCCACTAATTCCACAGTGTCCTTTCTAAAAGGGTTCTTTGATATGGGCCTTGAACGAGAAATTAAATCAATGGAAAACACAATTTCTCATTTTGGAGGATGTCCAAGGAAATCCTCTGGAAATACATCAACATATTCTTGCACAATACGTACATCCTCTATTAGAACATTCCGTTCTTCACCCATATTTATTTGTTTCTCATCCTACAGAATAATTGAATTTAGTTGAGAAATTGGGGGTGGATCTTGATAAAAATCATGTGGTGATATTTCTTCTCTAAAGAAAAGGTACTCCTTATCATCATAAATAATTGTAAACACCTACATCTTAAAATAAATTTTCCCATCATGGTCTGAAAGACAACCCATACTGAGGAGTATATCAAATTCAATCATGGTTATGATGATGATTTCAGTATATAAAGATCATTTATATGCCGTAATGGGAACTGATTCAAAAAACATTGTTGCGAGCATACTTCCCTTATGAATTTTGACTCACAACATTCTTGTTAAATAAAATTGCTAATATCTAATTTTCTTAGAAATCTGGGAAAATATAAAACAATTCTATGATACAAAATCAAATAAATCTTTGTCTAAACTTGATGAAACCATTAAATTTCCTTCCGTAATGACTTTCGAAGCATCAACCTCAGTAGTAGTGATTTCATAAGATTGGACATGATCCATTTTACCTTTTTAGTGCTAATTTTCCCTAACAAGTAAAAAATTTATTTTCATAATGTCCCATTTATCTAAAATTATAGCTTTCAACAATGACAACCTCTTT
This sequence comes from Viscum album, assembly GCA_963277665.1. Taxonomy (NCBI): domain Eukaryota; kingdom Viridiplantae; phylum Streptophyta; class Magnoliopsida; order Santalales; family Viscaceae; genus Viscum; species Viscum album. The sequence goes on along the minus strand of OY728163.1, from coordinate 1,004,103,183 downwards.
CTTCCCATTTCAATCACTAGAATATTTTCCTTTTTCACCACACATGTAACAGACTCCCATTCCCTTCAGGGAAGTACTGGGGTGTTTCTTCCCGCATTTACCACATGATGGATATTCAACTTTTCCCTTCTTCCCCTTAGTTTTATTTCCTTATTTTTCAGCAGATGTCTTCTTATCTTATTTTTCATTTTAGTCGTAAGAAATCGAGAATTCATTTTCATCTTGATAGCACATGAGACTATTTCTTCGTACAATAATTACGATTTTGAGACTAATTCTCGACTGATAATTGGTTTTAACCCATAAAATAATCGATCAATATTACTCATTGGGTTATGTATATAATATTTTGCATGCCTTGCTAACCTTGTAATGATAGCCTCATACTTTGTGAAATTCAAAAATTTTCCTTCCATATCAACTTGATGGCCATGAGGAAATTATTTTTATATATGAAAATCTCTTTTAACTCCCTCCATTCCATGTTTGATACTTCTTCATCTTCCTTTTTGTTTTGGATTAATGACCACCATTGATCGGCATTTCCCGTGAGGCGATAAACTGCCATGACAACTTTTTCCCTTTTGATACTCCCCAATGAAAAAAATAGTTTCTCAAAGGAACTTATTTATTTCTCGGCTAAAAATGGATTTGTAGTCACATTTAATGATAGTGGTTGTTGCCTTTTTAAGTGTTCTTCATTCATCCTCCTCGTTGTGGATCAGGGTTCTCTATATGGGTGAGAGTATTATTCATAACCTAAGTGAGTTGTCCCAGTATGGTGATAAGCTGATCATCACCACTTGCATCACAAACTCCACTATAATTTTCTTGTGTAGGAGGGAAATTCCTACCTAAATTATGTGCATTGATATGGCTTCCATTCCATCCACTAGGCACCATTTCTAAAAAATTTCCTACACTAGATTAGTTTAGGATTCACAATACATAATTACCAACCTGTAAAACACTTAACATAAATTGAACAGTTTATGGATATAATCCATAATAATAAAAATGATTTCATTGAGAAAGTATATACTCATAAACCACTCAAAATGGTTTCAAAATAAATTGAGATTTATCCAAATCACATCCCCCGAGAGTGTTGTAACCAAGAGTGCAGCAAGGCCCATTGTCATGCACTAGTTTCTGTTCGAGTCTAACTCAATGCAGTGTTTTCGGGTTTTACCCCCAGTTACATCTATGCCACATCTATATCTACAAGCTCATATCTATACAAAGATGCATTTCATGGAAAACTAACAAATTCACTACATTAATTGAATTATACGAAGTTCATCTATTAGAATCCTCAAAAGTGAATATTATGTTAATGTGCTCTAGTTAGAGTTCATATAAATCTAGTATCAATGGTTTTTACTAAACTTCCTCTGATACCAACTATAATTCCCCAACCCTTGTTTCCTATAGTCGGTGTAATATTACATAACATTTGAAAGATACAAGAAATCATGTCTCGAAAGACCGATAAGTTTGGTGGCCATGAAAATACTAGATACATTCATAAGTTTTACATTACATCAAGAAATAAATACATCAAAATCATTTTGTTCCCTTTGGAAAACACTTATATCCTTATCCTATCCCTATAGGTCAACAATAAAATACATCTTCACATCCTGGGAATCATAAAACATAGAAAGGGGTGAGCCAAGATGCTCAATAAGGATAACAATATAGCAGAAACATTCATAAATATGCATAAAAATTTAAGGCAAAGTATAATACTAAAACAAAGGACTTTTCAACTGAAACATCAGCATAAGATGGCCATGATAAAACAAAATAATTTCAGTTAATTATACACATGGATATTAACTAGTCAAATAATAAATTTCAATATCAATAACCACTTTCATAATGATGGAATGCATAATGCCATACTTTATAATCACATTGTCAAGGCCTTGTGAAAAGACTACATATAATATTTTGTTAAGGCCTTGTAACAAAACACTATGTTTTCTGATGAGACCTACCAATACATTGATGAGCTATAGCGGGCTCCACCCATCACTTACTAAGTCCAATTCATTCCTCATATGATAAGGTTTAAACATAACATACACAATCGTATTAAAACTAGCATACAAAATGTCAATAGTTTATCCTTACACCATGAATGGTATAAAAATAACACATCCACTATAAAACATATAAAAAATACATCAATAAAATAAGTTTCTTTTGTATCATAATAACTAAAATTCAAAGAATCATTAAATCCATAAAATGATGTTGACATAGATAAAATCAATTTTTTTAGAGAAATATAACTTTCTATTTTTATATCATTTAAATGTAATATAATTATAAAAGATAACATTTATTTTTAAAATATTCATATATGCATGTAATGGAAGCTTCAATGATTTTATAACTCTAGAAGATAACAGCACTCTCTATATAAGTTAAAAACACATTCTTACCTTAATTTTATCGAAAAGCTCATAAATTACCTTGTTGGGAAAATTATGGAAAGATTCCTTTCAAAAACATATAAAGTAAAATAAGGGTATAAATAAATATAACCCTTAGGATATTAAATAGTAAAAATGTTTTGAAATACATTTAAACAAAACACGAATGTGGATTATAAAGAGGTTCGATTAGATATTTACGTAAAAACAATCTAAGATAATAATGAGATTGTGGAATTAACCCTCACCTTGTACTTTTACTTTGTTTATGGTATGTTAAACACATATATAATAGTTAAAACATATTTATTAAATTATTCGAGAACCATATACATAAATATGATATCATATATAATCTTCTAATATTTCAATTTAGTAATATTATTGTACTATCGTTGTTTCAGTTGTTAACTGATTCATTTACTTTTATATGTTTTATTACATATCTCATGTTTGTTATGGATAGAATATATTTGATTCGTATAAATAATATTTTTAAATTCTTAAACATTATTTTTATTCATCAAATGAAAATTATTCTTGAATGGTTATGATGGGAATATGAATCTCATTGTGTTCATGGAGACCGTAATCCATACGTACGCACGAGCAACAATATAATTATATTGATGGATAGATTCAATGTAATTGGATTGAATATCATATATACAGAATAATTAACACGTTATATTTATTAATAAAACTATTTATACATCACTATTATACCCATCCAAAAAACAATGTATTGAATAACAATTACACCACAACATGGAGACGGTAATCCGTACGTGCACACGTATGGTGACATTGTCATTCATATGATGGATTGGATAATGAATATGGTTATACAATTTTTATAATAACATAAAATTATATAGAATATATGGGAGTTAATATTTTATAATATAAACATCAAATAAAGAGGATTTTCAACACGAAAAGAACTTGAAAGAGGAGATGGAATATTCACCTCTTCTTCGGGTTCTTCTTTTTGATTTGATCAAAATGTCTCCACGGGTTGGATTTATGACAAAATGAAGGCCTCTAGGATTAGGGTAGTATAATTGAAAGGATATTTGGGTAGTGTTTGGGAAAGCCAAAAGGATTTGGAAATGTAAATTTTAGAGAAGGAGAAGTGCCTTTTTAAAAGAGAGGTGAGGGTCACTCTAGGAAAAGATTAAAATATTATTTTAGAATAATAACATTTTCAATTTCTAATGGATCCATAATGATTTAATTCAAGCCTATTCTGGGAATTGGTCGAAAATCACTAAAAAGTGGTTTTAGATAGGTTTGGTTCACCATATTAACTTTTTCATTAGATTCAATTATCAGTTAAAAAGTATGACATTTACCAAGTCTCTTTATATTTTTATATTATATGATTAATAAATATACTGTAAATAGGCATGGGAACCCCAAGTGGTTCATTATTAATATATATAACCTTTTCTAAGTCATTTAGGCAAATCATAGATTTCTGAAAATATTATATCAATTAATAATATAAGGTAACGTTTGCATCATCATTGTGACATAACTTTATTTAATTATTTAATGTCTAAAAATTATAAATAAAATAAGAATATGTAGGAAATCTCTTTATCATTCTAAAGAATATTTATAGTCCAGTTTATCGTATGTATAACGCGATATTAAAAAAAATTTAGTTATGAAAACTTGAATTTAACACTTTTAACTCTTCTTGGAATTAAATAATAATAAATGTCATAATCTAATCCAAGTGGACCTAAAGGATCATATTTTATTCTGAAGGTTTCTTTGGTCGAATATCACTTATCTAATTAAATTATGACATGTGTTAGGGTAATAATAACATCATTTTTACCTTTAATTACCCAATTTACATAAAACCGTGGTAAATAAAAGTTAATAGTAACTATTCAAAAAAATTATTTTCACCTTATTGAACAAAATTTTTCTTACTGATATACAATGTGCCTCCCATTTTTTGAAATTTAATTCACAGAAGTGGTAAAATTATGTTTTATTAAAATTTGAAAATGCTCATAGGTGGTGGGTAAAAGACGGTAAAAAGTTCAATTAAAGTTTTATATATCTAAATTTGTTATAAAATGACTCCAATGAATTTAATTGAACGTATATAGGTATTATGTATATATTTTGACCTAAAATACATTTATATAAACTATAAAATTATTAAAATAAAAAGTTGTTTTTAACCAATAACGTAGTGTTTTCACTATTCATCGAAAATTGAATGTTTTCAGAAAAATAAAAAAAATCACCCTAATATAATTTCAATATTCTGAATCAAAAAATTAAGTCCATTTTGAAAGATAAAATTATTATAATTTCTAAAAGTGGGAATTATTGATCATAATGGCTAGTTGGATATGTTGTGGTTTCATTGAACTTGAAGTTGCATACAACACTAGATATTGTATTATTAAAAGGGAAAAGTATCATGGATGCTTGGATTGTTACATTATCATCACAAATAATCTCATTACTCATTTTATATATAGGATAACAAAGGTAGAATAATAAAATGTAGACAAAGAAGAGAAAGATAACAATCATGTTCTGATAGAGAGTGATATATAACATAGTAAAGGGAATGTTCACAATCAAAAATCCATAATTCTATGATGTTAAAATAGACCAATTGATTCATTTGAAAATATGGTACTAAGATAACAATTTTGGTTTCAAGATACTCTCACTAGTGCTGACAAAAATTATGAGAAGAAGTGTTTACTTGATTAAGTATAAACTCATCCATTCATTGTTCCTTGATAAATTTCCAAATAGTTCTTAATTCCATGATATAAAGGTGAATTTATTATTATTGAATTACTAACATATCATTATATACATATATTAGAAGAGAATTCAATCCATATCTCATTTATTATCATCATATATAACTAGTTAGCACTGGTTATAAATATATATAAATCCTTTTACAGAAAGTTAATAATTTAAATTATAAAACAACATCTTAAAATTAACAATGAAATTATATTAATGGTTAAATTTATAACTCTTTGTAAATATGAAAACATAGATGAGTGGACATTAGGTTAGTAAATTTCTCAAAAAAATTTCAACATTGATCTCCCAGATATCATAAAGTCTCTATTGATTGTAACATTTAAAACATGTTAAAAACATAATAATTTATTGTCTTAAAACATTTTAATAATCTATATTACCATAAAACATTAGTGTAAAAATTAATACTATAAAAAATTATCACTTTCCACATTTTCATCATTTCAGTCACAAGGTTATTAATACTATCCAGCCTCCACTTATTTAATTATCACAACATTATGCACATATTAAGGGTTATCCTTCCATTAATCACCTTACAACCACATTCACTATTAAAGGATACTCATACCATTCATCATTTAATTTCATGTAATTAATGAAGAAATATTGTTGAACAGTCCTCATCTGTTTCATTAATCCATAAGATCATAACAATTTTCAAGAATTCGCTTACACACACATGCAGTCATTGAAATATATTCTTAAACCATTATCCAAGCTCCAACATTTTATGTCTTAACACTTATATCATATCATATGTCATATGTATTCCCTATTCATTAGGAATATATTATTTACATATAAGACAATTTGTATTTACTTCATGATCTTTCCCCCTAAAGCATCAATCCAAATAATATTCATATATTTCACATTTAAAACATTTATCCCATATTCATGCATTAAAAACATCATTGTTCTCGTCCATTAAGTTAAATAATCATTTTCCATTGATATTTCATTCTCTGTGTCCTTCTTTTCCATATCCAAGCTTCTTACAATTCTTTAGAAACATTCTACTAGAGTACATTTTGCATAATATTTACCTGACAATAATTTTACTATAATTCCGTTATGGTCATAATGAAACTCAATCAATCTCTTATTAGGTGTGTCATGAATCTCCCCAAAGATGATATTATGCATTAAATAATTATATTAATAACTATTAATAATAACAATATTTCCCCTTCCAACTCCCATTTTTTTTGGGTTTTCATGATTAAGACCATTCCATTGTCCATCATATTCACTATTAACATGAATCCTTGTGGTTTAAGCAATTATCTGTATCCCATAATGAATAATGTGAAATAAAATAAAAATAATATCAAAACCAAATAATTAAGTGGAAGTACTATCAAAATCTAACATATTTGTTTTAATCATTTTTTATCCACGATTGTTACCAAATTTCTAGGATTGTAGCATATAATTAGACTTCTACATGGGGACATCCGTAGAAATATCATGAGAAATATCTCTAATAATCTCACTAATGTTTTCACAACCTAGTTTCCATTGGATGACTAAGCCTTATCTATAATACCAACTACAATGGCCCCATCATAAATTACGTTCATATTACATTATTTATTTAGGAATGCACAAACACATGCTCAATGACAATTTTAGTTTATTCCCTTTCGAATCATGGTACACAAATATCTAATATATTGAATGATCTTAAATGTATCCAAAAATGATCTTTTCCTTTTTCTACTTGTACCAAATAACATCCTAATAAAATGGTGAAATGACATATAAAAATGGGATCGTAAATTCTAGGTAAGTTTAAAAGAGGGATATATCGATCATATCGTAATAATATGGCATAATATCATAAACAAAACATTAAAAAATTATATATTTTATTTCAAATATCATAATCTCATGTCATGGGATGAATCATATAATTCCTAAAGACCATAATTTATAATAACGTAACATAAAATGTGAAATTTTGTCCTATGAATATTTATAGAAAAGAATTTCTATAATAGTAATGGATCATTTTGAAAACTATTTTAGGGGAAAAATTATTTTATTTAATTGAGTAAACTACTCATTTTAGGTATTTGTTTTTGAAACATGTTTACATCTCATTCCAGACCAATATTACTAAATTGAGGTCATTTCCATATTTAAGCCTATCTATCTCGTGATATATAAATCCTTACCTAGGGATTTGGAGGGATATATAAATCCCTATTATCACATAATAAAAAACACACATTATTGTTTCAAAATAATATAAATCATTCTTCATATTAGAACCCATAAAAAGAAGTGGCTTTAATAAACATTGTTCAATCTTAACATATCCCATGGAATGGAATGGGTTTTGTAAATATAATTCCATATTAATCATAAAACAACCATAGGAATAATAGAGAAATCATCCATGACAATTATTTCCATTAAAACATAATTATCATTGGAAATATCAGTTGAAAAAAATTATTGAGGGAAATATCTTTTTTCCATTTATAAATTTTTTCATTTCATAAAATGATGTGCACTTTTTAAAAAAAAACTTTTCCATGAAAATATCCTTATAATATATTAATGAAATAATCATGTCACTAAATCATTATGAGAGTATAGAATATGTTCAATATGTTTATATGGAAAATCAATCTTCTCACACTTTTTATGGAAAAGTCAAAAAGTTTATTATTATAAAAATTGAAAACAGATTATCTTCAAGCTGTCTAATTAGAAGTCATACATTGGTAAAAATGAATTTAATTTTTTTTTAAGTAGATATTTTTTTATAAAACAATAATATTCATGGACATGGAAGATAAATATTCCACAGTAAATACTTGCATAGAATCAATATCATTAAATTATTAGATTACAAAATTAAAACTCACCATAGGTAGAATTTACATTGTAAGAATCTAAACCTCCTCTATAATGGTTTAAATATTTTAATTAACTTATTAGATAAACATATAAATATATATTTATAATATCTTATATAGTCACCATATCACCATTATGTTAATATTATTTCATTATTCCTCTTGATTTTGGTGTTAACTACATTATATTTTTATACATGTTTGGACATACATGTCCCAATTAATTTTCATTTTATATAGTTATGTAATTTATATAATGATATAAAGGTAATATATTTAATATTTAATCATCATATACATTTATATAATAAATATTTAATTATGATCATGAATAATAGATCATATCACGTCATGGAGTGGGTATTCCATACATACGCACGAGCGATGGTATCATTCCCTTAATGGTGAAATGTTATGTAAATTGTTAGTATATATTTATGCAAAAAAATGTTACGTTATAATAATTATATATATATTAATTATTTGCCTCATTATAACCATCCATGAAATGTGGTGATGAATAATAGATTACAAAACGTTGTAGAGACAATAGGTCATACATACACGTTCATGATGATTAAATTTTTCAAAGGATGGATTAAATCATGAATATGGTTATTCCTTAATCATTATAAAATCTCATTATATATGTGATAATTGATTTATTATATTATAATAAAAAAAAATATGTTAATATTAAGTAGAAGAAAAAATACATTTGAGAGAGTCAGTACAACAGATTACCACTTATTTGGTGATCTCCCTCTACATCTCATCATATGGACAATAGAAATGGTGTCATGAGAAGAACATAAATTATAAAATGTGATTAGGAATGTTTTAAAATTCAAATGGGCAGGTTATGTAATATTTATAAGGTGCAATGAGTTATAAATAAATGTCTTAATCTATGTCGTTTTATAATTGGGGTGAGGGGTACTTTTTTAATCTCCCAAAATGTTAATTTATAAAATCATCTATCCCAATAAAAACAACAAAAAATGAAATTTATTCTATTATAATGTGATATAATGTTGAAATATCATAATCCAATATATTATAGATATGTTTTGGCATTATTTCCAATATTATCATTTGGATTATACCTTAGTTAATATAATTTTATTACATATATGGTCACAAATTTTTCAATATTAAAAGGTTATAAATTTTTGAAATTTGTTATCAATTAGACCTTAAATGAAAAGTTTAGAACCCTTTAGACCATATTATTATAATTTTCTAATTTTGAGAAAAATTATCTCTATCAAATAATTAAATAGATCATTATTTTTATAAAATAAAAATAGTGTCAATTTTGACAAATGCATTCATTATATTTTTAAAAATATCAAAATTACAAGTTAACATGGGAAAAATATTTCATTATATACCTCAGTGGTAAATGTATTGTTTAATATTTGGTCTATATATTAATAATCTAAATTTATATTTATTTTAAAATTTTCACTAATATTTCATTAATATTTCAATTAATAAAATATTTACTACCTTTATGATTCTAAATATCAAAATATAATTTTTTATTCAATAAAATTTATATATAATTTACTTTGATGAAGTTATATCATTTATATTTCATAATAATATTTATAGTTAAATATAACTATTGTATATCACTTTATTAAAAATGATATTTTATTTAAAACATGAATGTTAAATCTTTAAATTTTTACTAAATAAAATGTTATAAATATCATAATTTGGTCCAACTGGTTCAAAATATCAAAAATAAATAAATTTAAAAAACATATGTTTACTAATTTTAATATTTAAATTATCATTCATTCATAACACTCATTTCCCCCAATTTATTCGTATAAAAGACATTAAAGATAATGATAATTAAATTTTTTGTATTTCATTGAATTAATTATTTTATAAGTCATTTTCATTTAAAAATTTCCATCCAATGACTTAATTTAAATCCTTATGTGATAAGGGCCTACTATCAATCATCCAATAACACTTTGGAATTAGTTATTTTTATATTATAGTCTTTTTAAATTTGATTTATAACAACAATAATCTATTTTACCCTTTATAATGGTAATGAAATTTACAGTTTATATTGTTCATATTGGAAACAAGTGACCTAAATTGTAAATTTGGAACATATAAATAATTAAAAATAACGTCAATTTGTTCATAATTAAAAACAAAAATGTTTAAAAATTAAATTTTAAATAAAACTAGTAAACTATAACGAAAAGAAATTTCCAAAAAAACATTTTTAAAAAATAAAATTGTTGACCTCACCTGTTTTGATAATCCCAATCTTGTATTCATATGTTTTGACAATCCCAATTATGTGTTCATATATTATGATATTCACAATTACTGTTGATCTACACTTTAATTCTTCGAAATCTATGATCAAGTTAATAATAATGTTAAAATAATTTCTGATTTATGTTAATCTCGATTATCCATGTTTATACAAGTCTTGAAATGATTTTAAGTGAATTAGATGTGTTTTGCATAAGACAAGTGTAAGTATCACTGACCTGAATAGAGCTACCGATGTGCATAACTGCACAGAGCTACCGATAACCAGAGCTACCGATAGCCAGAGCTACCGATGCACAGAGCTACCGATGCACAGAGCTACCGATGCACAGAGCTACCGATGGGCACAGAGCTACCGTTGCACAGAGCTACCAATTCACAGTGCTACCGATGGACAGAGAGCTACCAATGCATAGAGCTACCGACAGTCAAGAGCAACTGATGGAACTAAGTTCATCGAGCTACCGATAAGATCTACCAATAAGAGCTACCGATAAGAGCCACCGATAAGAGCTTGAAGAGCTACCAATGGAAGATCCTACACAGAGTCAACCATATACGTCTACAAACAAACGGCTACCTATAATGAACTGCGGAGTCAAATCCTATATCCTCGACCCTATTGGTTTATTACACTAACGACTACATTTGTTACTTTTGATGCATTTAATGTTATTAAATGATTTATGTTGCCATTTCAGGAAACCGTACCAAGTACGATTGAAAAGTATAATCATTCCTTCTTCTGAGTAGAATAAAGGAATAAAAGACAATGTGTATGTTGTTGTTAAATAAAAAAAATAAGAGACAAGAGACTTGAAGAGATCGAGCACACATAACACACTTGCGATCAAGCTCAAAACGTGCCAAGAACAACTGGAGAACATGCACTCACATGAATACTACTACCAGACTGCAGAACATAGAGCATACATAGAGTAATCTATTCTAAAGAAGAACTACATAGAACACTTCATTTTCTGAGCCGATAACCAAGCTGAACATGGAAGCACTGAAAGAAGAAATGATACTCTGTTTTTCAGTCAAATACCAGAGGACTCAGAACTATTTTTTATCAAATCCAAAGTAGTCTTGAGATGCACTGCAATCACTAGAGCCATTCTAAACTCTATATCTTGCTCTAAGTGATTTAGTATTTGCATTACGAACAGTGTGTGTATCCTGTTAATTATTACACACACACTGTCTTCTGAACCTTAGTTGGAGGATTTTTAAATCCTCACTCACAATATTTACATCCTTTATTTCCCACTGTGGATAGTGGTAGAGGTCGAGTGTGACCAGGATAGCTTTGAGCTGTTGTTTGTTATCCCACGTATAACTGTGGTAGAGGTCTCTTGACCTGAACAGTGTGATCACTGTTGTTAACCCAGATCCAGGGTGTGGATCATTTTATATAAATTTTGAGAGGACTAAGTCTTGGTTTGAGACTGAACCTCTTGGTTAACTCTTGTGTTATTAGTTAAAAACCTATATCCATACTATATACATTTATTTCATATTCCGCTGCTAGTACTTTGAAATATAACATATTTTCAAAGCTACTTTGATAGTTAAACTCGCAAGTGTTTATATTTATTATAAACCAGTATGTTAGTTTCAAAAGTTAATTTAATCATAAGATTAAGTTAACTGAGAATTAATCAATCTTTGAGATACTAATTGAACCTTTATAATCTGTATAAATTCACTAGAGTTTAATTTTTTTTGAAATTCGGGGATTTTAATTGAAATTGTTTTTAGCAGAAATTTTAATTGGAACTCAATTCACCCCCCTCTTGAGTGTCCACTATGACCAACATTTGGTATCAGAGGTTTTGTGTTTTGAAAAACTTTTTATTTACTCTCTGCTTTTCAAATGAGATTTTAGTTGTATTTTAAATTTCTTAAAATTTCTGTTATTTCTAAATTTTTATCTCTTTAACTTTTTTTTAATGGATAATAGACTTGAGGGTGCTGATACTAACCGACCACCTTTCTTTAATGGAAATAACTATGCTCAGTGGAAACTTAAAATGAAAATTCATCTAGAAAGCATGAGTTTTGATATTTGGAATGCCATTTAATCTGAATAAAAAATTCCCACTTCCGATAGATCAACATGGGATGAACATACAATGACTGCTTACAATAATAATTGTAAATCTATGAATGCTCTGTACTGTGCTCTAGGAGATGAAGAATTCAACAGAATTTCTGCATGCAAAACTGCTTTTGAAATTTGGGATACCTTGGCCGTTTCTCATGAAGGAACCAATAATGTTAAATAAATGAGATTGAACACTTATACTATTTAGTATGATAATTTTAAATTAAAGTCTGATGAACCTATTTCTGACATGTATCTCATGTTTAATGAGATAGTCAACACGATGAATTCACTCAGAAAAGTTGTTCCCCCAAAGGAACAAATTATGAGAATCTTGAGATGTCTACCAGACCAATGGAGAGGCACATCTGTCTCAATCAGAGAATCATGTGACATTTCTGCTCTACCTGTCAAAGAGCTTATTGGCAAATTGATGATGTATGAAGAAGAGCTCAAGGTAAAAAAAGAGGAAGATGATGAACCGAAAAGATAATATGTAGCTTTCAAGTCTACTGCTTTGAAGAGTAAGGAGAAGGAGAAAATATAAATGGAGGATGAGAGTTCAACAAGTGAAAACTCAGAGTATGACAGTGATGCAGAAATGGATCAGATAGCCAGGAGATTCAAGAAGTTTTATAGGAAAAAGAAATTCTTTAGGAAAACAAATTACAAAGGAAAGTATGATCAACAAGGCAAATGTAAAAAGGATTTGAAAAAAGCTGACATGACTGATGAAGTTTTCTGCTACGAATGAAAGTGAAAAGTACATATCAAAGAATATTGTCCAAAGTTAAAATTCAAAAAGAAATATTATTACAAAGATAAGAAGTACAAGAAATCCATGAAGGCTACCTGGAGTGCTTCAGAGGACAGCACATGTGAAGCCGAATCTTCGGACTCTGAAAGGAATCGACCCAACATGTGTTTCATGACAAATACTTCTCAGGTAACATCTGACACTCCTGTTTTAAATTCATATTACTCTGGAGATGATTCTGATTCGGAAAACATGTCAAAATCTAAACTATTTGAATACTGTGATATGTTATAATAAACCTGTAATGATCTTAAAGACAAATACAAAGGTTTAAAGAAACATTATGCTTTACGTGTTAAGCATAAATCTGATCTTGATATAGAAAAGGAAAAGAATTCTCAACTATTAAAAGAAAATACAAAACTGAAACTGTCAAATGAGAAACTCAAAAAGGACATAGAAAAACTCATAAATGGAAAGAATGCTCTAACTCAAATTCTAGGAAAGTATGTTGCACCTACATATGCTACTGGTTTAGGATACCAACCTGGACAGAGACAGTTCACCAGAACCTGAATTATTCCTAAGTCTGAAAAAAATATTGCTAGTTCCAGTTTTGGAAATTCATATGCTTCAACTGGATATAGATATGGTTATGGACCAAATAAAATTTATCTTTCAAAATCTGTTACTTCTGTTAATTGTATGAAACCAATAAAACAAATCTGGGTACCTAAAGCCCTGATTGCTAACATATCTAGACCCAAGAAAATCTGGGTACCAAATTCATTTCCTTTTTAAATCTGGTTTATAGGAGACCTACTTGAAGAGCTGTCACAAGAAGATATGGTATTTAGAAAGTGGGTGCTCAAGACACATGACTGGAGATTATTCTTGCTTCAAGAGCTTAATAAAGGTTGATGGAGGTCATGTCACATTTGGTGACAACTCTAAAGGATAAATCATCAGCTTAGGCCAGATTGGTAAAATTGACTCAGTATTAATTTCTAATGTTTTATTCTTTGTTGGACTTAAATATAACTTGCTTAGTATATCTCAATTATGTGATGATGGTTTCAATGTCAAGTTTGAAAATGATTCCTGTGATGTTTTTATCTCCAAAAATGCTTTAGTATTTTCTACTCTAAGGAATGAAAATGTTTATGATGTTGATTTAAATACTTTAGCTAAACAAAATATTCCTTGTTTGAATTCTTTTCATAATGAATCTTGGCTATGGCATAGAAGATTAGGACACTGCAACATTCACTCACTTAGAAAACTGGCTAGGAAAAACTTAGTTAGAGACTTAACTAAATTAGAATTCCCAAATGACAAAGTGTGTAATCCCTATCAAAAGGGAAAACAACACAATTTTTCTTTTAAATCAAAGAAAGAAGTCTCAACTTCTCATCCACATGAGTTGGTTCACATGGATTTGTTTGGACCATCAAGAGTTTCTAGTTTAAATGGGAAGCACAATGTCTATGTTCTAGTAGATGACTTCTCTAGATATACATGGGTATATTTCTTAGCTCACAAAAGTGAAGCTTATTCTTCCTTTGTTAAATACTCCAAGTCTGCCGAAAATCTTAGTGGACTCAAAATTAAGACCCTAAGAAGTGATCATGGCCGTGAGTTTGAAAATCAAGACTTTGAATCTTATGGCTTACACAATGGCTACACTCATAACTTTTCAGCTCATAAGACACCTCAGCAGAATGGAGTATTAGAAAGGAGAAACCGAACCCTTCAAGAAATAGTTAGAACCATGCTCAATGAATATGAACTGCCTGTTTACTTTTTCTGCTGAAGCTATAAATACAGCTTGTTATGTTATCAATAGAGTCTTGATCAGACCTGTTCTTAATAAAACCCCATATGAGTTGTGGAACAATAGGAAGCCTAAGGTTAATTACATCAGGGGTTTTGGTTGCAAAGTCTTTATTCTTAACACAAAGGATAATCTGGACAAGTTTGCTTCTAAAAGTGATGAAGGAATTTTTCTGGGTTACTCTACATCAAGTAAAGCTTATAGAGTGTTTAATAAGAAATCCAAATGTGTGGAAGAATCTGTTCACATCAAATTCTATGAAACCGACTCACATGAGCCTAAAACCTCTCTTGAGAATCTTGTAGAAGATATGTATGTTCTGGACCTTAATGATAAATCCAATGAACCTATTATAAAAACATTCAGTTCTGGACTTTTTCCAGAATCTGTTTCGGTTGAACCCAAACCTACTGATGCACCTGAAGTGTCTAGTCCTACCTTTACTAGGTCATCAAGAATTATGAAGAATCATCATTTGGATGCTGTTGTTGGTAATCTTCATAGAGGAACACAGACTAGAGCTTCTCTAAGAAATTAGGATGAACATCAAGCTTTTCTCTCCCAGCTAGAACCCAAAAATATTGATGATTCTATCGTTGATGAATTCTGGGTAATGGCTATTCCAGAAGAGTTAAATCAATTTGAAAGATACAATGTCTGGGAATTAGTTGACAGACCTAAGGACACAATAACAATAGGCACTAAATGGGTTTTTAGAAATAATGTTGAAGAATCAGGAAACATAGTTAGATAAAATCTAGGCTAGTTGCACAAGGATATAGTCAAGAAGAAGGCATACACTATGAGGATACCTTTGCACCTGTAGCTATAATAGAAGCCATTAGGGTTTTACTTGCATATGCTGCACATCTAAATTTCAAGTTATATCAAATGGATGTCAAAAGTGTATTTCTAAATGGTTTTATAATTGAAGATGTTTTTGTAGAACAACCTCCTGGATTTACAAACCGCTATTTTCCAAATCAAGTTTTTAAAATTTCTAAAGCTTTATATGGCTTAAAACAAGCTCCAAGAGCTTGATATGATAGACTCAGCAATTTTCTTATTTCAAAAGGTTTTATTAAAGGGATTGCTGATCCAACTCTTTTTATTAAAAGAATTTCTAAAGATGTTTTAGTTGTACAAATCTATGTTGATGATATTATTTTTGGATCTTCTAAACATTCTTTTTGTACTGATTTTTCAAAAAGTATGCAAAATGAATTTGAAATGAGTTTAATGGGAGAACATAAATACTTTCTTGGATTTCAAGTATTTCAAAATGAAAATGGTATTATATTGAATCAAAGTAAATATACAAAGGATCTTTTAAAATGTTTTGGTTTGGATAGTATTAAGGAGAGTGAAACTCTTTTGAGTACAATCTGTAAATTTGATACAGATGAAACTGGGAAACCAGTGGATCAAACCAATTATAGAGGTATTATTGGTAGTTTACTTTATCTTACTGCTAGTCGACCAGATATTATGTTCAGTGTATGCATGTGTGCAAGATTTCAAGCTAACCTGAACGAATCTCATTTTCTTGCTGTTAAAAGAATTTTCAAGTTTCTCAAACATACTGTTAGCCTTGTTTTATTTTATCCAAAAGGAAAATCCTTTGAGTTAATGAGTTATTCAGATGCTGACTTTCCTGGTTGCAAATTAGATAGAAAAATCACTTCAGGAACATGTCATTTATTAGGAAAATCCTTAGTATCTTGGTGTAGTAAAAAGAAGAATTATGTAGCTCTATCCACTACCGAAGCAGAGTATATAGCTGCTGGTAGTTGCTGTGCACAAATTATGTGGATGAAATACACTCTCTTGGACTATGGATATGATTTTAAGCATGTTTCGATTAAATGTGACAACACTAGTTCAATAAACATCTCAAAGAATCCTATATCTCTCTCAAGAACCAAAAAAATTGATGTAAGGCATCATTTTTTGAGATATCATTATCAAAAGGGTGATATTTCTCTTGAATTTATCGGCACTGAACATCAATTGGCCGACATTTTCACAAAACCCTTAAGTGTGGATAGGTTATGTTACATTAGGGATGAGTTGGGGATGTTTAATCTTCACCGATAGAAATCATCACCGATAGAAATCATCACCGATAGAAATCCTCACCGATAGAAATCCTCACCGATAGAAATCCTCAACGATTGAAATCCTCACCGATAGAAAATCATCACTGATAAAGCGTTGTTTTAAATCATTTTGTCTGCCGTCATGAATCTGAATCGTTTTTTTGTTTATTTTATTTTATTTTTATTCATTTAACTTATGATTCCTAAATGATAAAACTAAGTCTAATCCACTTATCACTCCACTGAACCCAAAACCTTTTCCCTTCGAACCTTAGAACCCGAACCCTCTGCGAACCTGAGATCCCTCGAACCAGCGATGGAAAAAACAAAAATTCATATCATCCGTGAAGACTGCGTTGAGCCTAAAGAAAAAAGGCAGAATTCTGAGCCAGAAGCGAGTAGTGCTGTTAGAACTAGGTTAGGAAGGAGACTAGTAAATCTTCATCTGCAAAATAGAGCTATTGTGATCGAAAAAGAGTTGTGTGTAGACTGGTTTCTACCCAGCAAGTTGTTGGTGCTCGAAGTTCTGAAAGCTTAGATATGGGTAGACTGCTTTTCAAATAATAATGGTCCCTACTACCCAAAGTTGGTAAAATAGTTTTACGAGTTCGTAAGCTTCGAGAATTAGAGAATGAGAACCGAGTATCTTCGTTTGTAAATGGTAAAGTGATATCATTTTCATCAGTAGAATGAGATGATTGCTTAAATGTTCCTCATGAAGGTGTGTCTGGATATGTATCAAGAGAAATGCCACTTACCAGCGAAATTTTTGATCATGAGACCGCGTTGAAAGAACTGACTGGTGATGGAACTCCAAGGCAAGTGGTTGCTGCAGAAATGGATTGAGAGAACAGATTAATGTTCAAGTTTGTTCAACATGTGTTGATACCAAGGAGAAAAGTCTTTACTAATTTGAGATATCAGTATATCTATCTCCTACGTCTTTTGAGACATGATGTCAAAGTCAATTTGTGCAGATTTGTGATGAATCAAATAGAAGATATGACAAGGCCGATATCAAAGACTAACGCCCTATTCTTTGATAAGCTGATTTCTGTAATGATCAAAGTGAAAGGGATAGCTGAGTCTCAAGATGAGAAAGTTGGAGTGAAGAGAAACTTTTGTATCACTACTACAGTTTGCAAATATATGAAGACTAATTGGAATCCGTGGAGAGGAGAATGGGTCAATGATGACCAAAAGATATATGATAAATTTAATCCTGTGGATTATCCTTCAAGGCCAAAGGATAAAAGAGATCCAGGTCTAGGACCTGATGAGGAGGAACCTGAGTACAGTGATAAGTCAGAAGAAGAAGAAGAAGAAGAGGAAGAAACTCCTATGGATGACGGAGGAGATCATGACTTGCCTCCAAGCCCTGTTTCTGAAATTATGTCTTTAGAAAAGGAAGTGCTAGCAGAAGTGGAGACACCTACTAATGAGGAAGACCAGTCGGTCTCTGAGCATGTAGAAGACGAACACAATGTCTCTGAATTATCTGATTCTGCTGAATTAAGTCTGAGTCCAGTTATTGGAAGCTCAGTTGTACCTTTTATGGATGAAGAAAGAGAAAGAAGAGAAATTGTACCTTTTCCAGAAAATCATCTTGCTGCTGCAGAGATGGAAGTTGTTGTGGAAGATTCTGATGAAGAAAGACCAGTAGAGAATGTAGTTGCTATATATGAGAATGCACCCATTGAGGGGGAGCATCACACCATGTTTGGAAATGTTATAGTGACTATTGAGTCTGAAGACTGGGTAGAAGACCCAGGTTTTATAGTCTTTGGTTTGGATTATCCTGATTCGGATAATGAAGTATCTTTTAATAGGCCAAAGATCAGCTATGACATCAGTCCTGAGTTATTACCTGCTGATGTGGTCCGAGTACATGATTTAGATGTGCTGAAAGAAAATCTCAAAGTCGGTTTTGTAGAAGAAGTAATGAAAATGGAATCTTTTTTAGTATGCTCGATTCTATCAGTCATGGCTGACACTGTAGTCAGTTTAGCTTCTGAAAGAGTATCTACTACAGTTTCTCCTAATGATTTTGTTACAAAGTCTGACCTCAAATCTCTATAGCATGAGCTCAAATAATCCTTCAGTGTCTCTGTTTCTGAGATGAAGCACAATTTTGGTGAATAAATGAAGTTATTAGAAAGGTATTTTGAGCTTTATCTTGGTTGCAATCTGTCAACTTTTGTGGGTGAGCTAATAGAAGAAGTTAAGGAGTGCCACACTCAAACTTCTAGGATAGAATCAGATCTTGAAGCTCTACAGATATCTGTTGTTGCCATAGACTCTTTCATGAGTTCAAAATCTCAAGCTGACAAGGATTTAGCTTATGTGAAGAGTTTTGTAAGTCAGCTGGTCTCGATGTTTGAAGCTTTCAAAACATCTATGAAGGATCATGTCAAAGATCAGGACTCTCAAATGCAAAATCTGATTACTGGGTTGACCAAATGATTTAAAGAATTTGTAACCTTCTTTGTTGGTCCTCTAGTTCCAAAACCTCCAATTTATCTGAATCAATTTCATGCTCTGATGAAGGAGGATCTTGGTTCTATTTCAACCAGTGGCTCTGTGGACTCATTAGATTTAAGTCGAGTTGTGCTGTCTACCAGGGATTCAATCAAGAGAAATAATGAAAATCGTCCAGGACTACATGAGAGAGGCCTCTACTTCTCAAGAGGCAATCAAGAATAAGTTGGATACTTATTTTGAAAAGGTTTATACCAAGCAACAAACGACCAACCATTTGAAACATCTGCTTAAGAATCTAAAGTTACCTCCAGTGACTCAGGCCTTCAGAGAGCAGGTTAGTTAGCTCAGGGAGCTTACTCCGGCTTTGGATAAATTCATTTAAAATAGTGATGATTTTGTGTCTGCAATGGATATAGGAATAAGCATTATAATGGATTTCAGAAACCTGTTTCTGCCCTTCCGTCATGTGGATGCCAGACCGGTCATTGTACCTCCTGCTTTGCCTGCCTCTGCCCCTACTGCGTCTCTAGTTCAGATGACTCATGCTCAAGTAATAAGAAGTCTCACACCTATGATCACTCAAACGTGTTCCCAATACAGGCCCGACACTGTATTAGTTTCTCAGCCTCCTCTGATCATTTCTTGAATTCTAAAGTCCTCCCTAGTATCCTCCACACCTGAATTCTCTTCTGATCCCAACAGAAAATCTCACATTGAAGACGTGGATTGATAAAGTGGCCGGGATATTTGATAAGAATCAATTTTTTCATTCCTATTCTGTTTATGTAATTTCTGTCTGATCTAATAAAAATGCCTTTCTTTCTACTGTCTCAGTTTATCAGTTTTATATGTTTGGTTTCCCACTTTTGGATTATCACAACGGGGGAGAAATATAAAAGGATCCATATAAAAGGAGAATTAAAAAAAGGGGAGAAATATGATCAAAGGAGGAGCCTTTGATATTATTTCATACATTTCCTTCTTTGGTACCAATTCTTTCAAACCTTATCTCTGATACTAACATATTCATTTCTAACTATGATAATTTTTTATCTATATCTTTCTATTACTATTTCCTCTTTCCTCTGATACTGTTTTCTTTGAGAAAATTGAATATTAATGTTATACTATCTAATACTATATTCTCACTATCTTAAAATGGCCATATCATAAGTTGTGATTATCAAAAAGGGGGAGATTGTTGACCTCACCTGTTTTGATAATCCCAATCTTGTATTCATATGTTTTGACAATCCCAATTATGTGTTCATATATTATGATATTCCCAATTACTGTTGATCTACACTTTAATTCTTTCAAATCGATGATCAAGTTAATAATAATGTTAAAATAATTTCTGATATATGTTAATCTCGATTATCCATGTTTATATAAGTCTTGAAATGATTCTAAGTGAATTAGATGTGTTTTTCATAAGACAAGTGTATGTATCACTGACCTGAATTGAGCTACTGATGTGCATAACTACACAGAGCTACCGATAGCCAGAGCTACCGATAGCCAGAGCTACCGATGCACAGAGCTACCGATGCACAGAGCTACCGATGCACAGAGCTACCGATGCACAGAGCTACCGATGGACACAGAGCTACCGATGCACATAGCTATGATGCACAGAGCTACCGATGGACATAGAGCTACCGATGCATAGAGTTACCGACAGTCAAGATAAACCTATGGAACTAAGTTCATCGAGCTACCGATAAGATCTACTGATAAGAGCTACCGATAAAAGCCACCGATATGAGCATGAAGAGCTACCGATGGAAGATCCTACACAGAGTCAACCATACACGTCTACAAACAAACAGCTACCTATAATGAACTGCGTAGTCAAATCCTATATCCTCGACCCTATTTGTTTATTACACTAACAACTATACTTGTTACTTTTGATGCATTTAATGTTATTAAATGATTTATGTTGCCATTTCAGGAAACCGTACCAAGTAAGACTGAAAAGCATAATCATTCCTTCTTATCAGTAGAATAAAGTCATAAAAGACAACAAGTATGTTGTTGTTAAATAAAAAGAAGAAGATACAAGAGACATGAAGAGATCGAGCACACATAACACACTTGCGATCAAGCTCAAAATGTGCCAAGAACAACTGGAGAACTTGATCTCACAAGACTAGTAATACCAGACTCCAGAACACAGAGCATACATCGATCAATCTATGCTAAAGAATAACTACACATAACACTTCATTTTCTAAGCCGATAACCAAGCTGAACCTGGAAGCACTGAAAGAAGAAACGATACTCTGTTTTTCAGTCAAATACCAGAGAAGGACTCAGAAATATTTCTGATCAAATCCAATGGAGTCCAGAGCTGCACTGCAATCACTAGAGCCATTCTAAACTCTATATCTTTCTCTAAGTGATTTAGTATTTGCATTACAAACAGTGTGTGCAGCCTGTTAATTATTACACACACACTGTCTCCTGATCCTTAGCTGGAGGATTTGTAAATCCTCACTCACAATCTTTACATCCTTTATTTCCCACTATGGATAGTGGTAGAGGTCGAGTGTGACCTGGATAGCTTTGAGTTGTTGTTTTTTATCCCACGTATAACTGTGGTAGAGGTCTCTTGACCTGAACAGTGTGATCACTGTTGTTAACCCAGATCCAGGGTGTGGATCACTTTATATAAATTTTGAAAGGACTAAGTCTTGGCTTGAGACTGAACCTCTTGGTTAACTCTTTTGTTTTTAGTTAAAAACCTATATCCATACTATATACATTTATTTCATATTCCGCTTCTAGTACTTTGAAATATAACTTATTTTCAAAGCTACTTTGATAGTTAAACTCGCAAGTGTTTATATTTTTTGTAAACCAGTAAGTTAGTTTCAAAAGTTATTTTAATCATAAGATTAAGTTAACTGAGAATTAATCAATCTTTGAGAAACTAATTGATCCTTTTTAGTCTATATAAATTCACTACAGTTTGATTTGTTTTTGAAATTGGGGGATTTAAATAGAAATTGTTTTTCGCATAAATTTTAATTGGAACTCAATTCACCCCCCTCTTGAGTGTCCACTCCGACCAACAAAAATGTTTTTATAATATAGTCATGTGTGAAATATATTTTTAAGACAATAATTTATTTATCTAAATTTAAAATTGACATATTAAAATTTAAAACTAATCAAAATAATAATTTTACACTTTTAATACTTTAAAATAATATACAATTTGTAATAAAAATCATCATTTTGATTCTTCATCTACAAAACTAAAATTATCATAATAATAAAAAAAATCAACAAATGAAAGTTTTTACATTATGATTTAAATGAAGAAGATTTTTTCATAAAAATATAAATAATTTTTATTAATTTACTTTAAAATGGATTAGTAATTAGAAGGTGGTATAATTACACTTTTCAAAATATATTCTTCAATTAATATATTTGAGTTTCTTTTTATCACATCCATATATAATATATTTGATGAATATAAACTTTTTTAATGATTATGTAACATATATATTTCATTAATATCATTCTATAATTATAATTTATTTAATTATTAATACAAAATGACTTTGGTTGAAAAAAAAATTAGATTCTTTTTTTATAATCAACTGGTATATATTTTTATTCTAAAAAAAAGGAAAATGATTTTTTATTATAAAACTCATATTTGTATAAATTTTTTGATACTATCCATAACTGTTAATTACTATACTTCATAATATATTATTATATTAAATAATTATATTACAATAATACTCAATTTTTCTATAAATCTAGGTCTAATGTGGAACACAGGATATCAAAGTAACTATACATCGTGTGTTACCAAATCCATGAATATTGTTCTATATATCACAAGCTATGATGGTGTTATTTTTAGGGAAATATTATCATGTTGTCTTGTATTGTAGAATACTTCAATGAAATCAAATTATTTAAAATATATATCTCATAAATATATCAGGGTTTTAAATAAGTGATTAAGAATGTATAATATTCTATAACTACTTATGAGGTTATATTGGTTTGGGGTTTCTATATTTTATTGATGGAAATATTTGACCTAATTTTGGGAATGTGTTGGATGATTAAATTTATGGCCCACATCGACAGTTCTTAATTATAGGGTAGTATAACATAATGTTATGGCATTAACCATATCATTAAGAGAGGATGTTATAATAATTCAACTAGAAAATAACCTTTAATATAGGTGATAATGTCTATCTCTTCTAATTTGGCATCGATAACTCTATAATTATTGATTCAATTGAAAATAGTGAATTTTTTACCATCCTAGATCAATTTCCTGATGGCTTTCTGAATACATTCTTTGGATTCCACATGAAAGTGATGTGGTGTTTATGATTGTTCTCTTAAAAAGGAATAGTTGTATATCAATTCCATCATATTGGAATGACCAAACAAAATTGTGGGAATTTCAATTATAAGAAGAATATTTAGAATTAAAAGGCTTTGTTGGACCACAAATATCCTAAGGGGATGAACTACTTATTTTTATCTATAATACCAACTCATCACTTTGGATTTAAGTTTATTATAAACAATTAAATTACTTTAGGATATAGAATATATCTCGTTTACCCCCAAATTGAAGACTGTAATGATCAACTAATGTGTTCCATATGATTCGATAAAATAAATTTATGATCATGGTATAAAAAATCATGAGTTTATGGGTAAATTGAAAAGATATACTCATATTGACAATATGTTCATTATGAATACATGGTTATTCCCAAAAGTTATATGGTGTCACTAAAATAATTAATATAATTAATTAATATGATCATTAAATAGTATATTATATACTTTTTGATAGATATTGCAAGGATATTTTGATGTATTCTAGGAAAATGTATAGGTACGAACAAAACATGGTTTTAGCATTATTTAACATCCCTCCGCTCGCCATTGTCATGGAATGGCGGTGGGAAATTACCTAGAATTAGGTGACAACCCCATGACACCAAAGTCTAAGAATAAATTCCAAGGGCATTACAAATAGTAGGGAACAATATTACCTTTTAAAAAAAACCAAACAATGAATACAATATCAATAAAACCAAAAGTTTATTCGTGAGAAAAATGTTATACTACTCAATATAATCAAAATCATCCACTAAACCTTACCATACCAGAGTATACAAATGAATCTGAAACCAATATCAGCAAACAATAAAAACTCTATAATCAATGAATATAAAGACTTTACGAGACCATATCATAAAATAACTTCAAGCTCCATGATCAAATAATAAATATTTGTCCAAGCTGTCAGGATGCACTATAAGAACCAGATATTAAACACTACATAATCTTAAATTAAATGGATAATTCACATTGAGGATCACTTTCAGGTTATAGTTTTAGAGAATTAGGTCATAACATTTACATAACAACATGAGTATTACATGTATACTATTCTACTCAGTACCCATTTTTTCATAAAATAGAAACTCTTAATAAAATCAAATCTAGTTCCATGTTTTGGAAGGCATGCCTTTTCCTTGATCCCATCCTTTACCCATATTTATCTTTATGTCCATTGGAAAACATTTCACAAACGTGGGATGAGCATAAAAAGCTCATTAAGGGATATAAAATAAGGAATTAAAACGTTATACCATCAATAAATACAAAATAATGAAACCATACTTTTCAATCATAACACACCTCATGAAATCATATGATTTATGATCAACACATAGAAATCATAAATCATAAAAGTATCTTTTGGAATAAATAACAAACATACATTGTAGTTATCATAGATACAGAGGTAGTCACATTTGGAAGACCCATAACAGTATATTCCTTAAATCTCATAGTATAAACATTTATGTTTACCTATGCCACGTTACCTAATGGATTGGAGAGCTATCTCGGGCTCACCCACCCAAGGAATATCACGGAACCACCTTTATATGTAAAAAATTTCCAATAGCCACAACATATTCATAACCCATAAAAAACATATTGGAAAGATAACATTTCCACATTGCAATCATAATATATAATTTCAAAATATTCACAAAATCAAAGCTTTTATCAAACTATTTTCAAAACCATTTAAAATATTAAATAATTATATTTTGGAATCAATGATTCCCATAGCACTTTGAATCTTATAAATGAAATTTATATTTCAAAACATTCTTGTCCATATGAATAAGTTATTAAAACCATTTTTAAAACATGTACATTATTGTAAATGATTTACAATAATAAACATTTAAAACAATTAAAAACAATATTTTAGTTAAATAGTTTTTCACAAAATTTGAGACCCTAGAATACATATAATTGAGGAATAAAATTTAATCAGAAAATAAAAATATCATGAGTGTAATGTTATTCATGATATTAACTTCCAAATTAGATTATATACTCCATATAAGATTGGATTTGTGCTTGTCAACAATTAAGTCTCAATGGAAATGTAGATTGAGAGAAAATCCCTTATAAAGATGGTATCCTTAGATTATGGACAAATAAATTACATAATTATTTGTGAAAAATATAAATACACCCAATATAATTGCATATTATATTTAAAACAATAAGAGGTTATTAACATATATTCATAGCATGACATAATCAATAAGATTATGTTTAAACCAAAAATTGAAATTTGGTTAAGAAGTTTTCTTATAGAAATTCGACAGCCTAACGACGTCACTTGAAAATTTAAAAAATAATTAGATGAGATATAAAAGTATATATTATCACTAGGACATAATATTTACATAAATAATGATATTTAAGAACATATCCTATCATAAAAAGATTAAAATTAAAAGACATAACAAATAGATGTCTTTTAAAAAGAGGAGGGTGAAACGTTCTCCAACAGATGTGGTAACATACGAAAATTGCACTCCATGAAAGAAAGATAAAACAATGAATATGTAAATACCCATAAAATAAATTATGTTACACAAATTATACAATCATAGGTAGTACATCCAACACACAAAAGGAAATAGTGGCTAATATAGCAAGAATCTCACGGGAATAAAAAGTGAGATGAAAAACCCTTACCATGTTGTAATCAATCGATTCGTATGAGAAATGTTAATAAAAACCAAACTAATCACATAATACCATGAATATAAACATAATTATGATAATATATATCAAATGTAAGTACACAATACACCACATGAAATAAATAAGGGGTGAAAATGGAAATCTCGCAAAATTAAAAGTGAGAGAAGAAATCCCTTACCTCGTGCCCATCTTTACTTGTATGTTCCTTTTTCATCCTGAATAATAAAATTAAGTTTATATATACATGATTAATAACCTTTTGAATGATTATTATTAATTTTATATCACTTATTTCCTTGCAATGAATGTTAGTTAATTATTTGAGTTCATATCGAACATTTTGTTGATGTTTGGAATATGAGTTAAAAATGAACAAGTTATAATTAAATAATTTCCATGTAGTCAATACTCCATTATCTCTAGAGTGATATTAATGATTTAGATATCATATACTGGAAAAAAATCCAATATATATGTATTTGTAACAGTACATGACATTTGGAGATAAGAAATGAAATGCACCGTTCATTGAAAAGATAAGTCGTACATACGCGTGAACACTACTTTCATTTATATTTAAAATTTTAATGGAATTAAAAAATAATTATACATAGGTATATTATAATTACAGTATATTATCAAATATAATATCATTAACACCATCCTTTATACATCCCACATAAGGCACTAATGAGTCATATCACTTTGACGGGGTTGTAGTCAGCACTTCCTAAAATGAAATTATCACTTTTACCCATTAAAGAAACGATAAAAGTGTGAAATAAATGAATAATAAATAAGAATAAAGAAAAAAATAAAAATAATATATATCATATATAAATATAGTGCCATCATAATGGACACCATGAGAGGAGGTAGAAGTTGATTGAACAATCATTGTTTCGTGAGATGTTAGTTGGCCATCCACAGAAACAGTATGTTCTTCACCCAATAGATGGATGTGTGTGTACGTTTAGTTCAAATAAAACTAATGAAAACATCCTAGTATATTGAGTATACTAGTGTTGTAAAAAAATAAAATAATAGAAATATTAAGGTGGTTTGAGAAGTAAAATAAAACAAAATAACTTAAGAGAAGATGTTTCCTTTAAATCGGGTAACTCCTTTTGGTTTGAATAAAACAAGATTCTTGATGAATTTTCGTCCTAATGAAAGGATTCTAGGATGAATAGAGGAATATGGGGAGATTACCGGATCATAGGATTCACACAAAAAAGTCTTGAGAAGTGTGAGGAATGAGTTAGAAGTGTGGGATTTTTATAAGGGAGAGGAGGATCTCTTTAGGAATGTTTGAAAGACTATTTTTATTATAACCTCATATTTAGTTTCAAAAGGTCAAATATTCGTTAATATCAAAGATAAGATGAATCATGGTCCAAATAAAATATTCTAATAAGAATTGGACTGTTTTGGATATTTTTATAATATTTATAATCATGTTTATTTAAATCATTTATTAATGAGGTAAATACTGTATCATTATTGTGCCATAAATAATTTAATTTATTTGATGTCCAAAAATTATAGAAAAATTACCATGATATAGGAAATATTTTTATATTTCAAAGTAATATTAATAGTTGAATTTATATCTTATATAAACCCTTGTAAAAATTTATTTACTAAAAGATATTTGTTTATGTCATTTTTTTCATTACATTAAATTTTTTAATATAAAATGTCATTATTACTCCCATGTTGATCCATGGGGTCCCAAAATTAACCCAAAGATTCCCATGGTCGTCTATGTATCAGAAAATAGTATTAGGACATGTGTTAGGGTAATTTATTATTATAATAATATTATATTTTACCGTTATTATTTATTTTTACATTTTCAATCATAGTAAATAAAATATTTACTAAAGTAAATAATTAAAATGTATAAAAACAAAACAGAAATATTTAAAAAACATGGACCTACAGATTCCAAATTTTCAATGAATTTTTTCAAACTAAAAAGACAATAGCTTCCGAAATTTATTTATAATTAATTCATGTTGTTAAAACAAATTTTGTGTTTTTATGAAACATTAACTATCAAAAGATTGACACTTGTTTATGTCCAATTTTAAAATGAAATTACTTCCAATTACCAAAATTAGATTATATGGTAAAAATATATTCTAATTAATTTTTAAAACCAATTAAAAATATAATATAACCATATAAATAAATTAGATTAAAAGGAACATTTTAATTGAAATACAGTATTTTTCACAATTCAATAATAATTGAACATTATTAGAAAAATACCAAAATTTCATCCAAAGTAAATTTTTGAGTCCCAATTCTAAAGAAGAATTTTATTTTGTCTAATTAAACATATAAAAGTATTAAAAACAAGATTTTAAGAGGGTTCTCCATTAAAAGGTGGTAAATCGACCTTTTAATGAATATTATAGTATTTATGCATAAAATCGAATTTTGTAATAATTTTATGCCTCTATTTTTTTTTGTATAAATGTATAATTTTTTTAAAAACATGTATAATAATATTGTAGTTAGTTCTATTCATTCCTACCATTACAACGGCTAGGAACTAACTACAATTTAAAATAATAATAATATATTATTAGTGTGCACCGTAAGATATCCGAGAAACCCATTGTTGCGTATCGAGTACGTCGTCGAATGTAGTGTCCCCTTTAAAGTAGAATTAATATTTAATTCACAAATATTAATAAACATATAAAAATTCATGTTATTTATTTACATGTGATGATATATCCTTCCCCCCTTTGGGGAATTGCGTCCTTGCAATTTTAAAACTAGGATTGGAAATTTCATTAAAAGTCCCACATCGAAAAAGAGTTAGTAAAACTATCACATTAATAGAATGAAAGGGAAGTACAAAGGTCACCATAGTTAACCCATAATCAGATTCCATGTAGGATAACATGTATATGGAAGAGAGAATAAATGGTCATGTTATGATGGAGAGTGATAGAAATCATGATTAAGAGAATGTTATCCACCAGAAAGTAACAAACTTATGATGTGTTAAATGGTCTTTTATTTCCCAATAGGAAAAGTAAACCAACAACGTTTTTGTTTTATGTTCCATTTCATGATTTTTAGTAATTCATTTACTTCATAGAATTAGAACATAATGAAATATACTTACGTTGAAGTATAGTTTCATCATTTATAATTTTTTTACCAAAAAATTAACCTTTTCTCTAAACAATGAGCATTCAAAAAAACTTGGTATCTTCAAAAGCACAAGAATCGTATTCTATAAAATCACATAATCCAAAAAAGAATAATTATATATTTCACATGTCATTAAAGATCGACTAAAACCAAAATGGTTAGTACGAGATCATATAATCCCCAAAAAGGATAATCCCTTATAAAAATAAATACTACTATTAATCTCCAAAATTCAACAAAAAGTACCCAATGTTATCGAAAGACCCTTCAATACACAATTCTCCTTCAAATTATACAAAATAATATAAACTATGATTGAAACCCAAAACTCAGAAGGATTTAATCACATAGTCTTCCACAATTAATCTTTACATTTATCTCAAAATATTATCAACTACTGTTATAGTCACATACTAAAGTGTAATTAGCCTAATCACATATTCTCTATGGTAGGTTAATTATTTTCCAGAAATAACACAAATCACTATATTTACACAATAAATACACGGATTCTTATAAAACATTTAAACCATTCTTCCACAATTGAAATCCTATAGTATTTTATTTTCATTAGGCATATAGTATTCCAAAAGAGAAAACATATTCCAAAATAACATTTAACATTTAATCACCAAATCAATTTTCTATACAATGGATATCTATTTTATTAAACATAAGTTCCCAAAATCAACTTATTATTGATCCATAAAGGCATTACCTAAAAAGGGTAACTCATACTTATTAGGTACTTCACGTAGGCTAGTGGTAGGCGATAAAACCCTGTCTCACATTGGTTTTGTGTTCGATTCCCACAGCATTGTCTGACACGATGGGTTGTCACACGGTCTGCCTGTTGCCCTTTTTATAAAACAAAAAAATAACCCTAACATGTTTTAACCTCAATGGTTTCCTTATACCACTCATTTTCATCCCAATTCATTATGATCTAAACATCTTAATTCTTAAAGCCTTATATATATAGTCATTTTTTTTATTTCACCACCATATGAAAAAATAAAATGATCACAAAAAAAACATCATACATTGATCATGGTGTCCACTTGGTTTCATTGCTATTTTGTTCACACAGGTAGACGGTCCATGCATCGCAATAATGATTTAGAGATCCTTCAAAAACTTTTTCTTCCTTCATTCAAATTAACCTTGTACAAATTGGTTCATATGGGTGTTCACAGAAAAATAGTTTGGGAAAATAATAATGGATGACATACAATTTCAAAACATCTGATAAAACATGATTTTTATAAAACTATCTGACTGATTTTGAGTTAAAACTTTCAATTACTGATTTTTTTAAAATACCATAAGTATGTGTTGAGATACCATATTTTAAGATCAAATAAGAATATGTTGTGCAGGGGTCTCCTTCTTTTTCACCTTTTTTAAAATCATAAAATTCTTCAAAATCTAGTCATAAGGTAAAATATTTGAAAATTCCTTGAAAAATTTAACATTTTTGAAAATATGAGAATATTGTAAAAATATGATTTGATTAAATACAACCCATGACCCCCGATGATATCATGGTATATTGGAGGTGTTTGATATCTCAAACAATTTCATGCATGGAGTTGTATGTTAGAAAATGTTTCACAATCATCCGAACTTGACTTTGATATAATTATTGCAAGCTAGTCATTAGGAAGAGATAGGAATGTCATTTGATATCTCCCACCTTCCATTTATAGCATACATTCCTTGATCTAGAAAATGTGATAAAACAAGGATTTAACTAATATAATAGACATAGGGACTAACCATGTGTTTAACGAAAACTACTAGTCCCGAATGTTTTCCAAACCAACCTTTGATACTTACTGCAAGGACATGGCCTTAAACAATACATAATCTTGAATTAAATGGATAATTCAAATTGAGGATCTTTATCGGTTTAGAGTTTTAGAGAATTAGGTTTTAACATTTACATAACAACCTGAATATTATATGTAGACAGTTATACACAGTATCCATTTTTTCATAAAACAAAAACTCTTAAAATATGTCATGTCTAGTTCCATGTATTAGACAAAATGACTTTTTCTTGATCCCATCCTTTACCATTATTTATATTTATGTACTATGGAAAACATTTCAAAAAATTGTGATGAGCTTAAAATGATCAGTAATGGATATAATATAATAAATGAAAACATTACCCCATCAATAAGTACAAAACAATGAAACCATACTTTTCAATCCTATCATACCTTATGAAATCATAAGATTTATGAACAACACGTAGCAGTCATAAATCAGAAAGGTAACTTATGGAAGAAATAACATACATAAATAATAACTATCACAACTATAGAGGGAGTCACATTTTTAATACCCATCACAGTATATTCCGTAAATCTCTCAGCAAAAACATTAACGTTTACATCCGTCATGTTACCCAATGCATTGGAGAGCTATCTCGGGCTCTCCCGCCCTAGGTTTATCACTAAACCACCCGTATGCATAAACAATGACCAATATCCACAATATATTCATAACCCATAAAAACATAATTTAAAGTTAACATTTCAACATTTCAAACATAATATATAATTTCTAAATATTCACATAATCAATGCTTTTATCAAACAATTTTCAAAACCATTTAAAATATTAAATGAAGTTATTTTTGAATCAAAGTGTCACATACCACATTAAAGATTTTGGAAGAAATTTCAATTTCAAAACATTCATGTCCATATAAATAAATCCCTAAAACCCATTTTTAAAACATGCACATTAATTTGAAACATTTATAATAATAAACATTTAAACCATTTAAAACATTTAAAAATGACATTTTAGTTAAAGATTTTTTAACAAAATGAGAGACCCTAGAATACAAATAATTGATGAAAAAAAATTTAATCAGAACATAATAATATCATGAGAGTAAAGGTATTCATGATATAATATGCCAAAAGATAGTATATACACCATATAAGAGTGGATTGGTGCTTATCAAAAATGATGTCTCAATAGAAATATAGATTGAGATGAAATCCCTTGTAAAGATGGTATCTTTAGATTAAGGATAAATCAATTACATAATTTTGTGTTAAAAATCTAAATACAACCAATATAAGTTTATATTATGTTTAAAACAATAAGAGGTTATTCACGAATATTCATATCATGACATAATCCAGAAGTAGATGTTTAACCCAAAAAATGATATTGGGTTAAGAATTTTTCTTATAGAAATTCGACATTCTAACGACGCATCTTTAAAATTCATAAAAGAAGTTGATGAGAGAGAAAAAGATATCTCATCAGTTGGAAATAAAATTTAAATCAATAAGGATATAGAATAACATATCTCAACATAAATAGATGTACATTTAAAGACTTAACCAAAAATAGTCTTTTCAAAAGAGGAGGACGAAAGGTTCCCTTAAAGATTTGGTAACTTATGAAATAGGAAACCAATGAAAGAAAGATCAGAAAATGAATATGTAAATACACATAAATTAAATTATATTACACAAATAATACAATCATGGGAAGTACATCCACCACTGAAAAGGGAATAGTGGCTAATATAGCATGTATCTCATTGGAATAAAAAGTGAGATTAAAAACCCTTACCACATTGTGATCAATGGAGTCATATGAGAAGAGTTAATAACCACCAAATGAATCAAAAAATATCAGGAATATAAATATAATCATGATAATATATATAATATGGCAGTATACAATACACCACATGCAATAAATAAGTGGTGAACAATGGAAATCTCTTAGAATTAAATGTTAGATAAGAAATCCCTTACCACGTTTCCAAATTGACTCGTATGTTTCTTGTTCTTCCTGAATAATAAAATTAAGTTAATTTTAACTTGATTCATAACATTTTAAGTGTTTATTATAAAATTTATATCACTTATTACCTTTCAATAACAGTTAGTTGATTAGTATATTTCATATTGGACATTTTTTCGATGTTCGGAATGTGAGTTAAAAATGAACTTGTTATTATTACAGTTTGTCCTTGGGGTCAATAAACCCTTATATCCAAAATGATATTAATTATGTAGATATCATATAAATCATATATATTCAGTATATATATGTTTTTATAATAGTACATGGCATTTGGAGAGAAGAAATGAAATGCACCGTTCATGGAGACGGTAAGCCGTATGTACGAATGAACACTACTTTGATTTTTATTTCAAACATTAATGGAATTAAAAAAAATATACATAGGTATATTATAATTACAGTATAATATCATATATAATATCATTAACTCAATCCTTTATAAATCCTACATAAGTCATTAACAAGTCATATCACTTTCTAGTGGCGATAGTCCGCACTTCCTAAAATGAAATTATCTTGTTTACCCATTATGGAAAAAAATGATATAAATGAAAAATACATAATCATAGAGAAAAAGATAAACATAATATATATCATATATAAATACATTTCCATCATAATGTCCCCCATGGGAGGTGGTAGGAGTTAATTGAATAATCATCGTTTCGTGAGGCGTTAGTTTTCCATCCACAGAAATAGAATGTTCATCACCCCTTAGATGGAGGTATGTGTAAGTTTATTTAAAATACTTCTCATAAGAACATCCTATTATATTTGGGATACTTGTGTTGTTATAAAATAAAATAATAGACAGATTTTAGGGTGTTGTAGAAGTAAAATTAAACAACAGAACTTAAGAGAAGACGTAACCTTTAAATCAGGTAACTCCCTTTGGTTTGAACCAAAAGAGATTCTTGAAGTGTATTCTGACTAAGGTAAGGCTTCTAGGATGAAGATATGAATCATGGGAGCTTATTAGAACATAGTTTGCACGATCTAATGGCTTTATACGTCTGAGGAATGAGTTTGATGTGAGGGCTTTTTATAAGGGAGAGGAGGGGATCTTTAGGAATGTTTGAAACTATTATTTTATTGCAACCTCCTGTTCGGTTTCAAAAAGACAAATATTCTTTAAAATCAAAGTTAATATGACTCATGGACGAAATAAAATATTAAAATAAGAATTTAAATATTTTTTGATATTGTTTTAATATTTATAATCTTTTTTATTTAAATCATTTATTAAAGAGGTTAATATTGTATTTTTAATGTGTCGTAAATAATTTAATTTTTTTGATGTCCAAAAATTATTAGAAAATACCATGATGTAGAAAATATTTTAATCTTTCCAAAGAAAATTTATATTTTAATATATATCTTATATAATCCCATGTAAAAATTTATTTACTATAAGATATTTGTTTATGACATTTTTGTCTTTAATTTAAATTATTTAATATAAAATGTCATTATTACTCCCATGTTGATTCATGGGGTCCCAAATTCAACCCATGGATTCCCATGGTCGGATATGTATCATCCAATAGGATTATAACACATGTTAGGGTAATTTAATATTATTATAATACTATATTTTACCCTTATTTATTATTTTTACATTTTTTAATCATGGTAAATAAAATATTCACTGAAGTAAATATTTAAAATGTATAAAAATAAAAGTAACCTATTTAATCAATTTGGAAGTACTGATTACAAATATGGAATCCATTTTTCCAAATTCAAAACACAAAATTGGTATAAATTAATATAAAATGAATTCCCACAGTTAAAACAAATAGCGTGTTTTTATGAAATATTAACTATAAAAAAAATTGACAATTGTTTATGTCCAATTTAGAAATAAAATTACTCACAATGACCAAAATTAGATTAAATGGTAAATATATATTCTAATTACTCTTTAAAACAAGTTAAAAAAATATAGACATATAAATAAATTATATTAAAAGGAAATTTTGAATTAAAATACAATATTTTTCACAATTCATTATAAATTATCTTTATTAGAAAAATACCAAAATTTCATCCATAGTAAACTTTGGTGTCCCAATTCTAAAGAATAGTATTATTCTGTCTAATATATCATATAAAAGTGTTAAAAATAAGATTTAATGAGGGTTTCCTTTTAAAAGGCGTTAAATCGATCTTTTAGTGAATATTAGAATATTTATTCTTAAAATTGAATTCTATAAATATTTTAAGCCTGTAACTTTTGTTGGATAAATGTTAAAATATTCAAAAAACATGTATAATAATGTTTCAGTTAATTATATTCATTACCTCTTATAGAATGGCTAGTCCCTTACTACCATTTAACATAATAAAATTATATTATTATTGTACAACATAAGATTTCAAAGAAACCCATTGTTGTGTATCGGGTACGCCGTCGAACATAGTGTCCCCTTTAAAGTTGAATTAATATTTAATTCACAAATATTAATAAATATGAATATTTTCATTTTCTTTATTTACTTTCAATGCTACAGGAACCAATTAAGAAATGAGATACATTTCATTTCTCTATGTCTCGATATATGAAATATAAAAATTCATAAAAGTTCCCTTGAAGGGTGTGTGTGTAAAACTCAGTATATTTCCCCAAATAACATCCACACTCAGAACAATAGATTAGAACTTATTAGAATATTAATATAAAATAATTTACCTCAAAAACATTAGAATGATTATATAAATAAAAATCACTTTATTGAAATCATCTTTTCAAACCAAAATATTTTATCTAAAACAAAACCATTTACAAGGAAATCATCCAAACAATTCATATAAACCGATTATCAATCCATTAGAATTCCCATTACGTGGTTCCAAAATTCCACACAACCAAACATGCATGTTTAGATTATTGTTTCATACTCATTGAGCGGTCTCTAATTTATATATCAATTTATCATAAGGAAACTATATATCATGTTCATGAATAGAACACACCGCTTTATAGGGTCGCATCAATGAAAAAAACAGTCACTAACAAAGTATTATAAATTAAATTCCAAAATATTATTTATATATATTTCAATAAAGAGGTTATGTTATTGAAAATCATTCTATAAAAAATTTCATTTAATTAACAACAAACAGTATTCTAAGTTATCATTTACAAATGAAGATATAATTCACTTTTCTCAACAACCAAATCCCCTAATATTCCAACCCATCAATAAAATGCGGTTTTATCAAGATTTTACCATAAATTTCACAATAAAAATCAACCAATTCAAAAAATTTGAAACCAAACCATCAAGATCTAATAAGATGATTTTATAGTGAATCAACATATGCCATGAACATAGGAATAAATGTAAAACAAACAATAACTTCAACAAAAAATTATTGAAACTCCAAAAACACAATTTATATCATATCCCTGGTAACTAAAACAACCATATATCATCATTATTAGAAGAAACCAACATTTATATATCACCAAAAGAATAGAATAAATAATCCAAGAGAGGGAAGTGGAATATATCTATGATAATAAATACAAAAAAAGACTTACCATAAAATCCCACATTCAAAGAACAAGGATTTTCAAAAATATCCCCCTCAGATTAAATTAAAGGGTATTTACATCCTATTAGGGAACAAAAAAAATGAGTTAGGGTTGATGTAATTGAAAAATGAGGGTTTATGATGAAAACCATGTTAAATCAACAAAATATCGATCTCAATTTTATGTTTTCATGGTTTATGCAGACTCTTTGAAAATCCATTCACAATGTGTGAACCAACCACTACCTAAAACAACCTTCACATTGTTGTCTAAACCCATTAGACAGACCATAACACAACCATGGATTTATTCTATCTATTGCATGCATAGTTACTTTTGGGTGGTCACATGGTTTTTCAAAATTTTTATCTAACATAAAGCCCACTATTTCCCATTACATGGTTTCCTAGAGGTGTCTAATGGTTTCTGCTATGAATTATCAATATTTTCACCACCATAAAATCCCAAAAAAACATATTGAAACATTTCCAAAACCACCAAAAAATTATCAAATTACATAACTAACTTTAAAAATTAAATAAATATTTAATTACATAAAAATGGTGGTGATATATTATCCACCCATTAGCATTGACATCAAAATAAAGTAGAAAACCACCACTTCCTTGAATGACTTTGGGACACTACACCACCATTTCATTTTCTTATATACATGCTTCTCTTTAAATCTGGAATTGTTTCCTAAAAACCCACACTATATCGAGGCATTTCCCACTCAAGACATTCCTTTTTCTGTCCAAAATCTATATCAGCATATGAACCAATGGAGCATCCATCTCTATGTCAATATGATCCCATAAAGTAATATGATCAAGACAAATATTATACCTTTTAAAAGTAGATATATGAAACACATTTCATACTAAACTAAACAATGATGGAACTACTAACCAATATTCCATTTCCCCAACATATTTATGTTTCTCAAAATTGCCTATGTATTTTGGAGATAACGTGTCCTTCTCTACAAAACCAAAATTTACCGGACATTATGATATTTTAATGAAAAAATTATTACTCACATTGAATGATAATGACCCTCTTTGATGATCCACATAATATTTCTGAATCCTCGGATTAATCTCCATCATCCTCCTGATCAACTGAATCTTCTCTATTTTCTCTTGTACAAGGATTGGTGCAACCAGTGAATTCTCATCACATTCCTACCAACAATTTGGAGAATGACATTGAAAATGATACAATTCTTCCAAATGATCCATATTCATTGACTCATGATAACTATTTTCATAATTTTACTCTAATAAATGATCATTCTCCTCCCATTATTTACAGAAATGCATTACACAAACCATGTATGAGTTTAAAAGTATTTTACTTATGTTCATATTTTCCATCAATTTGAGGATGATACACTGAGATCATGCTCTTCTGAGACCAAATGAATTGCTGTAAAAATTTCCCAAAATGTGATGTAATCCTTAGTTCTTAGTATGATACTCTCAAAAATAGTATTTCATGACACTTTTCCAATTATCAGATATCGATTATTGAAAATTGACCTACCATATGAGATTAATGAATATTTATTATATAGGGAATCATTATGAACTGATCCACTATCACCTATATGAAATCATGTTTCTAAAATAGCATTGGGATTCCTGTGAAAAAAATCCATCGCTATCTACTCCCATTTAATAAAAGTTATTAAACACTGCAATATAACATTTGTTCACTGGATTTCTTCATAAAATTTCTAAAATGTGAGGCATCTCAAAATAAACTCATCATATTTTCTTTTGATGTGAACTAAAAAACATTTGAATTCATATCCATTACCAAAATATTTATTCCAGGATGAAGAACCCATATAAACTAATGGTAATCATTATTTTGTCTTCCTTGAGAATCCAATGGTAGGACCATCCAATCTCTAATCCATAAAAGTATATTCCCTTATAGATTAAATCCATCAATGAACTCCCAAACATTGAGTTTAGACATATGAAAAACACATTATTTTTGGTATTTCTATATATAATTTTCCATCTCAACATAACTAGGAACAAAAGAAAATATATTTAATACTGAAACACTTCCTCGGTCATTAAAATTCTTATGCATTTCATCTATCATTGACATAATCATCCTCTTATATAAATCTTCTTTTTTCAAAATAACTATATTACATCTTACTTGATTCTTCTGACCCATTATTTCATTTACCCACAATACTCTTCAAGAAAATGTTAATAATATTGAGATTATACATTCTTATTCATATATTGGTTTAAATATATTTTTTTGGAAATTTATTTCATAATATTATGATCCGTAAGAATCCTAAATATATCCTTGAAGAGGTAATGAAACCAATTCTTAAAATAATGGACTACACAATCTAATTCCAAATTTAGGTTTTTTTCTTGTTAAAATAATACATTAATGATCCATACATAAAATATGATCTCCTTGAATGAGATACCATCCCAACCCAAATCCCAAAGCATCACTATACACCATCTAACCTTGCTCAGATTTTAAAAAACCAAGATCAGTGATAATGTATGAAGATCATTAATATATTTCGAAGACATATAACATTATTCATTTCAATGGAAGGGAACGTTATTCCTTATCAAAACTATGATATGTGAATAAAATTGTTAAATTTATGAAAAATAACATCAATAATAACAATATATGGAAAGGAATCAATGTATCTCAAAGATATTATTTGGTGTTTTAAATGATATCACAACATCTATCTCTTATGAAACCACAAAGACACCCTTCTAAGAGAATAAATGGCGAGTAAACATAACTCTCATATTATAATATCAAAAATTAATAATTTTTATTACAATATATGATCCTATAGGATTACCATCACTATATCCAAGTGGTTTTCATGCTCATCCCTAGTCCTTAAAACACCAATATTTAATCCATAAACACCGCCATAATAGAATCCAAATATCATTGAAATACATAATTCATGAAATTTATAAAGACAACTAGCGAATTTATAATAATTCAATGAATATCCACATACATTTAATGTAACTATCTAATCTTGAATGATGTATTTAGAATATCATCCTTCCAAACCCAAAATTGGTGATATCCTGACCGCATGTCAATATTAGAGAACTGCAACAATAGCACCAAGTATGCTCCATATGGGTGTTCCACAAAATATAACTATTTTTGAGACTCATATTTTCAATTAATACATCGTCTACATACCATGCGATGTGTCATGAACACCCAGATGTGGATAACTGCAACAATAGCACTAAATATGCTCCATTTGGGTGATGTTGTATAATTTTCATAGTTGTGATATAAAATCTCACTTCATCCAACTACTCAAATAAAATTTAAAAAATCTAGGTTTACCCGTCAGTTTTGGTGGAATATTCAACAATCCATCCATCTGATTTTGATCCATTCTACTACCATCAAAATAGGTGTTATTATTTTTCTTATTTCCTACATTAGAGGTCCAATCATTTTCTATCTGTAAAAACATGCTTCGTCAACACATATTTTCCAAGATTCCTTCTTTTCTAATAAAACTCTACTGACTATCTCTATATAATCAATTATACAATGAATATAAATATTTGATCGAATTTCATACCTTATAGAAGATTCAAAAAATTGTGTTCCTTAAAGGACATACTAAAAACAAAATCATGCATATAGCGGACTAAATTCATAAATTTATCCATATATTCTATAACCATAATATTAATCTAATTGAATATGAAATAATTCATAATTATTGAAATTATTAATGTGGGAGGATATAGTTCCTTGTGGAATAAATACTAAAAATCCTACCTTCAATTTGTTTGCCTAATTTATCCTAAACTACTAAAACCAACCAATAGGTTTCAATAACTTCAAGAATTTTATACTAGAAACTTTAATTTTAATTCTACTTCTATTCCTTTGAAATCAAATATTCCATTCATCATTTTCAATCTCACAACTTCTTTATATGGTTCCTAACCACCCCAAAATATGGGTGGATTCTACATCAATAATTGAACGGAATTATGCACTATAATTGGTTCAACCCATTGGTTCACCATATCAACATCTAGAATAGTATTTATTATAATCTAAACTACCTATTGCTTCACATATTGTTTAGGTGAAACTACATTCTCATTAGCCTATTGTAGTTGGATTTATTTGTGCCTATAAGGAGTCATTTCTGAAACAAAACAATACTCCATAAGTATCACTCTCTACAAATTAATGCCTTGTAAATTTAAATTTACCATATCAAAAATATCACAATATGGATTTCCAAAAAATAACATTTTCCAATTTGATCCCATTTTTTAAAATCCCATCATTACCCTTGAAAATATTAATTTTTTTAAATTCCTCTACAAGCCATTTTTGAAATCTCACATTTGATAAAAAATAATGTAATTTTAATAAATCAACTCTTTTATATCATGTCATAAATCATTATTGAAAATGAAATGTGAACTCAATTTTGAATGATATTATTATCAATTCATGGCATGATCTTCTAATCTATGAAACCCATGATGATGGGTTGAAACTTGTATATGTATCCAAAAAATAAATGTAACCAACGCCATGGTAATTTGAGGTTCAACATAAAGTGGTTATTTATGCCTCTTTACCCTTTACATTTCATTTTCTACAAATACTTCCCCTTTCTACCAACAAAACTCAAGGACAAATGAAGAATTATTTTCCAACTCCATGACTAAAAAAATACAATATTCATAAAATGGAAGACACAACAATGAAGAATATTTCCATTTTTAGAATCTCACCCCTCCCCACTATCTTTAAAAAATGGTGAGACATTATTTTCCCTTATATGACATCCCAAATATACCATAGGGTGAGAATAATTTATGAGGTTTTCATAAATAGTTGGGGGATGATATTAACAATGAAAAAACCACCAAAAAAAGAATACAATAACCAAAATAACTTTTCATTATGATTGATTAAAATGAATTATGATTCAATGTATATCAAACCAACCACTATACAGAACCATATTTTAGTATAAATTTGAATCTAAAACGAATATTATAATTCAATTTAGAATACATAACCAACAAAACTCAAAGTCTCAGAGACATCAACTATGCAACTCCAGACAAGATTCAAAGTCCATATCTACAATCCATGTCCAAGATATCATAATGAAACATTATGAAATTAAATACCACTCATTTTGCACATTATTTAGATATAACATATAAAAACATAAAAAAATTTCCAAATAGGAGTTTAGTGTAATACTATGTAGGTTCTCCACATACGACTTCTCTACTCATGCCACTAGGATAGAACAAGTTAGCATATTTATATAAAAAAAATCATGTAAATTTTTTTTATAGATTATATCAAATAAAAAAAATTATAATAAAATTAGTTTTCATACCAATTTTTTCTTCCAAACCAAAACATTTACCAGCAAAAAACCGAACAATTCCTTTAGTCAATTTTCAATCGATTGGAATACCCATTACATAGATCCATACATCCACCAGCCCACACATGAATTTCTATGTGATTGTTCCATACTGAGGAGTGGAATATCTAAAAACTTCCAAGTCATCATAATATAACCATATAGTAAGATCACTAATGAAACATGTCCCATATACATGGTCGTGTAAATGAAAATGACCATTTTACAAAAATGTATGCCAAATGAAATACCAAATGAATCATTTTATGACATTTCAATAAAAATTTATTTTATTGACAATAATTATATCCAACTATTTCCATGAATCAACATCATGTGATTTATTAAAACATAATTTTAATGTCATGAAACAAATAATCATTCACAGAAAATAGTTTTCATAATTTTCAAATCCATCACTAAAGAGGGTTTCTAGCATTTTATTAAAATTAATTTGACAATAAATTTCCTGAAATTAAAAAAATTCAAAACCAATACATAATTTTCTAATATATGGATTCAATGGAGAATCTAATTACCTCAAAAACATAGTTGAAAAAAAACAATATCACTGATTCTAATATAGATCTAGATTAGAACTCCAAAAACCAACTGTATAGCATGTTCCCTAACATCAACACAATCATATCTCATCATTATTTTCAATAACATAGATATATATATCCCTATATAATTATATATATGAATCCAATAGAGGTAATAAGAATTTATTTAAGTAAATCATGCAAGTATAGTGATTTACCAATGAATTCTTCTATTAATGTAGTATTATTTTCCAAGAGAAAACTATCATATCAAGTGGAAGGTTCTCCAAAGAATTTTCGATAGGAGTAAAACTATGATATAACAATAATTTTCCCAATATACATATCATTTAGGGATACTCAATGTTCTCCATATGGTTTAGGACATAATTTTCACCTACATAGAACCCATGGTCTCCCATTGCATAATTTTTTTTGATTTTTTACATAGTTTCTACATACTACACTCAAACCATTAACATTCAAAAAATCTAAAAATTCATTCCAAAACTCATCCATAACCTCAATAATATAAACAATTTAAATTAAACTCTTAAAAAATTTATTAAAGTGTTAATTAATTGGAACTATGGATGCTACATTTTGGGAATCTATTGAGAACATTTTCTTTTATGCTAATCATTAAAAGTGTTAATTTTAGATACAAGATCTTGTTTTTTGGCCACATATCTTTTTTAAATAGGTGTATTGATAAATCATTAAATTATTGAATTATTTTATCTCTTGGATACCACTGAAGAATATTATTGAGATACAAAGCTTCCTCACCTTATAAGGACATTACAATTAATTTTTTAGTTAATTTTTCATAATTTTACACACCAATTAAATATTTTATAGGGAAAGGTTTTCCTTTATAATACAGTGATTCTTTAAAAAAATATTTCTTATAGAATAATGTTCTCCTTACATCATCACCCATTATAAAAATAATTGAATCGGGATAAGGATACACTATAAACAGTAATGCATTTGGATCTACTTTGGTATGTATTTTAATATAGTGATATCATGTTGTAGGTTGTAAATCCTGATGAATATCAGTGAATGATAATAATTATCCAATAAATTATTTATAAATAT
This sequence comes from Viscum album, assembly GCA_963277665.1. Taxonomy (NCBI): domain Eukaryota; kingdom Viridiplantae; phylum Streptophyta; class Magnoliopsida; order Santalales; family Viscaceae; genus Viscum; species Viscum album. The sequence goes on along the minus strand of OY728163.1, from coordinate 1,004,058,692 downwards.
TATTTGTATTTATTTCAATGAATTCATGGGATAATTACCTTTTGTAGGGATATTCACTATGATCACTAATCATAAAACATTAAAACACATTTTCTCACCAATAAATTTAAATATATGGTAATGATGATGGATAACATATCTCATATGTTTGACTCTGACATGAGTTTTAAACTCAAAAAATTGAACTATATTTCTGGGGTGTGTATTATAATGTTATATAATCAATTACGAAAATATGATATAGGTTAGCGGTAGTTGATGATGTTCATAGAAGATATGCATATTGATTAAGGAGAGAAAATATTTCTATAAATATATTCTCAAATGATTAACCATGTGGTTGAAACTAAAATATGGGTATACCATTTATGACTTGATGCTATAATTGAGTTCAATGTTTTTTTAGAGATCAGATCATTTTACCTCTTGACTAATATAAAAAACATCTTCCTTTATACAATAATTCAGGATGAGATGTTAATCCTGACCTTCAAAATATGTATAAGGAATTGAGAACAATGTTTTTGTTTTCAGACATCGTGAAGAATGTGGTTGAGTTTCTGATGAGTCACCTCACAAGTCTTCTAGTCAAGGTAGACAACCAACATCCATTTGGAATATTGTAATCATTACATTCACTCACATTGAAATGGGATTACAGAACACTGTATTTTGTCACATGTCCACCAATAATTATTTGAGGAAAAAACCCAAAGTGGGGGATTTTCGATTGGCTCACGAATTCTTCTCAATTCATCCATATTTTTTAATCCAATTTGGTGGATTTTATATAAAAAATATATGGGAATTTTTTATGTTTCAGGGAATCGTATTTTCAAGTATATATTTCCAAGACCCCAAATTTAAATCAAATTTTTTGATGTCATTAAATTAATCCCTTGAAACCATATTGTCCCAAAAAATAGCTTATCATCCCCAAAAAGTGTTTAAATTAAAATATACAACTCTATCATTAGAAAACATGATTTTTTATTTTTACATCAAATTTGGAGGATCCTTGGAGGAGCACATAATAGAAGAGGATTTATTATATAGTTAAATTTATCAAGTCTTGATACATATGTATATTTTCATTTATTTTTAGTCTTTATTACTTCATTATCATAATTGTTTTTAGATACTATTTATCCTTTACATATCCATTCTAGAATTGTATATTAGATGACACATAAAATTAATTTGATTGAAAAGATTTTGGTTATTTCATTGAGTTTTTAAAAATCATATGAAGACCACAATATTTGATCATTTTTATTTGAGATGGGTGATCATTATTTCAAGAGAATCTATTTAATTCATGGTCATCAACGTTTTTGAATGAAATGAATTTCATATACTATGTACAATACCCATTCTAAATGAATTGAAATAATTGGCGATGTCGCATATTATTTTGATTTGACACAAATATTTAGTTATGTGGAATGTGTATTTTATGTATCATAGTTTAAGAACTACCAACCTGATTTTTAAATTGTGATTTAATGAGAACATATTGATATTGAGCAAGATGGTATTTTGATTCATGTGAGAACCCAATATTTTGATCAGAAAGTGAAATTTATGCATGGGTAAAGATTTAGTTTGGTAATGGTTAACTGAAACCATGATCAGATTTAGGAATAATTAATGTAACATGAAATGGAAAGGTGGGTGTAGTGGACACAACACCACTAAAACAATGTTCTCCAACATTATGATCATGTAAATTCCAATATTTTGAAGACTGAAATAACCCTAGTTGTATTTACACTACCCATATATTTTTTATCTTTACGTTAGATAATAAATGGGGGTTTTATTTGATTTTGGATTTTTTTAGTATTTAGAAGGTGTTTCTAGACATTCACAATTTGTTCATTTATATATGAATTTTTTTACTATCTTAAAGAAATCATGAAATATAGTTTTTGGAGTCATTGGGGTAGATAATGGTAAGAGCACGGTTAGACCAAACAATCTGCATGCCTAGATAAATAGTGTGAACGTAGAGATTGGTGAAATGCATGGTTTGGGGTATAGGCTGGAAAACCAGGTTGAACAACCATTCGAGTGAATGCAATTGATATAGAAGAATTACCCTATGGGATCATGGTATTTCAAACCATGTTGAACATTCATGAATCTTCCTTGGTGTCTTCCAATAGGACAAAAACAATTAGAACACTATTTGAAAAATCATGTTGTACATCCATGAAAAAAGAAGTTAATTCTCAAAAACCTATGTATTATCAATGATTATGGCCCAAAAATGATGATTCGTCTCTTTTATTCCCAATATATCAAACTACTCTAAGTATCTAGGCTCCCTTTTTAATCCATTTTGTCCAACAAGTTACATAAATAGTTTAATGTTTGTTGGTATTTCAAAATAATATATAAATCTCAATTTCCACACAATATCATTATCTGCTCTAATATCCTCTCACTACAATAAACATATTTATTCTATTGTGGATATATATTTTTCTTTTTATTTATATTTTGAATTTAACTTTTTATATCTATTGAAGGGAAGAGGACTCATGTTTACATCAGTAGGATTCATGTGCCATTCTTCATTTTTATCCATATTTTTTAAGATGGTGGTTCTACATTATTAAAATTATTATATAACATGAATAAATTTTTTTAAACTCACTTACCTTTGATTATTTTATAAAATACGCTGGCATTTTATCAAAAACCCTTATTTTCAAATGTTGTACATAATTTTTTTGATAACATACATGAATGAAAATGGATTTCAAAAAGAAAATCATTTTATAGTAAAATATAAAATGTGATGTTTTTGTCCATTCATTTTCACATGGATAGTCATGGTCAAATTTTTCACTATATAAAGGTTATTGTGGGACAAATAATTGTCAAAATTCCCTCCAAAAACATGAATGTAGTGCGTCTGATAATGGGGTTATCTAGTAATAACATAATGACAAGATAACTAACTAATTATGGGTATAGGTAGGTATATGGTTTCATTTATATGTTTTGTGTGTGTGTGTGTGAATATGCTATGATTAATAAATGTATTTAAAAAAAGATTGAAACCCTTGTTTAATGAGCTTCGTATATAAAACATGTTTAACTCATTCTAATAATCTATTAATATACATATTCCATTTTTCATATAAAATGTGATAAACTATTTTTTTTGTTTCATGTGTTAATAAGTCATTGGGGATTACCGATATTGATTATACTTATCCCCTTTCTTGAAAAATTTTGTGTTTTTTCAGATATCATATATTAAGATACAGGTAAAGGAAAGGTGTGACATTTCCTTACCGGTTCATCTTGATATTTTAATATACATTATTTGGTTGGAGCATGGAGATCACTCTTGATGTTTTTAGAGTTATGAAACATTGGTGTTTTATAATTTGGAAGTATTTTGATTTGTTTTATCATTCTTTATTACTTTATAAAAATTACTATTATGTTATTTCTCTTTGTTTTATATTTGGGTTAAAATATTAGTATTCATGAATTATATGGTTTGTTTAGTTGTTTAATTTAGTCTCATTTGGTTCAGTTAGTTCATTAAGGAAAACGATCCCTATCTTTTATCTATTCCCATTTCATTCCTTCCAATATTTTAGGTCTAAGAGATGTCTCAAAAGGATTGTGGAAACCAAATATTCCTAAACCAATGGGTGATGCATATGATGTCGAAAAAATTAATCAATGTAATGGAAAAAATATAGTTCTATCTCCGGTGAAAAAAAATTGTTGTATTTGTTTTTTTGTTAATAATTTACATAGAGTGGTTGAAAAATGATGTAATCTCATATATAATACAATATAAATTGATGATGTTGTCTCTATGGAATGTGGTAAATTCAATAAATTATTCATCATAAAATAATTTCCCCAAATTATTTTTAATAAAATGAAGGGATAATATCTAGATCTGATATACATGGATGATAAATTAATTTATATATATGATGCTAACATCATAATACCTGCATGGCATGCCTCATGTTTTATCACTACCCCAGAAATCAATATTTAATGATTATTTAGTTTTTGGAAAACAAGTCTTTGAATAGAATTTTATAAAATATAATTTGGAGACAATTACGAAATTAATCAATATGATCGTAATCTAGAAATGGATATAATAAACACTCATTATTATATTTTTTGGAGACAATAAATTAAAAATGGATTCCCATGGGAAATAGTGTAATATATCACAACTATGGAAGAATGATTAATGAACTATGTGAAATAATGTTTGAATAAACATTCAAAATATTTATCATGTGGAATATGAGAATATTTCATGTGTTGGAAGAAGTTATATTGATCAAATATGCAAAAGAAGGAGTTTAGAAAAACATTATAGGGAATGAATTTTAAGTGTTTAAAATGAAATGAGTGTAGGAATTATGAAAAAAATGTCTCTAAATCTATGTGTTTTTTAAAACAATAAACCTCAATACCTTTAGAAAAAATAGAATAATGAAATCCATCTTCAATGACTACCCATAATATTGAATGTGGTAATTACGGACACATATACTCCCCTTTAGTGATGAATATATGCTATAAGAGTCTAGTTTTTTGAAGTGTAGTATATCCATGATGTTATTTGGGAGAATTAAATCACCACCATGATGATTTGATTATCATGGAAAATATATAGAAGCATTTTCAATATATAAAAATATGATTTTATAAGGATATTATTGATGATAATATTATTAATTTTTCTTTCATATTAAATTAATTTAATATTTGAAATCTATTATATGTTTCAACACATATCCAACATAAACTAAAAGAATAAGGTGGTAATATTTAAAATTTTATAACAAGCTGTTATATTATATCAATGAAACGATGATTATGAACACCATTTAAAAATATATTATATAATGTGTGTCTAAATACATTCTAATTTTATAATCTCAATCCAAGTAGTTAGAGAAGAATTCATTATTATGTATAAGACTATTCTGATGGAAGATATATGTTTTCTTTGTTTAAAATTTCAATATCTCAGAATAAATAATATACAAAGCCATCTCTAAAATTGAGATTCCATTATTTGATTATGTAGGTATGTGATAATTAAAATTGTGATAATGAAATTTATTTCTGGATGTGAATGTAATGGCCTGAAATTTCAGACCATATAAGATAATTGTTTTGTGTAACACCATACTAAAACAGAAACAATGATATATTATGGTGAAATATATATAATAAATATAACTATAAATATATATCCATTGAATTGGTGGGTATGAATTGTAGAAACCATACTATGAAATATGTTTAAATGGAAATTAAATTATTCTATTATTATTAATGAATTAAAATTCGTATAAATAAAAAAACTAATAAAATCACCTTATTCTTAATAATATTTAACTGTATAATTGATGGTTTATTTCAAAAAACATAGAATATTATGATTAAATTACAATATAATTTATTTTTAATTTGAATAATAGTTTTAAATTTACAAACTAATAAATAATAGGCAATAAGAAAATATAATTGTATAAATTTAGAAAAAAAAACTCTAATATGAATATCTTACCATTGTATTTTGGAAATTTATTTAGATAAATAAATCTCAAAATTTATAAAATTTATCTGAAAAATCAATAATTTTTTTTATTAAGAATAAAAATATATGACTAAGATGATAATTTTTTAATATCATAATTCATTTTATTTTAATTAAGATGTCAAATATATAATTTTTTACTAATATTTAAACTCTTGTATCAGTATATGTTTGTACGTATAACATAAAAATTATGATATTTTTTTCATGATAAAATATTTCTATTACCGAATTATTTAATTCATTATACATTTTTATATAAAAATTAATTTCATAAAATATAGGAATTGAATAATAAGAAATGTATTTAAATATTATAATTAGTTTTCCTAAATTATTTAATAATGACCACATTTTAGCATAATGATTAATTTACTATAAGTAAAAATTAGTTACCATGATAAAATTGTTAATTTTCCATGAATTATACTTTTAAAAATATTTTATATAATTTTAAATAATTATATATTTTTTAAATTAATTTACTTATATAATTATATGTTTTTTATAAACATATTTTATCGCTCATTTAATTGGTACTAAATCTTAATGATGATTATGAACAACAGTCAATTTAAAAAGCGCCTTTTTATAATAATTATTAATTTTAAATAATTTATTTGTTATAATTGAATGATAATTTTACCATATTTATAAAAGGAAATAGGTTAAATAGAACCAAAATTCAGATTCATCACATATATATTTTTTAATATAGTCCAAATAAATTTTTTACTATTAAAATAATTACGAAGGTTTGTTTTTTAATCAAAATAAATAATGATACAAATGGATAAATTATGTCATTCAATTTTTTAATAATTAAATGTTTAGTTACACCTTATATAGATCCATGTTATTTATGATGATCAAACCCACATGTATCACCTTCCATTTTTCAACTAAATCCCATACCTCTCATATAATTCTTAACAATCACATGATTAAAACCATTATCCATGGATAACTATAGATTCCATTGAAATACTATATTTTCACTAATTAAAGGAGAACACTCCCACCCATTCTCTCATCCCATTGATGTGAAAAGGAATAGGTCCTAGTTTTATATACGCTGCCTATAACTAAATTACTCCCAAATGAGTTACAAAGGATTTATGGCGCCCCCCATGCCTTAGGAAGGTTCATTGTAAGGTAATTTTTATCAACCTCCTCCTTTTGATTCGTGTATTTAATCTATAAGAACTATATTTTTTTCAAATGATTATGATTTAATATTTTTAATCAATGATTTACTGTTCAAATGAATCCCAATTTATAAGATACTACCCTTCTCTCTTATAAATTCATTTTTATAATCTATATTTCATTACTTTTATGTAGATGAAATCACTCCTTGATTTTCTCCATCCTCATTTCAAATCATGATCTTCATTTGTGAAGGATTTTTTTATTCCTTTTGATTATGATTCCATATGATCAAAATCATCTTTTTCTATCAAAATGACACACTATTAATGAGATAAATCCTTTCTATCAAATTGATATCATTATTTAATCTACTATTCATAACTATCACACTCTCAAAATAATGATTATATTTACCTTAGTCTTTCCAATTTGAGCTATCAATTAATTATTTTATTGTTTATTTTCTTGTAATTAATGTTCCAAATTTTTATTTTAAATAATTTATAATTAAATTTATTACATATTAATGAGGTCTATTTTTATAACACATTAAACACATTCCATTATCCTTGTGAATAGTCATCACACCCCTAAAATCATTCCATGATTTTACATATTTAGGTTTTGAATATCAAATGTTATTATCATCAAGGTAATCCATATTATATAGATATTGTAAAATGTAATTTATTTGAATAAGGGTCCAAAATAGGGGATAATGATATTTATGTTCATTATATAATATTATGATATGAATTTGACTACAACACAAAACAAGGTAAGGGATATGGTCTCAATCACAATTAATTAAGGAATAACATATATAAAACAAGAATCGTTATTTTTATTGCTAATCTACTTCAACCAATACATATAATATCTTATAATTTTTTTAACATGGTAATATCACTTCATTTTGTGCTCTTCATTTGTTTAAGCTAAACATGATAACATACCAAAAATGTGATGGTTTTCATAACTCAATATACATATTACGGTATAATAGTTCTACCGTAGAATCATTTTTAATTTCAAATGGTGTACCCTATTTCCTTATTTGGATATCATTTTTTGTTGATATATTTCGTATATTTTCATTATGTTATTTTATGAAAATTAAAACTTGTTCATAATAATTAAAATTCTCCTCAATAATTGTTTCGCATTATTTTCCATATTTTCCATTCCATAAAATTTTAAACATTATTCGTAGAGATAAATCAATATGTTTTATAATGATACATTCATATTTTCCCCCTCTTTTAACAATGGTGTTTTGTTTAATATTTTTGTTGTGGTTTTTCAAAATAGTTATTTCAAAATGTAAATTAGGTTTTTTCCATCCTCTGAGGATATATTTTTATCTTCTAATCCATATTATTTTCTAAACGATATGTGTCGAATAAAGTCTCTATAATTTAATTTAATTTTTAAAATAACATTTTATCAATGTTTTTTCCCATTATCATTTCAAAAAAATTACTTTTCCTAGTGATTATAAATTTTTATTTTATGAAACATATTAATGAGTTTTTAAAAAAATTAATGATTTAACGACCATTTTACTCTATATATAAGATCTATGTTTTATTTAATAGTATTATTTATGAATAAATTTAAATATTTTGAGATCAAATAATGTATAGGTGGTGTTTGGTTTTTTTAAACCAATCGGTTTTTTTCATGACATAAATTTTAGTTTTATTATTTTGAAATATTGTGAAAAAATAATCATTTACATGGGTTATTCATTATGTCAATAATGATACCCATTTTAATTAAAAAGGGTTTTTATGATTTGTTGAATTATTAACATATAATTGAACACAAATTTATAGATAATGATGGTTGGGGTCTTACAGAATCCTCAATTCCATCAGGTAAGGATCTATATCAAACGAGATGGTGTAATACTCTATATATGATATATGTTAGGGTTTTTTCCCATATGGGTTGTGTGAATGAGACATATTTAGAATATTTACAGAAGTTCTTTTTATAAATAATATGTGTCAATCTGTGCTAAAAAAAATATGAGTGAGTGAGATGTGAGAATAATTTTTCAAATTGTTTTGGAAATAATGAGACATAGTAATATTTTATCAAACAAATATGGTGTGAATATTTGGGGGGATGATATTTACATAATATAGTCTATACTTGTGTTTTTGGAATTCCCCTAAAATATTTCATCATTCAATTATTTAACAAATTTTTATGATTTTTTTTATAAAGACATTATTCTTTATTAACTTGTCATTTAATGTTTTGATTGATTTATTTTTTATGCTTATAAACCATGAATTTGACTGTATTTTATTTTATAATTTTTCTATACCACAATTCCCAATGTTAAATACACTTTTATTATTTTCACTTATGATCCCATGAAATTCTTATCTAATAATTCACTATTCATCATGTTTTTTCTCATGTTTATGATGTTACAGTTATGAATAGTTGATAGTATTTATTAAATATAATAATGAGGTCTAAATTTTCATAAGTTTAAATTACATAAGATATTAATATGTTTCTATCATGTGATATGTATATAATAGTGTCTATAAAATAATATATATGGAAAATAGTTAAAACAATTATAAAACAATTTGTTTTAATAGATTGTATCGAAGATTATAAACCTTTTAGCTTCCTTATTTTGTGAATATTTTTTAGATTTATTTTATAAAACACAAAATCAATGTAACATTTAAATAATTTTATATGTGGTTTTCTATCTTGATAATAAAAGATAAACTAAGTTGGGGAGTCCAAAATTATTAGCGAGGTCTGATCAAGAGGTGAGTTTAAAAAAATGAGAAAAATAATATATATTATTATTCTTAAATAAAATGAGAAAAAGAATAAAACTACAATGTTTATTATGAGAAACCTTAAAGTTATATATTTTCTAATTATCCCTACATTATCTGATCTCGGGCATAAAATATAATTATCGTTGTTTTATCATTAGATAAATTATGAATGCAGGTATAATTTATGTTATATTTTTTGATAATTGGTACTCTAATGTGTTAAATAATGATCAAGGTTTAAATTTCTATGTTTGGGGAATCAAACCATACATTAAAAAAAATTGATCCTCATGGATATGATGAAATGATGGGGTATATTATTGAAATTCCCCTATAATTTTCTATCTAGATTAGCATAGTGGGAAAAATCTTCTAGAACAATGTTTCCCTATGACTTGGTGTACCAGAATTAACAAACAATTCAACCAAATCACTAAAAAATGTCACCCACACACACATATACACAATTCAGTACATATAAACCAATTACGAGAAATAAATTCAATGGTGAAACATGAAATTAAAATAATCTAATTCAAAAACGAATTTTTTTATAATGTGATTCAGACTATATCTGATATTCATGGGGGAGTCACACCACAAATTTATTTTAATTTATCTAAATGAATAATGGTTAAATGAAAATTAAAATACAATGATATCCTAAAAAAATTGATTGATTTCCAAAAAATAGTCAGGTGAACAATTAATAATCAACAAATTAACTAAACCCACATGTTTATATATAAAAATTAAAAATATGTTAAAAAGAAAAACATCCTCTATAAAAAACCTAGATCAAGAGACATGAGTTCCTAAACAATGATTCTAACCAGAATACCCATCATATTTGATCACATCACACCTACATACACTTAATTATATAACCATTGGTAGAATTGATGTTCTAGTGGTTCTATTAATATTGGAGAAGCGTTGATGCCACAAAATTGACAAACACCACCAACCATAACATAGATCACAACCAAATGTCCTTGAATATAATTATATTGGGAAAAAATGTGATTCTCGAAAAACTGGTGCTCTGAATATTTGATGATCGGAATACGGATTCAAATCTCAACAATATCTGACATGATATCTTATATGAAGGAACTATGATAACTCTCCCAAACTTATAATTTTGTAACATTATATATTCATTTTCTTCATTCATCCAATCTCTACTAAGTCTCATGCTATCTCTGGATTAATGGAACTACAATCATGATGAATATGTCTTCAAGACAATAGATTTCTTATATCATCTAATACTCTAGAATTTTTTCCTCCAGAAATAATCTAATTATGTGATAATTCACATTGATATGATTCATCCATTATTAGGAAAATATATTTTATAAAACATTAATAGTATATTACCTACCATAGTAACGAACTGCATATAATTCAGCCATTACAAGATCAAAAAAAATATATTAGCCATTCCATTTACATAATAGTTTCTTTTTCTATTAAATACATAATTTTATCTCAATATTGATTAACAAAATCTTGTATCTATTTTTACCAATTGATAGGTTATCCTAAAAAATTAAACATGAAATATGTTTCACTTTTCCTTGTATCTATGTCACCCTTAAATACAGGATCCAAAAATCCATGTAATGTAATACCCATTTCATAACACATGGATTAAGCATGGAAATATTTATAATACCCTTGATTCCACATTACAGACACCTATTTTAATTTCATTAAATTCTTCATATATAGACTCACAATACAAAGTACATGTATCCTTTCTATCAATTTGAAAAAAAAATCATACATAAAACATTTGATAATGGATTCATATAGTACTTTATCCATAAATATGCCTCAAATTTTTTTTTTGATTCCCTTGAAATTGATTAAATGAATTTATACTCATGTGGTGTTGATGTAAACACACTTCCATCCATCCAAAACCCGTCTATAATTTTGGGGATATAAGCATTTAGGTATAGAATGATCGTCTCGACATTCCTATGTCTATCCATCATAATCCCTATAATCATTCATATAATTCCATCATATTTCATATTACATATTTCTGAAACAGAAAAAATTAATATGTAGATAATATAAACATTACACCGAATCTAAATATGTCATCCACCGACAACATGAATTCAATAAATTCACTATATACCCAATTATTTTTATAAAATCAAGGATATTCATTGCACCCGTTGAAAGATTACTCCAGCATGAACTATTAAAGCATATGATTCCATCATCATGGATCATTATTTATCACATTTTGGATTTTCTATAGCCTACAAACCAAATTTTGGTTCCCCAAAACTTGAAAAAATACTAGTTGTGAATTATATATAGGCCTTTATAAGTCACTATAACAGAATGTTTTTTTGATATCTATATTCCCCCAATATAGATATTCTAATGTAACCATGCTAAGAATAATTATAATGATTGAACGATTCACTATTTTTTGATAATTTCTCATAAATATATTGTTTATTTTAATTGAAATTCATTCACTACCACCAATGTGATTTATCATTTCTTAAAATTAAATTATTCCTTGACCAGGATTACTACTTATTTATATTTTTTTACCCTATATTAGTTATTTAATATCCCAAATTATATTGAACATAAATGATCACATAAACTCTTTAATTGAGTGAAACATATTTTTTTTGAGGTTAGGACCCTTTAAAGTTTGTTCTAATTCTATTATTTTTAACTTATATGCATCCCTACAGATGCCACAACAGTCTCGGTGGTGTATGGTATTTTTTCCAAGAGTTTTACATAATAAAAAAAATATTTAGGGCTAAAGGGTTTGTATAATACATGCTGGATAGGCCATATGGTAACTTTATTCTATTTGAGGATTTACATTGAGTAGTATGAGGTTTCACTATTTGAGGAAACCATTCAGATTGGGCTGCATGACCAAGAAAAATGGCTACAGTTTTTAGTAGAGACAAATCAGAAGGTTGGTGAATAGTTTCTCTAATCATGAAACCTGACCACTCATGTACTCTCCTTAGGAAATTTCCCAATCATGGTTGGAATAAAATTTTCCCAATTGTGTATCCAAACTGTGTGACTGCTAATTTTATGTGTGAAATTACTAAAATTATAAAATAAATTCAATGATACCTCACTCCTCCTTGTATCATTATTCCAATGTGTAGAAAGAATCATCCCTCGTATGATATCCCCAATCTCCAATTAATAATGTTATTTGACATATCATCTGTCTAAAGTCTGTTCATGCATATATTGGTCGCATAAGATTCATCATGGTATGATCTGTGATCCTTTAGCTTAGTATATTGTTTATCTTCCTCTCAATGATGTTATATTGATGCAGGCTCATATGCACTATTTTTATGGAGTTGACATATTCCTTACTTTTCTTACCATCCAAGACAAACTAAAGGCAGATACTAGAGGAGGGGTTGTTATAGGATAAAGGTAGGTGTTCTATGACTCATACCTAATGTCTCCCCATTTCGTAAACGCTAATCATCTTGTTTATTCTGATTAGAGAAAGTGTTTCCATTTTGACTCACATGATGTTATTATAATCATCCCACTCATTTTCTATATCCCATTATATATTTATTGATCATCATTGGAGGTTATGTCCTCAATACCGACCACTTGAGATATGGTGTTTCCAATATGATTTTTCATTTAGTTGTTTTTTATGACATTAAGTAACATCATTACTTGTGCTTTGTCTTATCCCTAATATAGGTGAGTGTTGAGTTAATTGAATGAATTTTGAAGGGATATTAAACTATATTGAAACTAGAAACATCTAGTGTAAGTGATTAAATAAGAAAAATGGAATTCTAGTGTAAAGGGAATGTATATTATATATAAATCCATGGATTAAACCGTTATATGTTTTTGAGTATTATCAATGAAATTACATTCATACACGTTGGGAAACTTTTCAGGATTTCTATTTTAGAATGTTCGAAAAAAACTAAATCATATCTAACCACTATCATACAAAGTGGGTACAATTAAAAAAGTATTCATTTCGTCAAAGACATAATATTTTTAACACAAAAACAACAAGATTTATTTGAGAAAACATCAAAACATTTAACATTACTTTATTATTCATCTTCAACATGCATATATTTTGTCAAAAAATATTTAAAAACATGGGTGGATCATAAAAATAGCATTAAAGGATATAAAAATAATGAAATAACCCATTACTACATGTTAACATATAAATATATGAAATCATTTTCACAAAGAAAAACTTCTCACCTTTATAAACATAATTTGTAAAACATGATATTTACTTAAAACATTAGAGAACCTATATGGAAAAATAATTGTATCTTGGGTAATTTCATACTAATATTGTAACCCTTTTGGCTACCTTATGATTTATAACTCTCACAACTACCTTATAATGTTACCCTCATGTCTACCTTATTGTGTAACCATCGCAGTTACACCTGGGGTAACTATACAGCTGACCTCTAACATACACATAACCAATTCATTAGATGGAGATATAGTTCCCACTATTCATCATAAGAAAAATCCCAAGAACCATATCATAATCATTAAACATTAATAATTGCATAAAATCATTTCTTTTTATTTCCTTTAAAATGAATTTTAAATTAGGATTTTGAAAGGAATGTCCTTTAAAAATATCATATAATTTCCGTGCGAATTTAAAAAATGTACGGAATACTTGTATACACTATAAATACACATAATAAATAATAATATAAAACAATTAAATACAAATATATTCATAGTACAACATAATCCATGTAGTACACAGTTAAACCATTGAATGAAAATTTGGTTATTAATTCCATTACCATGTGTTCATCATATATAAAACTTTTTTAAACCTTATCTATAATGGATTAAAGGGTATTATTAATATTTTATTAAAACATATTCAGTTTTATAATACCATATATGATAATTTTATAACATTATTTGACCCATTCGTTGATAACATTTTGTTATTTCCATTCTTTTGGATGCATGCTTCACCTGATTTCCATGGTTGGTTTATAAACAATTTTTTATTGAATTGAGACATTGAATGAAATGGTGTTAATATGTTTCAATAATATTAATTAATTTCATAAAAAAATTTGTGTATATGTTATGAGGATGAATTATTATATAAATAATTAGTGATAGTTATTTAGATAAATTTTGTTGTTCATCGATTGTCACAAACTTGTTTTATCATATACCTTTAATATTATGCATTTAAATTAACTACAGAACATAATAGTAGACTTATAATAAGAATTTCACGTCATTTTACCCATTAAAATGGTTTTATAAAAAGATTTTAAGAAAGTAAAGGAAATTGAAGACACTACATCATTAATGTGAGCAAAGTGACACATCATAGGCAGTGTTTTTATTTTTATAATAAGAGGAACGTGAGTGGAAGAATGATGATTATGTTTTTTCCATAAAATTGATAAATTATATAAATTATATAATTATTTATCATTAATGCCTATTGGGTAAGTGGAGGGTAATGGAGTATATTAAAAAATTAATTGAAATGAAACCAATAGAAAATGATGGAAGATTCTTATATTTTGATATTTTCTCTTTAAGATCCTCTTTAAAGCCTTTTAATTATGCCTTTTGGTGAGAATCGTAGGACCAGGATATGGGGATGGGCCTTGGGAGCATTATTTTTTATAATTTTGTCAATTATAAATTCGTGAAAGGAGTGATAGGAATAGGTGGGTGAGGGTGGTATTTATAGTGGAGGAGAGGAGGGGTTTTCCATTATTTTAATCACTAGATAAATATTTTTTATCATGACTATCTATAAATATTATGGATTCATGGGACTCTATAAAGTAAAGAGATCATTTGAGTTCAAACCAATGGGGC
The DNA here is from genome assembly GCA_963277665.1 of Viscum album. Taxonomy (NCBI): domain Eukaryota; kingdom Viridiplantae; phylum Streptophyta; class Magnoliopsida; order Santalales; family Viscaceae; genus Viscum; species Viscum album. The sequence goes on along the minus strand of OY728163.1, from coordinate 1,004,043,215 downwards.
TTACAAGATCCAAGAGAATATGAATTTTGTATTTACTTGATAATGTATATATATATGTTATATTATTGTATTTTATTATTAAAAAAAATTCATGAATTTCAAAAAAAATCATATAATTTCACCCTTATAAATTTTTGATGTGTAGAATTGAAAAATTAATTCGATTTTTTTAAAATATATTTAAAAATATGGTTAACTTAACTTTTAAATATAGTCATATTCAATTAAAAAATAACAATGTTATAACTATAACTGATTTTATATCACCTATAAAAAATAATCAAGTTCACTTTATCATATAACCATAAGTAAAAAAATAATAATACGATTTAAAATTCATAAGGGTAATATTACTATACATAATACTATTCATAAGGTAATGATACAATTTACCAAAAAATTATTTCGGTTCTATTAGACTCAAAATAACTTACAAATCAAAATTGTAGTTGTATGTTTTTCAAAATTAAAATAATCGAAGTTTTAATATTTTGTTTAATAGCTACTTCATCACTATCCCATTAAAAAAGACTCATTATGTGTAGATTCATTGTTTCATGTATTCCAATTTATTTTGAAAACATTGGGGTGTTACATTTTCCCCAACTTCTGGAAATCGTGTCCTCACAATTGATTTATTTACCTATTAATGAAGTGAGGGTACCTTTCCCTCATAGCATATTAACAATATCATGTTTCTTCCCAAACATTTGGTTTATCCACAAAACCATTACATAGTGGATTACCTTATTCTATAATAAATTTTCTATTCATTCAAGAATCTGAATAGGTATCACTTCCTAAGACTAGACCCATTCCATCTTAAATGGTTATGGGATCAAAAAAATGTAATGAATATGGTGCATACTTTTCCAAAATAGAAACATAAAAACATTATGTACCTGTGACAAAATCGCAGGCAAAGATAATCAGTTTTATATGGGTCTAAAATTATATAGGATTTCATAAGGTCCAATGAACCAAGGACTTAGCTCTCCCTTATTTCAAAAATAGATAAACGTTTTCCATATTGAGATTCTAAGTAGAACATGGTACCCTACTATGAATGAAAAGCCAGTAATTCTTTTATTTGTATAATGTTTCTACCTTCTCTGAGTTATATTCATGCATTACTAGGTCATCTATACTTCCTTAGTCACTTCCTCTACAAATTCTGGTTCCATGAACTTCCATTCCCTGACATCAGCCCAAAAAATTAGAGTTCAACACTGATTCCCATATAATGACTGAAAATGTGTTATTTTTATATAGGAATGAAAACTATTATTATACAAAAATTCATCTAAATAAATATATTGATCCCAAATTACCTAGAAATTAATTGATCAATTGTGAATCATATCCTCCAAAGTATGAATCGTTCAATATGACTTCTCGTGTGATTAAGGATAAGAAATGTACTAAAATATGAAGGTATTCCCAACAACTTCTGAAGGTGTTTCAAAAAGTTAAAAGTGAACATGGGGTCATGGTCATATAAAAATGGAAAAGTTAACTCCACATAACCTAAAAATATCTTTACGGTATAATCAATAAATCCAGTACAATGATAGTATCTCGAATAAGAAGGAAATAAAAATATTTAGTCACTCGATCAACAATATCCCTGATTGAATTGTTTCCTAAAAAAGCCTTTGGTAGTCCCACAATGATTTCAATGGATATATTTTCTCATTTCTACTCTAAAACCAGTAAATGATAAAGCATACACTAAGGTAACTTCCATTCTACACTAACCTATTGACATGTCTAACATTTCACGGTAAAATATGTAATATATTTTTTCATTCCATCCCACCAGTAATACTCTTAACGACCATTGTATATATTAATGCTACCAGGATGAACTGAAAATGGAGAACGATGGTCTTTAAACAATAAATAATTATTCAAAAAATAAGAACATGTCACACTAAATCATTTTCCAAATAACAAAACACATACATTGTCAATGTTAAAATATATAAACATAACGATTTTAACCAGTTCTACCTTTTTCTTTAGGTATGTCTCCTCATTCGGCACTATATTAATTATGTTTGACAAGGATTACTACACTAAAAAATGAAACAAAACATAGGAATTTCAACACCAACAAATTCCAAGAAAAAATTTATCAATTCATTAATCATGTGTATATGATTCTTTCATAACATGGTTAACGATGCATGATGTTTTCGACTCAAGGCATCCACCACTTTGTTGGATTTTCACAGATGTTAAATGATCATGTAATCATTATAATTTTTCAATTCAAGAAATATTTTATGGAACATGTGTATTTTCTTATGAGTGAATATATACTTTATAAATTAATGGTCGGTATATATTTCACATTTCGCTCAATATAAATGATGCCTCAAAAGATTCTAAGAAAAAACCACAACTGCTAATTCTGAATAATGTGTGGGATAGTTAAACTCATGAGGATTTATTTTTCATCAATCATAGTAAATAACCTAATCATTATACATTAAAAAAAACAAATTACCTTCAATGAAGCATCTATTTAGATGAAATACTCTCCATTTCATGAAGGTAGGGCCCAAACCGAAACATTTATCAATCTCTTATTTTGTTCACAAAAACAAACATCACATTGTTCAATATAAAAAAATTATCCAATTTTTCTTTTATTGTAAATTGTATGCTAGATTCCTAATGAGAATGAGACAGTGTCCCATATGAACCTTTTTTACAAGGCTTCAATGATTACAGATTTTCATAATTGGTTCCTAATGTAGTGTGAGGAATAGATAGAAAATGAGGATCCTGATGGATGGCATACAATCATTACTAGGTTAGAACATAATAAGGTCAGGTGTAGATACTTAGAAGTGGAGGAAATGAGTGACCAGGATGGGGCATCATGCGACCAAGAGGGAGTGTCTCGGACTAGTGAAGACTATGAGAATGAGGCAATGGTTTGATCTAGTTCAAGGAATGTGAAACATGAAATCCTCAAAACCGGATGCCTTATTTCTCCCAAGGGTTGGAAAATTTCACGACCGCGAAAATATTATTCAGGAACACCATAGGCTATAGTTACCAGATTAGCAAGAAAGTCCAATTGCTTTGTCATAGTGGCTATTCCAGGGGGTCCATCCTTGAACAAAAAATATGGAGGTGAAAATAAGGTATGTGGATTGGTGGATCCTTCAGATATCAGGAAGGGAGAGCCATCAGTAGCAGGAGGGTAGGATTTTGTAGTTGCGAAAAACTCATGGGACCTCCTCATGTCCTCTGAGGAAGAGATGATTTAGGGGGTTATAATCATTTAGTCATCAAAGGAGGATGTCGAATGGTTGAATGAAAGGCCAGTTTATGTGGTTGTATGTATAGAGAAAGCCACATGGATTGACAAACAACACTTAATTTTGACTAGAGGATTCAATGAAAGGAATATTACAATGGAGGAGTTTTTAAATGTTTCTTAAAAGATTCTTTCTCATTTCTATGTTATCATCATCAATGAGCCGGTAAAAATGGTATGAGACCTATCTTGGAAATTAATTATGGTAGTCGTGTCCAATATTTTGATGTTGATCTCTTAGAGATTGATTTTATACTTTTTTTCTTGATGTGAAATTGACTTGATGGTTTCCCACTTTTATCCATAAGAGTAGTTCTTAATAAAAAAATCTAACTTACAGGATTATAGTATAAAAATGTAAAATCATTCTTAAAAAAAACTTATTTAGCTCTACAATCAATCTTATAATAGTAAACAGGAAGCCAATATATACCACTCGTTATATCAAACTCTACTAAGGGTAAAAAAACAAGGTTTGCAAGAAATGTCTTTCCAGATAGCATAATATAAGGATTCTAAAAATTATTATATGATGTACTATTTCCCCCTTGTGTTTTAACAATATCTTTCAGTTTCATATATTGAGGTTATATTCCAAATTTTCAAAAAAATGTCTTGGAAAAAAAGAATGTGCCAACCACATATCAAATAAACCTTTAGAAAATCTGCATAAGCAAATAAGGTACTTCATAAAACATCATTGAATGGCCTTAAATTTATTGATGTACTGACAAATAACCTCACTTCACCATTATGTTTATAGTCTGGATTCTATGCATTATTAAGATCTCTCTTTGGGTAGTGATTTTCAGAACAACCCATTTCATCACATTTACACTTTACGGTTTTCTTATTAGGATTAATATTAGGATCATTTTCATTATAATATCTGGAAGTGTGTCCAAACACACCACATTGAATACACTTCACAATTTTGATAAGTCATTCTTCATGGTTTTTTACGAAAATTTTCACAAACTGAAAAGTGAACTGTTTTACCATGAAATTTCTTTGGTTGATTGTTATCAATCACTTTCCATATATACCACTTCTTATGTTTGTATCACGGTGCGTATGGTCATTATAAAACTCCATTTATACATACTTAACACATTGTAAAAGTTTATCATAACTTTTGAACTCATGAGAATCCAATTGCCTTTGATATCATGGCATTAATACTGAATAAAAATAGTTTATATATTCTATCAAGATCCAAAATATTATTTGAAGAATCCCTTTCCAGTATGGTGATGTCATGTTCATACCTGACGACTTAAACTTCCACCTTCTACTAAAATTCAAGGTATTTCTTCTCCATCCTATGTCAACAACAACTATAAATTATTTTTCTTGGAAACTGTTTTTTAATTTATCCCGCTCTAAGGTATCAATCTCCTCTATATCTTTGATATTCTTTACCATTCATCACCACTGATCAGATTCACCTTCAAAATAATAATTATAAATAAATACCTTTTTATAATATGACCATCCCATAACATCAAATATTTTTCAAGGGATTTAATCAATCCCCGTACTAGAAGTAGGTCAATGATCCATTGATTTCAGGAGGTTGTTACCTTATAAAATGTTCCACTATCATTATTTTTCATTATCATATCACTTCTTATTCTCCTACATGTATTCCATTGATATTTTTTTCATGCATAAGAAGAGTCATTATTTTCATAAAATTCCCAGTAAAATCTCCAACCATTCTAGGTTGTGGTTTTAGAAATATATCAGCCTATCGGTTCCTACCAACTTCAGTTTCACTGTCTCTTCTATGGAAAACCATTATGAACATACATATCATAGATGAATCAAAAAGGTATTGTTTTAATGCTATATCATTTCAACATAAGAATAAGATAAATATCATTTATAGTATTCTTTTAACATCATCCTAACCATTAATTTTAACTAAATTGTGTCTATCATTACAATGATAATGCCCCGACCAAAAAAATTTCATCTTCTTGAGTTTTATAAATGAAATTATATTCTCACTCTTTGAGAAACATTTCTAGTTTAGAGTTTTAGAATTTTAGGAAAAACTCATACATATCAATGCAAGCTCATATAATTAAAATAATTTAATGAGAATAAAAATATAATTAAGGGATATAAAAATTTATAAAGAAACCATTATTCCAAGAAAACATATATTCATATGAAAACATTTTCATAAAGACATACTTATAACCCTTATATAAATAATTTGTGAAACATTATATTTCCAAAAAAACATTGTATTACATATATAAAATAGTAAAGGTATCCTTGGGGAATTGAATACTTATATTATAACCCATGGACACATTATGATTCGTAACCATCATGGCTACCTTATAATGTTACTCTCACAGCTACCTTATTTTGTAACCATCAATGTTACAATTAGAATAACCATACTACCAACCCTAATCACACACTCCAAATTCAATGAAAGGAGATATAGGTTCCACCCTACATCATAAAAAAAATACAAAAACCATAACATAATCATAAAACAATAAAAATTTCATGAAAACAATTCTTTTGAATTTCGTAAGATAGAATATCAAAAGGGGATATTAAAGGGAATGTCTTTTAAAAATATCATATAATTAGTGTAAGGATTTAAATAATTAAATTTATATGTCTATAAACTATAAATACACATAAGAAATCAATACATAAACAAAATTCATTACAGAAATAATCTTACTACCACATAATTAATGAAATAAATGTTTAACCCAAAGAACAGACAGTGGGTTAAGAATTCCCAAACCTGATGTTCATCTTGCATAAAATTTGTTTAAAATTTTTATATAATTATTAAAATCTCATATTAATATTTTAAGGAAACATATAGATGTTTTTAACACATTATATGATCATTTTATAACATCATTCAACCCATTCATTAATAACATTTTTTGGTTTCCATTGTTTTGGGTGCTTGCTTTTCATGATTTTTAAGGTTGGTTCGTAATGATATTTCCTATAAAATGGATGTAAAACTCCTGAATTTGAATGAAGTGGCGTTAATTTGTAATTATACTAATAATTTATTCCATAAATTTATTTTTTTATATTGATGGGTGTTAATCATTAGATAAATCCTTATTGATACTCGTTTAGATCCTTTTAGTGCTTCTTCGATTATCATGAATTTATTTCATTATATACCCTTAATATTTATAATTTAAGTTAATAATAAAACATAATAGATGTCATAAAATATACATTATTTTTTTTACCATTAATATTTTTTAACCATATTTGATAGATGTAAAATAAGTAAAAGATACATCTTCCACACCATTGGTTAATCGACACATCACAGACAGTGTATTTATTTGTAGAATAAGAGAAAGATGAGAGGAAAAATTATGATAATTTCTTGTCCATAAACATGATATATTCCACAGTATATATTATTATGGATCATTCATTACTCTTGTGTATGTGTAAGAAGAGGGTGTAAATTAAATGAAAATGAATTGAAATGAAAACACAAGAAAATAAAAGAGGATTCTTAACTTTTGATCTATTCTTCTTGTAATCCCCCTTAAGGCATTGTGTTTGGCATTTTCAAAAGACCAGTAGTTATTAAGAGTGGGGAAGGGCCATGACAATGGTATTTTTCATAATTTATGCAATTCTAAAATATATAGAGTTTTGAGAGTAAGAGTGGGGTGAGGGTGGTATTTACAGTGGAGGGGAGGAGGGGATTTCCATTATTTTAATCATTAGTTTAATATTTTTTGTCAAGACTATGAATATTAATGATTCATGTTACCTTAATCATTATAATGAGCATGGTATTTTGAACCAGGGTTTCTTACATCAGTAAGTATTCTTGGAATACTGTATTTAACAGATAATGTATATATATATATTGTATATTGTCACAGATTACTATTCCTCAAAAAGTCAATAATCACATAAAATTCTTAGAAAATCAACATAACCATTTTTTCACTTTTATAATTCAAAAATGAAATCCATTTTTTGAAAAGAAAATTCTAAATATTATTAATTTAATTTTTAAATAAAAAAATATTTTATTCCAAAATGAACAATTTTAAAACTATAAGTTATTTTATATCACACTGAAAATTTAATCAAGATCTTATTATCTTATAAAATTAAGTAAATAAATTTATAATATGATTTACAATTCATATGGGTCATATTACAATTCATATTACTATTCATAACAGTTTGTTACTAATCACCAAAAAATTATTTTAATTCTTTCAGACTCCAAATAACTTAATGATCACAAATATAGATGTCAATTTTCCGAAATTCAATTCAATGAAGGGGAAAAATTATGTTTAATTGACAAATTATAACTATATCTTTAAATAAATGTATTATTATGTACTGATTCAGTGTTTCATTCATTTTAGTTTATTTTTTAAAACATTGGGTGTTACATTATATGTATTACATGACCTAGTTACATATAAATGAAATTGTTGTTGGTTTAATTTCCATAGCGGGCGTTGTCATGATTATGAAAGGTAATGTAGTGAAACTCATAATTTATAATGTAATTAATGTAATAATGGATTCATTTTCTTTTACCCATGTCACATATTATGAATGGAAATGGAATTAACATTCAAAATTAATAAATTCGAAGAGTACTACATTTGCTAAATTAAATATTTAATAATGTGTGAGTTTCCTATTTCATATGAACCTTTAACCTTTTATAGGAGTTGTCAAACATGATTCATCCATGGATTCACAATGGTATTCCTTGAGCACTCAATGGTTTCTATTATGAATCATGGATCTAATTTCCAAGGGAGATATACAAAATGGAACAAGGTCTTTATGTAGTAGTGGATTTCCAACATAACACATTACAATCCATTCACTATCTTATAGATATTATGATGCCTTATATACACTCTATGGATCTATCTTGATGTCTTCAGACACATGGGACCATTTGAATCACCCCATTGGGACTAGTCATTCATTATAGTTTTAACATAATATTAGAACCTTGGACACAGATAGAACGATTTATATTGTAATTCCTTGGAATATTTCCATTGTATTATAGTCAATACCCTTCCTATTAAGATACAAGTTATTAATGGGTTTGATTGACCTGTGTGGTCAGGGATTCCTTGGTTTTTACATTGGATCATATTTCATTATTATCATCATCAAATGATTCATTGTTATGCCTTGGATTATTTATTATTATTATAATCGTGTTACCTTTTAAAATATTTTATTTATGCAACTTAATTATATAAACTAATCTCAAATGAAATAATAAATATTATGATTTCATATTTAGACATCAGCTGAGCCGGAAGCATGCATCTGGGTATTTTCATTACTATACGATTAGTACATTAATGTATTTTTCTATACACTATCTGTGTATATTAATAGATTAGATGCTATAGAAATCATTGGTGGTGGCCTACTAAGATTTATATTATAGACATTCTTTTGGCCGCCAATAATACCAAGGAATATTTTCTGTGTCCAGGTGTTGATAAGGTGAAGCATCCCTCTTTAGACTCCCTATCTTTATACTTGTATAAGATAGAGATTGGTAGGAGATGATCGGGCCACAACATTGGATGTATGAGTTTTTTGATTATTTTTTGTTCTTTTTTAGAGAGTGAATTTATTTCTACCATGTATACCTATTTTTTTGTTTTGTAGATACATGACATAAATTATCAACAACTTTTATTTTGTTACATTTCCATGATTATTATTATTTTCTATTTCTTGGATGTGTATGTCTGCTTCTAAAATAGTTTTTTACTAGTACTATTATTATAGTGCGTGTCTGCACTATGAACTTATTTATATATTCATATACTATTTATATATTACTCCATGTGCATGGTTCACCACTCTAATACAAGGGAATTTTATCCCCACTAAAACACCCTAGTCTCTTGCTTCTAGTCAATATCCTTAGCATATGAGGAGGTTCACCCGAGGCCATGTGGCCTACCAGGCTCAGGGAACCCCTAAGGGGAACCTTCGATCAGGATATCATGCTACAGTATTATAGGAATATTTAATTTCATTACAATTTTAAAAATATTGAATGGAAATTAGGAATTATTTGGAAGTTTTTATAAATTTTTAAGAGGAATAGATAAACATTATTCGGGTTATATATTGAGTTTTTTTAAAAATAGTGACTTTTTTTAGTGTTTTTATAATTATAGTTGATATTAATTCACTATTTTTTTATTCAAAAAATATGTGATAGTAATTATTATTATTATTATGATTTAGAGTAGTTTGTTTATAACTATCTTAATAAGATGATGTAATTTATCATTTCTACAAGCATCATTGTTGGATCCTAGAACTCATATTCCAGGTATATTCAACTAAATATTAGGAAATAATACTTTATTCATTTCCATTATTGTCTATGATATTTTAGTGATCCATGGCTGTTAAATTTATGTTTATACTACTATCAAATTTTATAATGTAGAAATTAGTTTACATAATGTTTCTCCACTATCCTAGATAAGGTTTTTTATTGGTTCATGTTGGCATCTTAAATTTTTAGTTTCTACCTTTGTAGGCTCTGTACCTCTAGATGTGAGCTACTCATTAGATCTGGTTGAGATATTTCAGATTTCATTTCATGTGTTGTATGGGCCCACATGGATTGGAATTGGTACTTACCTAGTAAATAATTAATATATAACCTGTTACATTCTACGACCTAATGTATACAAGGTAAAATTGATATTAAATGTCTTTTATTTCAGTGATATTTTGTATGTCCATTATTCACTAAGATTGGTGATCCATTTTAATCAAACAATGATATATATTATTATATACATACATATATATGAAAATAATAACATAAAATGTATATATAATATTATTAAAATGATATTTTTGTAGTTAATAATGAGGAAAAGTGGAGATAAAACATCATCTAACAAAAACCATATAAATTAAAATAGCATCATTTACGAATTACATACCCTCTATGTTGGCCATTGGGGTATTAATTTTGGTAGTGAGCTCTTATTATTACAATATCCATCCTCTAGTTCTTATATCTATTCTCAACACAATATCTGCAGTACGTTATTGTCATTTATAAATCTATTCCAAGAGGACATCCTCACATCGTGAACCACGAAGATGGTGAAGAATAAAATCCATTGATGGTGGGCCAGGACCCACCGGTCTTACAGTTGGGCCTGAAACTTCAAGAACCAACTATTCAAACCAATTTAGTCACCAAAACTCAGATTTGAGATAGGTTTCAATGTCAAATGTACCCAATAAAGTGTGATCCATTACCCCTAGTTTGATTGGATGATCTGTACCATGATTTATAACAGTAGAATCTTCCCATATTTTCGGGAGAATGGGGTCCACATGCAACTATGTCTTGGTTGGATGGAAATCTATATATCATCGATCATCGAATGATTACTCCAGAGAAAAGGGTCATTCATTACACCTATATATTGTGTGAATCAGGCAAGCGAAAGTGGGATGTGATTACCTCGGATGATCAACATTAATGGATGGTATATGATGACTTCAATACTTTTTTATTATACACATTGTACTATGTAATTCAACCTTTCACTAATTCTACATGAATATTATCTATCTCGTCGTAGATTCATTGAGGATGGGGTTAGGTATTCCATTTGTACTGAGGTGAATGTATTTTTCAAAACTACCTTTTTTGAGACTGTGAACCAGGCCCTTATCGCGAAGCACATCCAAATTGATGGTGATATTTCTAGGCACATAGGATCAATATTGAGGTATAGATGTACTTATTCTATTATAAGGGAGATTAACCCTGAGGATTATCCTTTTGAAAGTGGTGGCTAGAGTATTATCACTAGTTTCTCCATTATCTGACATTAATGTGGATGTTAGGGAAATCTATGGACTTAATGTGATAGATTCCTAATAGAGTATTTTTAATATATACATATGTAGAATATTGGGATATTTTTTCAGACCTTACAAGTGGAAGATGTTTTTTACCATATCCACCCTCCGTGATATGATCATTTTTTTCACGTCATGAATAGAGAAGGAGTAGCAATGGTAGGAATATCATAGAGGGAATTAATGGTTGTGGTATCTACAATTTTGATAAACAGTGATAGAATATCAAACCTACTAAAATAATTCCATCTATAAAACATGTCCATTGATCAGGATAATTTCATTCCTTACAACCGATACCTACTGAGAGGATTTTATACATGTCTTAATTACAATGTACTATTCTAGTATCCTCCACAATTGTATCTTGTTTATTCAATATAGGTTATTCACATTCTATTATCTCTTTCTCAAACGTGGAATGTATCAAATATGAAATTTAGATTAATTGTCGGATGATTACCCTCAAAAAAATATTGGGAGTGCGGTCATAGGGAATATTTCAATGTGGGGACTATTCCACTGATGTAAGCTATTTGGACTTCTTATGGGATCTATTTTTTCTAGAGATGATGGCCATTGATGACATTTTAAGGATATACAAGTTAATATCTTATGAATAATTTGGGGACTATTGTATCCATAAGGTGTAATTTACATCACCAAAGGGAGGAAATTATCTCCAAAAGGTGTGGTTGTATGTCAATGGATGTAGAGATAGAAGAGAGTATATTGGTCTATGTGGAGTGGCTTTCTGGATTTCTAATCTCTTCTTGAAATAGAAAGGATTAAATTTGTAATATTTTCCTCCCATAGTGGATCATATCATGGATGTCGATGATTTTTTTCTTACCTACTAATGGAGCGATAAATTTTACCAATAAAATTTTTCTATGTGCAGCTTGAGTGTCGATGGCACTATATTTTAGGTCCCCTAATGAGCTCTAAGAGGTCATGTGAATATTAGAGGACCTATAGTCTAAAGGTATTATTATAAAAAATACATCTCATTAGGGTTCACCTATACATTATTCCTGTAAATTGGATGGAACACTCAAGCTTTATGTCCACTAAAAATGGTTGAACCACCTTACTGTTGAGAAATAGTATCCACAACCACATATAATTGATCTCATTCAATATCTCCAAGGAGAATGGTTGTTTTGAATGTCGAACTGAGATCGGGCCATCATCTAGATCAAGTCAGACCATTAGACATACTATGTACAACATTTCATAGAAGATATATTCTGTATGTGTTTCTTGTTATGTCATTCAATATTATGAATGCAGATACCATCTTAATTTCATGGATCAATAGGGTATTTCAAAACTATCTATATTCTTTTTATGATATTTTGAATGAAATATTTTTGTATTCTCATATATTTAGATACCATTCTAAACACCATATGACAATTTTGAACAAAATGATTGATCATAATATATATTCCATACTTTCCAGGATGCACTTCCAATCCAAATTTCACTTTTTCTGTCATATTCTCTTTGAATCGAGAGTAATAATTAATCTAGAGAAGTAGTGTTCAATAGTTTACTTGGATAAGATCATGAACCTGTTTAATATACCCAATATATTGCTAATGGGTGTATATTATTAACATTTAACATATGATTTCCCTTTCATTGCACCTCCTACTATTGATGTTACAAAAATATTTTAAATATCCTATGGTCATAAGCATTTGAAAAATATATCCAGGAGTAGAAATTAAGTCTTGTTTCTGCACTAATTCAAATTCTCCTTAATCATAGAAGATGATATATAATTTTTTCTGCCTCATCAAGGATCATGATCATTGTTTTTCTAATTATGAAGGATATATATTTTTCCTAAAAATCACATAAGTTGATGCAACATTAGAGAAATTATCCTACACACAAAATCAAACTAGAGGTTATTTTGCGTGCCTTATGCTGCAAGAGAAACTATATAATGAGTGATCACTTTGTGGTGTATATGAACTACAAGATCCTAAAATATATATTTATGAAGCATTACATGAATATCAGATAGCGGTGATGGGTCAATTATCTCCATTTCATAGTTTTTATCATTCCTATATGATTATAATGGGCAATGTATCATCTAATTCAATGAGTCTGAAAACACAGCTCATGATATACATGAAGACAATGATGATTTGAAATTTACACGATTATTTTATTATTTAGATCTACTGTTTTATTAGATTCCTGATAATTCTTATCTTATATCCTTTGTGGTTATGTATTCCTTCCATTATGGGGTGAATAATAATAATATTTCATATTCTTAGGTGTTGGTTCTACAGAGGTGTATTTATGGTGGGTTTCAACCACCAAATTGGTCTATTGATGGAGATTACATAATTCATATTCATGGTTGTGTTTGTGTTCATATGTAATTGTGAGATTAAATAATTCATGTGTCCCACACTTTTTAGGGGGTAGTTCATCGAGGAATCTGAAAAATGATTCATGATACATGATGCCTATATTGGTGGCATCAGATGAAACATTAGACAATAAGTTTTATTACATGGTGTTCTAACTATCAGTAGGTGTAGGCCAAGAAAAATTGAAATTTTGGCTTGTTATACTCGTTACCAGACCAAAAAAGGAAATGGTTTGATGTTGTAATTTAATTTTTAGTTTTCTTACTAGGGTCTCCACAAGGTCGCGACACAGTTTGGGTAGTCATGGATTGACTATCAAGTATTCCAATTCCATCCTATAAAAGATACTTTCTTAGTTGATGATATGGGAATACTGTATGTCCATCAGATCATATAGATTCATGTGGTCCCTCATACTATTAATTCAATGAAGGATTATCATTACACATTGAGTATCTAGAATGGGTTAGATAAAATTATGGGTACACTGGTTCTCATGAACACATCATTTCAAAATCACAAAAATTTCTAGTTTGAACTGATTATACATATATTAAAGGATATTATCCAAGTATGCATCCATGATTTCAACACTATATTGGATTAGAACATCCCTCTCATTAAGTTCTCCTATATATATAGTTTTTAATGATTTATATTTCTCCTTATGAGGACATGTATTGTAGGTTTGGGATTTCACCCCTATGATGGTTAGTGTTAGGTTAGACAATCATACTAGTTCCTCATCACATAAGAGAGACCTCATATAAGGTTATACTGATGAAGAATCCTATTTCTAAAACACTTTATAGAAAAAATATCATAATACAATCACTATAGATGACTTTTAGAAATAATGGTATGTGATAATTCTTTCTTATGGGTATGAATAAGTCATTGGAATAGAAAGATATAATGGAAAGATAAGTTGTATCTATATTTTTCATGTAGATTAAGAATCTAGAAAGAGCCGTGTTGGAATCCTATCAGTTTTTAGAATGATAAATGTACTATTCGATGACTGATTTATTCCATTTATCAGAACATTAATGGTATTATAATGTCTTATTTATATATATGATCCTGAATATGATGAGTTATATGATAACGATTAATTTATGGTTTATCTTATAGGAATTATTTACCAAATAAAAAAGGAACTTTGAGGAATGTATATCACATTTATTGTGGGTTCTAGTTAACATGTCCGTTTTGACGCTAACTGTAGGGAGTGGGAGGACAATGAGCATGCCTTGTGTCTATAATTTTTTGTAGATGACATTTTCCCTCCCTTGGATGGTGAACTCATTGGTGAGTTCATTTAAGGGTAGAGTACTTTAAGAACCCAATTTCTCTAGGATATAATGATATTTTCAAATTAAGTCTTAATCTATTACATTTACCTTTTATGGATTCCAAATGTTTTAACCTGAGTCTTTCGGTGACTAAGTCTTTTTTGAATCTCATAGCCCTTATTTGTTTGTTCAATATGTTTGGAAAAACATATAGAGGAAACCATACAGGATAGGATTCATAATTACATTAAATTGAATAGGGCATGATAGTGAGTAGTAGAAAGCTACCTGGTTTGCGGAAGTAATAATGAATGGGATACACTCCCATGAAAAAAAATTATGAAGTTATTTTAAGAGATGAATTGTACAGTTGGTGTATAGTTTCCTAAAAATTGAAACCAAATCATGCAAGTACTATCCTTAGGTAATTATCTAAACATTGTTCGCACAAATATTGGCTAATATTCTTGAAAAATACTTTGGGACCCTATTTTTTTGGCTTAATTTACTAAAATTTCTTTCATGAATTATAACATACCTCCCTCATGATTTTCTATTCATTCAAGTGTGCATAGGTGATCTTCCTCTTATATGAGATCCAAAACCACCATCACTGAGGTTCATCGATATGTTGTCTATACAAAGTAAGATCATGCTTCTAATGGTCTCATTGTGTCCCTAAAAGAAATTTCATTGATTCAACATCTCAGCACATCATTCACCATACTCTTGATGAAGCTATTTTGATACAACAATATATACACTATTTTCTGGTCGCAGAACTATAATTTTATTTTTATCTGATATATGATGAAATAAAGGTTGATATTGGATGTTGAAAGTATTATAGGCTTCAGATATGTAGTTAATGAATCATCCTTCAAGTATCACATTTTTATAAATTGTCATTGGTGATCAAACACTAATTTAATAGTGATATTCATATTTAACTCATATTCCATTATTCTAATAATCATTCTCAAATTATAGAGAAAATTCTATATATCATCATCATCATTGGATGTAATTTATTAAATTTTTTCCACCCTAGGTAGGGTGGTTTTCTTATGTTATGCCTTTAGTGGTTTGTTATGACTATCTACGACACTATTCAGATATGATTTTTCTTAAACATAATAAAGGTTAGTATTTAATTAAATAATTTAATTTTTAATGGCTATTTCCTTATATTTATAATTTACTGTTATATGTTAAGGGTTTAAATAAAAAATGTAACCCAATTTTAAATATTATGTATATTATATGTATTACTTGGTACATTTACTTATAAGGGAAATTGTAATTGGTTTAATATCCATATCCATCCTTTTTACAATTATTAAAGGATAAGGACTGAACATAACAACTAAATATGGGATTGATGTAAGAATGGGTGAATGTCCTTTATGACATGTCACTTAGTATGAGAGGAAATAGAATGACCCTATTAATTTTTTAAATGAAATCATTTTTACATGGCATAAATTTTATAATGAGTTATGTATACTTTTATTATTATATATAGACATTTTCAATTTTACAACAATGATCATAATTAAGCCGACCATATATTCAATATTGAATTACTTGGCCACTCAGAGCACACCATTATGATTAATAAAGATAGTTTATAAGTGAGATACCCTCCGTGGAACCTAGTATTTATCTTCTAGTGGATTCATAGTATGTTTTCATAGGAGCCCTTTATTATCTTATGGATATTAGAATTACATGGACACAATACTTGGATCCATATTAATGTCTTTGTGCATGTGGATCCATGGATTCAACACATTGGTCCGAGTCATTCATAGCTCATCTTACCATGGATGAGACCGTCATTCATGGATAAAAGTATTTACAATAGAATTAATTGGAAAATTCCCCATGGATTACAATTATACTAATAACACCCAGGATGTAGGTTATTACTGAGTTGGCTCAACCCCTGTGGTATAGAAAGCCTTGGATTTTACCTTGATCATCATTAATTTTTAGCATCGTGACATGATTCCTTGTTACACTATAGACAATTTATTATTATTAATAACATGTTACTTTTCAAGAGCGGTTATATCTATGGTGAAACAATTATATAAACTCAATGAAATTGAATTAATTAATTATATGATTACATGTTCAGAAACCAAATGATGCTAAATATGGTATGGTGGTATTTTGTGTCACTATACTGTCTTAAAGTCAACATATATTCCTACACACTATTAATTTATATTCCCATATTGATGGTTTCCTATTGATATTTCTCTCAGACATTATCTAGGCCACTGGTGGTACTTGTGTGTACTATATGTATCCCAATGATGACAATGAGATGTGTCCCACTATTGACACCTGACTTTAGTTGCGTGATTTGAATAGAGTTTTTCTGAAGATGATTGAGCCAGTGCTTGGGAGGATAGATATTTTTCTTGATTTTAGTTCTTCTTTGTACATTTTTTTTCATGATTCCATGTATACATGTTATCTAGTTTATTAGAGATATGAAATACATTATAATAAATTTTTATATGATATTGTTTCCATATTTTGTTAATTATATATTTCATAGTTTTTATGTCTTCTTCTCCTATAATGGGTTACTAATATTTTTGTTATATTGTTTGAATAAAATATTCCATATGTTTATATATGTTTTCACTATTTATGTTGTTTTTCCTAGATATGTTGATCTCCACATTGAAATGAGTGCATTGTCTACCCAAAGACACACCCTAGGCTCTTGCATTCAGTTGGATATCTCTAGTGTATGGGGAAACGAGTTTAGGGTCATGTGGACAATTGTGATCAGGGCACCACTAATTGGGACCTGGTTCTAGGACGTCACATCAATTTCCGACTCCGACATCTTAGAGTAACTAATAATTTATAGTCATTATATACTTTTTTATTATCCTACATCTTTAGTGATAATTATGTTTATATCATCCCTATACATCTCAACTAGTTTTATGATTTTAGTTGATCTCGACAACTAAATTAGATAAACTAAGATAATAAACTCTAATATTTCTATAAATACCTATGATTTAAGAAGTCATAGATCGTGGTAAAATTAGTCACTTCTCCCACTAGATCTTCAGATGCACATTATATTTATGATCTTTTTGTAGTATTAAATCTAGAAATTTGGTGCCTTAAACTCCAACAAATATATTCTATGGTTTTTATTGACTATTGGTACTCTAATAAACCAAGATATTGATTGTAAATTTTCTATCATCTTCATAATCCAAAATGTTTTGTCCCTTACAAATAACATTCTCATTAAAAACTATTCCTCTAAAGATATATTTATTATCCTCCCCAAAAGTGATATCTAACATTTTAATGACCACAACTGAGGGAAAAATGTAATTTTTATTTCAATTGATGTTTACCATACTCATTTGAATTGAAATATGAATATGATAAACTACCGAAGACTCTAAGAATATGAGCATCATGTCATTTTACTAAACACATATCCTTTATATGATCCATCAAAACATGGTATAATGGACATCTGTTGGTTAGACAACCATACGCATTCCATTCCTCTTCCCAAATCACCTTAGGCATTCTTGAGTGTAGCCTCATACATAAACATTTCTCCAGTAGAGTCATGTTATATTTTTAACCACTCAATTATATAATGTTATTCTAGATAATGTAATCCCATGACATATTGGTTTATTTATGTAAATTTTATGGAAGTTATTATTTATGTACACACCATGATTTTCCATTTGAATACACTTCAAATTCCATATACAGTCCATTTTTGCAAACTCATTCCTCTGTATAACCACTTAAAATACATAAATCTTATTATTTGAGAACTGAATTTATAATTTCATTGTATAATTATCAATTTGAGGTCAAAATTAAAGACATATTTTATTGTAATGAACATGGGTTAGTCCAAAAAAACTATATCTGTAGGATCTCACTTCATATAACTAAGATTATATCCATCCATTTTGAAATACACCTTTTTATTTTTTCCTTACACTCAAATTTCACACTTTCCTATTTAAATATAATCAAAAATAAATATTCCCTTACCATTTTATAATTCATGTTCTTATCACATTGGTGACCAAACATACTGTTACATAGATATGTATATTTATAATTTTAAATGTTAAACATTTGAGTTTTTTTAATTTATTTTTACGTAGTAGGTCCTATAATTCACTCCCTTTTCACTCACTATAGATCCCTGAGTCAGATGATGGACAATTGTTTTAAGGTATTTAAAAATACATCATCATATAATTGCCTAATATAAATAAGATTAATCTATATACTAGTATTGTGTCGGATATAAAATTTCATAAACAATCCTCCATTCATCATTTAGATGTTTAATTCTCATCTTATATCAACATAATGTACTTCACGTGTCTACAAGATGGAAATTCCCAAAAATTCATGCCACATAATTCCCGTGGAATTTTTATTCTCGAGTTGAAAGAAATGTGGTTATATAGTAAATTACCCAATATTAACCTAGAGTATGAGTGTTTAATAAGTGGGTCGTGTTATCATCAATTGTATTAGAAAAAAGTTGAAATAACAATCATTGACATTTTTTAGATATAATCTTTATGTATTTGTCAATCCTTCTTGATATATCATTTCTACAGTCATTTTTTGAAGGTTGGATAAGGATCAACTATATTTCCTTGGATATTCTCTCCATTTAATTCTTAAGACATATATTATAATGATTACCTTATAATATTGTATGATATTGATGTGAAAACCATATTACATTGGTATTTAGGACACTATTGTTTGGCTCTAAAATACCATTTCATTGAAGTTCCTCATTTAGAATCAGATTCATGATGTTATAGAACACCATGTATATCTTTCTAATTGAGATACTAAATAAGTTAATAGTTTCTTATCATCACTTTGGAAGATAATATAATATTAGTGACAACCATACATGACTATAAAAAGATAAATTTACTTGTTGTTTCTTCCCATGAATCATATTGAAGTATTAAACATGATATCACAATTTTCATATGTGTTTTATCAATAATATTAAAAATAATACAACATGATGAATTTATTAAGGGCCTTTAGTTTTTCATTCATTTATTACACTACTTCTTAAATTATTATTTATTATTATTCTCTCAAATGTTGATGTCGAAATTCAATAAAAGATGAATTCATCCAAGAGATACTATATTTTTATCTAAGAGATCTCATTTATCAATACCAATAGGCATTAGTTTCAGTCTTGATAATGGTGCCTGCAAAACATTTTAAATTAGACACTCTTTTAATTTTATTCTCCAGAAGATATAATTTGGACCATCTATTTCATTTTTTCAGATAAATACTTCATCTAATTACATGCCTATTATACTATCGATGTGCCAAACATGATCTCAAAAGAAAAACATATTATAATAATTTTTGGGGAACCGAAAAAAATATGTTAAAATAATAACCTATATACTTATAATAAAATTACCAAAAGTATGACTGAAATCTAAATAAAAGTACTTCTATTGATCATAATAGTGGATAGTCAATCCTGCCGACCAATTCTTCACCTTCAATTAGGTATACGAAAAGTAGATATTAAAATTTTTTTATTCAGTATATAATGTTTTATCACTCTTACACCTCGGTACATAGAAAAAAATACTATAAATGCATTAAATAGTAATTTTATACAATGGAAATACTGATAGAATTGAAAAAATTGGATTAACATGATTTAGAAAATGTGAAAATTATATTGTGGGAGTAACATTGCTAATTGTTTTTGTTATAATTGAATAATTATTTTTGAAAATATATATAGATTACAAGTATATTCAATACTCACTTAATTATTATCTTTTAAATAATCACTCATTTGAACAACAATTTTTCCACACATAATTCCAAACTCCGCACATGCTTTTATAAAATTCAAAACTACTCAATCATGTCAAACTTACTCCCATAAAACCACAAATCACGAGGCTTTATCACCTGAGATAGGTTACTAACAAAATGACCCTTTTGATTTATAAATTTTTAATTTCCTATATTTTCATTTCCAAACCATTAGAATAATAAATATTTTGATGTACCTACTACCATTATGGAAGATATTATGCCATAGAAGTAATGAACTCACAATTTTCATCACAGAACTGACATCATACTTTTAATCTATAAAATTCACATGATTGTAAATCTGATGCTTGGACTTCTAGTGAAATAATTCATTTATGATCTTAACAAGGCTTCACATCTCAACATCCATAGCAATGAATAATAGTACTCATTGTGAATAGTTAATGGATCTTAATGGATATTTACATGAACAATCGTAATCATGTTATTATGATGGATTAGCCATTACAATTTAGTATTCAATTTACTATTATAGTTACAGAGTTCTCTATGTGATTTTAGGATAAAATATTGACACATTCAATTGGGAGTGTGATATTCATACAATCATGGATGGTCTTATAAAAATATACATGGGTATATATATTATCAATTGTTAGGGATAGTGATTAGATAAATAAAAGATAAGTAATATCCAAAACATATAGTGTTACTGAATATAAATCCAATTCATTTTGAGATTATTTTCAGAAAATATCATAAAAGAGAGTTTTTAAATCATTCATTGACTTAGTGCCTACGTTGATCCTTATTCTCTACCATTATAGATCATGTAAACATTAATATTTTAAAAATTAATGGCATAACTGTATGATTTCTTATTGAGGGGATCAATTTGACTAATACTTTATCAGATTAATTATTGATTATATTTTCTATTAGCTACATTAATATATAAAATTTTTATATAATATATTTAACACAGTTCTAGGGGATGGTGAGAAACAAATATCTTTTAGCATAAATCTTTATAAATTATAATCTACCAATAGAATCCATTTTATTTTAAAATGTTGAATTTGGTTAGCGTAACAATGTTTTGGGTAAATAACTCAAAAATTATAAGAATATTTTTTTAGGGTGTATATATAAATAAAAAAAAATTTATAATGAATTTTTGATTTACTAATGTAAATTTAGTTCTTCTGAAACAAATTTTCCAAATATTACTGAATCACATTTATTCCTTCGTGTTTGTTAGGATGGATGACATCCAAATATATTAAATAGTATATGTGGATCATGTGATGAAAATGACAATTGAAAAACATATTTAATTTGGTTACAAAATGTATGAAATGTACTAAATGTTTTATTTCTAGATTCCTAAAGTGAAATTTCAATGACACAATGTTTATTTCCAAGAAATTATTATATCCAAATTGACTTCATGGGGTGGTATTAAGAGATTAAAAATGTCCCCCATAGATATGAATAAATATAATTATAAGATTTATTTTACAATGAATACATAATTTTTTTTTCTTTGGATGATGATATACATGAATGTATGTGTGATGTGATGTCTTACTTATTGGTGGGTTCAAATTATATTTTGAGTATCATCTAGTTTGATTAAACTAATTATTATTGAAAATATAGAATAATTGAAAATTTCCATGGAAGTTTTAAATTTAATTACTCATTTTTTTGAAGTGTTTATTTTATTTGGGTAATTTTTCATTGACACACAATGATAAGTATTTTTATACCAACTGTGGTATAGAGTTCAATGCAAGGTCTAGAAAATATTTATATAGTAAATACATTGATGTTTAATGCTATTCTATGGTGGATTATATAAAATAATGATGATTTTAGAAATTCATATATATATATAGGATTCAAATATGATTTTATCACCTTGTTAACAATTAAAATAACATTTCACCCATGGATATATGATCATACTTTGTAAATAATTTAAATTGTAGAGTACATGATAATGGAATACATCATGGACACTGGTCATTTATAAATTGTTTTAATTTTATATTTTATTTATATAATAATTTTTATCATTTATCTATCTATATTGAGAAATACTATGTATTATATGTTGAATATTATTGATTTTAATTTTGTTGGGTTTAAAATAGTGTGGTTATCTATTATTTATCAAGATATGGTCCAAGATTTTGTAGATATTTTTTAATAATTTTAGATTGACTAAAATCTAATATATATATATATATATAAGTCATATATGGATTATATTAGGAGACCATTATAGTTCAGAAAATGTAGTAATATATCACCTAGGTTTAAAATACCATGTTTGGTACCTGACAATAATGGATACATTCTTTATAGTGTGTTACATATTTCACAACTACGAATTATTCATAATGAATTATATATGTATCATAATAGAAATAATAAAAAATACATATCATTTGATTAATTTTATAGATTATTACATGGAGGAAGATGCAACTTATATGGAAAATCCTTTAGATACCCATGATGATAGGGAAAAGGTTTCTTATTTATATGTAATCAAATTTGTAAGAGTTTTTGGGAAGAATGGTTAAATGAAAAAAATTTCCTAAGAGTCACAACCAAATATAGGGGTTATATAATAATATTTATTTCATTAATTATATTTATATTTTGTGTATTTTTTTAATTATTTAAATACAATTAAAATATATTTTATCATTTTTGAAATGTTTAATTTTTTTGGTTGATTATGTTAAATTGTTTTGAGGGATATTGTTTTAATATTATAAAAAAAATTCTGACCTATATTTTTTGTTCTAGAATTATATTAAATTTTATTAAAGAAAAAGGTAATAACAAGATATGGGAAAAATTTTACAAATAGTAGTTTAGAATTTATTTACTTACAAACTTATTTCCTAATCAATGTTAACATTAATTCTATTCAATGAATTATCTAAATCCATGATTTTTATAATTATGTATATTATGTCGATAAGATTCCTATATTAAACATATGATCTGATATATAATCATGAAGAACAAAAATGAATATAATGTTAGACTTACAGAAATTTATAATGAATTAGAGAGAGTCGATTTTAAATTGATAATGGCGGAGGTTAAAACATTGTGTGGAATATTATTGTGGTTCATTATTATACCTTTATGTTAATATATAGTAGTGGTAAAATTATCTGTAAGAATAATTATTTCGGATATAAATATTTCCATTCATTTATTAAACACTCAATTATATCTTTAATAATATTTTTTTTGTTTTTCTTTGAAATGAGGATTAAGGAAATAGAATGTGGGAAAAGTAATGGAAAACATGGGATGAATAACTCTAAATTTTGGGTGATGAATATTATAGGCCTTTAATTTATTTTTATCTTGTATAAAACATACCTATAATATTTTCCAATGGTTGATATAACTTAATAACAAAGAGAAATCAATATTTTTATATTGGATAATATTTGATATTATTTTATACAATTATGGGTTAATCATGTTGATTTTATTAAAATAAAATAGAATGCTTTTTTATAATCCATTTTATATTTAAAAACTGAAATAATATATATATATATATATATATATTACATGGTCATAAGAATTTTTTTCAACTAAAAATGATTTTTTTTAATTTAATGGTGATTTGATTAAAGTTTATGACAACGAACCATTGTTGAATATTTATGATTTTCTATGAAATTTGATTATAAATTATATATAATTTATTAATGAGTTTTTAAATAGGGAATGACATGATTTCATTAGGTACATTACACATCAAGAATTTATACACTTGATCTAAATACTTTCCCAATGGTGGTTTAAAACATACATAGGTATATTCCAATACAACATTGGGTTCATCTTATATAATTATAATTTTAAATTTCTATAAGATTTTATATAGATTGAATTTATTTTTTTCAAGGAATGATAGAAGAGGTTATTAATGGGTTGATAAAATATAATTTTTGTTAGTTATTATTTTTTACTTATGGTTGATTCCTAAAAATTCATAGTAAATTTATAGGCAATTATTTATCAATTATTCTAGAATACTAGTTAGTTATTTGAAAAGATGAATTAATGATGATTCTTATGTAATGGAAAAAGTATTAGATGTTGAAACATATAAAATAATGATCAGTGAAATTTCAATATTAATATATGCATGTAGATGGTTGTTGTGATTTCATTATTTTTTTTATTTTCATATTTAATTTTTTTGACATTTTAATAATTTTTAAGGGTAATATTCACAAATGACCAGTGAAAAAATCTAGGTAAACTTAAAAAAATTATGATTCTCAAAAATATTTACTCTATTTATATATATCTCAATGGTTCATGATGATAGGGTGAAAACATATATGGTATATTGAGATATTAATATGGTAAATTGTTGGTGTATATTTAGGTATATTAATGAAGTGGGTATAAAAATCATTATCCACTAAGAGATAACCACATGAGATTATAAGCATCATTTGACACATCATCTTGTGGGAAATAGGATTATTTCATGGCCATCTAGTCGATTTTATTTTTTCAATTTAACAATATTGGATTAAGGCCTTCAAAAAATTATTCATGTTTTGAATGATAGTGAAATAAATGTTGAGAGTTGGTACACTAGGGACCTTATATTTAGCCTTTTCCGAATTCTCATTATGGCAGTAATATATATATATATATATGAATTTACATGGTGAGACGCATGAAACATAATTGTATTATAAATGGATAATTTCTTTCATCAATTCATTTTTAATTTTAATTAAAATGTTATATATGCATTGACATGTGTCATTTCATGAGCAGAACCCACTGATTATGAATATAATAACAATTATTATATTTATAACTTTTTTAGATATTAATGTGTGTTTTTTTTAAATTAAATATTAATAGGCTGTGATTCAGTTTATTTTTTATTAATCTAATAAAATTTTGTTCTTATTTATATTTATATATGATTATTTTCATAAATTATATCATTTTCTTTATTTTTTGTTTGTATAAAAGCAAATTACCTATATATTTTAATATAAAATGAATCATGGTTATAATTTATTTATGGATAAAAATATTTATAGAGAGGAATGCCTCACCTTTTTCAAATTTATTCCCTTGATCCTCGTAACCAACCACTTTCTTATTGGAGCCTGACATGGTGGTCATATATAATATTATTTATAACCATGGATGAGTAGTAGAGTGGTGTTTAGGATTTTTTATGTTTTGAAAAATAGGGGTATTTTCTGTTGGTATACTATGAAAATAAAACACATGAAATTAGGATATATCATGTAATAATAAAAATAAAAAAGTGTGAGGCCAATGACTCAATATATCTCATGGTACAAGATTATTTATGGAGTATACCTACTTGTTGGATAACTATAAACATAGTACTATATTATATGATGTTATAAATAATGTAGATTTATGTATAGATTATCACATATTTCATATGTTAGATAATGGTATGATGGGATTAACTAGGATATATTTTCTTTTTCGTTATATTTATATACATATATATATATATATATCCTTGAGATAAATTTAAAGGGATTATATTCAATTTAAAATATTTCTAGAGGATTTCATTGATATTGTACAAAACCTAACATTGTTATATGACATTATTAAACAAAATATGAATAAAATAATGTGAACCATAGCAAATTTGGTACAACAAACACATAACATTTCCCATACATCCTTGCAAATAATGTTATTGTAATAGTGATATTGATCAATAATTTTTAGAGGCTACATTCTAATTGTTTATCAGTATATCTCATCACCTACCGATAAAATAAATAAATGGGATATCTTATGTATTTCTCCAACATAACCCAATAACAAAAAAACCACTCCATTACTGAAATAGAACATTTTTTATTCTTATTCATATCCCCCAATCTCTAAAGTATAGTTATAATTTCTACGTATTTAAAAAATGTTTTTCGTGGTGGATTTACACTCATAATCGGCATGATTGAAAATATAATTCATAGTAGAACCATGAATGTAAATACATGAGTAACTAATTGAAATATAATTAAACAAACCATTGATACATAAAAATTCAATTAATATCTAAAGAAACATGATAAAAATACATATGAAAAATATAGTTGACACTGAAATTAATAGTCTCTATTAAATATGGATAGATTCCCATCTATTATTTATTTAATAAACTCAAAAAATATAAAACAAAAATCTGATAACATATACAAACACACAAGCTGTACATATATTGAATGAGAATGTGATGAATTATAATTACCCAATGTACTCTAAATAGATACTATGTTCATTCAATACATAAAATCTGCTGTGATACGTACCGATTATGGGAATCTATAAAAAACATGATATCAAAAAAAATAGATTTCACTGTAATACCCACACTAAAATATTAATAAAAAATTAACAATACTAGTTCAGAAAACTAATTCCTCAATATCTAAAGCCAATGTATTTTACCCATTTCAACCCTTTCCAAAACAAAAGTGTTTTACCCATGAATTTTTTTAAAATGAATATTACTGATTATATAAGAAGTTCCGTATAACTCGTCATGAAATATACTAATCATGAGTCGAACTAACACCCCATAACACAATTATTCACCCTATAGTATAACATTTACATATAGTCCCTATATTGTGGATGAATCCAGCACACTAATGTGTGAATCCATGTGGATCCAACTACCAATCGAAATTATGGTTCTGCCACACTAATTTTAGAATTATTATTCTAACTAACATTCTCTTTAACAACTCCAAATGATATATTGTTCAATATCAAACCATTTTTCTAGGTTCAAATAGATCGCTCATGAAATAAAAAAATGTAACCCATAAAATTGATATATTATTAAATTTAGAAGGTAATATAATTCAGTAAATTATTCTATATAAACTAATTCATATATTTTAAAATACACAAAAAATGTTTTATATAATTTTGAATATACCAAATTCTGAATCTATATTTTAAAAAATATTAACAAATCAATAATAATTTTATAATCCACAATAAACTAAAAATTTAATTTCAAAATTGTTTGACGATGAAAATATTAGTTTATCATGAAATTAATAAATTAGTGGAGATAAAAACATTATATATCATCCATAATTCAATTATTTAAATATATAAACTTCATAAACCCTATTTTGTATCAACATAGTAATAATATCTATATTCTTTTAGGGGAATACTAAAATACTAATATAAACATTGGGAAATTGAATAAATACTTACAATAATATTCTTGAAAAAAAATTATCCAAAAGTGTGTAGAGACATCATTTGTGCCTACATAAACCATCCACAAAAAATATAATTGATTATAAAAAATGATTCCGATTTTATTGGATAGAACATTGATAAAAATATAAATATAACAACCACCACAGTGAGGGGAGAATGTGGAAAAAATGTGGAAAATGGTATCATGAGAATATGAGATAGATTTAACATAAACTAAATGGATTTTTTAGAATATAAAGGTTCGAAAGGCCAAAAAAAATTCACCCAAGACAAGTTTATCCCATGTCTATTTTAAAATAGGTGAGGTAGGAATAATTTTTTCTTAAAATACACCTATGAATTAGTTTTTAATAAATTCATTATCATTTCATGATTTCCAAAAAATTATGCATCACTCATTCGTTCCATACAATCTAATTGTTCAAATAATTCATGGATAGATATTCTATTACTATTTATGATATTTTTTACAAAACATTAATTTATTTTTCATAAATTTACATAACAATACAATAAAACTAAAAATTAAAACTCAATTCCATAACCGAAAGTTATTGTATCTTTAGAGATCAAGTACACATTCTTATTATTTCAAGATATAATATAAATTTCTTATATATTATTCTTTTCATTCACTTTAATACATCAGTTATCCACGGTGAAATCAAAAACGAAGAAATCAATGATCTATACAAATGATTAAGAGGTAATTAGTATCAATAAATCATAAGGTGCTAATGATTAAATCATAAACATGTATGAAAACATGAACATAATATAAATAACATTATTTATGGAATAAGATCATGAAATCCTATGAAGTGATTATGTGAAATGATAAAATATAAAAAATGTGATAAGACTAAAAAAATGATGATCATTAATTACATATACACGAAATAATTATTTAGAACCATAATATAAGTATCCTAAACAATTTTAATATAATATAAGATTAGGTACCATTTGTACGAATAAAGAATAATTATATATGTTTTTCTCTCATCCAAGACCATAATTATTTAATATATAAAAATGTCCAATAAAATAATGTACAATTCTATTATCCAATTTCCTATAACTGTAATCTCATAGGATATAGTCATTTCCAAATACCATGGAGTGATATATAATTCAGTTATAACTAATCCTATAATGTAATATTCATTCATATGAGTTCCAAAAATAATTAAAAGACATAATTAATATTTAAGAATTATTTACCAATGAAAAAAGGGGTTACATGACATTTTTTGAAGTTTTAGAAAATGTTGTAATCAATTTGATCAGATGGTATTAAAATAGAATATAAAAATTTATACATCATAATAAAATTTAGATCTTGATAAATGATAAAAATGAAATATAATGTTCTTAAATGATCATTCTTCTTGAGAAAGAGAGGAAATTTGATGGTAAATCATGAAAATCAATATATATATATATAAAGGTAAAGTGTAAATAAAAACCCTGATAAATGTCACTATAAAAATCATTTTTAGAAGGAAATGCATAGAATGGTAAATAATTTTTTATTAACAAAATTTTCATGAAATGGATATTTCGAAATAATAAATGTTAGTTTAGAATAAACTAGAAGTGAAATAAAATAAAATTTATGAATTGTCAAAAAAACTCATCTTTATGGAATTATAATTATATTTAATAACACACCTCAAAGAAATAAATTCATTATTTTTCAAAAATAGAATTAAATTGAATTGTTTGAGATATAGAATACAATGAAATTTTTTATTATATTAAAATTAAATATTTTTGATAAAAATATATCGATATATAATATAGATAGAAAACCAATTAGTTGATGTTTTCTCCAAAGAAATTCAAAATTTTTTATGTAAAAATGAATCACAAAGGATATTATAAGAAGGAAAGAAAAATTAAATATTAAATAATAGATAATACAATATAATATGGTTTATGTGGTCTCATATAACTAAATTTGATGATAAATTTTAATGGAGATGTAATATTACATAAAAATGAATATTGAATCTAAATAACCCAACACATTGTCAGGACATTCCTAGTCATGATCCAACATCTCTACATAGTGAAGTTTTATTTTTAAATTAATAATAATATAACCGTATTTAAACTTTTTAATATTATATAGACCTCTTATTTAATGACACAGAAAATTAGTGGAAATTTTTTATTTTTCTTCAATTCTTTTATATTTTACGAGTCCCCAACATCTGACAGCGCACGATTCTTGAGGCTTGGAGTTACTATAATGATCTGTCGAAGTTTTGTTAAACATAAATTAACGTCCTTATGAAGTTTTCCTGAAAAAGTGTAATAACTCTTAAATGGTTACTCGGATCAGAAATCTGAGGCCACCGTTTCATTCAGGATGGTGGGATAACCCAAGGAAATACTTATGTTTAGTCGGCGCGGGCCTGTTGTGATAAAACCCAAAAATGGCATAACCGTATATAAAATAAAAATAAAGTTATTTTATTTTTCAAATTCTTATAACTCACAAATGGTAACTTGGATTAATAATCCGAGACTGCTGTTGAACATGTGATGGTAGGCTTTCTTTAAGAAGATACTAACTTGGGACTGCAAGGGTCAGTAGAGAAAGTTAGTTTTTGGCAGCAAAAAAATAATTGTGTTATAATTATTTTTTTTTGAAATTCATAACTTTTAAATGGTAACTCGGATTGGAAATCTGAAGCTACTATTGGGTTCTTTTGGGCGTGTTACACCTATGTAAAGCCTATAATCGACCACAGTATGTCGAGGATGGCTGTTAATAATTGTCTAATTTTTTTTTCAGGTAACTTCAGTAAACGTGCGAGCATCATTTTATAAATTTTGAACCGGTGCTCGGAATTGAAATCTGATTGCACCGTTGAACTCGCAGCTCCGATATTTTCTTAATATGTCCTTTTCCATAGTTTCATTTTATCGAGGTTGGAAATTAATTTTTGGGGTTTTCTAAATAAATTAAATAAAAATATTTCTAGCATATTTTTATTTGAATGGTAGTTAAATCCTCCAATGGAAGGTTGGAGGTGGCATCCACCCGTGCATAACCTCCCTTTGGAGGATATTATGTGGTGGGGCACACAAGATCTCAAACCCCCCATAACTCCCCTTTAACCCTTGTAACTCCCAATTTATTGTGGAGATTTTGCACCTTCCCTCAAAATGGTTCCAACACACCTATCTATTAATTAATGCCTTAATTAATTATTTTTCTAGTGATATGATTTCTTTTGAATTATTTTGAAATACATGGCAACATTAAAATAATAGATAAGCTATTATTTTGGGTTGGCACAGAATATTTTGGTGGAGCCTTGGAGAAATAGGGAAATGCATTCTACCCATGAAGAACCCGAAGCATGTCTATTCGGCAACCGAAGCTCGATGACACAATATTCTTCCTTCTACATCATTCTTCAATAGAGACAAGGAATGTGAAGATGCCACCTGCGAAGAACAACACCAACGATGACATCCTCTTCTCCCGACATCAATGGAATGATGCTTCTTCTCATGACACCTTCAAGAAAACACAGATTACGAGGTAGAGTGATTTGATTATTTTAATGTATGAATTATTTCCCAATTCTTCGATGTTTGCTTTGGATCGACGGTGGCCAATTTCTATCATCTAATCCGGAGGGCACCGACCAAACAAACACGGAGCAACATCCCTCCATTGATTCTTGTTTTGGTTGATGTCAAAGGAAGAGCCAGAAGGGCGGGGTGCCATCACACCGCGCCGGAGAAGAACCACGGTGAAATAAAGAGGCTCGACACAATCGCATCGCACTGTGCCGTAGATGTGGAACTGTGGCGATGGCAGGCCATGGAAAAGGGGTGTGGCATCATCGCACCGCACCAAAGAGGAACTGAAGCTATGTGGGCCGTGAGGATCGTGGCGTCATTGCACCACATGGTGGAGCCGAAGGCTGATTCATAATCGGGACGCAGTGGAGGGGGTGTTGTGTCGTTGCGCCGCATGGAGGGTAGGAGGACGGTCGCGCCTTCGCGCCGCGGTTGTGGCCGGCCACAGTGGAGCATGTTGAGTTGGACCAGTCAGGTCCTGAAGCCACTAAACCGACGCAGCGCTCTGGTTTTGTTCAACAAAATGGGAAGGGTGTGGCACCCCCCTCACTCCCGTGGCTGGCCAGGCCACCCTAGGCCTAGCTTCCCCTCAACCGATCCACCCGAGGCAGGCCCGCCCCTCGGGCCAGGCCGCCTATCGGGCCGAGCCATCTCTTCGGGCCAGACCGTCCCCTCATCTTGGGATGCTTCCTCAGACGACTTTAGACCTGTGTTCTAGGTCAGACCCTGGTTCAGACCAGGTCGGGTCGGTTCAGTCCGACTGGGTTAGACCAGACCTGGACCCGCTATGGTTGTTTACACCTTATAACCCGCATCTAGGGCTACAGGTGTCTGATAGAAATACATCCTATGATGATGGAATTCATGGAGCAAGATGTTGTTTTGGCATACTCCGTTTGTGGTTGGGACGCACTTGGAGTACGGTTGGGTTGGTTTGAGACTAAAACAACAATCGGGCACCTGGAATAGAAATGCCAATAACTCTTAAACTGGTCGTCCAATTGATGTGGCGTCTGTTTCATTGGGATACCTTTGATGAGAAGAAACTAAAAGATACATCAACTCAGGACTTCGTGATGGTTGATCTATCGACACTTTGCTTGAGGATCGGACCCTCTTGGAATCGAGTGTGCAGTGTACGAGAACCCAAGGGATTGTTGCGACTGAGATGACTACTATACCGGGATCCTCCGTAGGTTCGACAGAAATGACTAATGTACCAGAATCTTTCATGGGTTCGACATCGAGGACTATTATAGAGGCATCCTCCATGGGTGCGAAATTTCTGACTTCTATTCTTGTATCCTGTGTCGGTCTTACAGAATAGATGTTCTTGTATCCTGTGTGGGTCTGAAAACATAGCTGGTCCTCTTATCCAATGCGGGTCTGACATCATAGATGACTCAGTGACTACATGTGATCATCTCCATCACTATAAAAATATTTGGTCATGTATCGTGTGTGGATCTGACTGCCTAGATGGTCATGTATCCTATGTGGGTCTGACAACTTAGATGAATCAGTGACTACATCTGATCATCTCTATCACTCTAAAAAATATGTATACCTGTGTGAGATGACTCTTATCTTTCAACCATCATCGTCATGGTGATTGACTTTACTTCCTTTTTGGACTGGGATATGCTTGGGCTCGAGAGTTATAGTCGAACTGTGATCAGTAACTTAGGTATATGTATGGCCATATACCTATGTATTGTTGGTAGATATATCTTGATTGTATCCTTCTTCTATGTTTTATCCTTATTGGATTCTAGGAGAACGTCGGGGGTCTCGGGGTCCCCTTCTATGTATTTTTATACTCACCCCTTCATGGTCATTGCCCGCACCTTGTTGAGTATTGTGCAGACGAAAGAAAATAGTTATTGAGGCAGAGGGTGGCGGACAGGAAGCAGCTTGGAGCTGGAGTAGACGAGACGTATCTCAGGGAATACTTGTTCAAGTTGTGTACCTACCATTCAGGTAGGATTCCCTAGTGAATGATCCATGAGCTTTTCCCCCTTTTTTACTTTTACTTTTACTTGTTTTTCAGTTGGGTTTGTATTCTATCCCACTTACTTGTAGCACAATTTTCATTTCTGTTTTAGTAATTTTTTCATCTTATTCTTGTGTTCAGACTGCATGAGTTATATGTTAAAAGTAAATCCTTCACTTTTAATCAGGGATTTGCCTTTGGTACTAGTTTCCAGCCCCTGGCCTATGGATGCCGGGCTTGGGGTAGACACGGTACGGGCCCTGAGGACGGGTCGTTAAAAATTGGTATCAGAGGATTCAGTTCTACCACAGAACATAGGACTCTGATCTGCCTTACTTTGAAGCAATTGTGTTATGAGTATTAAGTGTAGTGTTCAGTCTAGGGATTCTAGTGTTGTTGCGGCGGCCTACGTATCCATACACCATGACCCTGACTTCTGATTTCTGACTTAGTGAACGAAAACACTGATTGTGAGTGTGTTTTCAAGAGTATTCATTGTGAACTCTTTCAGTTAGATCACATGTTATAACTTATTGACCATGGAGCGCCTATTATTTATCCGGAAGCCACTGCATAGATATCCAGCTAGGGTTTCCGAGAGAGTACACGATGACGTGGCACTGAGCGACGAGTCTTCGGTTTAGGGCCTTCTTTCTATGTTGGCACCTTCGAGTGGTGTACCGACAACCCCACCACCTATAGGGTAGCAGATACCACCAGCTGCACTAGAGGACGATGAATGCTGATAGAGTTCATTTTACGTGTTCTAGCGGTAGAGGCCTCCAAGGTTTCGAGGCGAGATAGATTCCTAGGTAGTAGAGGACTAGATGGAGGCAATTATTTTAGTTTTCCTTCTGGTTGAGACACTATTATAGCAGATGTTCATCTTAGCTACTAATCTTTTCCAGTGAGTGATCATGTGGATAGTCCACATAGTGGTGAGGTTTCAGTATGTGGACCATTACCCTAGATAGTACCTCTGAGTAGTGTGTCAGCTATATCACTGCATGTTGGTCAGTAGTTGCAACTGGCAGTACTGGTAGAGGAAACTTGTAGGCTTAGTGCCTTAGATGTGTTTCATGATCAGAAACACCTCAGGTTCTGAGGAGAGCCCGAACAACAGGAAACTGCAGACTGGCTTGAGGAGGTGGATGAGAGTTTTCTTGAGCATATCTGTTTTGGAATGATGAAATTTTGGTAGTTGAGAATTCATCGAAGCATACCGACCATTCCTGGTACTCGATGAATACGATGAGAACAATGCTTGAAATCATGGTCCATTGAGATAGGTGTGTTTAAGGACGTCTAAGACCAAAATTTATCCTCTATACACTCCTACATATGTTAGGGTTCTAGATAGATCCTTTGGGGTTGATTGTTCTTTTGTTGAGAAGATACATCCAGTGAATGTTAGGAGTGGGAAGCTACGAGCTGGCACCATTCTCAGAGACTTGGGAATGTGAGATTTTTCAGGAAGAGGAAGTGTTATAGATAGATTAATATACAGGGCAGCAGATGTGGAAGAAGAGCTAGAAGAGCAGCATGAGGTGATGAACATTTCGACATGTTACAACCACCCACCTTTGTAATCCCGAATAGGCTCAGGGAGTTAGAGGGAAAGGGAAGAGTGTAGATACATTCATTCAAGGAGTGTAACCCAAGTTATCTTTGAATGATTTGGGGCACGGTCTGTGTCTACTACTTGCTGCCATATCTATAGTAATAGGTACCAATCATTCCTTCATTACATGAATCTTTCCCCAGACCTAGAGTTTCTGGTTATTCCGTTGACTTGACCGTCACGTCTGGAGTCACCTTTGGGAGGAGACTCGATATTCACACTTACACTGGCGGTGTTATATGACCCTTGAGGCATGAGTACTGTTTGGAACCTCTTCGTGGCTACGTCGAGGCCTTACAAAGTTAGTTTGGGTATGGAATGGGCAACCATATTTCATACATAGATTGACTGTATTAGAAAAAAACGTTATGTTTTATCTATAAAGTTTGGATGGGGTTTTCATTTGTCTGTGAAAAATAATACCCAGGTAGCACATGATGGAATCATGTATAAGAGGGTGGAGTTGATCACTAATGAGTTGTCCATACATAATAATGTGGAAGAATTATCCAGAGTTGCGGCACCACTATCAGCATTGGCGAAGAAAGGGAAACCCTCCGTGTGGTCGGAGAGATACCAGCAGAGATTTCAAGAGATGAGGAAGAAGCTGACTAGTGCCCCAATCGTGAGGCTTCCAGAGTAAGGCGTAGGGAAGATAGTTTACTGCGACACATAAGGGACCAAACTCGAGTGTGTCCTGATGCAGGAGCGAGCAGTGATCATGTATGGTTCTCGGCAGTTGAGAGAGAACGAGCAGAACTACGATACCCATGACCTGGAGTTAAAATCAGTGGTCTTCGCTTTGAATATGTGGAGACACTATCATTTGGAAAAATTCTTTATAGTCAACTTTAACCAGTAGAGTCTCGATTATATCATCTCACAGAAGGACCTGAACCTGAGGCAATGACGATGGCTTCAGTTCTTCTATGACTATGACTTCGAGATAGTCTATACTCATAGGAAGGGGAACGTTGGGAAGATTCTCTCAGCAGGAGATCAGGAATTCAGCTTCAAGGAGTGGTGATAGAGTAGCTAGCTGCTTTATAGATATCCTTTGTAGATAGAGATGGAGAATCCTTCCTTCAATCTCTTACACTCACTTCCCCACTTCATCAGCAAGTCAGGGAGGCATAGCATGGGGATACTAAATTTGAGACACGGTGTGCTTAGATATCCATTGGTCATGCACCTGATGGATTTCCTAATGGTGGGGAGCACGTCATCCTCTACAAGGAATGTATTTTGGTCCCAGTGTCATTTTGGGAGGAAGTATTGAGGGAGTTTCACATATCCACTTTAGTAGTACATCCAGGAGTGGTAAAGATGTACGAAGACCTTGGACGAAAGCACTGGTTTCTAGGTATGAAGAATTTAGTAGTGGAGTTTGTCTCTCGATGCCTCACTTGTTAGCAAGTGAAGGCGGAGCATTAGGTACCAGTGGGCTTGGTTCAGCCTTTAAAGGTTCCAACTGGAAGAGGGATAATGTAACACCCCAAGATTTTATAGTGTGTTATTTCTTCAAAATAATTCAATAACATTCACTACATGCAACACCAAGTTCAATCGCACCATGAATTACCAAACAAGCTGTTCAAAAGAGGTTATGAATAGTGTTAACTAAATTTTAAACTTTATATAATCCTTATAATTTTAGAATCCATATTATGAGTTTCTTAGACATAATGTAAGAACAAATTCATTTTCAGTATTTGACTTTTACCAAATTTTAATAGTGAACCCTTTTTAGATACTATATTTTAAACTTTTTGACTAAATGGGGACATCAAAAATTTAAAATGAAACATCCCAAGCTTCCACGGTACGCTAGCGTGTGTTGTACGCAACACCGAGTTCTAACACACACCACAACTAATTAAACTAGCCGTTGTAAATAGTAATACCTACTTTTTGAAATCATATATATTTTATATTTCAAAATGGAATTCATTTTTGGATTCGGAATATCGAAATTATCCTAGGGTGAAATTTTGGTACTTTTCGGATAACTTTTATATTTTGATGAATAGTGAAACTTACTAAATTTTAATTAAAAACAACTTTTTTAATCAAAATAAGTAATAGTGATAAATTATGAATTTGAGTGGTTTTAAAGTATATTTAGAATATATTTTTACCATTTAATATAATTTTGGTCATTTGACATAATTTTACAATTAAACCGAACATAAACACGTGTCAATCTTTTGGTAGTTATTATCTTTTAAAAACACGCTTTTTGTTTTGACAGCGGGAATTAATTTTAAATTAATTTCTGCCACTTCTGTGTTTTGAATTTAGAAAAATGGATTCCATATTTGGAATCAGGATGTTCAAATTGTGTAAATAGGTAACTTTTATTTTTAGACATTTTGAATAATTACTGCGGTAAATATTTTATTTACCATGGTTAAGGGTAAATCCGGTAAATAAGGGTTAAAAAATAATATTATAATAATAATAAATTACCCTAAAACGTGTCCTAACCTTATTGGTGGACACATACCCGACCATGGGCATCCTTGGGTCAATTTGGGGACCCCTTGGAGCCACTTGTATGTGGTAGGGACACATTATATTAATAAAGTTAAAATAAAAATAAAAATGGCATAAGCTTACATCTTTTAGAAGAACAATTTTTACATAGGGTTATACATGTTGGATTTTCGATTATAAATATTCATTAGAAAGATAAAAAGATTTCCTACATAATGATGTTTTATTTATAATTTTTAGACATTAAATAATTTATTTTATTTATGACACAATGATGATGCAGTAATTACTAAAATAGTAAAAAATTAACATAATTGATATTATAAATACCCAAATAAATAAAATATGAAACTTTTAATGAATTACACTAA
This sequence comes from Viscum album, assembly GCA_963277665.1. Lineage (NCBI taxonomy): Eukaryota > Viridiplantae > Streptophyta > Magnoliopsida > Santalales > Viscaceae > Viscum > Viscum album. The sequence continues at coordinate 1,004,004,962 of OY728163.1, read as the reverse complement.
TTTTCTAGGATAATATGATATATTAGTATTGATTTAATTGACTTTGTTCGAAGTAATCAATCTGTTATGAGTTTCACAAAAATCAACTATTGAATAGTGTCAAAATTGACATAAAAGAGTTCTTAAAACAAATATTATATTATTAATTGATATTAAATTCCTAAAAATATACGGTTCGGCCAGGAGACTTATATTATGATAGGTTAATCATTAATGGACCACTTGAGGGTCGCTTTGATGTATATAGTAAGTTTATTAACCATATTATATAAAAATACAAAGAGACATTGTAAAAGTGAAGCTAATTAACTTAGAGTTAATACTTAAAGATAAGGTTAATATAAGTACCCAAACCTGTCTAAATTCCATTGGATGAGTTGTTTTCGACCTATCCCTACCTCATCCTTTGAATAGTCAACTTTGGAGCCTTTAGAAACCGAATATGAATTTATTATAAATTAATATTTCTAGGTTTTCCAAAGGGGCCCCTCACCCCTCTTATAAAAAGGGAACTCCTCCTTATCATTTCTTCAGACCTTCAAAGCCTTTTTGTTCGGCCAAACTCTGCCCAAATACTCTCCCAACATCCCTAACTACAACCTACAGGCCTTAGTTTGATCAGAAATCCAACCTAAGGAGCCCTTTTGATCAAATCAAAAGGAAGAACCCGAAGAAGAGGTAATGATTTCACCACCCTTTTCTAAGTTCATTTCTTCTTCCACTTCTTCTTCCTTTGTTCATACCATTCTAAAATAATAACTCCAGTATCTCACATATACTTTGATGTTATTATAAGTATGGTACAACCATATTCAGTATTCTATCCACCCTTTGAATAACATGTCACCATACGTGCGTACGTACGGCTTAACGTCTCCACGTCGTGGTGTAATTGTTATTCAATATAATATTATTTGGATGGGTATAATAATGATGTGTAACTCATGTAAATAATAAATATAACATGTTAATGATTCTTTATATATGATATACCATTCATTTATATATTATTTTAATATCAAAAGAATGATATTGTCGCTCGTGCGTACGTACGGACTACCGTCTCCACGAACGCGATGAGATTCATTCTCCATCGTATCCATTCAAGTATAATTATCATTTTATGATTTAAAAATGATGTTTAAGGACTTGATATCATTATGGATATGAATAAGATACAACAAACATGGCTTATGTAACAAAACATATAAAAGAAAATGAGTAAGTTAACACCCAAAACGATGATAATTCTAAGATATTATTAATAAATCAATGTTAAAAGATCATATATGATATCATATTAATATATATTATTCTTGTATAATTTAATAACAATTATTTCACCATTATACAGGAGGTTAACCTACCCCAACCAAGGAAAAGTACAAGGTAAGGGTTATTTCACAATCTCTTCTTTATCCGAGGTTGTTTATACGTAATAATCTACTGGGATCTCGTTATCATCCACATCCATGTTTCTTCAAAATGTATTTCAAAACATTTTTACTATTTACAAGAATATGGGTTAAAGTCATTTATACCCTTGTTTGACTTTTTATAAGAGGTTTATAAAGGAATCTTTCCGTCGTTTTCAAAACAAGGTCCTTTTTAACCTTTTCGACAAAATTGAGGTAAGAATGTTTTTTTTAACTTATACGGCGGGTGCGGTTATTTTCCGCCGTTATAAAATCGTCGAAGTTTTCCATACAAGCTTATAAGAATATTTTCAAAGAAAATGTTTTATTTTATATGGATCTTAAATGATTTCAAAATAAAAGAAGATACTTCTTTAAAAAAGAATTTTGATTTCATCTATGTCAACATCCTTTGATGGATTTTAAGATTATTTGAAGTTGATTTATTATGATACAAAACTTCTATATTGTATTGAAGGTTTTGTGATATGTTTGACTGTGGATGTGCTATTTTTATACCATTCATAGTTTATGGTGAAATTATTGACATTTCGTATGCTAGTTTTAATACGAATGTTTATGTTATGTTTAAACCTTTTCATATGGGAATGCATTGGACTTAATAAGTGACGGGTGGAGCCCGCTATAGCTCCTCGATGCATCGGTAGGTCTCATAAGACAAACTAGTGTCTTGGCACAAGGCCTTGACAAAATCTTATTTGTAGTCTTGGCACGAGGCCTTGGCTATGTTGTTATGATAGTCTGGCATTATGCATTCCAACATTATGAAAGTGGTTATTGATATTGCATGTGATTATTCGATTAGTAGAATATCCATGTGAACAAGTAAATGGCATTATTTCATTTTACTTTTGCCATACCATGTTGAAGTTCAATTTTAAAAGGCTTTTGTTTTAGTAATTCATTGCCTTAAATGTTTATGCTTATTTTGAATGTTCCGCTATATTGTTATCCTTACTGGGCATTTGAGCTCACCCCTTTTCTATGTTTTATTTTTCCCAGGTAGTGAAGAAGTAAATTATGATTGACTTGCAGGGATATTATGAGGGGTTTATAGTGTGGACGTTGGAAACATTATGTTGTTGTAGTAGTTTTTCATTTTATGATGTAATGTAAAACTTATGAATATATCTAGTGTTTCCAGGGCTACTAAACTAATCGGTCTTTCGGGATTTGATCTTTCTTGTGATCATGCCAATGTTATGTAATTAACGCACCGACTCTGGGTAGCTGGGGTCGGGGCATTACAGATAAGATATCTATAGACTTCGAGGTGGGTATTCCATGTATGTCCAGGAGACATGACTCTATTTCGGTGAACGTCGACCGACTCACCATATTGGAAAACATTCTTCTAACCAGGGACGGTACGATCTACCATGAAGAAGGTGCAAATCATTTAGGGGCAGATGCATACCGTACAGAGCAGACAAAATTTGAAATCTGATTAGAGACAGAGATCACTGGAGTTCGAGGATAGTGACCATGTCTTTCTACGGGTCTCACCTCAACAAGGCCTATAGAGATTTGGAAAAGGTGAAAGTTATCTCTGTGATTTATCGGATTGTTTAAGTTCCTCAGTAGGGTAGGTGAGGTGGCTTACTGCCCGGGTCTTCACCTCAGTTGCACTGGATGCATGATGTCTTCCACATATCTCAGCTGAGGAGATACGTGCATGACCCTTCCAAAATTATCGATCACGGGGAACTGGACATCAATGATGGGGCAACATTCATAGAGGTTCTTGTGGAGATTGAGGATTAATTAGAGTGGGTCCTGTGTGGATGGTCGATACCTCTGGTGCGCATTCGCTTGTAGCACGAGAACCTCCAGAAGAGAACATGGGAGCGGTAGGCTCAGATGCGTTCTTAATACACATATTAGTTTATTTACTATGAGTTGTAGCTTATGGGGACATAACTCCCTAAGGTGGGTAGAATGTAAAGGCTCCGAAATGCCGGGAAAAATTTTTATTCCTTAATTTCTTGTGAATTATACGAGTCCACAATTTGTGACGGCACGTGATTCTGAGGCCCGTAGTTCCCGGAATGATCTATCGTTGTTTTGTTAAGATTAAATTAACATGTGTAAGAATTTTTCAAGAAAAAGTGGAATAACTCTTAAACGGTTACTCAGTGCAGAAATCTGAGGCCACTGTTGCATTCAGGATGGCGACTTTACAGAAGTTGTGACTTATGTTAAGCCAGCACGGGCCTCTTGTGAGAAAAAACGAAAATGGCATAATCATAAATAAAATAATAATAAAGATATTTTATTTTTAAAATTATTATTACTCACAAATGGTAACTTGGATTAAAATTCTTAGGCCACCACTAAACATGTGAGGGTAGGCTTTCTTTAAGAAGATACTAACTTGGGTCGGCGAGAGCCACCAGAGAAAGTTAGTTTTTGGCTGCAAATAAAATAATTAAGTGAAAATTATTTTAATGTAATATCATAACCATTAAATGGTAACTTGGATTAGAAATATGAGGATACCGTTGTGTTCGTTGGGGATTGATTCACTTAGGTAGAGCCTAACCTGGACTGCAGTAGGTCGAGGTTGACTGTTAAAAAATTTCTGAACATTATTTCGGGTACGTTCAGTAAATGTGCGAGTGAAATTTTATATCTTTTGAACTAGTTTTTAGAATTTAAATCTAAAGGAATCGTTGAACTCACAGCACCGATATTCTCTTAATAATACATTTACAACATTTGCTTTTTATCGAGGATGAATGTTAATTTTTTGGGGTCTCTAAATAAATTAAATAAAAATTTTTCTAGCTTATTTTTATTTGAATGGTAGTTAAAACCTCTAAAGGGAGGATGGAGGTGGGGCCCACCCATGCATAACCTCCCATGGGAGGATATTAGGTGGTGGGGCCCACATAAGCTCAAACCCCCCTTAACTCCCCTTAAACCCTAAGAATTCCCAATTTATTATGGAGTCTTTCCCCCTTCCCTCATAATGGTGCCAACACACCTATGGATTAATTAATACATTAATTAATTAATTTGTAGTGATATGAATTATTTTGAATTATTTTGAAATGCATGGCAACATTAAAATAATAGAGAAGCTATTATTTTTCTTAGGCACATAATATTTTCGTGGAGCCGTGTAGAAATAGAGAAGTGCATTCTTCCCACGAAGAACACGAAGAACATATCATCCACCACTGATGCTCGATGAGGCCATCTACTTCCTTCTACATCATTCTTCAACCGAGTAAAGGAAAGAGAAGTTGCTGCCCATGAATAACTTCACCAACAACGACATCATCTTCTTTTGACGTCAACAAAACCACAATGCTTTCATCGACTCCATCAAGCGAACATCGATTACGATTTAGGGGGATTTGATTATTTTAATTTATGAATTATATCGTCGTTATTTAACATTTACTTTGGTTTGACAGTGGAAAATTTCTATCACCTAACGCGGAGGGTGCAGGCCGAACAAACATGGCACGACATCCCTCCATTGATTCTTGTTTGGATGACATCAGAGGTGGAGGCGAAAGGGACTTGTTCCATCACACCACGCCGGAGAAGAACCAGGACAAATGAAAGAGGCGCGATGATATCACGTCGTGCTGCACTGCAGATGCGGAACATCGGCTAGGGTGGGCTGCGAAAAAGGGGTGTGGGACTGTTGTGCCACACCGAAGAGGAGCCACGACTGGGTGGGATGCGGTGGATAGAGGAGCACAGCACCGTCGCGCTGCGTAGTGGAGCCGAAAGCCGTGGTGGAGGTGGTGCGGAGCCATTGTGCCGTGTGGAGGGTAAGAGAACCACAGTTCCCTGGCCATCGTAGAGATGGTCGAGCGGGACCAGTCGGGTCCAACTACACCAGAACTGGTGCAACGTGCTACTTCTATTCGACAAACTGGGAGGGGCACGACACCCCCTCCCTCGCGTGGCTGGTCGGGCTGCCCAATGTTGGGCCGCCCCTCATCAGGACCGTCCCCTCGGCTCAGGACACTTCCATAGACCGGGTTAGACCAGTAGTCTAGGTCGAACCCCAGTTCAGACTGGGTCTGGCTGGTTCAGTCTGACTAGGTTGGACCAGACCCAGATCTGTTATGGCAGTTTACATCTTACAGCACACATCTAGGGCTACGAGTGTCCGATTGACGTACCACCTGCAGCGATAGAATTCATGAGACGAGAAGATTTTTATGGCATACTCTATTTGTGGTTCTGACGTAGTAAGAGTATGGTCGTGTTGATTTGATCCTAAAAAAACAACTGGGCCCCTAGAATGGAAATAACAATAACTCTCAGTCCGGGCGTCCGATTGATGTGTCGTCTGTTGTGTTGGGTTCCGTTTGATTATATGAAACTACAAGATACATCAAAATTGGAATTCGTGATGGTTTATCTATCGACACATGGCTCGAGGAGCAGACCATCCCGGAATCGAGTGAGCAGTGTGTGGGATCCCTGGGGCTTGCTGCGACTGAGATGACTACTTTACCAGGATCCTTTGTGGGTTCGACCGAGAAGACTACTATACCGGAATACTCCATGGGTTCGATAGTGATAAATACTGTACCAGGATCCACTGTGGCTCCAACAGTTTTTACTTTTGTTCCTGTATCCTATGTGGATCCAACAGAATAGATGGTCTTGTATCCTGTGTGGTTCCGACAGCTTAGCTGGTCTTGTATCCTGTGTGGATCCGACATCTTAGAGGAATCAGTGACTACATAAGATCATATACATCACTGTACAAAAATCTGGTCTTGTATCCTTTGTGGGTATGACTGCTTAGTTGGTCATGTATCATGTGTGGGTCTGACATCTTAGATGAATTAGTGACTACATCTTATCATCTATACCACACTAAAAATTATGTATGCCTGTGTGAACCGAGTCTTTTATTTCTACCATTATCATCGTGGTTATTTACTTTAATTATTTTGTGGACTGGGTTGTGGTTGGGCTTGAGATTTAGAGACGAACATTGATTGGTAAAATAGGTATATGTATGGGTATATACCTAAGTATGTTTGGTTGATACTTCGTGATTGTATCTTTATTTTGTGGTTTATCCTTAGTGGATTCGGGGAAACCATCTGGGGTCTTGGGGTCCATTACTAAGTATTGTTATACTCACCCCTGCACGGGATTCGCCCGCACCTTGTTGTGTACTGTGGAGACAATGGACAACAGTGATCAAGGTAGGAGATGATGGACGGGAGGCTACTCAGAGATGGACTATACTGGACTTATCTCAGGGAAGATTGGTTCGAGTTCTGTACCTACCCTTTAGGTAGGATTCCCCGGTGGATGATCTAGGAGTTGTTTTCCCTTTTTACTTGTACATTTACTTGTTGTTCAGTTGTGGTTGTTTTCTATCCAACATAATTTCAGCACACTTTTAATTTCTATTATAGTACTTGTTTCTTCTTCTACTTGTCTTCATACTACGTGAATTACAGGTTAAAAGTCGATTCCTTCCCTTTTTATCAGGGATTCTCCATTGATGCTAGTCGCTAGCCCCTGGATTATGGAACGTGGGCTTGGGTTAGTCACGACATGGGCCCCGAGGATGGGTTGTGATAAGTTTAATACATTAATTACCAATTTAATAAAATTACAACGTTTGTATAAATCATTGACTATTAGTATATTCAAATTCTATTTTATTTATTTTTGAACAATAGATTAATTTCTTATACCTTCACCATGTTTTTATTATATCAAAAAATAGTAGAAAATTAATATAAAAATGATTAATATAGTCTTGATATCTCTTAATTATTTGATAGATTTTATTATTATTATTATTATTAAATCATTAATAATTAGGATATTTTTTTATTGTTTTGTCCATAAAAATGAGTTATATTTTATAATGATTAATTTATTAAATATATTCATTCAAAATAATATACGATATATTAATTTAATCCTTAATAATATAAATTTTATAAATTTTACAATATTTATTGATCAAAAATATGTAGTGTCATCAATTTTCAAGGTTAATCCTACCTAAACATGTGCATAATAAAATTAATGGATAAATATGAATATGAATATTTTTGGTGATGATATATTTATTATATTAGTAAAATGATATCAATTTGAATTTAATAGTATCAAATAACTTTTAATATGGATGATGATGGGAATAAAAATGAATAATATAATATAATAATTATAAATAAAATGGAACTAACCAATTTTTCTCTAGGAATAATTGTTTTTATGAATTATCATCTCTTCCTAAAACAAGGTTCATCAAAACATGATGATGAACTTTAAGTGTTTGAATTTTTTGAGATATTGGTGGTGAAACTGAAAAACCAGATTCATTTGGAATTGGTAGATAAGGGATCTATTTATAAATGTGTTTTCATGGAATATTTTCAAATACGTATTTATTGTAGGTAATGAAGTGAAAATTTATAGGGAAAGTGAACCAAAAGTGGGTAAAATAGTTATTGTAAATGTATCCCTTCTCCATTACAATTTATGATATAAAATTTAATTACCCATATTACATAATTTTAATAACCTAAATAACAATATGAAATCTAATTTTTTAAATTCAATATCAATATAATGAAGTTAAAATTTTAATGAAAAATATATTGTACATAAAATACAATTTTTTAGAATAAACAATTTATTTTATAATTAATGATTTTAATATTATGTTTATCATTAAATAGTTATTCCATATATTTTCATTATTTATTTATAAATTTGAAATACATGTTTTATAGTACGATAAAAAGTTCTATATTTGAGTTATATACCAATTAACAAATCATTAATATACCTATCACTATATATGTACACAATGACTCTATAACCACTGAATATATACATGATGCAAATATAATGTTTTCATGACCTATATAAATCATATTTATTATATAACATACCTCTAAAAAATTATTCAAATTATTCTTTTCTTCAAAATATCAATCTTAATTCTATAGTAATACATATATGTAGGATTATTCATTGATATTATAAATAATTAAAATAAAATATTAAAGTATATTTATGTACATATGTTTATTTGTATTTTCTTTGTTTCTTAATAACCCTATATATATTTAATATAATATATTGGTTTTATTTATTTATTTTTTTAACAATTCACGTCATATAAACAAATAATAATTAACATTAAATTATTATTATGTGTGAACAAATTATTAAATGTCTATTAAAATATATATTTTTTACATTTATCCAATAAAAAATATATCCAAAAAATAATATACCCAAATGGAAATAAATATGGGTTCTTTATTCAAATTTCATTTTTGGGATCATATATATCTCTCTAAAATGATTCTACGATTGAGATATAACTGATTTGGTGGACCTGTTTTAGATAAATTTATCATTTCTATCTAAAATATCAATTTTTTTCCATATTAGAGATATAATGACCACATTGTATATCCTATTAGGTAATTGAATGTATTAATCTACTATATAATTCCTTAAATTTGATATATGGAATATATTATGCACTTGCGAGAGATTAAATATAAGTATTGTTTGATAATATACAGTCTTCATTTGACCAATAACATCCAATTAACTGATGTGTCATGGTATTATCATTACAATCATTTTAATCATATTTGATGTAGCCCAACAATAATATGGAACCACATTTCATAATTTTGCATGAATATTTATTACATATCACAAAACCTCACACCCCATTAAAAATAGGCTCAGTTTCTTTAGATAATATATATAATCAACATAATTTACAAGCTAAATTCGATATATCCCAAAAATATTGTTTACACGTTATACACTCATGGCCATATAATATATAATAAACTTCTTCAAGACATGTAAAATGGATGATTATGAAAGGGTGAGTTTAAATCAATTATATGGTTACACAAAATACATAAAAATTAGATATCATAACTGATCATAGGATTAGTATATGTGTATGATGACATAATTAAGGAATATAGGCATTGGTACACCCGAATATTTCATATTAATTTATTTTCTATTAAGAAATTAAATAGCTTGCGCTACACGTAACACCGAGTTCGAGTTCACCAGGACATACCATACTAGCCGATCAAAAAACGAATTTGAATTATATTACAGTAATTTTGAATATTATATACTCAATATTATTTTGACATCCATATAATGTGTTTCTTAGACATTATATAAGAACAAAATCAATTTTTCAGATAAAAGAAGTATTTTTGAAAAATGAAACTTTACCGCTTTTAATGGAAAACCCTTTTTAAATCCAATATTTGACACATTTATATGTTCAATTTGACAAAATAAAGATTATCTTTATAATCAAGACATAAAAATTTAGTTCGGATAAATTTTGGTTCTTTTTGGATAACTTTAATATTTTTTATATCGTATTTAAAGAAGAATTAAAAGTGTTAAAATAAAATTTTAATAACTGAAACATTTTTAATATAGGATTTTAAAAAAGATAAATTAGACTATAAATATTCATTATAAATATAAAATATTTCCTATATAATGGTATTTTATTTATATTTAATTCACATTATATAATTAAATTTATTTATGAGACAATGATGATGTTGTAATTACCTTAATAATGAAATATTAAAAGAATTGATATTATAAATATTCAAAAAAATGTATATTGGGACTTTTGATGCATTAAAATAATTTTCTAGGTTAATAAGAAATGTTAGGGTCTCTTTGATGTTTTTTTCAGAAGAAATAATGTTTTTCGACTTTCAAAAAAACCAAATAATAAATAGTGTAAAAATTAAAAAAAACGAGTTTGTAAAATTAATAATATATTATTAAATGATTTGATATTCCTAAAAATATATGGTTCAGACAAAAGACTTAAATAATGATAAATAGAAGTCATTAATTAAGCACTTGGGGTTCTATTGGCATTTTATATTATGTTTATGAACAATGTAATAAAAAAATACAATAAGACATTGTAAAAGTGAAACTATTTAACTAAGAGTTAAATCTAAAGGATAAGTTTAACATGGTTACCTAAAATTTTTTGAAACCTTTTGGTTATGATTATTTAAACCCATAAAAACATTATCCCTGAAAAAAATCCACTTACATCCATTATAAACTGAATATTATTTTATAATAAAACAATATTTCAAGCTTTTCCAAAAGTGAACCTCACTTCTCTTATATAAGGGTAGGTCCCATGATCTAAAAATCACACTACCAAATCCATTTGGCACGGCCAAACCCCAATAAAATATCATTTCAACTACCCTCAATTCATCCAAGAGGCCTTACATTGATCATAATGCCAACCAAAAGATCCCTTTAGATCAAATCTAAAGGAATCACCCAAAGAAGATTTATTAACTTCATCACCTCATTTAATTTTCATTTATTCTTCCACATCCTCATACATAGTTGTTTCCATACAAAAATTAAAACTCAAATACCTTCTATATACTGTTATTTTATTATTAATATGGTACTACCATATTCATTACTCTATCCATCCTACAAATAACAAAGTGACCAAAAGTGTGTATGTAGGGCTTACCATATCCACATCATGGTGTAGTTTGTTATTGTACACATAATTAATTTTATGGGTATAATAATGAGTATAATTGATGTAATTAATAAATATAACATGTTAATTATTTTTTATATATGATATACCATCCAATTACATATGATTCCACCAACAATTTAATGGTGTTGCCTCTTGTGCATACGTACGGTTTACCGTCTCCATGAACGTGATGTTATTCATTACCTATTGTAAGAATTCAAGAATAATTTTAATGTGATGATTGAATTTTTTTTAAGAACTTCATATCATTCTGGATATGAATTATATAAATCATATTCATAAAAACATGACTAACATAAAAAAACATATAAAGGAAAACAAATATGTTAACACCCAAATAAATGATACTACTGAAATATCCTTAACAAAGAAATATTAGACGATCATATATGATATAATATTTAGGTATGTGGTTATTGTGAAGTTTAATAACAATTATTTCACCATTACATAGGAGGTTAACCTAGCCTCTACTAATGAAAATTGCCGGTAAGTGGTTTTCATCTCACTTCTTATTCCCGTGAGATTCATGCTATATTGCCACTATTTCCTTATGTGTGTTGTATGTACTACCCGTGATTGTATTATTTTTGTAATATACATTTATTTATGGATTCATAAATCTTAATTTTACTATACTTTTTCATGGGGTGTATGTTTTGAAAGTTACAAAATGGGTATGGGAATTTCTAATATCAATTCCTACTCATTGGGTTTCATGTAATCTTCATTGATTATTTTTCTTCGAGATTATGTGTAAAATCAATATTAATTTATTTATGTAATAAATTCAACTCCCTTTTTTGTTGATATACTTTTGACACACATATTCACTCCATTGAAAAATTCTCATGTCACCGATTTGAACTTGATAAGAGCATTCTTAACTCAACTTCCATTCATTATGTTAAACATCCATGTCAGTGGTTTTGTTTTTAAAAGAATGTTTTTGAATGTCCTATGATTGAGTTACACTGAATATACAATCATATATAGTGTATTAAACATTTTCACACATAATTATGTCATTGATTTATCCTTAACCAAATGATACAATCTTTATAAGGTATTTCATCTCAATTTACATTCCATTGATACTTCTTTGTTGTTATGTGCCAATTCACTTTTATATAGTGTATATATTGTACTTTGAAAAAGTATATCATGAATCCCTTATTCTCATGATATTATAATGTTTTTATTACTACAATTATATATGTTCAATCATCTCACATTTGGTTATGAACACTAAATAAAATATCATTTTTAATGTTTTAAAGATTTATGTTTCTAAATCATTCTAATTAATGTAAATGTTTTAAAATTGGTGTTATGTATTTATTTATATGGACATGAATATTTTAAAATTCAAAAACCTTTTAAAATTTTCCATGTGTTATGGGACACTTTGATTTAAAATTAGATTCTTAATATCTTCTTGATAAATAGTGATACTTTTAAATTTCCTAAAAAATGTGATATTTCTATGAAATATTTTTACTGATTATTTTCATATATATATATATCCATTATTATTCATGATTGTGGTTGATTTATTATAATAAATTCATCCATATTGTATTGAATGAAATTTGTTTGACTCTGGATATGCTATTTTTATACCATTCAGGGTTTTTTTGCTAAAATAATGTCATTTTGTATTATAGTTTTAATATGAATTTTGAGATTATGTTTGACCTTTTCATATAAAGAATGCGTTGGACTTAGTAAGTGATGGGTGGATCCTTTTACATCCCCTTTATGCATCGATAGATCGCATGAGACAAACTAGTGTCTTAGCACAAGGCTCTGACAAAATCTTATTAGTTGTCATGGAACAAGTCCTTGAATATGTGGTTATGATGTCTGACATTTTGAATTCCATCAAAATGAAATTACATATTGTTATTACATCTGATTATTTGACTCGTAGAATATCCTTGTGAATAAGTAAATGGAATTATATGTCATATCTTTCTTATATTATGCTGATTTTTATGTTTAAAATTCGTGTATTTTAATGTTATACATTCATTTAAATGTTTATGCTTATTTATGATAGTTTCAACTATATTGTTATCCTTACTTAGCATTTAAGCTCACCCTTTTCTTAAGATTTATTTTTTCCAGGATCTGAAGAAGTATATTATGATTAACCTGCAAGAATATGATACTTGATCTGAGTGTGTTCAAAGGAGACACAATGTTTTGGTTTTTCAATTTTGTAATGTAATGTTAAACATATGAATGTATATAGTACCTACAAGGATACTAAACTAATCAATATTTCTATACATGATCTCTTGTGATTATTTCAATGTTATTTAATATTTCACCAAATTTGGGTAACTAGGTTTGGTGCATTTCAGTAGTTATTAGAGGATATTTATAACAAACCTTGTAATCTAGATTTAGAAACACTCTGATTAGAAAACATTATCTGAAGATAGACATTGGGAACTAGTAAAGAAGAACTTACTAAAATTTTGGTATTGTAGATATTTTTTGAATTTTCCATAAAATACATCTCTATCTGGATACGAGTAAGTAGAGGCAGCTTTGGAACAGATTTACCTAGGAGTGAAAACTTTAAAAGGAGTTTCGAGCTTGACCCAGTGTATCCATATACACAGCAATGGGCATTGTTGTACTCTTGGTTAAGAAACTCCTAGGGGATATTCATAGGATAATTCACATTTTCATTACAAAATGATTTGATGTATTTTAATATAGGGCGAGAATAAATAACCTTGGTTAATCCTAAGGTGTTTTATATTGAAATTAATGTTTCATTATATTCACTAAATTATTTTATGACTCACAATATGCTTTCTGGTTTTACTCAATGGCTGGATTCCATGAAATTCATAGTACCATTGAACATGATGTACACGGTGGGGATGATGGTAGAAATGATCAACTAAATTTAATGATACTAGGCGTAAAAGATAACATTTTCATATCGAATATGTTTTCCAAAAATATAATCCACAACATATACATTAACCAACTCCTTTATTCAAAAAAGATGTGAAAGGAGGAGAATTATAAGAGCCCCATCAGTGGATACCGTGGAGAAATGATAGCTCAATTTCAATCATGCTGGAAATGTCGAAGGAGAAACCCAAGAAAGTGTATCAATGGAACAAAGAAATTCGTTATGTGTTGGAATGAAGGAAATAATGTAATGAATTTCTGACGGAAAATGATGACTATTTTGGATGAAAATAATAACGTTCCAATGAATTCATTTACAGTCATTTGCCATAAATATAGGGGATATGGGCATTACCTGATACAAGTCCCTATTATATAAGATAAACACTAGGTCATGTTAGATCCTATGTCAAAATAAATGGATCAGAAATTGTTTAAAATTAGTAAAACTCTTTATTAATGGGATTACATTTGAATAATTTTCTAGTTTATGTGTAACCTTATAGTTTTTTATGTGGAAATGCTATTTGAGGAAGAATTATCTTTTATTTTGTGGATATAGTTATAAATAATCATCTGGGTTTATATGATACTTGAATTTTAGGAAATTACATGTTATTTATTTTTAGGATTAAAATGTGAGTTATGTGATAAAATTTGAGGTTAAATTATGTTTTGTTTATTCTGAGGAATTTACCTCGTTTTTGGAACGTTATAAAATATTGTTTTTGAAAAGTCACAACACACAGACCATTTGAAATCCCATCGCATCAAACAAAGCTCTAGAAATCAAACCAACAACCAATGTGTGGTTGAGATTTATCACATACCAATGGACTATGTGAAGTCCCTGGTTAGTTTGACTAAATATTTTGTGTTTAAATTATTTTGTTCATCAATATTAAATTGATTTAGGATCTTATGTTTTATCAAATGGATATTATTAATATAGGAAATGGATTTGGGGATTAAGTGATAAATGTTATATTGGAAGATCTTCTCTTTGTTGGGAACACTAAATGACCATGGAAACTATAATACATTGTGATTTTATTTCATAAGTAATGCTGGGTTTTGTTATTTTGGAAGAATCAATGTTTTTTACAGAGATTTAGGTTATTAATGGAAATGATAAACATATCACAGAGAATATGTGGTTTGGTTTATTACACAAATTTATGAGACTTTAAGAGTAGTTTATGTCATTTGGAGAAAATTTTAGAATTTACTATGAAAGGCTATGTGATAATATTCTTTTGATTTTTGGGTTTCAATCATAGTGTAATTATATTGAAGGATTTTATGGAAAATTTTCTATTGAATTGTCATTATTTCCCCTTGGGTATTATTATTTTAATTTTGGAAATTAAGATTAGTATTTATTTATATAAAGGACTATAAATTTTGGCAATCATATGATCTTTTACAAACTATTTTAGTTTTGGATTATTTCAAAATAAAATGGAAACATGTAGTTCATCTTTTGTTGATTATGTGAATCTCTGTAAGTTGATTCTTGCACTTTAGTTGTGACTATATCATCTGGAATACTAATCATTTGGAGGAAATATTAGTTTTTAATAGAAATTTATTAAATAATGAAACTATAATTTTAATGTTAGTATATCCCCTTATGTTATTAAATTATCTCATAAATAAATTCCTCAACATTATGAAAAGTAAATGAAGACAAAAAACGTTGTCTTTTTTCTTTTCCTACTAGGAAAATAATGACTGTTTATCCTAGAACATGTTTGTGGTTTTCATGTTGTTATATTTGTCTTGTCCATGTTTTCTATCACTCCCCATCAGAACATGACAGTTATTTTAACTTCCATATCCATGTTTTCCAACATGGAACCCTAGTATGGGTTATCTTTGTGACTTTTGTACATCTCTTTATTTCTTTTAAATTAATTGTTTTATAGACTATTTTTCTGAAATGGGAAATCAAATGAAGTTCCCAAGACGAAATTTAAAATTGAGAGGATGCAATTTCACAAAGGGAGGAACAATGTACGCCCCCAAGATTTCATTTTAATTTATTTTCGTTAAATTAATCAAATATCTTACACTACATGCAACAGCGAGTTCGAGCGCACCATGAATTACCAAACTAGCCATTCAATAAATGTTTATGAATATAACTAAATTAATTTTGAATATTATATACTCTTAATAATTTTAAAATCCATATTATTTGTTTTTTAGACATAATATAAGAACAAATTCAATTTTTTGGATAACAGAAGTATTTTATAAAAAATGAAATTTTAATGCTTTTAATGGAGAAGCCTATTTAAAACCAATATTTGACACTTTCATATATTCAATTTTTAAAAATAAACTTATTTTTTAGAAGCGAGACATAAAAATATAGAATGGATGAAAAATTTTATATTTTCTGATAACATTCACATTTTGATGAATAATGAAAAATATAAAATTTTAATAGAAAACAACTTATTTAATAAAAATAAATTGTAGTGTTAAATTATACATTTTAATGGTTTTGAAGTAAATATAGATTATAATTTTATCATTTAATCAAATTTTGGTCATTGGATATAATTTTATATTTAAATTGGTCACAAACACATATTAGACTTTTGATAGATTTTATTTCTCAAAAACTCGCTTTCTAGTTTTGGCAACGTGAATATTTTTTTAAATTAATTAATACAAATTCTATGCTTTAAATTTTGTAAAATATACATCATTTTTTAATTTTTAATATCAAAATTATCTTCGGGTGAATTTTTTTTATTTTTCTAAAAACATTAAATTTTTTAGAATAGTGAAAATCACTACGTTATTGTTTAAAACAAACTTTTATTTAAATATGTAATGTTTTAACAAAAATTTATTTTAATGTAAAAATAGATACATAAAACATATATTAGTCCAATGTAAATAACTGGATTCATTTTATAATAAGATTAGATTTATAAAATTTTATTGAACTTTTTAACGTCTTTTACCCGCTATCTAGTCACATTTGAAAAATTTGCATAAAACGTAATTTTACTGATACTCTGAAATGAATTTCAAAAATCCAATAAAAACAGTTGAAATTATTAAGTAAAATATGGTTTAGTGGGGTGAAAATAATTTTTCTAAATAGTTACATTTGAATATTATTTACCGCGGTTAAAATAGAACTAGGTAATTAATGGTAAAATTTATATTATAATTACCCTAACACAGGTCCTACATCCATTGGATAATATTTTTTGGCCAAAATCAACCTTATGAAAAAAATATGATCCTATTTAACAACTTATTTTAGATTAGGATATATATTATATTTTATTTGAAGAATAGTTAAAATTGTAAAATTCAAATTTTAATAACCAAAAAATTTATAATACTGGGTTATACATTGGATATATTTGTCTATAAATATTAATTATAGGAGAACAAATATTTCATATTTAATGGAATTTTATTTATAATTTTTAGACATTCAATAATTAAATTTATTTATGAAACAATGATGATGCATTAATTACGTTTTAATGAAAGATTAAAATATTTGATATTAAAAACATTAAAATAAATATAAATTGATAATTTTAATGCATTAAAAATATTAGGTTAATATGACATGTTAGGGTTGTAGTAATTTATTTTTTTCAAAGTAATCATGTTTTTTTTACTTTCAAAAAAACCATATACTAAATAGTGTCAAAATTGACATAAATTAATTGTTAAAATAAGTACTATATTTTTAAAGGATATAATATTACTAAAAATATATATATCCTAAAATGTAATTAAATAATTATATATATGTCATTAAATAACCTCTTTATTATCTCTTGTAATTTTATAGTATGTTTATTAACCATGTAATATAAAAATAACGAAGACATTGTAAAAGCTAAACTATTTAGCTATGAGTTAAATCTAAATTATAAGGTTAATATGGAAACATAAACTTTTCTAAAACCTGTTTTTTGAGATTATTTCGAACCATCCCCACCATATCCACGAAATTAATCCATTTGGAGTCATTATTATCGGAAAATGATTTTATAATAAAATAAAAATTCAAGTTGTTCCTGAATTGACCATCTCCTCTCTTTTAAAAGGGTACATCCCCTTCTATCACAATCACACAACACATGTTATTTGTGTAGGCCAATACCTTATCCAATATCCTCACAACAAACTTTTATTCAACCTAGAGTCCTTACATTGATCATAAAGCCAACCTATGGTTCTTTTTTGATCAAATAAATATAAAGCACCTGAAGAAGCGGGTATAATTTATCACCTCTGTCAAAGTTCATTTCTTCTTCCACAACCTCCCACATTGTTGTTTCCATACAAAAATAATAACTCAAGTTCCTTATATATAGATTGATGTTATTATAAATATGTTACAACTATATTCATTATTCTATCCATCCTACGATTGAAAAAGGCCCAAATAAGAGTGTACTTTCGGCTTACCATCTCCACGTCGTGGTGTAGTTAGTTATTGTACACATAATTAATTAGATGGGTATAATAATGAGTTTAATTGATTTAAATAATAAATTTAAAATTTTAATTATTCTGTATATATGATATACCATCCTATTACATACAATTCCACCATCAATATAATGGTAATGTCACTCATGCGTACGTACGGATTACCGTATCCACGAACGCGACAAGATTTAATCCCCATTATAACAATTCAAGAATAATTTTCATTTGATGATTGAAAATAATTTCTAAGAACATAATATCATTCTAGATATGAATCAAATACATCATATCAATAACAAACATCACTTACGTAACAAAACATATAAAGGAAAACGAATCAGTTAACACCCAAAACTGTGATACTACTGAAATTTCACTAACAAAGCAATATTAGAATATCATATATGATATAATATTTTGGAATGTCGTTCTTGTATAATTTAACAACAATTATTTCACCATTTTAGAGGATATTAACCTACCATGTACTATGGAAAGGTACATGTAAGTTGTTTTCATCTCACCTCTAATTCATATAAGATTCAAGTTATATTGCCACTTTTTCCTTTTGTGTATGTATTCACTACCCATGATTGTATTCTTTGTGTAATATAATTTAATTTATGAGTATTTACATATTCATTGTATGATACTTATTTCATGGGGGGTATGTTTAAAAAATTACCAAATGGGTAATGGAATTTATAATCTCAATTTCTACTCATTGGGTTTTACGCAAACATCATTTATTATTTTACTCCATGATTATGTGTGAAATGACTATTTATTAATTTATATTGTAATTTACAGTCCCCTTTTTTTATATTCCTTTTATAGACATAATCACTCCATCTATAAATTCACAAGTCATCGATATTAACTTGATAAGAGTAATCTTAACTCAACTTCTATTCATTGAGTTAAACATCCTAGTCACTAGTGTTATTGTTACAGGAATATGTTTGAATGTACTCTGATTTATTTAAACAGAATATACAATAACATTGAGTGTATTTATCTTTGTTTCATATAATTATTTCATTTATTTATCTTAAACAAAATGATACAGTCTTTACAAGTTATTTCATCTCAATTTACATTCTAGTGATACTTCTTTGTTGTTATGCAACAATTCACTTTTATATGGTGTATATATTTACATTGACATAATATATCATGAATCCTTTATTCTCATGATATTATAAAGTATTTATTACTTCAATTATCTGTATTAAAGCATATCTCATTTGGTTAGAAACTCTTAATAAAATATCATTTTAAATTTTTTAATGATTTATTCATATAAATAATTCTGAATAATGTCCATGATATAAAAATGTTGTTAAGGAATTATTTATATGGACAGTAATATTTTAAAATTAAAATTTCATTTAAACATTTCAAACTAGAATGAGACACATTTATTCCAAAATATATTGTTGACTGCATCATGAAAAATTGTGATATGATTAAATGTTTTTATGAAAAAAATGATATTTCTCTAAAATAGATTTATTGATTATTTTCATCAATGTCAATATCTTACATTATTCTTGATTAATTTTTATTTATAATAATACATTTTTCTATATTGTATTGACTGAGTTATGTTTGACAAAGGATGTGCTATTTTCATACCATTCATGGTTTGTGGTTGAAATATTGACATTTCATATTCAAGTTTAAATATAAATATTTAGATTATTTTTTAACCATTTCATATGAAGAATGAAATGGAAATAATAAGTGACAGGTGTAGCCCACTATGGCTCCTCGATGCATCAGTAGGTCTCATTAGACAAACTAGTGTCTTGGTACAAGGCCCAGACAAAGTCATATTTGTAGTCCTGGCACGAGTCCTTGAATATGTGGTTATGATGTCCGAAATTATGCATTCCATCATAATGAGATTAGATATTGATATTACATATGATTATTCAACAAGTTTAATATCCATGTGAATAATTAAAAGGCATTATTTGATTTATATTTTCAATATTATACTGAAGTTAATGTTTAAAAGGATTGTGTTTTAATATTCTATATTGCCTTAAATGTTAATGATTATTTATAATAGCTTCCTTTATATTTCTATCCTTACTTAGTATCTGAGCTCACCCCTTTCTTATGTTTTATTTTTTCTAGGACGTGAAGAAGTATATTATCATTGACCTGCAGGAATAGGCTAAGGGATATGAGTGCTTTCAAATGAGACATGATGTTTTAGTTTTTTTTCATTTCATAATGTAATGTAAAACATATGTATGTGTTTAGTACCTCTAATGATACTAAAATAATTGGACTTTCAAGACAATATCCCTTGTGATCATGTCAATGTTATGTAATAATGCACTAAATCTGGGTAACGAGGGTCGAGGTGTTACAAGAAAAAAATATAATAGTAAATAATTAATGATAGATCATATATCAATAGATATGGAATAAGTGTTTTCACATTATATAATATATTATGTACATTAAAATATAAAAATGATTTAATAACCATGATCACTGACATCATTACATAGTAATTCTCCACAATTTGATATTTTTGGAATAATAATGTATCATAAACATATGCATAAATATTCATTTCATATATCATGGTACAAAACCAAGACTGACATTATATAGTAGATTGTATCCCATAGTGGATTGGTTATACTCCCTATTCCATTGAATTCAACTCATGAGATATAAGTCTTTGCACAATGCATTGGAGGAATATAATATATTAACACATCACTAAATCGATAGATTCCCTTACGGGTTTGGGATTACTCCATAATCCCTATATTATCGTTATATAATTCCTTGCATGGTTATTTTAGGGACTAAATAGACACACTCATCACTCAAAAAAAATTATACATTTTTGATTCATATAGACATAAAACCAACCATAATTTCATCACAGATTAATTAACTCATGATAAAGAAGTTTGATCCTAAAAATGTATATAATAAATTATGATAATGAATCCAAAGAAAAAATATATATGGTATTATTAGATAATATATATAGTGATGAATAAGAAATATTAATGGTTATTGACATATATGGAGGATATATGTGTAAGAAAATTAGAAAATTTCATTAAAAAATATGATGAATTTTTTTACGTTTGATACAATTTTTTCTAAAAGAAAATTATTTATAAAATATTGTTAATAAATATTACTTAGAAAAAACATAAAAATAAGGAATGTTAAATTAGTTAATAAAATAGAATAATACATTACAAAATAATTCTTTTCAAACTATGATAAAAAATACATTCTAAAAAAACTACTTTTGAGGAAACCATTTAAAAATATTCATCTTAACTAATTGTATTTAAAACATATTTAATAGAATATAAAATTAGGAAATACTATATTTATTGAAAACTACCTCTATAAATCAATATAGAAAATATTTAAATGGAGGATAATGATTCATAATAAAAAAAAGAGACATTGAAAATCCCATATACAAGAGATATTTTAGTTTAATTATGTTCCAAAATAAGGTTAAATGGTTGGAAAATATAAAAAATGTCAAATAAAAAAAGGATAATAAAATATATTAGGTTCAATAGAGAAATAATATAGAATTTCCCCAAATGGAAAATTAGTAATATCCAATATCAAATTCAATGTAAAAATGGAATGAAACCCTTAAAATGTTGAAACATTTGAATCAATCGCACTTGAAGGATGTATCCCTATAAGTATTTTTAAAATAAATTGAATTTCATCCTAATTATGATTAAATATATACATGGGTGTTGTATGAAAAATATAGAACTAATATATGTAGTAAATATGTATCATGTCTCAATGAAAGAAAATTTTTGGTAAGAAGCCCTTCATATGTTTCATCACATATCTTTACCCATCGATATAGTAAATTAAACCATCTTAACCACTTACTTTATAAAGAAATTAATATTGATTATATTTAGTTATATAAAATTATTATAAATTATTATATATCTGTTAGTTAGTTATTGATAATTCTCATCATCCCATGTTGGAAATCATTATTTTATGGTATAATTTTTATATTAGAGATGTAGATCCAAATTCATTTATAACATTTTCATAATTAATAGTATATTAATATAAGTTAAACATGTTATTTTAAATTGTATATATATATATATATACATATATATATTCCCATGATAGTTTTACTCACTTTATTTGTATTAATATGTACAAGATAATTCCTGAAAAAAATTATTAAAATAGTTTTTTTTATAAAAGTAATCAATTTATAATTACAACTCTTTTTTCTGTCAAAAATAAAAAATGGTACTCATTAAATATTTATATCTATATAGTAATATTTTACAAGTATTATAGTCTTGAATATTAATAATGGTTAAAATTATAATATTTGTATAACATCATTCATGTAGGTGGTTGAACCAAACGAAAAAATATAATGTTATACTAAGGAAATGAGATAGAGTTAAAGGTTATATAGTAATATAATCATTTTCATAGAACACTGAAGAATTTAAGTGAAACTACTAGATTTAAAATTTTATTTAAATATATTTTATATGAAAATGTGATAAAATTATAGAGAATAACTTAGAAACTTACTTGATGAATTTTATCCATCTAAAAATATATTTCTTCAAAATGAAAGAATTGGGAATCCTTATTATGACCATAAGAATCCCATTGTCTAGATATTATTATGAAGTGGAAAAATAGTTCAGTATTCAATAGAAAATATATAATTCTGAATTTTCCATGTTTTATTTTAATTTTATGTGTTCATGTACTAATAATGATTGTGGGAGTGATAGTTTTCATGTAGATATAGTATTTTAAATGTCTGACCAAGAACATGGAAAAGTTATGTAAAGGCCACTTGCATGTATGTAGGACCCACCACTAGATACAAGCCTTGTTATTATGTTATTAATTCAATTGATATAATAGAGATATGGTGTGCATGTAAAAGTTGATACACCTATTTAGGGTCACTATCCATAAAAAGGTCCATCATTGGATACCCATTGAGGGCCATTGACACACTGATTGTACCCAGAATGGTACCTCCTTTAAGGGAGTCCTATATTTTTACTCTAATTTTTCTCCAATTATAATCCTCTACCTAATATGTCCTTCTTATGAATACAGTAAATAAATTATCTCTCTCTATAAGCATCTTGGGATCCCCCCTCCTCTCCACTTTGGTGTCTGGTGTCATGATTTATATGACGGCTTCCATGAGATAAAAACCAACTATTATATCCCAAATATTCTCCTTTTTTATAATTGATCATATATCTAAGATATTTTAAAGGATATATAGATATCTTCCTCTTATAACATATAATTAATTTTATGTTAATATATCAACATTATATATAGCGTGTTAGCAGCCATTCTTTGAACTAGAATGAGAACTTCCATTATAAGGTTTTTTGTGTAAAATGAATTGATTAAATCCTATGTATCCATATTATCCTTTAATATGGTTGTAGAATAGCATTTGTGATGAATGGGGATATCTTTTTGGATCCATGTAATTCATGATTGATTCAATTGAAGTGTGACCATGGATCAGGTGACAACTCTAATTGGATATTCTCATTCATAATAAATGTGTTTGAGGTGGGATATTTATAACAATATAGGGCCATTTTAAAAATATGATTCCTTATTGTTGATTAGAAGTCCGTGAATTTTTAGATTATCATACTCTTCATTGATAATGTTCACATGTGTGTGTGTTTCTCTCTACTAATACTCATTCTTGATATTTTATATTTTTACCAATATATGTTATGTCATTTAATGTGTGATTTTATATCATATAGAGGGTTTTTATCATTTTGTATGGGAAAAGTGTAAAATCATTGAATTTTTAAACCTTTATATGGGATTATGTGCATAATCCAATGATGATAACGACAGGCCTTGAAATAGGGTAGGGATGTGATGATCATTATGTCTGACTCGGGGAATCATAGGGAAATTATGGAATTATGGATCAACTCATGGTAGATATGGGGAATGGTGGATTTATGGCCTATCTTTTGTTAGTGATGAGGATTGCTAGATTTTTGTCATGTATTACAGTTTTTTTTCATATAGAGTACTATAAATATATGATGGACGTGTGGATAACCCATGTTCAGATCATCCTTCAAGAAATGTTTTCAATTTGGTAGTTGAATTAGGTATGGTCTAGGTTCATGAAGGTTTAGTAAACAAATCATCTCTCGACACATGATTCATTCAATATTTCTTTTGAAAAAATTCATTATGATGGAAATAAAATATTATGTATGTGAAATTATGTTAATAATGAATTAGTGGATTCATTTTTGGTTTGAAATCCCACCATGCATGGACATCATAGTTCACATAAAAACATAATGATAATCGATATTGATTATGGAACGGGGACCACAAAAGATAGCTAATCAGGATAGTGTAGTGATTGAGGTGATGTTGTGATGGACTTGAGATAATCCTTTTTTATTTTATTCTATTTGTTGTTATTTATTTTGAATTATTCTACACTTTGAGTTCTTTAGATTATTAAATTTTATGACTTTTTCAAACATAACATTCCCTATAATGTGGAATTTATTATTTTATAGTTCTATTACACATTTTTTATTTACTATTCACTTATTGTTTTGATTATGGTTTATGGATTTTGATACTAAGGGTATAGTTCCCACACATCATAAATCAAACTCTCTCTACCTATCCCAAACCTATTCTATATGGATAGACATACTTGAAGTCATGTAAAACATCATCCTCGACATGGTTATTCAGCTCGGTTTGTTACAAACTGGTATCATATAATTGGGTTTCTTTTATGTCCTTCTTTTCTATGTCTGGGAATTTAGTAAAAATGTTTGAGGATTTATGAAAATCGAGTAGAAGAATTTCATTTTTTCCTGGATATGTCATTTGAAACAGATATCAGAGTTACTAGTGATGAGACTACTATTATAGTATTAGATTAACGGTTTCATTGTGATCCCTTATTTGTTTCATTATTATATTATAAGGGATTTTTTGTGTTCATGATACATTATTAGGCTCCTTAGTTCATATTTCATATATATAGGTTTCTTTTAATTAATGGATGTTTTTTAATTAAAAATTATTATATGTATTTCTATGATATGTTGTGCTAAAATTTAAAATGGCTGAACTTCAAAATGCGTGTTTATTTATATTTATATGATTGTTAGTAGAATTTAGGTATATATAAATTTTCTTGGACAATGGTTTTTGTTGGGATGGTATTCAATTTATATTTAGGGTAGCCTCATATGATATGTATCCTGTAGAAATCCAATTTTAGGCCTATAAATAAAATAAGTCATTATCCTAATTAAAATATTTTATTTTTTCTAAGTGTAAACGTGGTGATTTGGATAATCCCCAATGTAGACGTTTGATGTGACCTCCTATCTATGATATATAAACACTACTACAAGGGATAAAACCACTTTTGACCCCTTGTTGTACCATAGGATTCAATTGGTCCAGCTCTCATGCCTATTTTCATGGTTCGAGATTCTTAACATCTCCATCATGGGGTTTTCAACATTATTCATGTCAATGACCAAGAAAATCCCATGACAATGATAAATAATTCCAAAGAATTTCAGATCCATTAATCTCTATATGTCTAGGTCATTCGATGTCTTGGGGATGATGAGGACTATATTAACAACATTGTGGGGATCATTAATCTAATGGATACTATAGAGGACCAATGAGTAAATCATCATACCATTTGGCTTTATGGACCCACAGGGGGATTGTTGAATATCATGAACATGGATGGTAAAACTGGTGGTAAAACATGGGTGACAATCAAGAATCCTTTCTTAGTTATTTTTATAGAAAAATATAGTTTTGGTCAAACATAATAGATTATAGATATTTATTATGAGGTGATGTTAGTGTCTCTATATTCATCACATTTATTAATGAAACATTTCTTCACCCCCCTATTGGATAAGAAGAATGCACTAATGGAATGGATGTTTGTGACAAAGCTTAATCTGGATTTGGGAAATCATGTCATGATATTTAACTTGAATGTAAATATAAAGGTTCTTTACAAGGCCTTAGAGATTGAGAATGGAATATATGAGTATAGTGTTACAGTAATTCTTTAAATTCTAGGTGAATCTGAATAAGTAAATCCCAACGTTATATTCGATACAACTTTTAATAGAAAAATATGAAGATTGAAGTGTTTTAATAGGATGGTTGAATGAAATATGTGTTGTATAGGGTATATTTGGCCACCTCTATATGGGTAGGAGGAGGTCTCCTATGTTTCAAATATTGATTGAGTGGGCACTGTTTTAAATTTTTCTTAAGACCTCAAAACATGTTTCATCAGTGTGGAATGATATGTAACCATCAAGACTTCTGTACATGGATTATATTATGATAATTTTTTGTATGGGTTATTGGTAGATGTGAGATATTATCCAATCATGTAGACTGGTTAATCAACATCTGATTTAGACCCCATGGACTCTAATACACATTGGAAACTATAAGCTTCCTCGGTAGGCTGTGTAGATGATCTAGGAAGATATTTTCTAGCATGCTAGTTCATAAATAATTGTAATGAAGAACCATAAAATTCGCAAGGCATGGTCTTGATCACATATATGTCGTATCATTAATTTTTTAATACATGATCATCCCATTAATTTTATATTTCAATCATGTTATCATCAGAGTTATTATATCATGACACTACCTTGGGGATTAATGCGGATCATCAATAGATATGTCATGCATTTCTTGTAATAGTTTATACCTATTAAAATCTGTGTGATTTTTGGATTATTGATATAACTATAATTAATGTTGTCTTCATCATGGACTAATTGCCTTGTTATTAGGATGACATTGTTTTATCTATGATATGACTACCATTTCCCTCATCCAATAGATGTACCTACATTCATAACATAGAATGATACCTTGTAGCTGGTAATGTATTTCACATACTATATTAAATAGGTGCTCCCATGACTTAGGTAGTAGGAATGGTTCATGTGGTGATCATGATCTAGGAGACTCTAATATTATATGTATTACACCCATATCATGATGTATTCCTCGAAGAAATATTCACTATAACATCTAACTAGGGAATAAAGTTTGATATTAAACTCTAGAAATCGTTGAATCCTATATAAATTTCCCCATATCATATATCATCGTCTTATTTTAAGAAATGTAATGTGAATCTAGTGTTTTTTAGGTAAAATGTTTTATTATATTGAGTACATGATCTTTGGTTTCTCTACTAATATTCATTAAATATAAATATTATATAATTTGGTTGATTGTGGACTACATGAAGTATAAGTAATTTATAAAATGAATATATATCCCTTACATTCTCTTGATGTATTATTTGATCTGTTCTATGAATCCTAATGGTAATTCAAGATTGTTAGATAATAATAATACCAAATTGTTTTTTTCAGATAGGATGATATTCTAAAGATAATGTTCAAATATAGATAGGGATGGTATTAGTATATTTTCTTTCCATTATTGTTTAAAAATAACCCAAATTTGTTTATTTATCTTATTAATATGAATTTTCATCTGTATATTGACTTTATTGTTATTTTCATTTATGATGTACCCAAATACTCATGGACCATGAAGAATCACGCTATACACACGGGGATTGTGTTGTGTACACATCAAGTGCATTGGATATTTTTTAATATCTTGATATTTCTAATATATATATATATATGGTGTTATTTTGAAAATGTATATATTTCATTAGGTGGAAAATTAAATTCACCAAGATAGGTTAATGATTGTTATATCAACATAATTCCTTACAAAATTGTTCATGATCAATATTTTCCTTCAGTTTGAGGGATATTAACAATTACTCATTCATAATTTCAACATTATGGAATAACCTATTACTGGGATAACATATAATGGAGGTTAATTCTTAATGGGATAATTTGTGAAAAGTGGAATTTCAGGAGATAAATGGGTGAATGAGAATAACTTTGCCCCTAATTATTTCAAATATACTATTGGATTAGTTGTTTTTCAAAATTTCTTTTGGGGTTTGTTTAATAGTTGTGTTTCAATAGAGGGATCGTCTAGAATATTATGTGTCTCATAGGATAAGTCTCAATTATAAGAACTACCACACACCTGAAATGGAGTTTGTGCTATTGTTCCATTCAAGGAAGTTGGTAACATTTTCAGTTATTAGAGTGGGTTTTCATCAAAGTAGACACCAATATTGTAATGAATCATAATTTGTGTACATTTATATTTCATTAATTTTGTGGAGCAATTCATTAATTGCACAAAAAACACCCAAAGACCATTCTATTTTAGTGCCTTTGGAAACATTGAACACATTATTCTAATTTTGTGAAAGATATTCAACATATATAATAATGAATTACCCATATGGGTTTTCCATATAATAAATTTCATTATATCTTGTGAAAAATAAAATTGAAGAAAATCGAGATATCATATTCATTGAAAGGTTAACTATGGAAAATATAAAACAACACATAAACATAACTATGTAAAAACATGAACATAATCTTTTAAAATCATACCATTTATAACATATATTAAAATCTTGAGTCTTGGAATAATTAATGGTAGTTCATAATACATAATTCATAATGGAACGTGAAAACTGAGAAAATAACATTGGAATAAAAAAAGGAATTGTGTAAAACACATAAGCATTGAAATCATTTCCATATTTTCTAAGTCTAATTTCAAATAACATCATAAGTGACATGATCCATTACTGAACCGAGTTCAGTCCTCATTCCATCATTGTATTATTAAAACATATTTAAATTCCATTCCAATCATATCTATCTCATGAGATATAAATATTTTCCTAATTAATTTGGGGGAGATATTGGTCCCACTTATCTCCTAATTAAATCCTTATTTATGGGTTCCAAAATAACATAAATCATTCATCGTACAATTACCCATGGAATAAAATGGGATTCTTAGACATCATTCCATGATAACAAAATCTATGAAAAAATTGATTTCATAAATATAATTTTATAATAAAAAACATAATCGTAGTCATAATGGGGATAAAAAATTCGCCCTATTAAAATAATTTCATCTCAGATGGAAAATAAATTTGATAAAACACATGAAATTAATTCTTGAGAAAAATAATATTTCTTCTTCAAGAACATTTTCTTTTCTCAAAGTTAAATATATATTTAAAATAATAGAATTTATTTGAAAAAAATCTAGAAATATTGAAATGTAATATTAATGGAAATAAGGTTCTAGGAATGTGTAAAAATCCATTCACACAGTATAATATAGAAAATAATTCTTATTGTACATTATTCAGAAATTCAAAAGGTTCATCATATCAAAAACAAAAAATGAGTCCTTTCAAACAATTTTTTTACAATTCCCAAATTTGTAATATTAACTTTAAACAATAGTATAGGATTATTAATAATATTTTATCCTAAATATTTATAAAACGTGGACAAGTATGATTAATACACCTTTGTAAATACTTACATATAAACGATCTTAGATAAAATGTGATTTCAAAATTATCACATACCAATTAATATTTAGTTCAGTCGTATGATTCATAAAATAAATAAAATAATTTTCACATTTAAATTTCATAATATTCTTAAGAATAAAGATAAAAAAACATCCACAGAAATCATTAACACCACACAAAAGAAATAGGTGGTGTATAATACATATGTCCCAAAGAAATAAAAGTGAGACAAAATAATCCATTACATTTGTTCCGATTTCGTTTATACGTATATGAAACTCTTATATAATCGTTTAAATAATGTTATTATCTTATTCAAAAACCATATTTATAATTATGTTATCATATTAGATCATATTAACAGTTGTTTAATAATATTTCAGTATAACTCTTCCTTTTGGTGTTAAATGGTTTATTTTCTCTTGCATAGTTTGTCATATAAGTCCCAGTTCTTACAAAATATGATATATTTCCATAATTTATTGGATAATATTAAGGTAATATATATCATATTTATTCATTATATACATTTATATAATCATTCATGAATTGTGGGCATGGATATGAATTGAATCGCGTTGTAGAGACGGTAAGTCATACGTATACACGAACGACGATATCATTCCCATAATTTTGAAATGGAATAGAAGTGAATGGTATATTATTTTTTCTAGAATAAATATAATTTTCTAATAATAAAATATATTTATTATTTCCATAATTATACCCATCCATGTAAGGTGGTGGGGAAAATGATTACTCCACGACATGGTGATAGTTAGTTGAACATATGCAAAAATGGGGATTTCATTTTTCATATAATGGATAGAATGAGGAATAATGATTTTGAATATCCATAATAACAACAAATAATACTCATGATAGAGGATCTGATACATAATAATGGAAACAAAAATAGAATAAGAAGTTGATTAAGAAATAAGTTATAACGAACTTATAGATAAGATTACAACTTCTTCAATGATCTCCCTCCAGATATCCTCTTAAATGAACTAGAGATGGTCCCATGAATATACCAGAACCTCTAGAACTTGAATAAGGATATTTATAAGGTATATGGGAAGGGAATAACTATGATTTTAGTCTCATCATGAAGTGAAGCTGTGAGGGAGGATGCGCCCTTTTATAATTTTTGTTGGGGAACCTTTATAATTTTCAAAAATATTAATTTATAATAAATTCCATACACATACAATAACATTGAAAAATTTCATAGAATATAATATAATATTATAGGGGTAGTAATATTAGGAAAAAATATTTTTTCACAAAAGTGGAATTGTCCATTAAAATCATATCATTAAAATCTAACACTATGTTATTCTGTTACATTTTAAATAATGTAATAAATATTTCAATATTAAAATAGTGAAAATTTTACATATTTGATATAAATTAGACCATAAATAAATACCTGATAGAATTTTATATTTTATCAAAAATATTATTTATTTTTTAAATGTTTTTAATATTTTTCAATAGTGTAATAATACATAATTTTGATAAAAGAAAAATAGTGTAAATTTTGACAGTATTCAATTTAGAGATTTTTTAAAATATCAAGATAAGATATTATCCATAAGAAAATAATTTATTACATCCCCATGGGGTCAAGGTCATCTGGAAAATTCATTGGATATATTAATTATTCATATTATATTTATTTTAATATTTTTGATAACATTTATTTGGTATTCTAATCAATAAAATAATTACGAATACCATATTGAATATTTATTTAATATAAATATTATTCATATAAAAATTAAAAATAACATACTATAATAAATATAACTTTTACATATTTCAAATGAATATTTTTAGTCAAATATTTATGATGTAAAATAATATATTAGAAAATGATATATTTATAAAAGCTTGAATGTGATAACTTTATCATCACTATATTTAAAATATTATAAGGGACACAATATTATCCATATAGATCAAAATTGTCAATATATCTTCCCTTGAATGATTATGGTCTATTCAAATACTAAAAATAATAATTTATATGTTTTTTTGTCTTTTAATTGTTTCTATCATTTAAATGAAACATATTTTTTTGATTTTCCATTAGTTAACTAATTTCTGCAACATCAATGTATAAGATTTTAATGTAATTATTTATTTCCTAAATATTTAAATAAATTATCATGATAAATAAAAACATTTATATTTAAAATTAGTATTTAATGTTTAATTACCTTCTTTATAGCCATATATTATAAATGACATATTATTTGAAATAAGAACATGACATTATTAAATATTCATTCAATTAAATACTATAATTACCATATATCTTCCAAATGACCCCACAAGATAAAAATTTTATTTATATTAGGAAATATTTCCACTAAGTTCATACATTGAAATTTATATTCTTGTAAACCACCCATTTTCTTTATATGGACACATAATAGATATTAAAGATAAATAAAATGACATAATCTTTCTTTCTCTGATTTAAATATTATTTAATCCATTTTTATTGAAAAGTGTCTATTAATGAAATAATTTTGATCATATAGTGTTAATGGTTGTATACAATTCATAAAATAATATATTATAATTTGTTTTGTTCAGTTTATTGTTATTATAATTTTTTTCCCAATGAATATTATCTAGTTGACCTTCTACCATGGTAAAAAAACATACCATTGTTACAACTCATATTGCTCAAAAAAATTGGAACTAAGTAAAATGATTGGACCTCCTAAATCAAAATTTCAAATCCAATTTTAAAAATTCAAATCACATATTCATTCGAATTAAATTGAAAACAAAACTGGTAAAATGTAAAGAAAAATAGTTGTTTTCAGAAAATAGTCCTTTTAATACTAAAAATGATTTAATAATAAATATATGTACAAAAAAAATTTCAAAAACAACAATTTTACTATTTTAGATTATAATGAACTAAATAAAGTTTAAATCTAATCCAGATAATAATCTTAGCTTGTAAATACCTTAAAAGGAAATAAAGGAAATCTACAATTCACTATTCATTAAAATAATAAAACATATCATAAAAATACAAACAATTCAACCAAAATTAATTTTGATGTCTCATGTATTAATAATATTTTTATTTTAAAAAATAATATATATATATATATATATAAGTGTAGAAAATGGATTAAAAATGGTGGCTCCCACTAAAAGAGGTAAAACTATATTATGTTTTTGAAAATTACTTATTTTATCTAAAATATTGAATTCATTCATATATTATGTTTGAAAACTTATAAGATGAAGTATTAACATTATATTGAATAATATATATATATATATATATTATTCTTAAAATAAATCAAGAGTGATTATATTATTTTATAAACTCGGTTATGTGAATTTAAAATGCCTTTCAGGAAAAACATTTCCTTTTTTAAAAAATGATATTATTTTCATTTATAAGAAATTGTTCATAAAAGAAATAATTATATGAAATTCTATAAATAATATTTTCATTATTCATTACTATTTTTCAAAATAAAATTTATAATTCCTAGTATATAAGGAAACATAATAATATTTAGTTGTTCGGTTAAATGGGTTTCTATTATAATTAACCAATTTGTAGTAAATGGATTACTATTTATTCCTATATATATAAATATATATATATATACAATAAATTTAATTAGGTTTTAAATATAAATATTATAAATTTAACATTTAAATACAAATATAATGATTATAACAGACTAAATCCATATTCACATTTTTAATATATTCCACCTTTTCCAGGTTCAGGGGTAAATCACATTACAAGTATTGAACTTGTTCCATTTGGTAAAACCATTATCCATTCAATGGAACCATTAATGCCGAAACTAGTAAGACTGCCACCGAGGAGAACCATTTAAGACAATAATTCCACCTACGGATGAGGAATGTGTATTATCAAGATGATATAACCCTTTATAAGGAGATTACAAGGACTAGATATATTATTGGGGTGAGAGGAGGCTATTGGTGGAGGTAACGATGTGAGAGAAAGAAACCTAAATAATTAATAATCTATAGTAAAAATGTTTTTATAAAAAAAATTATCTCTAAATAATTAAATCATTTTTTATTTAGTTAATTAATTATTTCATATATGTAATTAATCTATATTAATATTCATCAAATAGATTTGAAAAATAAATTTTATTGATAACATTTTTAAAATTTATAAATTTAATAAATATATGAATTTCATAAAGAACATTATTTAATATCAATGACTTTTTATCATGTGAATTTTTATTTATTCATTAAATTAAAATACCATTTATCATAATTCAGATAAATTTTTTATAATGATAATTTATATTTTTTAAAACTAAATAATCATTAAATATCTTAATTATTTACATATAATTTCAAAATAGTAATATCAATACTCATATTATACCTATTACCTATATACCCATAAATAATGGTTATATAAATGAACTATTACCCAAAATTCCTCTTATTAATTAAAACCATTATATCTTATAAAAGAACACTTCCCATTGATTTTATTTTAAATTAGTGTTTTACAAATTCCGTTCTCAAATCATGATGTTTTTATGGATATTGATTTAGTTCAAATAATGGTAATTATTCTAGGTTAATATGTTCCATATTATTTCCATCTTAAAAATATATTATAATGTTAAATTTATTTACCTATATTATTTTTATGTTAATGTAAGAGATTTAATTATTCATTATATTTAATTTCCCCTAGTATTTGATACATGATTTCATGTAAATTCGTTGAATATTCCATTATGATTGAGTAATGTGTAATCATTTTTATTCACATCATGGATAATTTATTTTTGTCAATTTAATACTTATTATTAATAAAAAATCATGTAAATTAGGTTAAATGTTATTACTTATTTCTAGGGTATTACCACCCCCTTAAAGTTTATCTCCCATGTAATTTTAATTGTAACTCTATAATGAAAATTTCTAATGATATCTATTTTATAAAATGACCCAATATATAATTACAAATTATATATCATCCTCACCAGATTAAGTATGTCGAGAAAACTCATATTTTTCCTCATTAAAAATATATTTATATATTTTCAATTTTCATAACCACTTTTTTTCCAAATATTCAATTCAGTCCTTTAATAAAATATTAACTCAATAATTAAAAATAATTCACTGAGGAATAATTTTCATGGTCCATCATTTTATGTGATACATACAGAATCACCATATTATTTGACAAGAGGAAACATCCCAACACCGTCCTTGATGTATTATTATATGTCACATTCCCTTCACATTAGAGGGGTAGATTAAGTAACAGTGTAGTAAACCACCATTAATTAACTTATTCAAATTTTCATAAAGATAATCTTTAGGGGTGAACATGACTCTATTATGATTTAATATGGTTATTGTAATTTTTAATCTATATAAATTTCTCAAAAAAATCAATACAACATAATAAATCTAGGAAAACTATGGATCTCTATTGTAGTGTTTGATCAAGGCCATTGCTCAGTCACCAATGTCTTTGAAGGATACATATATATCATCTCGTTTATTATTATATAACTGAATAATGAAATTTCAGTATCCTTAATTCACATTAACATTTTTTATATGTACATTTTATCACATCATATGATCTTAAGATCAATCTACAATTGGTAATTATACTCTTCCATGGCATTCAAATTAATTATAATATCATCAAAAAATACTACCTCTAATTGACTCAAATAATTTCCAAAAATGCTATTATCTAGATACATGATGATATTCACTATAGTTTTATGTGTTAATTGAATCACTATGAATTCATGTATTCCATATCTTTTATGAAACATTGACTTGGGAGAATCTTCTTTTTTAACTATTATATATGATATCAATATTGAAGGTTAATATTTGAGAAGTATTATTCCCCTTATAGTTGACTGAATAATTCATCAATATGTGGTAGGTGATATTTTTTCATGATCATTTTATATTTATGATAATCGATGTAGTGATTTATTGGTCCATCATATATTTTAATAAATAGAACATGTGCACAGTATGGTGGTGAACATGGTTGTATAAACCCTTATATAAGTTCTCTTGGATTTTCATATTGAAATTAACTAATTTAAAATATTATATTCAATAAGGAATATTTGATTTAAATATACCTTCAGGTATGATTTCTATTGAATACTCACCCACATGATCTGGGTGGAGACCTCATAACACATTAAAAAACATCAATATATTTGAATCCAAATGGAATATCCTAAATATTTAGATTTGCAAAAAGCGCATGATCTAAATACCTCTTATAATTAATTATTAAGACCCATATAATGAATTAAAATTATATAGGAATTTAATATTCATATTTCGACTGATGCATGTTTATAGGTTGATTATAAAAATGAAATGTGAAATCCCAATCTAAACAATTTATATGGGACTTTTGATGAAAGATCCCATCCATGCCAAAAAGTTAATAAAATTTTATGAAATGGTGATTACTAAGATTTGTAGCAGGAACATTCTCACAATATGTTATTAGAGAAGAGTTATATAATTGTGATATAATTATTGTAAAACTAGTCATTTACCCAAATAATTATCCATTTTGGATTTGAATAATTAATCTTATACTCATTTCATGATTTAATAAAATTTATATATCAAATCTCAATTATGTTTTTTTATATATTGAGTGTACCTACAACCACACCAATTTCCCTATCAATTCTTTAATCTATTAATAAATTCAAAATTATTTTTATGACTACCATGAAAAAACCTTAAAATAATGAAAACATTTCATTAGGTTAATAAATATTAAAAATTTCAATCTTA
Source organism: Viscum album (assembly GCA_963277665.1). NCBI lineage: Eukaryota > Viridiplantae > Streptophyta > Magnoliopsida > Santalales > Viscaceae > Viscum > Viscum album. Next base: position 1,003,968,094 of record OY728163.1, on the reverse strand, counting down.
TGACACCTTAATTTTATCATAAAAAATATAGGTTCTTTCAACATCACTTTTGGATTATCATGGGTTGTTCTATATTCAATGTACTTAATCTTCAAAACAAAATCCCCAAAATAAATAAATATGAGAATGAAACAAATTGTTTTCACCTATGAATTATATAAATTCATATTTCTTCATTTCAGATAAATATTTATTTCATCTCATAATAATTCACAACCCATAACTAATAGAATTTGAGTCTTTAGATATTAGACACATAACTGACCTATATTATTAAAATTATTTAATATATAACGTATATTTAATTAAAAAATTATAACCTTCTCAAAGAAACATATTATATACTCCTATACATTGCTTGGGGAAATAGAAACATAAGAAATGGCAAAGGAATATTAACACCAACAGTAAACAAAAGAGATAACAATCGAATATCAAAAGTGAGGATAAGATGAGTTTGCTTCAATGGAAATATAATCAATGTACCCGATCATAACTTATGATATTCATATCCAATAAATATTACATCATAAATCATGAGTCGTGAAAAAAGGATTTTAGCGTAACAAAATAAATCATTCAAATTTGTATAGAAAAATTATAAAAAAACATTGAGCCATCAAAACATAACATAATAATGTGAGATGACATAGATTTGTGGACTAATATGGTGTCATATAAATAATAATTAAAATTCATTTCTTTCGAAAAAATCTATTTCCATGACAATTATCAAATAGATGATATTTTCCCATAGTATATCTTGATTACTCCCCTTTCCCATACAATTAGATTATAAGATACAAGTGTTCACCTAATATATTAGAGGATTATAATAGATCCACCATTCCATTAATAGAAATATCTGTTGGATGTTTTTGTTTTCTATAAATCCCCTATAATCTCATGACTAAATGAATTATCCAATGAAATTTAGGGATATAATAAATCTTCTGACAACATAGTGATAAAACATACATATCTATAATATATGAAATTGAAAATAATCATAATTCCATCTGAGATTAATTGACTTGTGGGGGAGAAAAGGGAATCATGAAATTTACCATATGAAATTATAATAATAAATAATGATAAATAAGGGGGATGGTATCATTTTTCATTATTCATAGTGAAGAATAATAAAAATTTATTCCTATTGAAATAGATAAATTCACTTGTATAAGAAAAAATTAAATTGTTTTCCAAAATAAAACTTAATATCCTTTTCATTTGATAAATAACTAAATTGAAAATTATTTATTTAAGAAATTGAATTGAAATTAATTAAAAAGATTATGTTAACAAAGAGTGGATGCCTCATATATAAAACCAAATATGTTTTAGGGAAAATGTGTTCATGTTAAAGAAATTAAAAATATATTCTCTTTAAACATTTATAATTAAATTCAGGTTAGTAGAAAATAATTGTTATGGAAAAAACCAAAAAATATTTATTTAAAATGATTATAAAGTATGTAAATGTTAATAGAAAATTTCCATAATTAATCATAAAATTATTGATATGGACATCTATTGCAAAATATAATGAATTTGAACACATAGAAGAAGTATTTCTGATTGAAAATAAGATAGTAGTATAGTCTGATATAGGAGCATTATTTTGGTTGAATTCTGAATTAAAATGAACTGTAATAGTAAGAGTACATTTTAAAAAACATAGATGAAAATAGAATATTTTTTTTAATAGATAATGAAAATATAATTACCTATAATGTGAATTTAGTCATAAATAATCATGATATCAAAGTGAGATTTGAAGTAAAGCCTTATGTAATTGTTTACATTTGAAACAAAACCACATGAAATAGAGATCTATAGAAAGATTTGTAAATTGAATATATTAAATGAATATAATGATGAATAATATTCATAGTGAAATTTATACAGGATAAAAATGATATTCAAGGAATATGGAATGTATCTTAATGAATGGGAAATTAATATGATAAAACCATGTAGTTACTGTCATTTTCTATGAAATTGAATTAACCTATTTTAAAATAAAGATAAACATATTAATTCATTTTTTAAAATAATTTTTAATCCACATTATCTTTTATAATCATAAAAATTATCATTTATTACACATATATTAGATATTTATTGTCTATTGTTGTCATCATATGTTATTAATTTTCATTTTTTGTACAAGTTTCATATTGGTGATGTCGACCATCTTTCATTGCTAACATGTAAATCATTAAATGATTATTAATGGTAGTGTAATTGTTTAGTTTAAATGAAATTCTTATTAATTTTATTCATTTCATAAGTTTTATATATGTTTTCGGGGAATAGAATCCATGATGAAAACGTTTTATAAATTTTTTTATAATAACAATTTAACTTATAATGAAAATTATTATTTTGGTCCTTACATCCAAAACCATATTCATGTCTTATATTAATCTATATTATAATATATAAGTAGTATTAATATACTAATACTTATTAAAGAATAAAATAATTGTATTTTTATAAGATTATTAATGTACGTTCTTGAGAAGACACGAATTTGAAATTTTCATATTTATAAAATTGGTAGGATTTTGTAGTTATATAACATTAGTATCATTTTAAAGACTATTAACGATTCTGATAAAAATAATCATTTTATTTTTAGAATTTAATGTAGTATTTGTGAGAATAATTGATAAATATGGGGAATAAAATTGATACACTGTCTATGAATTTTCCCTTTCTCAAATTTTTTTCCTTTATAAAGATGATTTTGGGTATTCAAAATGTCCCTAAAATCAACCCATAGTCTAGGTATATTTTTTGAGTGAAAAAAATTATAAGGTATTAGATATAATAAATAAAAATAATTTTATATGAGTGTTTTATGATGTGTTCTTCTATATGTGATTTTTCAGTGGATTTTTTTGAAATACTAATTCCTTAAAAACACAATGTTCTCATTTTAAGAAAGAATGTAGAATCAGGGGAACAATTAATATTTATGGTATGTGTGGATGAAAATTAATCTCTCATGCATCACTTTAATCATATTTATTTATGATTTTTTTAATTTTAGTTAAACACATTTACCTTCATTTACCTTTATCATAATTTTTCAGTTCTTACATCGATATCTTATTTTTTTCCTAAAAGTTAATTTAAATATAGCACCAAACATGGATATTACTATTGAAAATATGAAATGCATATCTTTTAGTAAATTAATAAAATATAAGAAAACAAATTTAAAATAGTAAATTTATAACACACAAAATAATTTTTATGTATATATCATTCGAGGTCAAAAATAAATTTATTCGTCTTCCCAAATGAATAAAATCCTTTTTTAAGAGATGCAATTATAATTAATTTAAATTAAAACACACCACATAATACAAATTACACATGATTTGAAAAAATAACCCTTTCAATCAGTAAATTATTTCATACTTATAACTAAATAATTAAAAAAAAATTATTAATTCTAATTGATTTTTAATATATAAACATAAAATATATTAAATTTCATACGTAAAATATGTGAAATATAAATTTGAATGAAATTTGTTAAAATACAATAGAATTATTTTTTAAATATAAATTTTTTTTAGTCCATAATATCCTAATTTGTATTATTTATAGTTACTTAATTATTTTATAGATGCTACTATGTTTTTTGATTAATAATTCCATTATTTTTACAAATAAATTTTATTAATGTCACTGTTTTAATGTAATAAATTTCAAAAAAGTAAACATTTCATTAAAAAGTTATTTATTTTCGGTGGTATTTTCCCATTTAAATTATTACATATTTATTAAATTAAAAAATATTTTTTATTACTGAAATTTCGATTCTTATAATAAAAATTTAGATTTTTAATATCAAAAAATATTTTTTATTATTACTATATAACATTATTTAGAATCATATAATATGATTACTAGTATTATGCACAATGGATACATACTATTTAATGATGCTCATATTTTTGAAAGATTACCTAAATTAACTCTTATTATTTTATTTCACTATAAACTTATAAATAAACATAAAATTCCCTTTACTTCAATTTATGATTTATAAAAATTATTTATCTCTTCAGGTTGTTTTTTTATTAATGTCGACTTAATGGTGATTCTTTTATAATTATATGATCTAGGGTATTTCCTTCATCTAAAATATATATTATATTCTATTAAAATTTCTATTTAAATTTATGATATTTTAAGTGACATAACCTTCGATGGTATTTAGTAATACATTATATGTAATAAATGGAACTGTTTTTTATAATTATCAATTATGGTTAATTAATTTGTTGTAATTTTTCTTCAATTATTAAATGATTAATTTTTTATTTTGTTTATATTTATCGTCAATAACATTAAAATAATATCCTAGAAATAAAATTCAAAATGAAATATGGGAATTGTCCTACCCAAAATAATATTCTTCATCATATTTTTATTTATCTATCTATACGATAAATAAATTTTGGTATCTATATGATAATAATTAATCAAAATATAATTTCTAATTACATACATACCTCACGACCATAGGTAAGACATTAAAAAATAATTTCCCTCATAACAGTTAAATATTTAGATTTTATATCATCAAAACCATTTTTACCAAATTTGAAACTGTATATTTAATGACAATAATACTAATGAATTATCCAAATAATGAGTCGTTAATTTTAATCATAAACAGTAAATTGATATAATGAATACACTACCCCTATATTTTTTTGTATAAGGAAACGTCTGAGACCATTCATTGATGGATAATTGTATATCAAAATCACTTATACAAGTAATGGTATTGTGAGAATAAGTTCATTAGACAACCATATTGTAATAACATTGAATCTTTATTCACCTTAATTTATCCTTTAGAACAGATATCCCTTCCTGGTTAAAATTATTAGTTTATTTGACATTCATGATAAATTTCTCTTAAGGTGTTAATTTTATCTATCCATTGTAGGAATAGTATGGATCTCCATTGAAAGGGTTTGTCGTGACCGTTACTAAATAAGAACATTTTAATGGTATAAAATTATACCCTCACTATTGATCATATAAATTTTGAATTTTACTTTATGTTTTTTAGATTCCCAGATATATAATTTGGCATATTGTTTCACCTTTATCAAGGAATTTTAAACAATCCTAAAATGGTCTTCTTAGTATCCCATTATCTTATAATATATAAGAAAATTTACTATAATGACTATAATAAAATGAATATGGTATTCTATAAAAAATTCATACATTATACATGTTATGATAATAGGGTCATTTGTGAGTTTGAATAAAATTTACTATACATTCATTGTTTTCATAACATATAAAAAGAATGTTTTGTGTGCTTCATCTCTTCTGAAACATAATTTATGATATTTGAATTTATGTATGATCATTGAGATGTATTTGTAACCTCAATGTTTAACAAATAAATTTCTGATTTAGTGTAATGTATACTTTTTCTTGATCTTGATATTTCTATAGTGGCAATAATCAAGGCAGAGATGTTTGGATACATCTTCATTATTTTCAAAGGGAACAATAACACCACATATTAAATAAATTTTCATTATGAAACCCTTATTTAGGTCATATATGATTTTATTGTCTAATTCATCCATTACGATCATTTTTATTCTATAGAAAATCATTAATATTTTTATAACACTATGTATGAGTTCATTGTAAAACTCCACATGACAATTTGGGGACGAGTAGAATAGACATCCGGAAAAAACAATTTGCATTTATTCAGAAGATGTTTATCTTAATTAGTTTTTTAATGAACCATTTTAGCTAAATAAAAAATATTATAATTATTTACATCAATATAGTAGTTTTAATTTTATTAATATGTTCATAGTATTCCATTAAAAATTGATGATCAATGGATGATTATGTTTAAAAAATCGAACATCTTTATTTTAAAAATTACTATTGGTTCTATATATAACAATCTAAAAATTTCCAAAAAAACATACAATTATAGTATAGGGGACTAATAATATTTAAAGGAAGAATATTAATAAAATTTTATATCATATATGAGTCATAGAAATTGAATGTAACCATCAAAACACTATCATTTTTCATTAATAATTTAATTTCTAGTAATTTTGTTAGAAAATAAATAATAATAGTTAATTTTTATTATTTAAGGGGATCCCTGGAGCATGGATAAAATAAGAGGTTTTCCATATTTAGAATACCTATCAAAAACCTGATTTCAGTATTATGTAATTAATTTTTAATTGATAAAAAATGGTTACCCTTAGTGTTAAGAAATAATAATTTTATTAGGAAATTTTTTGATTAGGAAAACCCATCCAAAATGTGGTAAATTATATAACCATCATGGAATAACCCAAACCCATTCCATTGGTTATGGAAAGACCTAAATCACACAAACATTGGTTTCATCTCTGATATTCTAATGGCTAGAAATAAATTCAAATGTTATACAACTTCATTTCTAGATTATTTACCCTTATATTCAACTCGTATTATAAATAAAAACAATAAGAAAATACCATTGATATAATGATTGAATAAAATAAGACCAATGGTGATAATCATATCATGAAAAAAAAAATTAATTTGGTAGAAAAAAATTCCTAAGTCAACATGATTGAAAACATCAATTGACACCGCATTTCCAAATATAGGACTATAATAGAATCAACACAATGACTACCTCCTTCCGCAAGACTCTATAAACCATGACTAAATCATCATTCCAACATTCTAGAAAAGTAATAAACCTTACAAAAAAATATATCATTAAATAAAATATCATAATAGTAGAAAAGAGCATATGTGGTGGGTGTGTGTAAAACCCAGAAAATAAACCCATTGATACTTCCCGCACACTTATCTATGTCAAAAATAATTAGAATCTTAATAAAAATAAATAAACATAAAAGTAACCCTAATATTTCGAGGTTTAGTATATATATTTCCCTTTTAATAATTAATATGTTATTATAATATTTATCATTTAAAAAATATGATATATTTTAATGTTATGTTCTGTTATAAAATTTCTGTTTCTTTACATACACTCTATAAAAATAAAATAATTAAATATTGCACCAGTATAATGAAATATTGTTAAAATAATTCATTATTAATCATTTTTATAAAAATTATAATAATAATGTAATGGTTGTTAGAAATTAAAATATCAACATTATAAAATGGATTTTATTATTTATACATGAAGGAAGATATGTCAATCATGAATATATAGAGAGAATAAAAAAATTAATAAAATATGTATAATTTTGTAGTGAAATAAGAGAATTAGTGGTATGTTTATTTAAAGAAGAAAATATGATAATTCCATGTGTTTTTTGAACTGTTAAAATTTGGGGTTTGAAATCATTATGGGATAATTTTTAATAAATAATGAATTATAGAGAATAAAATTTTAAAAAAAATCATTGTTATAAAATTTCCACATTAAATATATAAATTTTTATTTTATAATTAACAGGTAGATACATTTTAACTATACATAATGTTATATTTACTAAGTTTGTTTTAAAAAATATATTTTTTAACTATATTTTTTTATACTAAACTGAAAATAATATAATGTTGTATAATATTTATAAAAAATAGGGATAGTATGAATAATTATTTTAGTTAACATGGAATTATTCTACAAATAATAATGAATAAAAGTGCATAATATATATATATACAAATTCATATTAATAAAATATTTGTAGAGAGATATATAAATTTAATAAAATATAACATACTAATTTAAATTTAATATCACAATAAATTAAAATTTTATATATATATTTAAAATTTAATGTATATAATATTAATAAATATTTATATGAATCATTAGAATATAGAAAATATGATATTAAATAATAGATGATATGGGTAAATGATACGTTATTAATAATAGAAATAAATAAATAAATTTTAGAATTATTATATATTCTTAATGTTATTGTATATAATAATATGTTTATGGTATGATTATATAAAAATACATTTGTATTTAGATAATTTATTATCATAATTCATGTAATAAATGATCAAATATATAATACATAGTATAAAAATGTATTACCATCTAGTCCCAATGTGAGTTCAAGCCAAATGGCTTGGCAGGAAACTACTCACCAACCAAAAGTTCAAGATATGTGGCATGGGATAGTTGAAGCATGGGAATAGCGTGGTTAATCAATAGACAAGTTCAATATTCATATAGAACACATTTAACATGAAAAGGGATTTTAGCTTTGCATATGAGAGGCAACACTTTTAGAGTATTGGAATCTAATAGATCCCTTAATATATAAATTGAATATCATGAAAGACACTCATATATAACACAGTTCTAGGAACATGGAAAAATAGATGTGGGGTCTCTTCTAAATGCACTTGTCAATTTTTTAATATAATTCACACATTTTAATCTAAAACCATACACCACCACCACATTTAAACTTATGTAAATTATAGTTGATGGATATCTATGAGATATATATATATATATATGATTTCACCTCAATGGAACTAATTATTAGACTCGCATGATGTGTAGACGGTCAAATAATGGTAGGAAGATACTCATAAAGACATAGTAATAACTTAGGTAGATTTTTCCCAAACACACACCGTTAGTAATAGTTATAGGACATGTATATGATTATTGTTAATCATTGTAGTATGATCACGAAGAAATCGAATGTTGATTTTTGGGAATAGATAGAATAAAATGGTAAACTACAACGAACACCACAAGATGTCATTATATTTCTCCTGGAATGTTACTATTACATAGTCACCTAGAGGTTATATAGATATATATACATCAAATCAATTGAATGACACATAATTATAGTCTATATTGATAGTAAGCTGCATCAATGGTTAGATGATGGTATTATGAGTTGTGGTATATGAGTTAGTATACTACTGAATTGAATTAAAGGATCAATAAACTAAGGATCTTAAAATAGTAATATATGAAAAATAATCGTGAAAGGTCATTGTATTCCATTTTCTCCATAATCAAATACATTGTTAAAAAATAATTTTGTTATATAATATACTCGATCCAATGGATGTTATATTATATAATGTATATCTTCTAGTCTCTCCGAGGAAGGAATCGAATGAGCTCTTCTTCTAAGAAAACACACAATTCCTTGGTTCTTGTTTATAAACTAGGAGAGCTTGAGGGAATGAGATTGTGTTTTATGATTTTTATTCTATGGAGAGTTTGGTAATGTATGGTCATGTAGTGTTCGATTAGAATTATATTCCTATAATATTTTAGGTATTAAACCCTTCAAAATTACTATTTTAGAAGTAAAATTTTTTATTTTAAAAACTCTCAACCATTATATTTTTATTAATCCATTATTTAATAATAAATTAATCTATCTTAAGGTATTATATTCATTGATAGTTATCATTTATGTTGAATATAATTAATGTTTATGCACTTATTTCAATCTATATTTTTATTCATGTTGTATATTTATTTTTAAAAGACTGTATCTTTATTATTTTTATTAAAAATTTATCTAGAAAATATTTTCCTGAATTATCTGTTTATTTTTATCATGCATGTACTTCATAATAAATGTGGATTTCTCAAAAAAGGAATTTTGTTGTGTTTTCATCAACCATCCATTATTTTATTTTTATACCATTCCATTACGTCAAATAAAATTTTAACACCCTTTTTTGTATTTAAAAAATAATTTTTAAAAGAATTTATGTTATGGAAAATAAAGGCAGTAATTGTTTTCTAAATATGGAACATGGAATTTTAAATTATAAAGAGGGGTGGTGAGTGAGCATAAACCCTCATGGGACATTCTCAGCTATGTGATATATGGTCCCTATATTACACTAAATGTTCTAGTTTTCTTTACATATATTTATAATCATATAATTGTTTTTACTAAAAATTATTGGATTTATTTTGAAGGGAAATATCGTGATATTTAAAAAAATAGTATTATATAAAAAACTAATTTATTATTTAATAAGGATTTAATTTATTGTGTTATTTTAAAAAAAATTAGTTAATACTTTATAGACAACTAAAAAGATATTTTTTGAATATAATATATTTCATTCATATAGGATTATGAAAATTAGTTTCTAAAAAACATTTTATAAAGGGGGATTTTTATACACCCGTTTTCTCAATTTAAATTAATTTCATTTTAATAAAAATATTTTAATGAATTTTCTGAGAATTTGAGATACAAAATTTGGATTTATCATTATATAAAATAACCTTATTATTATTTTGGAATCACCATATATATTAAAACAATTAATGGGATTAGCAATGTATTTAAACTATTAGAGAATCATGTATTTATTATGATGATTTTCTTAAGATAATTGAGAGTATTATTTAAAGAATTTATAATTGTGTGATAAATAATAATTTATGAGAAATATTATTTGTTCTGATATGTGATGGAATTGATAAATATTTAAAGATTTAGAGTAAAAAATAACATTGTTATGTGGTAAATAAGTACAAGTTACTATGGATGTAATTTTTTTTATATAAACCCTATCCACTTCTTCAGTGTGAGAGGAAATGTGTAAAATAATATTTTTTTGACATGTTATTTATGAGAGTGAGGATGGGGAATTAGACATTGTATTATTGTAGGGTCTAGATAACATTTTTGGTTTAGATATTATGAGTTATAGATAATTTATATACATTTTGAATTATATATTTAAGTGATTGATACTATTTTTGAATATATTTATGTTTATCTTACAGAGATCATATGATCTAAAGAGGGACCCAATATACATTTTTGGGTTTTATTTTGTTAGATTCAAGAAACAATATAGTTTCAATTTAATTGATAAATTTTATTAATGTAATTTAATATAATTTTTAAGTTAAAATTATATATATCAAACTATTTGTAATTATAATTAAGATAAATATTATTTATTGTGTGGATAATCAATAATTACGGATCATCATGTCCTTGATAACTTAAAATTTTATATGAGAAAATGAAAAATTGAGGTCTGGTTATTATATGGAAGGATCAAGATCATAAATAAATATTTTATTAGTTCTTATTGAAAAACATACAATTAATATCTCAATGATATTATCATTTAATTTTTAATAATGTTCATATATATATTTCTTTGAAAAATAGGTATATAATATGTCAAAGAGATCCTTTATACCATAGAATCTCAGGGGGTTATGGATCCTTTTTAACTAAATTTTAATTTCCCACCTCTCGTGTCTTTCTTAATATGGGATATAGCATTAGATATTTTTTAAATATTTTATAATATCATGAGATTTTATGAAAAAAAAATTTAGGGTAGCTATGGAAGATTAAAGCACTCAAGTATTCTGTACGATTTTTTTTTAACTTTTTTCTTTTTTTTAATAAATCTAATCATTTCAAAGAATTAATTTTCAGAAATTTAAAATCAACTCCATTATATTATTAAATTAATAAAATGACCAATTAGATGTTATGATATTTATTTTATAAATAAAAATATTTCAAGTGAAAATAAATATCTTTATCAATATAATCCAAATATTATGTAATGTATCTGGATACAGGGTTTAAAAGACTTCGAATGTTAACTTAAAAATTGTTGTAATTTATGGTTCATTTCCCATTTTTAATGATATGACACTCGATCTTTATAGATATCCTTATAATGATATTATTATTACATAGTTAAATATTAAATTGAGACCATAAATATATTATGTTTTTAATAAATTTAATTTCTCCATGAAGGGGATAAAGTATTTTGGAATAAACAATTTAATATAAACTATATTATTAAAAATTTTATTATTCAGTGTTAGGATAATCCAATCTAACTGGAGAAAATTTATTTAATGGGGTCGAATATAATATTTTGGGTATTATTTTATATATTTATTTTATGTATTTTATTAAAATCAATTTTTTAAACTAAAAAATATAGTATAATTTTTCATGATTTAACTATAATAAACATTAATAAATTATCTATATAAATCATGAAAATGGAAAAAATTAATATTAAATTAGTACAATTAAATTTTGCATTGATAATTCAATATTACACAATATGAGAAAAATTAAAAGACTATGCTAATAGATAGAAAATAATAAAACAATAAAATTTTAGAGTGTATCCTCATGAACAAACTTCAAGATAGTTATTTTACACATGAACTTCCAAATAATGGTGATATATATCAATATTCAAATCATTTTTTCTTAGAAAATAAGAATATATAACTCTTTAGAATTTAATTATGAAAAATTTAATTATTTTATTTTTTAACAATACTACTAATATCAATTGGTGAAACCATTATTAGACATTTTATAATTAGGGACAAAATATATGGAAAATTAATTTAAAATGATTATTTTGTAAATGTGTCCTTTTAACTATATTTTTTATTTCACATATTTAAATATTTTTAATATAATTGTATGATTATTGTTTTTTTAGTATTGTTAGATTAAATGATTTCTTATTATAGTATTTATAATAAATATATATACATTCTTTATCTTATAATAAGAATAATATAATATAGTGTAGTGATTATATACTAAAGGAATAATATGATTAGCAATATAAGTTAAAATTGATATATTTGATAAATGGTGATAAATATATATATTAATAATACACATAAATTCATATAGTAATATAATAATTATTACTCAATATATATATTATAATATATAGAAATGCCAAAATAATATTAATATTTTAGTTTACTATCAATAATTATCAAATATATATCTGTGTGAGTGTGTGTGTGTTTTGGAATCTATTTGGTTTATTGTTCACCTAGTGGTGAATAGAATATGAGTCAATACAGACACCCTTATGACAATAAATCTATGCAACACATCCTCTAATGTTCGATAAACTATATAGCTAAACTATTTCCATTTAATGGATTGAAAGCATATAATGTTGAAATATATTTCATCTCTCAAAGGCCCCTACTTTATGGATCAATGGAATGCCCCCCTATGTCATGTACTACGTCAATATGTACCTTGATTTTCAACCCTTTTTCTATCATTTCATATTTCATGACTTATATTAGTGGCTACATTTTTATCCATAAATGGTATATAAATCCACCCATGTGGGTGGTGGAATTGGAACCATGATCATATGTATATTTATAGCATGCTATTGATTACTAATAAATTATTAATAATGAGAATAATAAATGGATTATATAAAAGTTAATATTGTTTCTGACAATATTTTGGAATAATTTTATAGTACGAATATAAAAAATATAAATATAAATAAGATAAAAAATTGATTGATCATAAATTGGAATATGTTTTGAATGTAGGTATGATATCGTAATCAAGGTACATGACCATGACATAAGAGAATTCAAAAATATAAAACGTAGATCATAAATAATTTCTTCTACTGGAAGAATTTATTCATTATATATGACATGATTAATAGGATAATAGAACCAACATTCAATAAGTTTAAGAAATAAAAATATAACAAAATAACGTTGAATAACAAAGAGTTGAGGAATAAATTTTTGTTGTATACATAAAAAATTGATTGAAAGAATAACTTTTGATGGTTGTATGGGTTTTGTTTTTAAAAAATGTGAAGTAAGATGGAGTTGAAGAGGGGTACCATCTTAACGACATAGAATACACCATAGCATAAGCTCTATGTTATAGATTGTGGAGAATATGATGATATTATAATAGGGACGTCATTCAAGCATGAACATGGCATAATCACCATGTATGTGCTATAAGGGTAAGGATATGTTTTAATGTTGTTTGGTGGGATTAAAAAACATATGAAACCCCACTCAAGAAAAACACATTAGAATTCTCCAGATATGCTAATGGTCAAGATCTGATTCTACATAGATGAATGTGCTAATACGGGTGTTCATATGTGAGAAACCTTGCCTACAACTACAACTTTTTGTTAATTAATTCACAAAACTATGATTGTGATGAATTTGGTTCTCAAACTCTCACATTTCGGGTAAAATGATAGAATATAGGTTGGAATTTATTCCCTTAATAATCAATTGTGTTGATGAATGTATTGAATTTCATATATATTTTGTGCAAAATTGAGTAATTTTAATTTTGTAATTGGATCTCTTATGTGATTCCTAATTTTTTATCAACAATGACATAAACCAGTGCTAGGGGAATTTAAGATCTACTAGATATTTAAATGTGCCCATGCTATAGATAGAAGGATACATCAAAATCCATTTGGATGATAATGTGTGCACACTATAGTCAAACCTTGAAACATAGAAGGAATTAATTTTATAGAAATAATGAATTCATGATTCTTAACCCTATAGGATCTCATTATATAGTTACTTTTTCTTTTGATACCTTATTTCATGTGACCATAGTTTATATTTGATCTTGATATAAATTTCTTGGGTTGAATGGATGAGTTAAAACCCCATGGGATGTGTATATGCTTAACTAAAAGACACCACAACACGGTTTTATAACCATGTTATAGGTATAATTTAGGAATTTTTGGAAGTTTCACATTTAAGGTGGACATTATATATTATTTGAAAAATGGTTAACACTACAACATAAAATATATTACCACCCCACGACCGTAACATTTAATTAAGATACTATTTCAACATGATACTAATAGAAGTAGACACCTAAAATCAATATCCCAATGGTCAATTAAAATTCAAAATTGATTGGTGATCCATGTAATTATAATAGACACTTGAAATAATCCAAACACAAATAATATTCAATCAAAATAATTGTATTTCGATTATAAATTAATGGGTCATGGATTTTAATGTAATAAAAAATAAATATATTGAGGCATTGGGATTAATTTAGGAGAATTATTTTAGTGTATTTATTAATATCTCATCTCTAATGTTGATTATTGATGATTGTGTTATTATATGAGTCATATTATCACTCAAATTGATCTTGTTTTTGTTAATGGTAAATACCATCACAGGATTCTGTTCGCATCAACTTATTCTGAACAATGAAATATTCAACAAATATTTCAATAATTTCATTGATTAAGGTTATTAATGAGTTATCTAATAGTTTATGGAAGTGAACCATGAGGGTTAATGATCACACTACAAATTTATTTGTATAATAGTTATTATTTATAATTTGGTATATATACACATTATTTGAACTCTCTTTTTATGTAACCAAGTGTAGGAAAACTGCATAAAATACCTAAGGTTATATATTGATTTAATAATGTATTTTGATAAAATATAGAGAAAATTTTATGTGTTTCTCATTGTGAGATAAAAATATCCTCATATCGGAAATACATTATTAAACAATTATCCCCGGATTACCCCCTCTAAGTTTGTAATCAACTTTAAGGATATAAAAAATAAATAAAATGATTTATTATGTAATGGTGAAAATCCAACACTATCGCCAAATAGTGGACTTGATTTAGTCCCTGATCAATGTTATTTTATCTCATTCGATATATGTCTCTTACAATTTCATTAAAGGGTTATAATGGACCCACCACTAACTTAGTGGAAAAAGTCTACTCAGGGTTTGAGATTACTTCACAATCTATATTTTCTCCTTAGATAATGTTTTATCCAATACATTAGAGAAATTTAATTGACCCCATCAACACTAGGTGATAATCTATTCATATTAATTCCCTATGAATTTCAAAAAAAATCATAATTCCATCACATTATAATTAATTCACCTGAATGAAACCGATTTCATAAGAAATTGCACACTAAATTTACTAATGTGGAAATCATTAATAAAATTATAATAAAAAATATTTTACATAAATTAAAAATTAATAAAAAATGTATTTAATAAATAATATTTGTACAAATAAGATCATCTGTAAAATTATTTAATGACATTTCATATAAAAAGAAATAATTCCCTTTAAAAAATAGGAGATTGTTCGGCCAATTATTCAAGGGTTTGTTGAATTTTTACCCAAATGGAGTTAAAAAGAGAAGAAAAATTTTAATTCTACAAATAGCCATAGGAGAATAAAATAAATTTTTTTTTATAATGGAAATAACCTTTAATTTCTAGTAATCAAATTTTAATAAAAATATATCAATTTACAATATAAATTGGAATGAAACTCTTACGACCATAGTAAAATTTGAATTAAAACACCATCAAAGAAATGAACATTGATAGATTTATAAATCAATTAATTTATATGAAAATTATGATGAGAAAACATAGGTATTTATATATAGAACAAAAAATATATGTGGTCAATATGAAACAATATTCAATGAATTGATAATTTAGATGAGAAACCCATACCATTACAATTTAACTTAATGGAGGAAAATAACCCTTCCCTATAATATACATATACATTTACCAATATAAATAAAAATTTTGAAAATATTATTCCTATATATTGTCATTTATAGTCATAAATGATAATAATTTATTGTATATAAATTAGTTATTATTGCATATATTTTTCATCAGTTGTTTGTATCTTTGATATCATCATGCATGATTCATACTGGTGATATTTAACATTGTTCATTTTTTTAAAAATTATCATTTCCATGTTATTTATGGTCCAAGAATAACTTTACCAATGATATATGTAGTGTAATTTTCATCTTGTTGATGTTGTGGTTATGGTTTATGAGAATGGAATCTATTATGAACATTCATTGTATAATTTTAAAATAAAAATTATATACTTAATAATTACTATTAAGTTTCCTTGGGTCACACATAATAACCATATCAAATAATAAAATTAATCCTTAATATTAAATATTAATTTCATTAATGACTTGATACTAATTCCAAATGTCAATTTTAATATTCGTATAGTAGTATTAAATTTGGTGGTCGAATTAACCCTAATAAGAACATTCTATAAAATGAAATGAGTTAGTGGATATAGTTTCATAATAGAAATATAATTTTATTATTAGAAAAAATATTTAAATATTAAATTATTATAATGGATAATTATAATTATGATGTTATTAGGTTATAATCTAATTGAAAAAATTATCAAATAACTGAGATAAATAGTCAATGATTTTTTTCCATGAAATGGTTTCCAAAAAATTGAATAATTTAGGACTCTTTCATGGGATAAAAAGGAACCCAACATCAATTAATGATTTTGGATATTGAAAATGGGAAGTTATTAAAGGTGAAAAAATATGAATACTTTGGTTTTGTATATAAGGCCCCAGCCTTAAACCTTACTTAATCTTGAGTTATTACAAGATTACACATTGAGTATCTTTTCAGGTTTAGAGTTTTAGAGAATTAGATCATGAAACTTGCATTACATTCCACATTTAAACAAAGTGGTTACATAAAAGACAGTATTCATTCTTCCCATCAACGGAAACATATTTAAAATATAACACGGATTCTTTCTTGACACATCCTTGACACTATCATCACATCATGTACCTTTCCCTTGACCTGTGAAAAACATTTCAAAAACTTGGGATGAGCACAAAAAGCTCAGTAAGGGATAGAAAAATATGGAAAGGAAACATGGGTACACATTTACATAAGAATGAGTTCATACTTTACCCATAAAACATAGGCATATCAAATCATGAATAAATCATAGAAAACATAAGACATAAAGGTAACTTGAGGCATTCATAACATTCTTACGTAGGGAGTAACCCTCTTGGTTACGTTTGGAATACCCATCACAGTATATTCCCTAAATCTCTTCGGAGAAACCTTAACGTTTCACTCCTTCGCGTTACCCAATGCATTGGAGAGCTATATCGGGCTCACCCGCCCTTAGTTTATCACGGAACCACCCATTCTTCATAAAAATGCCCAAGAACCATAACATAATCGTATCACATAAACACGAATAAAGGAAACATAACATTTCCACATTTCAATCACAATATAACATTTTAGGATATTGAAATAATGAATCCATTCAAAAAGAAACCATTTCCAAAACCATTTAAAACATTTAATAAAGAGATTTTTGAATCAAAGTGTCCCATACCACCTTGAAGCTTCAACTTTTAAACCATTAATATCCATATAAATAAATCCTTAAAACCATTTTGAAAACATGGATATTAACAAGAACAAATAATTAAAATATTTAAAACGATATTTTGGTTAAAGGGGTTTTACCAAAATTAGAGACACTTGAATACAATAATTGAGGAATAAAATTTAGTAAGAACTTTATAATATCATGAGAATAAAAGGATTCATGATATAATACTCCAAAGGACAGTATATACACCATATAAGAGTGAATTGGTGCATAACAACAATGAACCCTCAACAGAAATGTCAAATGTGATGAAATCCCTTATAGAGAAGGTATCCTTAAATTAAGGACAAATAAATCTCAAAAATATGTGTGACAAAAATAAATACACCCAATATAAGTGGATATTAAGTGTAAAACAATAAAAGGTCATTCACACATATTCAAGGGACGACATATTCAATGTCTACATGTTGAACCCAAAGAAATCGAAATTGGGTTAAAAAGTTCCCTTGACAGCCTAACGGCATCACATCAAAATGAGTTGATGAGAGATAAAAGTGTATCTCATCACTTAGACATAAAATTTACATCAATAAGGATATATGAGAACATATCCCAACATAACAATGTGTAAATTAAAAGACCCAACAAAAGAAGTCTTTTAAAAAAAGAGGAGGGTGAAAGGTTCCCTTACCGACTTGGGTATCTTTCAAAACATACACCCCATGAAAGAAGGGCAATACATCATTGATGTAAATACTCATAAACGAAAGTATATTACACAAAGAGTAGAATAATGGGCAGCACATACACCACTCAAAGGAAATTGTGGAAAATGTAGCATAAATCTCACAGGAATAAAAGTGAGATGAAAAATCCCTTACGAAAACTCGGCAGCCTAACGGCACCACATAAAACTTCCAAAAAGGATTGATGAGAGAGAATAGGGTCTCTCATCACATGAACATAAAAATTACAGAATGAGTAATATAAAATAACATCCCAATCATAAGAAAGATGAGCTTAAAAGAAATTACATAAAAGAGTGTACTTAAAAAGAAAGAGAGGTGTAGGATCCCTTACCTCGGGTCCGACTTGACTTGATCGTTCTTTAATATCCTGAATAATAAACTTGAGTAAATTTCTACTTCCTTAAGAACCTTTTTCAAGTTCATTATTCCTTTTATACCACTTATTACCATGTCATAAACATAATGTAATCATTTAAGTTAATAATATTTGTTTTGCCGATATTTGGTTCTTAAGTCGAAAGTGGACTTCTTACAATTGCATGTTGTTCGTGTGGCCAAATGTTTATTATAAACATAATTGTATTCATGATGTAGATATCATATATGTCATATATATCCAGTACATGCATGCATTTATAACATTACATAATCATTTAGAGGTAAGAAATGAAATGCACCGTTCATGGAGACGGTAAGCCGTACGTACGCATGAACGCTACTTCCATTTATATTTCATTGTTTATAGAATGGAATCATAATTATATAAAGGTATATTATAATTACAGTATAATATCATATATAATATCATAGTTCCATCCTTTATACATCCCACATATGGTATTAACGAATCAAATCTCTTTTAGGGGGCGGTAGTCCGCGCTTCCTAAAATGAAGATATCGTGTTTTACCCATAATGGAAACCATAAAGGTATGCCCAAAATGAAAAAAACAGAAGCTTAAGGAAAACATAAACATATTATATATCATATATAAAAATAGTGACATCATAATGGCCACCTTTGAAGGTGTTTAATGAGTGTTGAACAATCATCGTTTCGGGAGGCAGAATTTCGCCATCCACGGAAACCTTATGTTCTTTAACCATTTGATGTAGTTGTGTGAGAGTGTAGCTCAAATAAATCTTATAACAACATCCTAGTATATTGAATATACTGTTGTTGTTACAAAAGAAGTAAATAAAAAGAGTTTAGGGGGTTGGAGAAGCAAAATAAAACAAATGAACATGAGAGAATGAATTACCTTTAAAAGTGTAACTCCTTTTGAGTTGAGCCTAAAGGCTTCCTTTGAAAGGATTCTGCCCAAAGGGAATCCTCTAGGATGAGGAGAGAGATGTGGAGAGAGCAAATGGTCAGGGTTTAGCCGAGCCAATGGCTTGAAGAGTGTGTGAAGTGAGGTAGAGGTGGAGGCCTTTTATAAGGGGAGAGGAGGGGCACTTTTGGAAAGTAAAGAAACATTACATTATTTGAAAATGTGTTTCGGTTTTAAAAGGTCCCACATTGATGGAATTCGTGGATAAGGTGATAAGGGTTCGAAATACACTCATCCAATTGGGTTTGGACATGTGTAGTTTATAGATTTTACATTATCTTTCTATTTTATTTAAATCGTCAAATAATGATGTCATCGCTGCATCATTATTATGTCATAAATAATTAACTTTATTTAATGTCTAAAAATTATAAAACAAATACTATGACATAGTAAATCTTTTTAGCTTTCCAATGACTATTTATAATCAAAATTTGGACTTGTGTAACCCCACTTAAAAATTGTTTTAGTAAAACATATCATGTTTGTGTCAATTTTTCTTTTACATTAAATAAAATGTTATTTATGTCATTTCCCAACCAAAGTGGATCCATGGGGTCCCCAAGTTGACCCATGGCTTTTCTTGGTCGGCCATGACACAACCAATAAGGTTGGGACATGTGTCTAGGTCATTTTATATTATTAAAGCATTATTTATACCTTAAACCTCCCTAATTACCACTAATCGCGATTAAGAACTTAATGAGTTACTATTCACCAAAAAATTATTATAATCTCATTGAACCACATTTTACTTCTTAATGACAACCATGTATGTCGGATTTTCAAAATTCAATACACATTAGTGGTAAAATTTCATTTAACTGAAAAATCAGTTTGCTTGATTACCACTTAGTGGTTTCACTATTCATCAAAAATTGAAGTTTTTCAGAAAAATCCCAAAAATTCACCCTAAGCTATAATTGATATTCCGAATTCAAAAATGAAGTCCATTTTACAAAATTCAAAACATATTAGTCACATTAATTAATTTAATAATTAATTCCCGCTGTCAGCGCAAATAGCGTGTTTTCATAAAACAATAAGTATCAAAAGATTGACACTAGTTTACGTCTGATTTCAAAGTGAAATTAATTCCAACGACCACTATGGGATTTAATGGTAAAAATATTTTCAAATTTCACTTTAAAAACAATTCAAAATATTATCTAATCATATAAATAAATTAGATTAAAAAGTGGTTTTGAACTAAAATACAACATTTTACACTATTCATTAAAAAAAATGAACCTTATCGGAAAGATACCAAAAAATTACACAAAGTAAAATTTGATGTCCCGATTCTTAGTAAGAGTTGTATTTGGTCCAAAATAATGTTTAAGAGTGAACAAAACTATATTTAATTATCGTTCAACATCAAAAGGTGATAAGTGAACCTTTAGTGAAAACTAGGGCATATACGCCTAAAATTGAATTCTTTCCGTATTTTAAGCCTCTATCCTTTATTGGATAAATGTAAAAACATATAAAAACATATATAATCATATCTTAGTTATTTCTATCCATTCCCTCCAATACAATGGCTACATGTTAACTACCATTTAAAATTATTTTATTAGAGTGCAACGTAAGATTCCCAAGAAACTCGTTGTTGCGTGTTGGGTACGCCATCGAGCATAGCATCCCCTTTAAAGTCATATTAATATTTTATTCACAAATATGGACAAATATGGAAATTTCATATTCTTTATTTAACTGGGGTGTTACATCCTTCCCCCCTTTTGGGAATTGCGTCCTCGCAATTTTAAAATTGCTCTTGGAAACTTCCTTGAAAGTCCCACATCGGAACAAAAGTCGGTAAAACAAACACTTTAAAATAAAGAAATATAAGTACAATGGTCACCCGAGTTAACCCATACTAGGATTCCAAGTATGAAAATATGGACATGGAGGAAAAAACAAAGGGTCATGTTCTGATGGAGAGTGACAGAAAACATGTTTAGGAGAAATTTAACCACGAGAAAATCACAAACTTGTGATGGGTTAAACGGTATTCGATTCCCCAGTAGGAAAATTTAATAGACAACATTTTTGTTTTACGTTACTTTTTATTGAGGAATTTATTCATAAGGAAACATAATCACTTATCATATTGACTTTCAACCTTTATTAGATTCCTTACACAAACTCATATTTTCTCCAAAAGATGAGTATTTAGGAAGACTTGTTCACATTAAGAGTACTATAATCAACTTCTAGAGAATCACCTAATCCACAAAATAGAACTATATACTTCCCATGTATTTAGACTTTAACCAAATCCAAAACCAAAAAGGCTAGTACAAGATCAGATAATTTAGAAAAGGATAACCCCTTATAAAAAGAAAATCTATTCTTAATCTCCAAAATTTGTCCAACAAAACCCAAAGTTCAATGAGGACCATCCGATAAACAATTTTTCCATAAAATTCTTCAAAGTAAACCAATATAAGATTGAAACCCAAATATTTGAAGGATTTAGTCACATAGTCTTCCAAGTTAAATCGTAACATTTATCTCCAAACAACATCAGTTGCTCCTAAAGTCTCACATTGAAAAGTAATTATCCTAATCACATATCCTCCATGATAGGTTAATCATTTTCATAAATAACCCAAAATCAACTTACTCTTAATTCATAAAATCATATAACTGAAAAGAATCAGTCAAACTAACCAGGGACTTCACGTAGTCCAGTGGTAGGCGATAAATAACAGTCGCACTTTGGTTGTGGGTTCGATTCCCGCAGCTTTGTCCGATGCGACGGGTAGTCACACGGTCTGCGTGTTGTCCTTTTTTCAAAACTATATAATTCTCAAATCATTACCCAAAAAGGGATAAAATCATCAAAAATAACCATAACATAATTTAACCTCAATTTTATCTCATGCCTTTCACTTCAATCATAACATATGGTAACCCATAATTACCTCAAAAGTAAGGATCATATAAACCCAAATGGTTCTTTATAACTATGTCCACAAAAGAAAAGATAACTATTACTTGAATAAAATTTGCCTATATTAAACATCAGGGTTACATATAATATAAAAAGTCTTCTAATGTAACCCCATCATTAAAAGAGACTTAATACTCTTAAGAATTTCACCCTAACTCTTGAAGCCCTTATATGTTGACATCTTACTCATTCAACATTCTTCATGATCCATTATCCATTCCTTTCCAACTTATTCCGAAATACCTCTTTCCTACAAACAAAATCATGAATCATATCCTAAGATTCCAAAATAAGAAAACAATAGTCATGAAATAGTACATACCTTTGATTGGTCATTGTCAGTTTCTTCATCCTCAATCGGAATGGCATTAGGTATTGGTAAACGAATATTGGTACGCTCTTGGTGACCCCATTCACGAAACTTCTTCATAGGACATGTGTTTGCATAATGACCATGCACACCACATTTAAAACATTCAATTGATCCCTCAGAAAGAACTTCTTTCCCTTTCCTCGAGTCAACCGGATGCTTCCTTTTTCCGTGACAGGTTCTTGATTTATGACCTTCATTTCCACATCTATAGCATATTTCTGTCCCTTTGAAACATTTTCCTAGGTGTTTCTTTCCACATCTTTGACACATAGGTTTTTGAACACACATACCTTTATGATTATTTCCTGTACTTCCGTAGGGATTTGTTTCTTGCATATATGATGCCTTAGAGAAAACTCCAAGGTTTAGGTGGTCAATCATGACTCCAGATAGTTGGTTGAGGATAAACAGAAGAGTTCTTATTGCATCTCCCATATCATTCAGTTGCTTGCTCAAAAAGCTGTCACAGTTTCCTTCACATCCACTGTTACTTTGGTGCCTGCTAGATCCAGCCATTTACTAAAACCAAAAAGGTCAGTGTGAGTATATCAACAAAACCATCATGTACTAATGAGGAAGGTAAACACTAAGATACACTTACTCATTCACTTTATCTAAAACTAGGACTCTTTCTGAAATCCTAACCATTATGGTAATGTCACTTATGCTTAAAGAATACCCTAACCTCTAAAATTATCTAAACCGACCTTTGATACCAACTATAAGGCCCCAGCCTTAAACCTTACTTAATCTTGAGTTATTACAAGATTACACATTGAGGATATTTTCAGGTTTAGAGTTTTAGAGAATTAGATCATGAAACTTGCATTACATTCCACATTTAAACAAAGTGGTTACATAAAAGACAGTATTCATTCTTCCCATCAACGGAAACATATTTAAAATATAACACGGATTCTTTCTTGACACATCTTTGACACTATCATCACATCATGTACCTTTCCCTTGACCTGTGAAAAACATTTCAAAAACTTGGGATGAGCACAAAAAGCTCAGTAAGGGATAGAAAAATATGGAAAGGAAACATGGGTACACATTTACATAAGAATGAGTTCATACTTTACCCATAAAACATAGGCATATCAAATCATGAATAAATCATAGAAAACATAAGACATAAAGGTAACTTGAGGCATTCATAACATTCTTACGTAGGGAGTAACCCTCTTGGTTACGTTTGGAATACCCATCACAGTATATTCCCTAAATCTCTTCGGAGAAACCTTAACGTTTCACTCCTTCGCGTTACCCAATGCATTGGAGAGCTATATCGGGCTCACCCGCCCTTAGTTTATCACGGAACCTCCCGTTCTTCATAACAATGCCCAAGAACCATAACATAATCGTATCACATAAACACGAATAAAGGAAACATAACATTTCCACATTTCAATCACAATATAACATTTTAGGATATTGAAATAATGAATCCATTCAAAAAGAAACCATTTCCAAAACCATTTAAAACATTTAATAAAGAGATTTTTGAATCAAAGTGTCCCATACCACCTTGAAGCTTAAAATTTTAAACCATTAATATCCATATAAATAAATCCTTAAAACCATTTTGAAAACATGGATATTAACAAGAACAAATAAATAAAATATTTAAAACGATATTTTGGTTAAAGGGGTTTTACCAAAATTAGAGACACTTGAATACAATAATTGAGGAATAACATTTAGTAAGAACTTTATAATATCATGAGAATAAAAGGATTCATGATATAATATTCCAAAGGACAGTATATACACCATATAAGAGTGAATTGGTGCATAACAACAATGAACCCTCAATAGAAATGTCAAATGTGATGAAATCCCTTATAGAGAAGGTATCCTTAAATTAAGGACAAATAAATCTCAAAAATATGTGTGACAAAAATAAATACACCCAATATAAGTGGATATTAAGTGTAAAACAATAAAAGGTCATTCACACATATTCAATGGACGACATATTCAATGTCTACATGTTGAACCCAAAGAAATCGAAATTGGGTTAAAAAGTTCCCTTGACAGCCTAACGGCATCACATCAAAATGAGTTGATGAGAGATAAAAGTGTATCTCATCACTTGGACATAAAATTTACATCAATAAGGATATATGAGAACATATCCCAACATAACAATGTGTAAATTAAAAGACCCAACAAAAGAAGTCTTTTAAAAAAAGAGGAGGGTGAAAGGTGTTGGGGCGGAAGAAACCCGAGGGAATGATGGCAAGAGGGGGGGTGAATTGACTTTTAAAAAAAATTGATTAACAAATTAAAATCAAAGTTGAAATGCAGCGGAAAGTAAAGAGGCAAGACACACGAAATTGATAACGGAGTTCGGCCAAAACCCGGCCTACGTTTCCGCTCCCAACTCAACCGTTGAGAGATTCCTACCTCTTGCTTTTCAATGGTTTTAACAAGAAACCCACTAGGCTTTGAGGTAGCACTAGGACCTATTACAGCTTGCTTTTATTGGTTTAGCAAGAACCCACTTGCTTTTGATGGTTGAGCAAGAACCCACTAGCCTTTTTAACGGGTGAAGGCTAGCTCACCGAGACACAAGCCTTTTAATAGGAAAGGCTTGAAGAAACCTCTTCACACCTTAGTGGTGGTGTGAAACCCAAAAGAAAGGGGGATGAGAAAAGAGTTTGGGGTTTGTAGGCACAAACCCAATTTTATGCTCAAAATAAAATAAACAATAAAAACCGTATATGAGGAGAAGCCTTGGGCGCCTTTGATGATTGGAGATGTTGAAGGCCGCTTCCAAGCTTCTTTGGAGGAGCTCCTTGGATGTGGAAGTTGTTGGAGCACTTGGGGTTCCTTTGGAGGAAAGCACCGGAGGTACGCCGAATGATCAACAAGGTGTCCGTGGGCTTCCGTATAGTTCCGGTAGGTGTCCGGGGCTTCCTTGGCCTTTATTTATAGGCATGGAACCCTTGGGGAGGCTTCGGAGCCGTTGGAGAGGTCTTCGGAGCCGTTGGAGGCCAAAAGATGGTTGACTGGTCAAACCCAACGGCTAGTTTGACTGGGCCACCGGCTGGCCGGTACAGCTCCACCGGTTGGCCGGTGTTTGCAAAAAGGCATAGGATTCTGGTTCAGGCGCCACCGGCTGGCCGGTGGAAAGACAGTAGCTGGCACTGTTGGGAGAGGGTTCCACCGGCTGGCCGGTGCTGAGGCCACCGGCTGGCCGGTGGGGAGGCAGTGGCTCCCTCTTGAGTGCAGGTGCCACCGGCTGGCCGGTGGTCATGCCATCGGTTGGCCGGTGTTCTGGACAGAAGGATGCCTTCTGTCCAGGCTCCTATCGGTTGGCCGGTGCACTTCCATCGGTTGGCCGGTGGACTGAATTTCAGTCCACTTGAGATGCTTTCTTGGGCCATTCCTTTGGAAATCTCTTTCCTATCATCCACAACACTTAAAACACAAGGTTAGATAAATAATAAGGTGATTGTGCTCATGAAAATCAAACAACGAGGGGAACGAGATGTACAACAATCTCCCCCTATTTTGATGATCACAATCACCAAAACAATTAAAGTAAAGAACTTAAATTAAAGGAAATTCTAAGCACGATGAAAAGGATTCTCCCCCAATCAATCAAGCAATTTTCTCCCCCTTTGTGATTATCAAAATAGAATGGGGCATAAAACTTGATTGAGGGAAAAATTGAAAAACAAGATAGAGATTTGAAAAATGAATTGAGATTTTTGAAATTGAAATGAAAATTTGAATAACATTTTGAATTGAAAGTTTTGAATCAAAATTGAAAGTTTTGAATGAAAATTTGATACCAAGAGTTGAAAATGAAGGTTGAAAATGAAAATTTTGAAAAAGAAATCAAAAGGGCTTAATTTGAAATTGAAAGTTTGAATTGAAACAAAAAGCTTAAACAGACCTAACTCCCCATAAATAAAAACAAAAAGTCACCGGGGAGAGGAAATTATTTTTGGCCCAGAGAGACTCGCTAGAAGGGATTTTTCAATCCACACTTGCCTTGTAGCGGGTCTTCTCCTATAGAATTCATCGGAATAAAAAATAGATTTGGGTTGGCCGTACCGGGCGTTTTTACAATTACATTCATAAATGAGGTGCCCTGGTTTTTTTCAATAGTTACAAAATTTAAATTCGGAGCCCCCCCTTACAAAAACAGTGGGTGCATGGGAGGAGGAAGCTTGCTTGGAATAGCCACGCCCTTGGGTGGTTCGGGAAACGCGTTGGGAACCAAGTAAATTGTTCAAATTTTGTTCCCCTTGGGTGAACTTAGCTAGGGTTTCTCTAAGGTCTTTGATGGTTGATTCCAAAGAATCAACATTTGGGAAATTTTGGATTTTTAGGGAGAGTTCCTCCTTCTCTTTGAGAAGTTGGTCTTTTTCGGAGGAAAGTTTTTTGAGAGACTTTTTTAAAGCAACAAATTTTGACGATAAAGTATGAAAACCTTTTTCTAGTTGATCTCTAGCATGTGAGAGTTCTTCATAAGATAAATGATTTAAAGAATTGGAATTTGAAGAACAAGAGGAGGAGTCGGAAGATGTTACCTCATGAAATGCCATTAGGCATTTTGTACCTTGATCGCTCGAGGAGGAGGAGTATGATGAGGAGGTGTCACTTCATGTCGCCTTGAGATCCTTCTTTTTTCCTTTTTCCTTGGCCCGTTTCTTGTTAAGTGGGCAATCGGGCTTGTAATGGCCCTTTTCGCCGCACCCGTAGCATTTTACCTTGGGCTCGGATCTTGCGGTGGGTTCTTGCTTTCGTTGCTTGCGGGATTGCGTCTTCTTCTTGTGCTTCTTCATGAACTTGTGCATTTGGCGGGCGAGATTCTCCATTTCCGAGTCGCCGCTTGATGATGAAGAAGATGAAGATGATGATGATGAGGAGGAGCTTACTTCATTTTGTACCTTGAGGGCGATGTTCTTTGGTGTCTTGATTGGTGTGCCCTCCTTTTGAGCTTGCCTCCTCATCGTGATTTCGTACGTCATAAGGGATCCAATGAGCTCCTCTACCGGCATATTTTTGACGTCCTTAGCTTCTTGAATCGCCGTCACCTTTGGTGCCCATGAGCTCGGAAGGACCCATAGGATCTTTTTAACCATCGTTTCTGCGGAAACATCATCACCAAGGGACTTTCTCCCATTGCACACGTCAGTAAATCTAGTAAACATTTCAGAAATAGATTCATTTGGATGCATAGAGAATGACTCAAAATCCTGACGGTACATGTCCAATCGAGTGTCCTTGACTTTGTTGGTCCCCTCATGGGTAACCTCCAAAAGTTTCCAGATTTCATGTGCGGAGGTGCATGTGGAAACTCGATTGAACTCATTTCGGTCAAGGCCGCAATGAAGAGCATTCATGGATTTGCCATCAAGCTCAAAGTTTCTAATATCGGCGGGGGTCCATTTGGATTCGTCGGGGGTAGAAAAAGTATAACCTTCCATGACAATTTTATATATGGGATATCCTATGCTTCTTAAAAAAGTGGTCAAGCGGGTTTTCCAATAATTATAGTCGGACCCATCAAAAAATGGAGCCCGACCCAATGAGAGGCCCTCCGCTCTGGCCCAGTTTCTATCCCAGGCCTCACGGCTTTAAAACGCGTTGCTGAGGGGAAGGTAGGCACGGGAATTTCAAGCACCCACCAATCTCCCTCCACAACCGATGTGGGATTGGTTACCGGGGCACATGCGCCAACAATCCTGGCGGGGGCCCAACAATCCTGGGCCCAGGACACAACATCCCCCCCCCAAGCCCACACCGGTCCCGAGACCAACCACCCTCTGATACCAATTGTTGGGGTGGAAGAAACCCGAGGGAATGGTGGCAAGAGGGGGGGTGAATTGCCTTTTAAAAAAAATTGATTAACAAATTAAAATCAAAGTTGAAATGCAGCGGAAAGTAAAGAGGCAAGACACACGAAATTGATAATGGAGTTCGGCCAAAACCCGGCCTACGTCTCCGCTCCCAACTCAACCGTTGAGAGATTCCTACCGC
Organism: Viscum album; assembly: GCA_963277665.1. Lineage (NCBI taxonomy): Eukaryota > Viridiplantae > Streptophyta > Magnoliopsida > Santalales > Viscaceae > Viscum > Viscum album. The sequence continues at coordinate 1,003,938,585 of OY728163.1, read as the reverse complement.
TTGCTTTTCAATGGTTTTAGCAAGAAACCCACTAGGCTTTGAGGTAGCACTAGGACCTATTACAGCTTGCTTTTATTGGTTTAGCAAGAACCCACTTGCTTTTGATGGTTGAGCAAGAACCCACTAGCCTTTTTAACGGGTGAAGGCTAGCTCACCGAGACACAAGCCTTTTAATAGGAAAGGCTTGAAGAAACCTCTTCACACCTTAGTGGTGGTGTGAAACCCAAAAGAAAGGGGGATGAGAAAAGAGTTTGGGGTTTGTAGGCACAAACCCAATTTTAAGCTCAAAATAAAATAAACAATAAAAACCGTATATGAGGAGAAGCCTTGGGCTCCTTTGATGATTGGAGATGTTGAAGGCCGCTTCCAAGCTTCTTTGGAGGAGCTCCGTGGATGTGGAAGTTGTTGGAGCACTTGGGGTTCCTTTGGAGGAAAGCACCGGAGGTACGCCGAATGATCAACAAGGTGTCCGTGGGCTTCCGTATAGTTCCGGTAGGTGTCCGGGGCTTCCTTGGCCTTTATTTATAGGCATGGAACCCTTGGGGAGGCTTCGGAGCCGTTGGAGAGGTCTTCGGAGCCGTTGGAGGCCAAAAGATGGTTGACTGGTCAAACCCAACGACTAGTTTGACTGGGCCACCGGCTGGCCGGTACAGCTCCACCGGTTGGCCGGTGTTTTCAAAAAGGCATAGGATTCTGGTTCAGGCGCCACCGGCTGACCGGTGCCAGAGCCACCGGCTGGCCGGTGGAAAGACAGTAGCTGGCACTGTTGGGAGAGGGTTCCACCGGCTGGCCGGTGCTGAGGCCACCGGCTGGCCGGTGGGGAGGCAGTGGCTCCCTCTTGAGTGCAGGTGCCACCGGCTGGCCGGTGGTCATGCCACCGGTTGGCCGGTGTTCTGGACAGAAGGATGCCTTCTGTCCAGGCTCCTATCGGTTGGCCAGTGCACTTCCATCGGTTGGCCAGTGGACTGAATTTCAGTCCACTTGAGATGCTTTCTTGGGCCATTCCTTTGGAAATCTCTTGCCTATCATCCACAACACTTAAAACACAAGGTTAGATAAATAATAAGGTGATTGTGATCATGAAAATCAAACAACGAGGGGAACGAGATGTACAACAAAAGGTTCCCTTACCGACTTGGGTATCTTTCAAAACATACACCCCATGAAAGAAGGGCAATAAATCATTGATGTAAATACTCATAAACGAAAGTATATTACACAAAGAGTAGAATAATGGGCAGCACATACACCACTCAAAGGAAATTGTGGCAAATGTAGCATAAATCTCACAGGAATAAAAGTGAGATGAAAAATCCCTTACGAAAACTCGGCAGCCTAACGGCGCCACATAAAACTTCCAAAAAGGATTGATGAGAGTGAATAGGGTCTCTCATCACATGAACATAAAAATTACAGTATGAGTAATATAAAATAACATCCCAATCATAAGAAAGATGATCTTAAAAGAAATTACATAAAAGAGTGTACTTAAAAAGAAAGAGAGGTGTAGGATCCCTTACCTCGGGTCCGACTTGACTTGATCGTTCTTTAATATCCTGAATAATAAACTTGAGTTAATTTCTACTTCCTTAAGAACCTTTTATCAAGTTCATTATTCCTTTTATACCACTTATTACCATGTCATAAACATAATGTAATCATTTAAGTTAATAATATTTGTTTTGCCGATATTTGGTTCTTAAGTCGAAAGTGGACTTCTTAAAATTGCATGTTGTTCGTGTGGCCAAATTTTTATTATAAAAAGAATTGTATTCATGATGTAGATATCATATATGTCATATATATCCAGTACTTGCATGCATTTATAACATTACATAATCATTTAGAGGTAAGAAATGAAATGCACCGTTCATGGAGACGGTAAGCCGTACGTACGCATGAACGCTACTTCCATTTCTATTTCATTGTTTATAGAATGGAATCATAATGATATAAAGGTATATTATAATTACAGTATAATATCATATATAATATCATAGTTCCATCCTTTATACATCCCACATATGGTATTAACGAATCAAATCACTTTTAGGGGGCGGTAGTCCGCGCTTCCTAAAATGAAGATATCGTGTTTTACCCATAATGGAAACCATAAAGGTATGCCCAAAATGAAAAAAAACAGAAGCTTAAGGAAAACATAATCATATCATATATCATATATAAAAATAGTGACATCATAATGGCCACCTTTGAAGGTGTTTAATGAGTGTTGAACAATCATCGTTTCGGGAGGCAGAATTTCGCCATCCACGGAAACCTTATGTTCTTTAACCATTTGATGTAGTTGTGTGAGAGTGTAGCTCAAATAAATCTTATAACAACATCCTAGTATATTGAAGATACTGGTGTTGTTACAAAAGAAGTAAATAAAAAGAGTTTAGGGGGTTGGAGAAGCAAAATAAAACAAATGAACATGAGAGAATGAATTACCTTTAAAAGTGTAACTCCTTTTGAGTTGAGCCTAAAGGCTTCCTTTGAAAGGATTCTGCCCAAAGGGAATCCTCTAGGATGAGGAGAGAGATGTGGAGAGAGCAAATGTGCAGGGTTTAGCCGAGCCAATGGCTTGAAGAGTGTGTGATGTGAGGTAGAGGTGGAGGCCTTTTATAAGGGGAGAGGAGGGGTACTTTTGGAAAGTAAAGAAACATTACATTATTTGAAAATGTGTTTCGGTTTTAAAAGGTCCCACATTGATGTAATTCGTGGATAAGGTGATAAGGGTTCGAAATACACTCATCCAATTGGGTTTGGACATGTGTAGTTCATAGATTTTACATTATCTTTCTATTTTATTTAAATCGTCAAATAATGATGTCATCGCTGCATCATTATTATGTCATAAATAATTAACTTTATTTAATGTCTAAAAATTATAAAACAAATACTATGATATAGGAAATCTTTTTAGCGTTCCAATGACTATTTATAATCAAAATTTGGACTTGTGTAACCCCACTTAAAAATTGTTTTAGTAAAACATATCATGTTTGTGTCAATTTTTCTTTTACATTAAATAAAATGTTATTTATGTCATTTCCCAACCCAAGTGGATCCATGGGGTCCCCAAGTTGACCCATGGCTTGTCTTGGTCGGCCATGACACAACCAATAAGGTTGGGACATGTGTCTAGGTCATTTTATATTATTAAAGCATTATTTATACCTTAAACTACCCTAATTACCACTAATCGCGATTAAGAACTTAATGAGTTACTATTCACCAAAAAAATTATTATAATCTCATTGAACCACATTTTACTTCTTAATGACAACCATGTATGTCGGATTTTCAAAATTCAATACACATTAGTGGTAAAATTTCATTTAACTGAAAAATCACTTTGCTTGATTACCACTTAGTGGTTTCACTATTCATCAAAAATTGAAGTTTTTCAGAAAAATCCCAAAACTTCACCCTAAGCTATAATTGATATTACGAATTCAAAAATGAAGTCCATTTTACAAAATTCAAAACATATTAGTCACATTAATTAATTTAATAATTAATTCCCGCTGTCAGCGCAAATAGCGTGTTTTCATAAAACAATAAGTATCAAAAGATTGACACTAGTTTACGTCTGATTTCAAAGTGAAATTAATTCCAACGACCACTATGGGATTTAATGGTAAAAATATTTTCAAATTTCACTTTAAAAACAATTCAAAATATTATCTAATCATATAAATAATTTAGATTAAAAAGTGGTTTTGAACTAAAATACAACATTTTACACTATTCATTAAAAAAAATGAACCTTATCGGAAAGATACCAAAAAATTACACAAAGTAAAATTTAATGTCCCGATTCTTAGTAAGAGTTGTATTTGGTCCAAAATAATGTTTAAGAGTGAACAAAACTATATTTAATTATAGTTCAACATCAAAAGGTGATAAGTGAACCTTTAGTGAAAACTAGGGCATATACGCCTAAAATTGAATTCTTTCCGTATTTTAAGCCTCTATCCTTTATTGGATAAATGTAAAAACATATAAAAACATATATAATCATATCTTAGTTATTTCTATCCATTCCCGCCAATACAATGGCTACATGTTAACTACCATTTAAATTTATTTTATTAGAGTGCAACGTAAGATTCCCAAGAAACTCGTTGTTGCGTGTTGGGTACGCCATCGAGCATAGCATCCCCTTTAAAGTCATATTAATATTTTATTCACAAATATGGACAAATATGAAAATGTCATATTCTTTATTTACCTGGGGTGTTACATTGTATGACTACTGGAGGGGTCATTTTATAAGTGAGGTATAATTGGCATTTTTATAAATACTCATTTTTAATGTATATAGTTGTATATTTTAAATAGAATTTGGAATTATTGGAAAAAAATAGATATGTTGTCATGGGAGGTTGATCATGCTCTCACAAACCAATTTATTTATATTTTTATGATATTTTATGCCTTCCTCATTTGTTAAACACATGTTTTTCATTTTAATTTTACATGGGTAACTTAATTTTTGTATTGGTGAATTATTTTTTATTCATAAAATTTAAATTTAAATTATTAAATAATTTATATATGATGATTAAAATTTCGAATAAAAAATTATTCCTTATTTTTCGTAATGTTAAAAAATTATTTTTAAAATAAAAAATTTATATTCCGCAAAATTACATATTATTAAAATACATTTTAATCCAAAAATTAGATTTATTATTATCCATGAAAACTAATAATAATTATATCAATGATTTTTTTCAAACATATATATAAATAGTTCAGTTAATTAAAAATAATTCACTAATAGAGTCATTATTTTTTATTAAGAAGAAAATTGACAATACATAAAAATTTAAATATTTTGAAATTGTGTTTCATTTAATATAAAATTATTTTTTTATTATTAATAACAATTAAATATAAAATTAATGAAAGTTTATTCTTTATTATATTTCATATAAATAATAAATTTCATTATATTTAAATCTAATAGTATAAATAAATAAAATTTTAAATAAACAAATATAATGTGTAATGAAAATAATGTTATTAAACAATTATTTTTTCAGAAACATATAATTAAAATTGTACTCCATTGGGTTGGATAATTTGTTATTAATTATTTTTTAATTTTTTATAATAATCATTTAATGAATTTATCATTATTTATTATTGATATAATTCATTAAAAGATATAAGTTAAACAGAAATTGTTTTCATAAAATTGTTTCTATTAAATTAAGGATATTTTTTCAAGTGAATTAGTATTTTTTAATTATAATAAAATAAATTTTCATATTTCAAATAAAATATTTATAATAAAATTTTATATTTTAAACATCTACATAAATTATTTGTATATTAACTCAATATATATAACTTCAAACTTGTAAGATGTTTACATGTAGTATTCCAAACAACAATATACTGTTTAATAACAGTCATATAAGTACTACATAACTTAATTAAATCCTATAAATTCATTGCATTCTACATTTATGTAGGACACTTATAATTCCCTTAATTTCAATTTAGGGTTTTCTATAGTGATTTATTTATTCATTATCATTTTTGTTATTATATTTTTTTAATACCATGGGTTCTTGTTTAGTGAAAAATGTTCAAGGGGATTTCATAATTTTAAATATTTTTTCCTTTATATTTATCATACATTTTTAATTCATGAAATTTTAATTGATGTAACAATCAAAGGAATGATTAATTCCATGGTATGTAGTACATAATTTCATGTACGTTTGATTTATTATTCCATTTTGAAATATATTATGCATTGTTGTTTTGATTCAATTATTATTGTTTTTATTTTTATAACATGAACAATTTATTATCGATAATAAATCATATATTTAATGAAATTATTATTCATACATACATTTGGGAAATTAAAATCATATACCTTATATATATAGGTATTTGGGGGATTAATTTTTATCTAACGTCAATTTCATGGTCTGTTTTATGAATATATATATATTATATTCATATTGTGATAATTAATATATTGTTTAATGAAATTAATCTTCACATTCATTTATTTAGAATGTTATAGTGTTAAACATTTCTCTCTGTAAATTTATCCCAACATTTTAAATTCAAATTTCTATTCCCATATAGAGTTATACATTGTTATATTATATTATTTGAGTGGAAACTATAGTTATATGAGAACAAAAATAGTGTATCATTTTATTATCCTCCTCCGTAGAAGTCCATTTAGAATTATTGTTGCATATTAGTCAATGTTTGAATGGTTTGTTCAAATTGATCATATGGTTTTGGATGAATTGTTTTGATAATGTCTTGTTTTATATACAATTATTGTTAAATAATTACCCAAAAAAGTTTTTGGATAATTATATATTGATTATATACAAGTAAAATCATGAGACCACTTAAATATTACTCTTCTATTTTGTATATATTACAACCTGATTGATTAAGAAATCCCCTCAAATGTCATTGAATTGAAGTAGTAATATATGGTAATCAAATAAATCCCCTGTAGAATGTTTTCTCTTTAATTAATTGGAAATACTTATGATGAAATATACAGTGATATTCCTTAATTTATATACGGGCATCAATGATGGTATCATCATCAGCTTATAATTATGTAATTATTCCATAACCTTTGAGAGGACATAACATCATGATATATACTAAATAATATTTCTCATCGTGCACTCCCTCCAATAAAAATTATGAAATCTCTATAAATCTATTTTGTAAAAGCACATTATTTTATTGTGTGATTATTTTAAAATTTAACATCATCGATTGTTTATACTTCATGAAAAACTAACTTTAAGACTATGCAATACTATTAAATACGAATATTTTAATTGTAATCGAACCATTAGTAACACTAATATTACCAATAGATTAGTAAACTCACATATGAAATTATATATTAAATTTGGATATATAATAAATGAAAATATTGAATATATATATCTTGGAATAAAAAAATAAATGTTTCAAATATTAATAATTAATTGTTGATATATTTTTCAACCATAAATATTTATTTACGATTTTTTATTAAAATAATGATTTAAAATAAGAAAAAATTTCATTAAATATATTTATCAATTAATTTTTTATTATCTTATTATTATAATATTTTTGTATGAGACCTTAATTAAATTTTAAATTTTATTGAAATTCAGTTATAAATTTTAAAATGGATTTTTTAATAATTAATGATTTTAATTAAAAATTTATTATACCATATTTCGATAATTATTTTCAAAAAATGGATTCCATTTTTGAATTCAATGTTTTCAAAAAAGCAATAGGTTTATTATTTGGGTTCTTTCCAAAATCATTGAATTATTTGTGAGTAGTTAAATCTGTGTATTTTAAGTATTACCTAAATACATGAATTATTCATTAATGAGAGATATATGGATGATGTAGGAACCATTTGATTAAATTTACACACACTAATTATTGTGTTTTTCCACAACAATCAATATTATCGATAATATTGAGCCAAAATAATAATGTAATGACTATAATATTCAAAAAAACACTCTTCTTTTCCCCATAAAATAACACACCTCACCACCTCTTCTCATCACATCTTATTTATAGAGCCCCAAGATAAACATACATTGATATTAAACCACTTTAGATTAATATTCATTACATGACAAATATACATTTCTAAGGACTATAATAGTTAACTGTCTTTGAAAACATGGAATCAGAATATTCTATACATATGAATGATCTTCAACCTATCTTATAATGATCTCCACCATTGTTAAATTTCCCAAAAATAATTTATAACCTATAGAAATGAAACATAAGAAGGGGGGAGCTAAAATCCTCAATAAGTGTAAATAATGGTCACTTGTAAGCATAAACAAGATCATAAGGTTATGAGAACATGATAATTAAAATAGAATATCATATAGTTGATTTGTGGAATAAATATTGTTATCTCATTATATATGAATTATAAGGAGACAAATAACATAATCCATAATATCATAAAATAGGAATAAAACATGAAATTGTGACAGACACATAAAAATATCATATGATTTCCCCATTATCCAAGGAATCTCTACCAATTCCATATTGGTAGTACATGTTCACTATCCATACCATCTTAACATACATGGATCAATCCCATATATATCTTAGTAGTATTATCTCACTCCTCATATCATCTTGGTAGTTAGGGTTCACTCCCATTACCATATTAGAAGTCCAGTTTCGTTCCCAAGAGCATTTTAGTCTCTCTCATGAGATATAATTCTTTACCCATATCATTAGAGGGAGATATAGGTCCCATCCATCTCATATTAAAATATTATATAAATATTCATAGATATCATATATAACCCATGAAAATAATTTTGTATTATAAAAATTAAATCATATCATATCATTTGTAAAAAGACATGTTTCATAATCATTTCATCAAAATAATAACCTGTAAAAGAGAAATGGGTTTCATTCAAATATAACGTGTGGAAGATCAATTAGTTTCATAAATACCATAATATTAAGCATTACCCATTAATAGATATAATATTAATTGAAATGTTAGATCATTTCCCATAAGGTCTTGAGTAACATCAATAGATGTCATCTTAGATGTAAAATAATTTTGAAATATCATTCACTAACATTTAAATACTAAAATATCCTTTCTTCTATTAAAAAGCCTATTTAATACATAAAATCGTATGAAAATAATTTTATGAAAAAAAATATCTTAAAAAATTATCAATAATACTTGAAATATTTTTGAAAACCATTTTCATTGAAGACATATATAATAATCTTCAATATATTGTAAAAATATTTTTAAATTAAAACATTTTGAAATAATATAATGAAATTTTGAAATTTTTTTGAAAGCCTATTTCTTTGAAATCAAATGAAATATTCAAGAATATTTTTTTAAAGACACTTCATTGAAAATACATTGAAAAATATAAATAAATATCAAGAATGTATTGATAACATTTTTACTTGAAGACATACGAAGAATGAATGTAATTTTTTTTCAAACCCATTTAATTGAATGTACTATAAAAACGTATTAATAAAACCTTAAAATGTATTTAAAATCATTTTACATTAAACCATGTGAATGATGCTTGATAATATTTTGAACCTATTTCTTTGAATAAAAATAGAATCTTTATAAATATGGATTGAATTTTTCTGAAAAAAATTATTCTTGAAAATTTATAAAAGAAGCTTGTAAACATTTTGAATATAATTTCACTAAAATCCCTTTTGTTTTTTAAATAATGATTAAATATGAAATGAAATCTTAAAATAATTGATGGTGGATAAATCTATACATGTCTTTTGAGGTAAAAAGAATATTCAATTGGCATAGTAAAATGGTTAGATATATTCATTACACCAAAAAGAGAAAATAATATTACATTTAAGAGATTGGTAAAATAAAAGTATGATGAAAATGTATTTTAATGATCAAAATAATTTACTACTATATTCATGGAAATATATTTTTAAAAAAATGGATTAGAAATAAAACAAATTTCTGACGGAAAAGAGAGTAAATGAAGGAATTTTTAAAAACAATCTTGTAAAAATCTTATGTACCAAAGAGTATAAAAAAAATTACAAATAAAAGGTTATGTTATGGATATAAATTGGATAGTAAATTACATTAAGTGTAAAATATCATGAATGTAATATTATTATTGATATAACCGGTCAAATTTAATTATATTCACTTTGAAAAATAATGAATGTGCATAATGAAAAATTTATACCAATGAAGGAAAATTGAGGCATAATTGTCATACCGATTTGGTAGCTTTTAAAACATTATATCTGAGAAATAATGATCATAGAATGGATATGTAAATAAGAAAATTAATTTTATTAATAATTTAATAAATCCATTGGCATCATGCACACCACACAAAAGTAATGGTTACTGAATAAATCATGTATCTCACAAAAATAATAAGTTAGATGAAATCCCCCTTTTGTGTATATTGAATCCCATCGTACTCATTAAAATAATCTGTAGAATAAATATAAGTTTATTAAAAAAAATTATAGATCCATATTATTATATATAATACAATATATTGATCAATATCGACCTTATAATACCTTCTTATTGACCATACTATGTTATGGTTTCACTTCGAGTAATATTCTCTTTGTTCATCGCATGTGTCATGATTTGTTATATTGAGGTCCCTTATAATTATGTAATGATTCCATAATGTCAACCATGAGTTAAATATCATTTTTATATATAATATTTATATTATAATAATCTATAGAATATAGTAATACAATATTGAATACACATTTCATGGAGACGGTAAGTTGTACGAAAGCATGAACGATGCCTTTGTTTTTTTGTTGTATTGAACACAACAATATATATGATATATATGTATACATATTTATATATATCATTTTAAATTATCACTATTTTATCATATATAAAAAATAATTTCACTAAAATTATCCTTAATACATTCCATTTAGTGTGTGAACAAATCACATCTCTTTCAAGGGGTTGTACTCCAAAGTTCCACAAACGAAGTTATCATATAAACACCAAATAGAATGTAAAAAAGACATGTTTAATTAATGAGATACTGAAGATTGAAGATATAATAAATATAATATATAAAATATATAAACATATTATTCATCATAGTTTCCGCCATGAGAGGCAGTATGGAAAATTGAAAAATCATCATTTAGTGAGGTCTTTGTTCACCGTACATGTAAACAATATGTTTTTACCCATTAGACAGATATTTTTTTACATATAGGTAAAAACATTGCATAAAAAATTATATTATATATAGGATAATGGTTTTTTATACTGGATTTGAATAAAGTGGTTTTAGGGGGTAGTGAAATATAATAATAGAAATCACTTGAGAGAATATGTTACCTCTTAATCAGGTAACTCCTTTTTGTTTTTGCCAACAGGATTCCTTGGATTGCCTTCTGCCCAAGGTAAGTATGATAATATGAAGTTAATATTTAGATGAATTATATTGGGTATACTATGTGTGAACAGTAACGTTTTTAGAGATAAGAGGAACTGGTATATGTGGTTGCCTTTTATAGCTATAGAAATTGATTCACATGGAATATTTTGAAATAAGATAGTTATACACATGTTATTACATAACGAAAGTCATGAAAAACCAACCAAAATCAATAATTTAAGTTTTATAGACTATAAATGTACATAAAATAGGTTTTTAAAAACATTCTAGGTCATTTGGTCCTCTATGATTTTGGTTTAGTCCTTAATTAGGCATAGTTTTACCTTAATCGATGTGATTAATTTTAATCCCTTTTAATAATCATTTTGGTAAAAAATCAACATGATAAAATTAGACTATAAATATTTTAGGAATTTATAATTTTATGTGGTTTTTTAAATATTCATGTCATAGAAGTTGAAAAATTTAAATTAATTCTAATATCGCAAATGGGATGAATGTACAAGTCTTTAATATATAATGATCTTCAAAAGCATAATAAGTTGTTTATATTCAAATTCAATGTGAAATTGATTATAATCACTTCTATATTAAAAATATATTTATAATTGATATAATGTGACCTTAAAAAATTTAATATATAATTTATCCTTAACAGTTATTTCAATGAAAATCATTATTAACCTAAAAGTAGTATTTTTCATTATATATTTAAAATTTATGTTTCTTAGAAAAATACAATCAATTCATCCTAAGATAATTTGAATTTTATGATTTACAAAATTAGTTATATTTTATCAAAATAAATTTTAAAATCTGTTTAAAATTATTTTTATTATTAAAATCGGTTCATTTGAGAAAAGTGTATTGTTAAACATTAAAATGATTTGATGAAAAATAATATTGTTCAGTATCAATATGTTTTATTTCTATGAAACTATTATAAATGATATTTGTAAATTTTTTATTAATATACATATCACTAATTTTAATTTATTTTTTATTCTTATATCATTTAAAATAGTATAAATCATAATAAAATGATCATTTATAGAAACTAATTATTTCATGTCATGTATGTCCTTTCAGTGTTGCATGTAATGCAAGATAATTCAATATTGTTTGTATAGATATCTAAGTCGGTAATGTGTGTAGAGAAAGCTAAGTCAGTGACATGTGAAAGTATTGTTTTAATTATACGTTTAATATATATATATATATATATGGAAGTATTTCTAATGTAATGTGATAGGTAAAATATCAAAAAGATAAATAATATCTCAAAAATATTTCACAAAATATTTCATTGTTACATTCCACCGACACTAAAAGGTATGTCTCCACTGAACATTTTCTATATTATCATTTTTTTAATACTTCAATGCTTCATTCATAGAAAACCACATCATAAAAATGAGTACTAAAACATCCCTTAAAAAGAATATTTTGTACCATAACGGTTACCCAATGTAACATATAACACCATTTCCACATAGGAGAACATATATTGGGAGACCAAATTTATCATGGGGGGAAGAATAAATATTTATAAGGTGTGATTGAGGTCATCAATCATTAAATAGTGAATAACAAATGAAAATTATAGGGCTCAAATTCATAAATCTATAAATATTTAAAAGGCCATCATTTAAACAAAATTAATGTATAAGGATAAAAAAATATCTTTTTATCATTATCCTAACATTGAGTAATTATTTTACTAATAGAAAATATAATGAAATATATTTTTTGGACATGTATCTATAAATAACATTTCATTCTTTAGTTGTTATTTTATAAATTTCTAATTCATCCTCTAATTCATGTAACAGATGTCCAGAAATTAAATTTTATTCTTGAAGTGCTAAAATTCACTTTTAGTGTATCTTTAGTCTCATAAGTGAATGAAATGAATAAATATTAATGTTTAACTATTATTATAAAATATTATGGTTAATTAATTAGTCTATAATCAAGGAAATTAAAACAATTGTTTCAACATGTATAATTTTTCTTCAAAATTAATTATAAATTAACCAGAAGATTGCATCGATCAACGGTGGTGTGGAAGTGTTATTGTACTTCCGTCAAGGGTTTTGGACCAATTATCTTGTTGGACATAGTTTGTTTTCATCAAACAAAAATGGTTTCCATTTATAAGAGATTTATAATATAATTTTAAATATATGATGGACATCATCTAAATAAGCCTAATTACTAAATATCCTTTTAATCATGGTTTTTAATATTGTCTCAATATATAAATACATCCTCAAATTTTTATCATAACTTTTAATGAATTGATAACCTTATAATATTGTTGAAATAGGAAAATATAATTCCAAAAATTTAATGTCACAAAAATAGCTTAACATCGACCCCTCATATATAATAAAGTAACTCTTGGCTGTCACATTCCAAACATGTGGATGCCCTCATGAAAAATTATCATGGGACATGGTAACAACATTAATTACATTAAATATTTCTAGAAAAATTGCATTCTTCCATATTATATATATTAAATGATATATTCCAATAATCCAATCAGTTTAAATCTATAACAATGATGGCATGAACTACTTGTCAATGTGCCCCTAATTAGTTCCTTGGTAAATATTACCTTCTAATTTACATAGAAATATCACACATAACTTTATCCAAACAACATATTATATCATAAGGAACATATTAAGTGTTATAATTCCCTTGATCATGTGTTTTACATGGACATCACCTTGAAATTATATTAATTTTATATTCTATCGGAACCATTCAACAAGTGATTGTAAATCCATATAAAAAACTATAAACAAGACAATTGTTATACATTTCACCATTGATATAAAATAATTCATGAATAAAAATACTTAACAGATTTTATTATTACTCTTCATCCTTATTACATTAACATGGTCAACTCATTCTATTATACAATACCTCTTTCCTTCCATATTTCATATGTAGTCTCATCATCGTTATTAATGTAACCATAACATGAACCACCTTGCCAGTTCCTATTAGGATCTTTTGTCTTAGAAAATTGAGTTTCAAAATGAATGTTTACTCCCTAGATAAAAAAATTAACCTTCAATGATATCATAATGAGGCCAATATTTTCTTCCATTTCTTTAATCAAACTCTTAATTTTTTCATTACATTCAATTTCTTTCTTCCTTTCTTTTCCAAAATCAAAAAATCTTATTTTTCCCTCTAAACCATTCACTTATTTGACTATTTCCACATTCATGGAACAAAGGAATATTAATAATATTTCATCAATGGGCTCTATTAAATGATCTCTCAGTAAACTCCTTTTTTCACTTAATTTGGGAGTCGGGGAGTTTGTTAACATACAGGTTGTTCATAATCATCTATAGCAAACAAATAGGGATAATCAAAATTTAATTCACTCCATTAATGATACTAATTTATTGATCATAAAATAATCATCCATAAAATTCAATTTTAATAAATTTCCATCTAGTACCCTCTATTGAAAAAAAGTATGCACCATGTGAAGGTTACTTATAATAGTAATAGACAACATAGTCATTAAAATATTGAATTTTCAGATTTATAAATAAAGAAAATATCCTTAATATATTACACCCTTGGGTTATAATTAGATATAAACATACAAATATTATTAAAATCCTTCATGAATTCTCGTGAATATTTTTTGATTTCCAAAAGCACATCCCCTTGGAGTGTCAATCAAGGTGTGCAACATGGCCCATTTTCATGTACCAAAATTGCCTAATTCAGGCCTGAAACATCTTTTCAAATTTTTTATCCCTAGGTACATATGTTCCAAAAAGTCATCCACTTGTAGTATTAGGAAATTGATGTATCTCTTGGAATCCACTAACCATATCCTTTAACAAAATTCCATGACATTTTCCTAAAGGATAACTCATCCATATACATATCCTTATAGAAATCCCTAGAAATATATATAGAAATATAGATATGGTTCTCAAAAGAGAATTATAATACTAGATTCAAATTATTGAATAATACTTTCCGTGGATACCAACTATAGTGGACCATTATTAACACACATGGATATTACATCATTTTAGACAAATATCATGTACATTACAAAAATACATTTCTAATAACTACAATAGATAATGTATTTTGAAACATGGAAACCAAATCATATATCCTATTGAAATACCATAAAAAACTGTAAATATATAATCTGTTACAAATTATGTGTAAAACCTACGTTCATAACCTATAGAAAGGAAACATAGAAATGGGGTGATGTCAAATTATCAGTATGGGTAAATAAGGGAGATATATAGGAAAAATCATGAACATAAGGGAATGAGAACATGATCATCAAAATAAAAGATCACACCCTTCATAGAAAATATCATATTTAAGAATAATGTCATAATTATTAGATGTTTATAAGAAATGAATCATAATATAATAAAGAACACAATCAATGAAATAGTAACATAGTAATAAAATATGGAATTTTGGAAGAAACATAAGAGTATAATATTATTTCTATAGTATCGAAGGAATAATTTCTTGGTCCATGTTGGTCATATGGGGTTGCTTCACATAAAATCATTATAGTCATGGTTCACTCACATGTCCATCTTAGTATCATGAGTTCACTCCTCATACCATCTCGGTAGTCATGGTTTACTCGAATGACCATCATAGTAGTCATGGTTCATTCCCTAGACCATCTTATTCTATATAAAGAGATTTAAATCCTTACCCAATGCATTGAATAGATATATAGGTCACATTAATCTCATAGTTAAATAATACATAAATGTTAAACAAGATCATAAATAACCTATGAATTTAAATGTGTATAATAAACTTCTAATAATATTTTAACATATGAAGAAAAGAAAGGTTTCAAAATTATTTCATCAAAATTTTAAAATGTAAAAGAGGAATGGATTTAAAACCTATGGAAGTGGAAAGGGTTTTATAAGAGCCATGACATTAAGCATAACCCATTAATTTAAAAAAATATGAATAGAACCTTTAGATCATTTTATAAAAGGAAATTTGTAACATCAACAGATGTCATCTTAGAAGAAAACTAATTTAGATGTATCTTTCAAAAACATATCATGGGGAAAATATCCTTTCATATTTAAAAAGGATTTTTAATACATTAAATTATTTGAAAGTATTTTTCATAAAAAATACCTTGAATACTTAAAATTAAAAATTGAAATAATATTGATAATGTTTTTCATTAAAAACATATAAATTATGATTCCAAAAAATTTAAAAACGTTTTTCTTTAAGAAAACCTTGAAAAAAATAAATAGATAATGAAAAAAATTTAAAAACTTTTCTCTTCCAAAATATTAAAGAATATTGAAAATTTTATGAAAACCAATTCCATGAGAATACTTTGAAATAATATAATGCATGATTTAAAAGTTTTTTAAAACCTTTTTACATGACTAAATATAAAAGAAACAAGAATTTTTTATTTAATTTTATTCGAAAGTACATGAAAATGTTATAAATAAATATCAAAAATGTTTTTAAACCCATTTCTTTTATAGTACATTGAAATATTATAAGTAATACAGGAAAACACTTTGAATAAAAATTCCTTCGAAACTTATTAAAGATGTTTGAAAAATTTCTAAAAACAATTTGTCTGAAAATATATTTTAATTTTTTTAAACAAAATTATAATTTAAATATTAAAATAAATCTTAAAAGTATTGATAGTAGATAAATACATTAATTTTTTACAAGTTATAATGGATATTTCTTTTAAATAGTAAAAAGGTCGTGAAAATGACTCATTCAGGAAGAGACAAGAATATTCCTTTAATGAGATTGGAAATACCAAAAAAAGATAAACATTATTTTACTGACAATAAGATATTATTATAATAGACATGGAGACCCTTTTTATAATGAATATTTTTAAAAGAACACATATTTAATAATGAAGAGAAAATAATGTCGAGATTTACAAAAAACTCTTTATTAAACATATTATCAAACAAAGTATTAAATATAGTACCAATAAATAGTTATATTATGGATATACATAGGATAAGAAAATTCTTCAATTTTATTGAGATATTTATCATCATATTTTATCAATTAATACATAAATATAAATACTCTTGAGATGTAATGATATTGTATCATTGAACACATATAACTTCGTAACACTGGATCATATACTCCATGTCAAAAATGGGCATTTCCTGAAAAATTAAAAATCTTTCAAATTTTTTTACTCAAGATATAAAATTTCAAAATGATTTATATAAACCTAAAAACATAGGTTAATAATGAAACATGTCACTCAATGAAGGAAAATTGAGACAAAAAATTCTTACCGATTTGGTAGCTTTCGAAAAATTAACCCCATGAAGTAAATATCATTGAATGGATATATAAATACCCATAAATTTATTTATAATAATAATTTAATAGAAATATGGGATTTATACACACCGCACAGAAGTAATGGGTGTTGAATAAATCATGTATCATGCGGAAATAAAATGTGAGATGAAAACCATATTCCAATGTCTTGAATCTCATCAAACTCATTCAAACCAAATGAAAAATAAATATAAATTTATTATATATATATTTAAGTAACCATATTAATATTTAAAATACCATATATATTATATTATGGTCTTATATTACCCTCTGGTTAACCATCATATGTTAGGGTTTAATTTCATGTAATTTTCACATTGTTCTTCGCATGTATCTTAATTTGTTATATTGTCAGAACATATACATATATTATTATTCCAGAATGTAAAAAATTATATAAATATAATTTATATTCATTATATTTTTATTATAATAATGTATAGAATATATTAGTTTAAAATAGAATACACCACTTATGAAGATGGTAAACTGTATGTACGTATGAACGATGTTTCTATTTTTATAGTCCAATTGAATGAAAGAAAGTATATGAAATATATTTATATATATGTTTGTATACATATCATCATAAAGTATCATTATTATATCATATATGTCATATATGTTAACTAAACACATCACTCAGACATTCCTTTTAGTTTTTGAAAGAGTCATATCAGTTTGAGGGGGTGGTAGACCACACTTCTTCAATCAATGTTATTATATTAACGTCAACTAGAAATTAAAAACGTATGGTTTATAAAAGGAATAAATAATATTGAAGAAATAATAAATACAATATATAACATATATAAATATTTTTTTCATAAAAATTTACACCATTACAGGTGTTAATGAAAATTGAACATTCATCATTTAGTGGGGCGGTAGTTCCTCATGCACGTAAATGTCATATCATTACACATTATATTATGGTTTTTTAAATTTTTGGTCAGTTAATTATCCTGAAAAAATAATATTATATTTAATGTACTATAAATATTATACAATAATAGAATAAAGGGGTTTTATTTGGGGGAGAAGGAAAATAAAATAAAGGACTGGAGAGAAGAAGTTACCTTTTAATCGGGTAAGTCCATTGGGTTTCTCCCAAAAGGCTTCCATGGATATTCATAAAAAAATTGTATGTATTATTGGAATAAGGGAGGATTTCTGGAACGTATATTGGGAAATTATTTTCCTAAC
Source organism: Viscum album (assembly GCA_963277665.1). Taxonomy (NCBI): domain Eukaryota; kingdom Viridiplantae; phylum Streptophyta; class Magnoliopsida; order Santalales; family Viscaceae; genus Viscum; species Viscum album. Next base: position 1,003,919,980 of record OY728163.1, on the reverse strand, counting down.
ATAATATTTTTTAGAGGTGTGAGGATGTGGGAGAGGTAGTGGCCTTTTATAGGGAATGAAAAAGTGCTGATTTGGAATTTTTCAAAACAGGTTAGGTGTATAGAAGTTATTACCATAAAAAAGTAATACTAAACTAACATAAATAAATACATGATAGTTTATGTATGAATAATTTATATCTATTGGGTTTATGACATGTTAATAGGTCATTTGGGGACATAAGATTAAGGTTTAGTCCCTCATTAACCATAATTTGACTGTAATCATTGTGATTAAATTTAATCAATTATACTTATATTTTTTTTAAATAAAAATTATACAACTAGAATATAAATAATTTACTTATTAAAATAGAATATGTTAGTTTTTCCAAATATTGTTCTCAGAAGTAGAAATGTTAATATTAATGTTAATCTCGCAGATGAGATGAAATTATTGATCATTAAAGTATAAATGAGTTCAAAAGTTTATTTAATTTTTATATTCATTTTGAAAATAAAATTGATTCTAATTATATAAAATGTATTAATAGATTCATAATTTAACTAATTTAACATTAAAATATTGAAATATAATTTAACCATTAAAATTTATTTAAATGAAAAGGCAATTTTTAACCTAAAATGGGTATTTTTCACAATTCATCAAAAAACAAAGATTATAATAAAAATCCCAAAAAATACCCCTAATATAATTTCATCCTTAAAACATAATAAATTAATTTTCATATATAACATAAAATTTCTAAATGTTTCTAAATAGAATTTTCTTTCTAAATGTGGTTAATTCGAGGAAAATTATTTTTAAATATAAAATGGACTTTATCAAAAATTACATATTTCATTATCAGTATCTTTTATTTTTATAAAACCATTATAAAAATTATTTTATTAATATTTTATAACATTCATATAACTATTTTTAATGGATGGGATCTACTTATAACATTTAAAAATAATAATAACAATAAAATGATTCTTCATTGAAAATCAATGTGGCATGTAATATATACCAATCCATTGTTGCGTGTAGTGCAATCCATGTGGGTATTGTGTTTAGAAGAAGAAAATTAATTATTTTGAATAGAATAATCCAATTTGGTGTAATTTATACGGAATTTTTTACTTAATTTTTTAATATATATATATATAATTTACTATATACAGTGTCACGTGAAATGATTAATATCCAAAAGAAAAATTAATTCGTAATAAAAAAATTCACAAAATATAAGGTTATTTCATTATAAACCTTTTATTGTTCGTATTTAATACATATATCTACTCGAAACCATTTCCTGATGTTTTTTTCTTTTTGGACTCACCCCAATGACCATATAAATGTTCCTTAAAGAGGTTCTCAATGGGAAGAATTCAAGTGGAAAAATCCCCTTTTGTTCATTTCAATTTCTATTAATTTGTTTTCATTTAATATCGTTCCCCAACTAACCTTATCCAGATGGAATGATGACTAAAATAACTTATATATAATATAATTTTGTTTTGATAATTAATGATCCATCATCAAACCATTATACTTCTCTTTTTTATTCAAAAAATGAAACAATTATCTGTGATCGGTCGATTTACCACCATTGTGGATGATGCATTTTCATTATCTACTACTGCCTTATAGGGATGTAATAAAACCCATTTATGGATCAAAAATATTATAATATATTTAATAAATTTATTTAGTGTTCTTTAACCATTATATATACAAAATACTAATTAATATAACAAAATTAGTTTATGTTGTTTGAAAACATACTAAAATAATCTAGACAATTATCATTAATGTTTTATCAATTGAATCATTCTAATATATCCAAATAGTATGGTATATAAGGGAATTTTATTTCCTATATTCTCATTAATAATATATAATTTCAATTATGGTTCTTCATTCCCATTTTACACATTCTTTAAAAATTGTATACGAGTGAATCAATCACACAAAAATTAGGGAAACAAACACTCATTAATGGTTGAATTGAATCTTATAACTCATTAAATAGAAAATAACAGAACTTATTAATATTATAATACATTAAATAACTATTTAATAGGTTATGAATTAAATTATTCTTTAATATCATTACATTATCTTGTCTACTGTGTGCAAGTGGATAATTGTTTTAGATATAAGGTAAGGGATTCCCCCTGAACCTCCATTTTTCATTCTGGTTACTAATTTTATATATTTACCCCAATATAATTTATAATTAATTTTATAAAATTCTCCTAAATTGATTTTATATGTTCCAAACTCCTTTTTATATATTATATTAACTTTCATGGAAGGAGAAATAAATGTTTTAAATGGTTCCCTTTTCAATTCCTCCCGATAAACAAGCCTGATTAAATGGTACTCCAAAATTTCAAACCCATTTAAAGTATACTTAATTGTATATTTTTAGATATCTGAATGTTTATAAAATCCAAATTTTTATCATGAATAAATATCTTATCAATTTTCTAGTTTTATGTTAAAAATTAAGGATTCTTCCACTTTAAATACTGTATTATATTTTCCCTTAAGCCGTACTAAAGAGAATATTTTCTACAGTTTTATGAAAACTCTTTTTATATATTTTAATTTTTTAGGACATCATTAATAGATAAAAAAATTCATTTTCCTTACATTCTGTTTTCTATGATATATATAATAATATTTTATAAAGACTATAAAATTATTTTCTAAAAAAACACTTCCTCACAAAATTAATGTTGGTATATTACTTATGAATATCTCACTTATTTTATTAAATTATATAATGAATATAAACAATATATATTGAAAATTTGGATTTATTTAAATTGATCTCTTATTTTACCATCCAACAAAATTTAATGAATAGTGTGTAATTATTTTTAATGGGGATGAACTATCCGGATACCACTCTATATATTACTCTAGATGGTTTATGATTATGTTTATTATTTTGTAAATGGTATTAAGATTTAATAGGGATTATTTAATAGGAAATAATATGTTAATTAATTTTCACCTCTTTTAAACTAGCAATTAAATGGACATAATATGTGATTGGAGGGTCCTGCAATATCTCATCGATGCTTCGGTAGGTCTAATGAGACAAACTAGATCTGTTTCATACCAATTTATGTATAATTTATTGGATTAAGACCTAATAGTATGTTCATAATGTCAGGTATGGTGCATTCCCTCATTATGATACTAGTAATCAATATTCCATGTGATTTTTTGACATGTAGAATATCTATGGTTATGTTTAATTCTTATTTGAATATTTTGATTGAACTATTTAATCATCTTTTATTACTATCATATTATGCTGAATATCATATTCAAATGGAATTTTTTTTAGTTATGCACCTTTCCTTATTATTTATGTTTATTTAGGACAGTTTCCACCATATTACTTACCCTTACAGGTCATCTGGGCTCACCCCTTTCTTGTGTTTAATTTTACATGGGGATTAGAAGAAGTATTTAATAAATGACTTGTTGTGATATTATTTCAGTTTATGTGTTTTAAAATGGAGTTTATATATTTTAATTAATTTTAAGATAAAATGGTCTACTTATGTTTTTATCTAATTTTTTAAATATAATATAACATTTAGCCCTTAAGGTATGACTTCTTGTAAATTATAAAAATGTTAAAAAGTGCAGAACCGACTCTGGGTTACCTTGGTGTGGATCATTATAGTTGGTATTATATTTTGTTTAGAAGAAAAATTTGAAACTAGATTTACTAAAAACATATATTTTGTATATGTAACCAAATAAACAAATATGGGAATATTTTCAAAGTAACCAAGATAATTATATATGGGGTATTTTCTCCTAAATATTGAATTTAGAATTATGTTATTACCTAGTTATGGGATTAGAAATTAAGTTTTATAATTATTTGACTTAATCTTGTGTCTATCATTTCATAAAAATATATCATTGTGGATTGAATGGAAATTTTATAAATGCACACTATCCATGTTAGAATTTCTGTCATATGCAAGATAATGATGTTGGAGTGGGAGATTAATTTGTTGTGGAAACCAATAACTATATTGGGGAAACTGACTTAGGTAATGAGAAATAACCATACATCTAAGGGCCAACAAAATCCACAACATTGTGTAACAATGGTTGACCACATCATGTGACATCAACCTCGATTATTCAATGGGTATACACACTCATTTGTAGAGGAACAAGGGATGCGTTCCATAGAGAATATATTTCCATATTTAGGATGTAATAAAAGGGGAGAAGGTTATTAGGGAAGTTTATCGTCTGTTGGGAGGATCAGATCAATGGTGGTCATTTATTGAAAACAAAAAATAGGTTTATGAAATTTACAATATGAATGGAAGTATTTTAATGAAATATATTTGGTGAAATATTTCCCTCATTAATAGAAAAAGAAATGGATATGGAATTTGAGAGTCTAATATAGAAATTTGATGAAAATGTTTCTATGTATTATGGACAAATGAAATTCATAGAACAAATTTATGTGAACTGCATTCATAATCCAATGAGCTATATTGATTATTCCTTTGATAGTATAAATCCAATTTTAGGAAGGGAACAAGTTTCCCAAAAAATATCATAATAGGTGGATAAAGTATCATGTGCTATAAATAAAGAGAATGGGTTTTCCAATCCATATGGGCTTAAAGGAATTAATGATAAGAAAAGATGTGAAGATTAATGTGGGAAATGAAATATAGAAATAAGGAATAATGGATGTATAAGATATCCAACATTCATTAAATGTGGGAATCATCATCATGGAACTTTCCAACAGATAATGGTATTTTTTATAGTTGTGGAGATAAATTCCATCATGACTGTGATTACATGGGGAAGAAAGAAGACAGATATGTGAAACGCTTCAGCTATAAAGAGTTCGGACTCTATGGAAGTGATTTTCCAAGAAATATAGGAAACATTCCTACAAATGGTAAATAGAACAAGGACATTTTTATAAAGTAATGACATCTGAGGTTGAAATTAATAATCATATTTTGGTATGGAAATTAATCATATTATAATATTTTTCTAATGATTTATTTGATTTTTGATCATTGTAGTATTTTATATCTTCCCAATTTTCTGTAAATATTATATATTTCTTATTCACCATGAAAAATGAGTTGTTAGTAACCATAATATAATCCTTATTGAAACATAGATATGTCAAACTGTTCCTATTATTAAAAATTAACATGCTCTAATTTTTTATTGTATTTTCATACCTATCACTTATTCTGGTATAATCATTTTTAGGTATTGACATAAAATGTATAATACATGAACCTATTTCAATGAGACGGAAATTATTCTTCTTGAGAATTGTGTTAAATTTATAGTCATTAGGGGGGAGACTTTATCAGCTGATTCATATCCAAATCCACTTATTCTAGATGTTGTAAATTATATTCCTAGAAATGAGAAAAGATAAATCCTACTAATAAAAATGGTTCCCATAAATTATATGATTCTATTATTGTACAATAAAACATTGATTTATTTACATAGGATTTACCAAGATATCCCCCAGAGTGTTAAATATAGTTTTCTATTGATTTAATCCATTACACACTTCCAATATCAATAACCCCTTTTAGAATGGCCACTGTGGAATTAACTGGGATGATGAAACAACTAGATTAGATGATTAAATATATTTATTAACTCCTAGTTTTTATCCATGGGGGTACCATATTCACTTTTCTTTTAAAAAAATATGGATCCATGATGTCATAAATTAGCTACATAAAAGTTAATGCTATTATAATAATGAACATGTATCATCATCCTCCCAAGGATGATTTATTGGATAATCCTCACAGAGATCAATATTTTTATTTGATTTCCCTTCTTTATAGATATCAAATATTACATGTAAATAAGAATTCTATTCTAGATATGGTATTTCAAACAAGGTATATAAATTAAGAGTTCACAATGATTCCATTTAGACTGACTATTGTACGCTATATTTGAATGGATCTAATGAACAAAGTATTCAATGAATATATTGATGTGTTTTTGTATTTACTGATGATATCATGGTATAATCCAAAATATATGAGGGACATTAGAACCAATTTATGATTTCACAATAGGGTCTTAGTAGATATGAGTTATATGATAATTTTATAAAATATATATTTTGTATTCAAACAGTTTCTTTTCTTTGACATATTGGCTCTACGGATGGAATATCGGTTGTACCTATGATAATAATGGAAGTTCAGGAATGGACTTTACTAATTAAAATAACCAAGGTACATAGTTTCATTTAATTTTCATATTATAAACAGTTATCCATTAATAACGTTTTATGATTAGTAAACCTGTTAACAATGATTACTCGTAAAGTGGTTAAATTGATTTAGAAAAATTTATGTGAAGAATGCTTTGATAAATTGAACAAAATATTAGTGAATTATATGATCTTGATTATACCATTGAGAAATTGTGGATTTCTGACATATTGTTATAAATAAAAGATAAGAATTGGATGTGTCTTTTTGATGAATGGTTGAGTTATTTTCTATGAGTCGGGAAAATAAATAATTGTAGAATATAACTATCAAAATCATGATCATGATTTAGCACTCGTAAAACATTCACTAATGATATAGAGATACATTAAATATGGTTAAATAAGTGATATATATATATATATCACAAGATATTTAAATATATCTTATCATAGAATGAACTCAATATGAGGACATGGTGATGTCTCGATCTATTAAAGGATTATGATTATTTAATACACTACTGCAAAAGGAAGGTGAATAATGTATGGGATTTATTGAGTAGGAAGAATCATGGAGTTTTGAACAAAATGGGTATCATCAAGGATCTGGTGTAAATTGTTCTATAAAAGTTGTATATTTGAATTATCAGGGAAGGTAAAACACTAATACTTATTTAATTGGTTTTCCAACGATATTTTACAGAAATGAATAAAATTTATAAGTCTGATGATTATTATTTTTAAAATGAAAATTATTGGTTTAAATGATGGTAATTTGGTCGGCTTTGTATATAAATGTGGAATTATTATATTTCGGAACATGATTTGTGTTCCCTCTATAACTGAGAAACAAAAAGATTTATTAGATGTATCCCATAGCCCAAAATTCTGAATATGCTATGGTATAAATATTATACATATATGTACATATATATATATTTGATGGATAATTATTTTTTGGATAATATGACGTGGAAAATTATTGATTATTATCAATATGATTAGTATGTAAATAGATGAAGAATGGTATGAAAAATCTTATAGAAGTCTTGAAGCCTATGGTTATTACATCAAGAAAATTGGATGTCATTTATATGGATTTTTTCACTAGATTACCAATGAATCGAGGAATGAATTATGAAATATGGTTAATGATGGATATACATAGAAAATACTCACATAACCTCTATTTAAGAAATGATTTTCCAATAGATATCCTACCATGACTCTTTTCCAATAAAGTTGCAATAATTCATAGAGCTCTTTTTTAAATTGTTTCTGATTGTGATCAATGGTTAAAATAAAAATTATTGAAAAGTTTTCAGAAATATCTAGACACTAAACATAATTTGGGTTCGTCTTATGTCCCTCGAAATAATGGAAAATGTAATAGTAGAATCCAAACCTTAATAACCATGTTGAAATCACTCGCAATTGAATTTCAATGAATATGGGATCAGTATTTACCTTTGTTAGAGATTTCCTACAACAATAGTTTACATTAAACTATTAAAATGGATGTGTATGTTGAAATATTTAGAGAGGGATTTATTACAGCATTTTTCCAAAATTAATTTGTTTAATGAAATATTAAAAGACTTAAGCTTATAGGGAAAACAGAATCAATAGTTTATACTATTCAAACACTTATCAAAGAAAATCATATTTCGTTACTGAGATATGATGAAAACTATAAGAATGATTTCAAGTTGCATGTGGGAGATAACATCTTCTTAAATTATCACCAAGGAAGGGTGATATATTATTTTGAAGGAAAGGGAAACCGAGCCCCATGTATATTTTCCATTTTGAAATATTGAATAGAATTTGTGATCTGGCTTATTGTTTGATGATCCCATCATGAAACTATAAAGTCAACAATGTCTTACACATATCACTCTTATAGAAGTGTAGTCCTTAACCAACAAATTTCCTAACTTATGAATAAATTTAATAGTAACATGATTTATCTTATTGTGAAGAGCATATCAGAATTCTAAACACTAAACAACCTGTGTTGTGGAATCAGATTACTGTTATATTAAAGGTACTATGTAAAAATCATACAATTTAAGAGGTGATTTTGGGACCGTGTTAAATTATGATAATGATCTACATATTTATTTTTATGAGGTTAAATTATAGAAATTTAGAGGATATAATTTTATAAAGACAAAAATAATGTCGCACCCCAAGATTTTAAGTTATGATTAATTTTATATTTAACTTCCCCGATAGTTTATGATTCATGTAACACTATGTTTAACCCCCTAATATAATATTAAATATTAACATTATACGAATAATTTTACCATTATAAATTCTAATGTGACAAAAGGAATGGTAGATTAAAATATGGAATAAAAAATAAAATTTGGGTATCAAATAAATGAAAATATGGAATATTTATTTCATGGAATACTTTAATAAATATTTTAAAACAATAAATTTATTATTGATATATTATTTAAATATAAATGTTCATTTAGAATTTTATAATTAAAAAAATTATTAAAAAAAATATTTATTTCCATTAAATGGATTTAGAAATACATAATTTCTTTACATATGATAATAAGAAAGTTTTATGAGAACATAATTAAATTTTTTATGTGTTAAAATGTCTGTATATTTTAAAAATTGATATTTTTTTGATAAATGATGATTTAAATTTAAACAAAAATATATAATATTTGAATTTTTCACAAAATGGAGTTTATTTTTTAATATATATATCATAAATGTATTAGGATTAATATCTAGAATTTTTCTATGGTAATTGAATTTTTGTTGATAGTGAAATATTATAATTTATAGTATGATCTAAATACATGAATTATTGAGTCATTGATGATGTATGAACTTTTTTTTGATCTCAAAGAAACAATCTACATAATTTATTTACAAAAATAAATAATATTTATAATTAGGATCCAAAATAATAAACTTATTTTTAAAATAATCAAAAAACACACCTCTCTAACATTATAAATAACACCTCTCGCCACCTCATCTCTGTAAGCATTATGAGCCTTATAAATAGCTTATATTCGGATAATCTTATCCCGAAAAACTCTTCCTCATGTTTATGTCCATTCTGGTATCACCCAAAATACCAATTCAAGGTTCTTTAAGGAGGTTCTCATACAGATGATATTAGGAGCTAAAACACCCAATCGTTCTTTTAATACTATTTTAATTTATTTTCTTTTGTTATTCATTCCTCACCTCCCATTGTTATAGTGTAATGATAAATAATATTTCATATATATAATAAAATATTTTATGAAAATGGAATATACCTCGAGAAACCTATTATGATCTCTATTTTTTTCTAAAAATGAAAATTTCATCAGTGATGTGTCGATTTACGGGCATCGTAGAGATCTGTTTTCATTTTCCATTACTGAATTAAAGAATGATCATAAAACCCTTTTTATTATTAATATAGATGATAATATGTATATTAAATATTATTTGGTGGTCTATAACAAGTATATATAAATGAATTAATTAATATAAAAAATTAGTCTGTAATTATCAAAAAAACACTAGAATAGTCTATGCGGTTATCATTAATGGTTTTTTGTAATGAATCTTCCTCATATATAGATAAAATGATATAATAGAACATTTGTTTACATTAATTAATAACATATAATGTCAATTCTATATATAAATCCCCATTTTTCTTGATCTTTCAAACATGTATTCAAGTGAATAAATCATTAAATCCAAGGAAACAAACACTTCGGAACGACAAAATTGATTCTTACAACTCATTAAAAGGAAATAAATTAAATAAATAATATTATTATAAATAAAATACATGTTTATTAGTATATTAATAGAATTATATTTAATAGTTTATCTATGAAGTTAACAATGAATCTAATTTTATTATACATGAAATTATGTTCATGTGAAGAACTCTTTCACACATAATGTAAGAGATCTCCATGATCCTCTATTTTTCATTTAGTTATTATTTCTATCCCTTTAACCCAATAAAATATTTCTTTATTTTTTCATTTTTCTTTTATATTATATATTTATGTTCGATAATAATTTATAAAGATCAGTTCGGTTTGCTTTGATAGGGAAATACATTTTATTATAAGGTTCCCAATTTAGTTCACTCTGATAAGAAGGGCAAGTTAATGGGTACATCCAAATTTCCTACCCATTTTTAATAACACTCCATGATTTATTTTAAGACACACTTTTTTTTTTCTAAAAACAATCTTTTTATTTTTGAAAAAAATATCTTATATATTATATTTTTTTATTTAAACAGTTATTTGTTTCTCTTCATTAAAGACAATATTATATTTTCCATTATATCAGACTGAACTAGACCATTTCCAAAGTTTCATAAGAAGTTATTGTTAAATTTTATCACATATTTTGGATATTATTTATGAATAAAACAAAATTTAGTTTTCAATCCCTTTCATTTTCAAGTATATAAACGTTTATCATATAATTTTATGACAAATACCCATTGTTTTTTCAAAAGAACTCTTCCATCAAATAAGTAAAAAAGGCTATTTTTCTCAATAATTCTTCAATAAATTTTTTGAGTACTTTTGATATTTTACAACACCCTCTGTGGATTTTTATGATTTGTTTAAATTTACTCATTATGTTACCATATACATTATTTTATGTACTTATTTATGTTTATTTTTACTATGGTTTCATAATTTTAATACCATTTGCAACATTACTCTAGATGGTTTATGATATGTTTATTATTTGGGTAAAGTTATCAACATTTTATATTCAAGTTTCAATATGAATTTATATGATTATTATGTTTAACCCCTTCCAAATGAGGAATGCATTCGATAGAGTACATTATCGGTGATTCCTACTTTAGACTCTCGATGCATCGGTACGTGTAAGGGGAAAATCTAGAGAAGTCTTTTTGAACATTTTTTTATAGTGTCTTGGATAATTCCTCTTTGATATATTTATGATGTCCCACATTACCCATTCCCTCATTATGATACAAGTAATTGATAATCCATGTGAATATTCTAATGTTAAATTTTTTATAGGCATGTTTCAATTTCTTGTGATTATTTATATTGCATTATTTAATAATTTTTTATTATAGGCATATTATGCTCAATATTCTATTTTATTAGATTGTGTTTTAGTTATTGAACTTTCATTATTTTTATCATTATTAATGATAGTTTCATCTATATTTAATACCCCTATAAATAAACTAATCTCACACCTTTATATGTTTTGTTATCCCCTATGATGTGAATGTTTATATTATTGATGACTTTCAAGGATAATTTGTGAGTCTATGAGATTTTCCGATTGAGTTTATATGTTGTGTTTCATTTCAAATTATAATATGGTGCTTATATTGTTATATAGTTTTCTAAATCTATTACAATATATGGTATTTGGGGATGCATTTTTCAGGTTTATTAGATCAATGTATTTATGTAAGGGACTGACATTGGGGTTCTAGTGTGTCAGTATTTACATTTGTACCACCATGTAACTATAAATTGTTAAATTAATTCCTAATCCAAAATCCCCATCACTATTTTTTGAATTAATAGGAAACATATTTATTCAAAACATTGTAATAAAAAATTCCAAGATTTAACTCTGAAATATTTTATACCTTGTTCTAAATCTATGTTTCATCCTTTTATAGATGCCTTATCATAAAAAAGATGTATAATTGAGAAGTATTTAGGCAATACTAGAATTTCGTCCATTAGAATATAATTTCATCATCATTATTTTCAATATACATGAATATCGTGGATATTTCAATACTTTTCAAGGAGATAAAAATATGTTATTGTTTTCTATGATCATAATACACTATGTTTTCCATTATAAGATAGTAGTGTATCGAGGATTTAGAATCAATGATCAAATCTAACAATTTAGTTTTGTGTATTTTTATCTCAGTCTATTTAAATATATATTATATCATATTTTAATAATTATGTATACCACAGAACTCTACATGTATAAAATAAACCAAAAAATAAAATATAAATATTGCTACATCTAACTCTAGATCAAACATCATGTAATTTTTCTTATGGATATTAAATTGACATGAGTAATATTCTATAAACATATAATATTATATGATATCATTACACAATGAATTCATTGAATTATGTTTTTATATTAGAATCCATTATCCACTACTAGGTTGTGTAAAATGAGGTGAAATGATTAAAAAATTTGTTTAGATAGTGGATGTTATATTGACATTGTTTATTTCGACGAAACATAACTCTATCAAATGTTTAATAGGTTAGTGGATATGAAAATCATGATAACATTTTTATAAATGAAATGATAATATCCTTATAATAATAAGATATTCTTGATATAAATTTCTATTATTGGCTTCAACTATTTTTAAATCACCTATGTTTTTAAGGGTTATAAGATTTACCCTTTCTTGCGACTGTTTGATATTAAATGAAACTCTTTAACACCAAAATTCGCACTTATTTCTCAAATAATATATGCTTTCATTAAATAATTCACATGAATACAAAAATTATGTTCATCTTCATCCTCAATTTAAAAATATACGAAAATGTCATTAATAAGGATTAAAATAAATTTATTTTTGAAATCTTTATAGTCTATTGTCGTACAATCAATGATGTTTGTTGGGGAACATTTAAGTCCAAAATTTTTCAATATGAATTAATATTTTCAATTAATTTTATGAAATGTTATGTTTGGTATTTAATTCATCTTCACCAAATTATTATGATATTTTTATTAAAAAATATATTTTTAATGTATAAATCAAAATGAAATTAATCAAATGAGTTATCAATATGATATAGATAATAATTTTTCTTGATCATGACATTATTGATCTCACTACAATCAATGAAAATATGAATTGAACTATATTTTTTACTAAAAAAATATATAATTTTTGTTCCTTGTAATGATAGACATTACAATTGACGCCCATTTTTATATTTTCATGTGTCATTTTCTTCAATTCTTCTCATTTAAAATGATTTATTCAATAAGGACTTTTAAATATAGTCATAACTCAAAGAATGATTTTAGATAAAAATTGAAAAAATATAAACAATGTAATGTAAAGTCTTTTCAATGATAAATACATTTATATACTTTAAAAAATTGTAATATTTTTAATATTTTTATTTATACTCAACCAATTATTACAAATATCCCTCGTTATCGGCTTTGAGGACCTGGATTAGTGAATTAGTTAACATAAGATGTTCAAAATGACCATTCATTTGATAAATGATATTATGATGATATGAAATATTAAATAATACTTCCACATACCAAAAATTAATATTAGTTCTATATAGACAATTTTTTTCCTTGCCAATTATTAAATCAAAATAATACTAATGGAATAATAACTAGAGTTTAAGGAAGTGTATTCAGATAATTAAAATTAAATAAGTGTTACCTAAATGGGAAGAAATATTATCACCACATAGATATTTCATTTATACCATAGTATATAATAATTTTGGCGGTCTGTTAGAAGTGTTTTAGAACTTACAAGATATAAATGAATACATATATTAAGAATAAGATAATATTTCCTTTCTTCTTGAATATTAATAAGTGTACAAATAACTACATCATTTCTATTATTTTATAACTAATAATATCATAAAACTAATTTTTTTAATTTTTTTAATAAATAATATTGATTTATAAGAATATAATAAAATAAATTATGAATTAGAAAAATGTGTTATAATATATGTTATTCAATGACAAAATCAATAAAACCAGGTTACATTTAGTTTAACCATGGATGATTTATGTTTTATCCACATTTTCTTGCTGACCAAATAAATAAAATTAATTAAACCATAATCTAAATGAATTTATGTTAACCCATACAGAATATTCAATAATTTGAAATAACATAAATCTTAAAATTAGAACACAGTCCTAAAACATAAACAATTAGTATATTTTTAATGTAACCATATATCATTATTTTTTCAAAATACAATGTAAATTTTTTTCATAATATTTTCTGTAAAGACATATCAATTTTCACTGTTATGGGGTAGCATGTAATCAAAGAGAATAGTTATATGGATAGTTTAATATATGGTATATATAATTAATGAATCATAGAGGATCTGTCATTATATAATAAATATATGGGAAATTCCTCATTATTGAATTGAAATTATTAATTTAATAATATCATGAAATAAAAATAATTTCTCATGATGAAGTTTGTATAATCATATATCTTTTCATAATACTATAAAATGATGATCCTAAAATAATAGCATATATGATAAAAAAATGTGAAATTGTAAAATAATAATCAAGAACCAGGGTGATATGAAATTGGTATATGGAGATGGTATAATAATATAAAATCATAATGCATTTCATTGATCACTTCAAAGACTGTAAAAACTAAATGAAAAATAAATCCCATCAACAAAGTTGACTTAAATTTCCACATAAGTCAGAGACATTCATCTTAAGAGATAAAATTGTGAAAAAATAAATTGGATATATTTATAATTATATTAAAACTCATCACGTAATTTTAAATCCATACATAAGATTCCACATGAAATAAATCATACTTCTATTATAATAATTTCATAATTAACCCATTAATATAAAATGGGTTACCAAACAGTTTCAAAATATATCACCAATGAAGTACTAGAAAGTCAGTACAAATGATACCAAAATTCATTCAATAAAGATAAATATATTATAAGAGAATATAGACTTTTATATAGGAGTATTTTTGTAACTTATTACTCTTAGATATTGGATTTTATAGATATAATGTGATAAATGTAAGGGAAAATTAAAAAAAAATCCTTCTGGCTTAGTATAATTTCCATAGAAATATTGATCTTAGAAACATTCAATGTCATCTTAAAAATTTCTCCCATAGGATTATCAATAAATATTTTCATTATAAAACATTAAAAAAATTAATTGAAAAAAATTATAATAAATATAGAGATAAAGATAGTATATTTTACAAAATGGAAACAATTTCTTTTTTATCATTTCAAAAGATATTGAATTACCCAAAAAATTGAAAGGTACATAAAATTTATTTCTAAATATTGTAGATGTGAAATAATATATTCAATAAATTAAATATACATATAAATTTATAAGTTATAAATATAATGTATTTTGGTGATCAAGAGTAAGGTTATGTAAGATAAATACCTATATATTATATTTAATGTTTTCTCATTAAAACATCTTATTTTTATAGGTAAAAATAAATAATAATAAATATTATGAGGGGCAAAAGTATTCCAAAAAAATTAAAATAAAATAAATGATATTCAAATGGGTATTAAATAATAATATTATAAGAATAAGGATAATGGGGAATGAATCGATTTCAATAAAATTAGATTTAGTATAGATATTACTTTACCATGTCTCAACATTTTCGTTCACTCTCAAAAACGTATATTATGAAAATTTTGTCATTAATCACTAATTTTTAATATCTTTTATATTTTTTAAAATATATATATATATATATATATAAACCAATTGTTTAAATTTTAGACCCATTAAATATTATTTGAATTTAATTATATATTATTTCTTTTCAATAAGTTTTAATTTATCATTGATTGTTTATTTGTGTAGGTCTTTCCACTTATTACTTGTTAATTTGGTCGCCCCTAAAATAAATTCCATTTAAAAAATATAAAAATGTTTTTTAAATTTCAAATATCCTACAAACATTTCAAAGAACTAAAAACTATGAATTATAATTTATATTATGGGATTCATTCATTTTCATTTATTTAATGATTATAAAGGAGTTATTTGTTATAATGAATTTTTTATACAATAAAAATACTAAATTTTAAACATAAAATAATTTAATCATTAATAAAATATATTTTTTGTATTTTAATTTTCATATGTATCAATGGAAAAAATTAAATAATATCCACCATTTTAGAAGTCAACCCAACCCAAACTATAAGATACTATAACTAATGGATGCATATGAATATGAGGTTTTTTATCTATAATATCAAAATTAAAGAATTATATATATATAAATACATATCTATATAAATTATAATATATTTTACAGGTATATAAATTTCAAAAAAGTTGAGGATGAGTTGATAATGAAAAATAAAAGAAAAGGATTACAACATTCAAAGAATAACTCAAGTTTCCTCTTGGAATAATTATTTGTTTCAAGGATATATATCCTATTACTGAATCCAAGGGATTCAAAATGTGATATATTAATCTTATGAAATTAATTTCACATTATATTTGAGTGTATACTTAATAATATACGTGGTTTTGATGGTTTGTATGAGAAACACTTTTATGGTTGAGTTTGGATGGAACATTTTAAAATACACAATGATTAAATGTTTTAAAAAATTAGACATAAATATAATTTGGAACCAAATATGTAAATGAATAATATTTTTCACGAATTCATCATATATTAATTTTCATTGACATTTATTTTATATTTTTTAGTTATTTTATGAATACTTTTTTCTATTTCCAACGATAATGTACCCAAGTTGTAATGGCTAATGCTTGGAATCTAAGAGACCCTAGGAAGAAGTCCTATTTGTATAATGGTGATATTCAACACTTTTCTTGTAGTGATTCAGGTGGTAACATGGGTGGTGATGCAGATGAGATATAGGGAATTTGTGAACTATGCATGATGCAGGTGGGATAATGAAGACATCACACATTTCTATGATTTTGGGTAGTGTAATGGGCTCTATTAACTGTTGTAAAATGGTCCATGTACTAAATAATTAAGTCTTTATGACTGAGATATCATCTCATGAAAATGGCCTACATTTATTTCATATGTTTGTGTGTGTTTTTTAATGCAATTACAGCAACTTTTGGCTAATATATATATATATATATATACATATACATATATTCATTATTTTAACCATGTATACTCTTTACGGATGTATTTGACAGTAAATTTGTGTAAATTATTGTTGACTATATAACCAAATCATGTTCCCCTAATTATAAATACAAAATTATGTTTTTAAAATTCAATATAAAAATACGACTCATTTAATTTTTATGTTGAAATATATAATATTTCATTTTTTGGGAAATAAAAATAAATATTTATTTTTTAATGAGTTCATAAATAATTATATATTATGAATCCTTATATATTTTATGTAGGTTAATTATACATTTATATATATTATCATTTATATACATTAATCCACTATACATAATGACAAATATATTTCTAAGATAACTTTGATTTTCCCATTGGAATATTCATTCCCAAAACTTCATCGACAACAATTATATACCAATGGAATATAGAACTGTTATATTATATATTTATATTTCTATATATTTCATTACACAATTCATAAAAATTATTCATTCTATTTCTTTAATATTTCATCGTTATTTATAATGTGTTCCATTCTTTCTATATTTATACTCAAATATACAGTCTTTAGGGAGTTCATGAGATAGAAAAAAAAATATTACAATTTATTTATTTATTTATTCAATAGTCTTAATAATTAGGTTAAATATAATTTTTTTGAAATATTATGGTTTATTTTATTTTATGATATAATAAATTATCTTACTAAAAATAAATTAATATTCTTTTTTCCATATTTTTTCATATAAATTTTTTTACTAAACAAAAAGAATTTATTGATTAAAGTATCATAAAAAATATATTTTTTTGCATAAATCATTTACTAGACATGTATTTTTTTAGAAAACACATTCACTACACAACTAATCCTATAATAATCCCTAATTAATCTCCCACATTAAAAAAACTATTTTTTGTTAAATAATAATTTCTCAACCAATAACCTCCACGCAGAAAAAATTAATCCATACACTAAGATATAATATCACTATTCAAGAAATATTTTGGTATTATAATTCAACACATAAATATTTTTTAACACAATAATAATAATTATGATATAATCCCAAAAATAATAATCATAATGGTGGATTTTTCACTATTAGTTATTCCATGTGTGCATCTTGCACATCATGGGTTGATCCGGTCAACTGTTCATGTATTATTCAATACATGTTCTATAAATGAAATAATGAAATAATTATAAAGGGGTTTTCTTTTATAAACAATATAAATGTTTATAAATAATTTCCTAAATATCCATGTATTATCTAATACCTCAAATGATTTATTATTTTGAATGATTGTTTATAAATATTTTTGAATGGAATTTATTTATAAATTCTTATTACTGAAATAAATAAAAATAAAAATACCCAAAGGACATGGGGTATAACTACCCTATCTTAGATATGTAATTAGTGCGTTTTTAATATATGTATTTAAATTTTAGATATGACTAGTTATAAATTATATGGTTTAAAAATGTTATAATTTCGAATAATATAGTAAAGATACCTCCTAGAAGGGTTCTTATGAGATAAAGAATGTTATTAATTGTGAATAGTCTTATGGGTCATTTTCTTTTGAACACACTCATGTATAATATCATGATAATTAAAATTGATTATAATCATAAATCAAATAGATATTTAGATTGGGCCTCTATGATGAAGGGGTATAATCCATTGGTATTTGGACCCATGACATGCATTTAACAATCTTTGAAATGGTTAGAGATGGATAATTATATCTTTCATATTTTAGGCATAATGAATTTTTAATCATTGGAAGTATGTGTAAATTAAGAGATACTGCTAAAATAATTCCATGCTGGGTGACTAAATTGGGAAGGATAGGGAGTGGGGGTAAGATAATGTGTAATATTTGGGTGACAAAGGATATAATGAAAACTACATTAACATACAATGATTGGATACTAGTGAACATAGATTAGTGGATAAAAATATATAGGGATTATTCCTTGGTCTATAAATATAGGTGAGTGAGTGATGAATCATCCTTGATGGATTTTTATTTCTAGTTAGGGGTTGTCATCTTGGTTTTGATTATCAACATATAAATTGTCATCTTTGAGTTTTAAAGAAAATGATTTTAATGTTGTAAAATTAATATTTTGATATCATATGAATTTTTTAATGGTCGAATAAATGTTTAAAATTGTTTTTTGTTTTCATATATGTTTTGGGAAAGGGAACTGAAAATTTAATAAAATATAAAATAATTATTTTTCAAAATTATCATTCCACGAATGAAATGTAAGGATTTTTTTCTCCATAAAAATAATATAAATAAAATTTAATTATATATATAGAAGTATATTTTTAGACATATAATTTCTATACATATTGGAAATGGTTTTGGTTATTTTACATGGAATTGGGATTTATTTTTTATTAAAATATTCAAATAATTATATTTGAATCACTACAGAAATTTAGTTGAGTTTTTTAACTCGATATGCACACATTCCTATATATACATTCCTAATTAATCATAGTATGGGTTTCAAAAATATTTCATTCTAATTTTTAGTTTTATAACATATTTTTATGATATAATAATGGACTTTGAGTTGACTTCATATTAATAGTCAATGTATTTTAAATCATTTAGATTATTTATGTGTGATCAGTTTAATCATTTTCAGATAGTGTTCTTTCACATGAAATAATGATATATTTCATTGATGATTTTTCTTAATAATTTATAAAATATTTGTGGACATATTTGACCTGAAATTCATGGTTGAGTATATTCTTTTAAGGGATAATCCTTCCATGGATGTTTTTTGTCCCCTGAAACATGTTCCCCAGCATTACTGACCAAGGAATGCCTTCAGGGCCTCATTGTATGATAGAATTGGTTATCAGGATTATCATATATGGATTGGGGTGATATATAATGAATAGGTGTAGGCAAAATTTTCCAATCATTATTATTATCCAACACAATATTGATTAAAATCATTGAATGTTAGGGGATAATACCTACCTCTCCTTGTATGTAGTTAGATAGTTATAGTTAGAGATGGTTAAATGGATTGACCGATACATGTATTGTGATCCTTGTACTTATGGTTTGATAGAAAATAAACAATAAATATTGATAATGGTTTGGTTTTCTATATTGATCCTCAAATTTATATGAAAAATCAATACCCATGACTAATTTCCATGATAATGAAACAATTAAATTCAACAAAAATCATCCTCAAATGACCGTATATCAATTAAAAAAGGATTTATAAACTGTTATTGAATTAATAAATTCCCACCCATAAAACCTAAACTCGTATATCATGGATAATTTCCAAACATATAGCACAATGAGTATCATTATTTCATTGAAAAAATTATGGTTACACTTCATGGAAAATTAAAGAAGGGTTGAGTTGAAAAAAAATATCCACTATATGAAACTTTATATTTTAAATAATTAATCAATTTAAATTTAATTTAGTATAAAGGGTAAAAATATCGTGTGAAAATATTAACATATAGAAATAAATTAAGATCATTATTTACTAAGATATTTATTGTCTAGAAAAGTCTTTATAGATAAATGATTTCATGATTTCTATTTAGATTTATAATATTGATGAGAAATATTTATAATATGAGAAGGAATCATAGAATATATATATATATATTTAACATATCTAGATAATTAAGGGTTAATACTTCATGATAATTTTTCTATCTTATCAACTATTAATATAATATTCAGCTAAAGTAAACAAACAGACATGTGAAATTAAATGATTTAATAAAATTTTAAAAATTCTCAAATTGTTAAGACAGTAGAATTTAAGATGTTACTGAAGATATGAAATCTATAATTCCCATGTTTAATAAATAAAACAAATTACTATTCTTAAAAACTTATTTTATTTAACCCAAAGCAGCATTAAGGCCATATGCTAAAATTAAGGAACCCTTGAGTACATATAGTGACCATTTTCCAAAAAATGTAAAAGTTGTTATCCCCTAAATATATTTGATTATAATATATATAGATATAATTTTATTATACTATGTACATTGAAAAAGTGCTAGTTTATGTGTTTGTACTTATCTCTAAGAATTATTCATTCCCTTGGAATAATGGATTAAGTGTTTGAGGGTGATAATGATAGGGATCTAATAAAATTCTAAATTAAATTAAAACATGGTATAAGATGATGAAAAATGGAATTATGTTAATGATAATAAAAAATATATAAAAAATCTTTTTAAAATGGGATTATTAAGAAGAATAAATAGATGTTCTATGACAAATGAACTCTATATGATGTTACCCTTCTTCTATCCTTTTATCAAACTATAAAATGTTATAACATATTAGTTAAATGATCTCTAAAATGAAATTTAAATATATTCATGAAGATAAAATATATAATATTATTATATGAATCTGATATACTTCCACTTAGGATCACTGTCCACTAAAAATTTGAAGCAAGTCTATCTTATTTATTTATCATTTATCACTCCAATCAATATATAAAACATGTATTTTTTATGACTATATCACTTTATTGAAGTTATATGATGTTTTAATTCATTATTGATGTATTATCTTTTGATATATTATTTTTTTTTAAATTGAATTATTGGAAAAAATATGGGTATTGTACTCCCACGGCTGATATTCAATGTCTAGTTTTCGTCTACTTGTCAAGGTCTAGTAGATGTCAAAAAATGGATAAAATTATAGATGACCTCAATGGTTTTTTAACGGTTTTATTACTTTTATATTATTCTCGGACCATAATATATCATTTTAGTAAATGTTTTTTCAAAAATGATGTCTATTTCATATAAGCATTCAAAATTTGTTTCAATAGTTATCTTAGTGGTTTACCTAATTCATTGATGTTCCACTAGGAAGTGAAATGTTTTTTAATATGTAAGAATTTATTATATATTTTTTAAATCATGAATCGAAGAATATTTAATTCTTCATCTTAATTTTTATTTTGAATATATATTGGATAACATGATGATTGCATAATGATAATGAAAACACAACATTCTCATATTTCATATTATTGTATACGAAGGGTGAAAAAATAATATCTCCATTATTAATGGTCATGGTACATTATATATTAATTTAATATACCAAAACATGAAATTTTATTTTTATAATAATTCATATATAAAAACACATAGTAATATTAACATATAAAGTAAGGTTATATGTTTTTATGAGATTACCAAAAACATATTTTCTTAAGGAAGAAAAATATACATTAATTATAACTTTATAAAATGATCATAGACCGCCTTATACTATTATCCTAACATTTCATAACATGGGTTCATATAAAAATGATATATTTAGCTAAAGTACCAGTAAGGTGATAATTATACAAAATAAGAAAATGAGATATATCATCTATGATTATCAGTATATCATTGGATAAAAAATGTGTAATATCACCAATCATCACACAAAGATAAGGTATAATATAAATGATATCATAGAATAGCCATAATGATGAAAATCATAATAATGTGTTATAAGAATAAGATTTATCATTATTTACATATGTTTGGGATTAACCCAAAGATAACATAATATTATTTGGAGCCATTACTACCTTGTACAATAAATACAATCTCAAGAGATGTAAACATAGAACAATTTATTGGTGTTTAGTATTTTGGACCCACAAATTGAATCATATTATATCTTCGATATGTGTTTCATGATAAAATTAAATCATACATATAAATTTGTCCTTAAAGAGTGATAATTAGAGAGGCGGCATAAAAGTATCATGAATCATAAAAAAAATTGTTTTCATTGAATGAACAAATAAAAATAATAAATTCATTAATTTACTGTGTTTGTAATGGATTAAAAATATGATTTATGGGATTTAGTGATCAAATATATATATAATCATATGAAATAAATTTGAATTAAACGTAGAGTGAACTGATTTACCCAAATCATATGAAATTATTGACGTAAAGTTTAAATATATTTTAAAAACATTATCTTCCAAAAAATGGAAAAATCAATATATTTGATGAAAAAATAATTAATCATCCAAATTATTAAACAAAATAATCATAATGGAGTGATAAATGAAATTTAAAATTGAGTGGAAGTGATTCTGTTTTATACTTTATTGGGTTTGATTTAATATAATTGTATGGGATGTGAATTCGAAAACATGATTATCCATAAAATAATTGAAGAAAAAAATTAAATAATGTGTATTGTAAAGGAATATATTCAAAATATTAAATAATCATATGTGGATGATATATATATATATATATACATAGAAAGGGAGATTATTTGTGTTTGTAAACTAACAGAATTAAGGAAAGGGTGAGAGTCCCCTTACCTTGAAGTATGACTCTCACTTTATGTCCCCCAACATAATGTAAAACTATTTTATAAGTTATAATAATATGTTCATTACCCATTTAAATATTTATATTACATATAATCTTCATTTTATTATCATATATTATAAATTTATTTATTTTTTTCTAGGATTATTATTTTGTGTTAGTTTTCTATAAATTCTATATAATATTTAGCATAATTTAAAAGGTTGATTTTATTTTCCCCATGGTTAAATAATCTCTCTAAAGGTACATGTATCAATATCTAATCATTGTATTTGTATAAAAACTTTATATTTAAATAGTTACTCAAAAATAGTTAAAAATCAAGAATCTTTTCTTGGGATTGTATCTTTATTAGAAAATAACTATAATTATATTTTAGTTTTAATATCATTATTATCATGAATATTTTATAATTATAAAATTGTAAATATTAATGAATTTGGAAATTAGTATCTTAATTATATATGAACTCAATTTTATTGAACTATGTAATGTATTTATCAATTGTTTTTAACAATATGTTTTTAAATAAAATGATGTTTATGTTGTTAAATGGTTAATAAGGTTTATTAATAGAACATTTTTATATGCAAGTTTCTAATGAAAATAATAAATTAATATAAAATTCTATGGAATAAATTTTTATATACAAATATGGAATGTTACAGGCCTCACACAGTTATAAAATCATTCCTGCAATGTTAATATAAATTCAAATCCTAAAATAATCGAGTGAAAATTTATTCCTTTTAATTATTAGGTTCATATTATTCAATATAATACTTTGTATTTATCCATTTTACATTAATAATGTCTGTCATCTTCATTGATCGAACATTCTCACTATGATTCCCGATAATTACAACTAATTCTAATAAGAGATATAATGTTAGTACTGCAACTATTATAGATTAAATACAAGAGATTGATTTTATTGGTAATTATTCCAGGGAGATACATAAATCACATTATATGTTTGGTACAATATTGATTGAAAATCTAGTGTATGGGTGAAATATCAAACATGGCCAAGAATCTCTAAATGTTCAATATACCTATGTTTTAGCATTCTCTTTTTATTTTCCAAACCTTATAATCCTCATTCATTAATATATTAAATTTAATAATTTACCCGTAATATTATAAAATAGGAAGGGAAAATGATTTCCAACATAATACTTTTTTAAAATTTATTAAAATCAATTATTTTACTGAAAGAAATATACCTTTTATTTTATTTATTTTCTTTTAATGGTTCTAACTTCATTCCTCTTCCACATTCATCTTGTTATATTAATTTTATATATAAATACTATATATATATTCATATAGATCTAACTAAATGTATCAATGAGATGTTTATTTTTATGAGAAAATAATTAGTGGGAATTTTTTATCAATGATTACTTCAAATCCTATAAATTATTCTCTAAACATGTTTAAAAGACTCTAGATGGTCGGTTTAGATAGAACTTATGTCTAAGGTTTATTATCCTATAAAATATCAACCCTATGATCAATTATTATTAGAAAATACTTAAAAATATTGAGGGATACCAAGAATACTGAGTATAAAAAATTAATAGTGGGGTTCCATATTTCATCACCACATTCTATATATAAATCATATAATTTTAGTTGATTGAAAATTTTTCTCAAGGGGAAATTAATTGAGGAGTCTCTATATGATAATATAAAACAATTTAGATGTCATTATTTTATTTTTTAATAACCCTTAAAATATCAAAGGTGATATTGTTCCAGTTCTTTATTGTTTTAGGTAATGGATAAATCATCTCTTTAGACTTATATTATAAAACCAATACTTTTAGAAAACAATTTTCTAGGATATATATATATTCACCAATATGATTATTCATATTATCCAACCAAAATTATTATCAGATATCTCAATACCATTTTTTCTTTCAAAAGATAGATAGAAAAGCATAATATATCAACAAAATATAATAATTCATTCTCTATCTCAACCATTTATAGTAAACATAATCATGTCTCAAATATTATGACTACATCATTATCAACGAATATTTCATGGATCATTCCACCCTATTTTATGTCAATATTATTTTATATATTAATCACAAACATAATAATACACATCATTCTCATCCTCCTATAATATATTTGTAATTATTTTTGGAAAATACTCCTTGGGGTGATCATTGTGAACCCTTTCATAATTAGGAACAAAAATCCGACCAATACAATCCAAAGGTAAAAAATAGAGTAAAAACAATATCTAATCATTATGAGTCCCTAATCTAAATTCATAGTTATGATATTAAATTATAAATCCATAATTCAGTGATATAGATTCAATCAGAGTCTATATTCAATAATAGTGGAAATAATGTCAATAAAAACTAGGTAACCATAACATATTCTACCCTCAAACACACAATCCTTGATTTGGTGGTAAAATCATAAAATTTTCATTTCTGGATTGATATTGATAAATATAACCCTATTTTTGATAAAAATCATAAACGATATATAGGAAAAATTGGATCACTATTATAACCGAGTATATTTTAGGTTTACAGTTTTATAGAATTAGGAAAACTTATTGACAAAATGGATTAAAAAAAGGTTCATAAATTTGGACAGCATCTCCTGAGATACCTTGATTTTCATAGTCAATATTAAGTATTGAACATCACTCAAAATCTGAAACATGTTAGGAATAATTATAGACACAAATCATTGATTCCCAATTCATCATATCATTGTGAAAAGGAAACCTAAAAACAGTTAGATTATATACTATGTAATGGTAAAAAGATATTTAAAAATAGTTTTCACTATTGGGAATCTAAAGATTAAAAGGGTGTGATGACCAAATCAAACCACATGAGTATATCACAAGAATAATTATAGCAATACATACCTATATCATAAAATATATAAATTTGGCATATGTCTTTTACAAAGGAATGAATCATCCCAATAAATAATCATGAACCATGTTGAAAAAAATAATTATCATAAAAAATAAAAAAACTATTAGAAATCTTTGATAAAACATATTAGTATCTTTTTGAAATATCTTCGTATCACTTATTACAAATAAATAATAATTATGGTCTAATTCCATCTCTCTATTACATAATTCATTGGAGGGATATAACACACCCACCCATGATTGTTTTATCATAGAAATTCCCTTACTCAGTTAATAACTTATCCATCATTCCATGATTTGTAACAAAACCCGTCATACAAGGTTTATAACAGAACCACAAGTTTATATAATCAATTTATATGAACTGTATCATAAATAAAAGACATTGTGCATATTTTTAATCATAAATAAATTGAAACAACAATTATAATTTATTGAAGACTATTAACACATAAAAAAGAAATATGTTTAGGAAAAATATTACTGAAACATATTTATATGATGTAAAATAACTGGGTTCCATAATAATCACTTGGAAACATTATTAACCCAAGGTAATGAAATTAGTGCCATGATAATCACTTTGAAATATGAATAACACGAGGAAACTAAATGGGTTACATGTCAACTTCTCTGAGGAATGATTAACTCGTTGAAAATAAATAGCTTCCATAACAATCTCATTGAAAAAAATTAATCGATCAATATAAACAATAATGATAGTATCATTTCAAGATTTCCATTTAGATCACAAATCTAAACAAGGGTTGTTAATACTGAGAAATGTAAATACCATTACAATATCACATAAATTTATTTGACGAAAATAATATTATTTTGAAATAACTTATAACAACATAATATTAACAAAACAATTAAAAAAATATTCATTGAAAATAAATTGGTTACATATAATGGTAAAGTTAATTCAAAATAATTCTTATGAATGTGGGGAAATATGTTCTTGTTAGAAATGATAAAAATGAACATTCATTTCAAAATAAATTTGTAAAATGGTGTCAAGAGTGACACATTTGGAAAATGATAAATTATTTTCTGTGAAAATATTTTAAAAATAAGTTCAAATATAATATTAAAGAGAATTACGAAAAAATTTATATTTTAAGATAAAATTTATGATTTTCATAAAAATAAATAGGCATATGGAAGAGAAATATGCATTATATAAAATAAAATACAATATATTGGTGTCAAATAAATATGAATTTATTTATTTTTATTTTACCAGTATGGGAATAAATTGAAATAATAAAAGTTAAAAAATTTCCATAATAGTAGGGAAGAAAAATATTTCGTTCATGACAATAATATCCCATGACATCCACACAAATAACCTTCAATATAATCAATCATGAAAAGAAAGGTGACTGAAACATAATTCCTTTTCCACATTAGTTATCATTTAATTAATAAGACATGTGAAAGAATAAATTCAAATGAAACAATAAGTATCTCTAATATAAAGAGTTTAATTATATTAAATGTCAATGGATACATATATACACCTCATAAAATAATATATTTGTGTTACATTACAACATGCCTTAATAAAAGGGGGATGAAGATATAGTCCCATGTGGATTTGGTTATTTCTTGATCAAACCCCCATAAAAAGAGAGAACCTTATATGGATTTGAAAGTAATAATAATTTTAATGAAGTTGCTAGTAAAATATATTTATGGTCAGTATATGCACCACACTATTAAAATATGTTTTGAATATGGGATATGTCACACAGAATTAAATATGTGAAGAGAAAACCCCTACCTTTTGTA
Organism: Viscum album; assembly: GCA_963277665.1. NCBI lineage: Eukaryota > Viridiplantae > Streptophyta > Magnoliopsida > Santalales > Viscaceae > Viscum > Viscum album. The sequence continues at coordinate 1,003,891,637 of OY728163.1, read as the reverse complement.
CAGACATTCCATGAACGTACATTTACTCGAATATAATATGATTACATTAGTTATGTGATTTATTAAGAACCCATTTCATGATAAATAATGTATAAATAATTATTTTTGTTTCGTTTATTTTTAATAAAATATTTATTTACTTAATTAGTCATGTACACTTTGGTTGTATTATGGACGTTTGGTTCATTATTTCAAAATGACATCAGCATGTTATTCATGGTCAAAGAGAGAATTATTTAAATATATATATAATAAAAAATTATGTAATAATAATCATATTTATTCATGAAATATAATTTATATAACCAAACACTAAATATGGTTTCGATAATTGAAGAATGTTACTATCATGTAGATCGTAGGCTGTAAGGATGAATGAGTAACGTTTTCATTTTTCAATGATATTTACGGAAATAAGGCATTCATTATTTTATCATTACATAATAATTACAATATTATAGTAAAATATTATTTATTTAAATATACTTATATATATCATTCTTTTTATGTGGTAATGAAAAAAAATCTCATCTCTTCGTGGAGGTGGTAGTCCTCACGTAAGGGAACAATTTTATCATTTTTTGTATAGAAAAATGTTATATTATATAATCATAATGATAAATACTTCATGAGTATAATTATTAATTATTTTATATCACAAATATTAATTATATTTATCCTTATTACCTTCCTTTTAAATAATTGTTAAAAAAAGAATCACATTGCATCATTAGGTGGTAGCTCAGAGTACACATGGGAGACTTTATCATATCCCCCATAGAATGGAATGTAAAAAAGATATATGTTTTATAATTACAAAATTATATAAATATTTAATATATGTAAAATAAATACATTTAATCCATCATTATAATAATTCATTGGATGCTATGATACAAAATGAATGACATAGGTTCATGAGGCGTTAGTCTATTGTACACACGAATGATGATTTCATATACAATTTGATAGAAGATGATATGTGATTAGGTTGTTAAATTAATATCATAACATCTGATTATAGAGTATATTTATTTCCATATTCTCACATTTTAATATGATTTTAAGGAGTAATAGTAATAAATTAATAAAAAATAAAATGTTTGGAATTTTAGTTATTCTCATAACACCACCTTAGGATTATACAGAATGTACTCCTAAAATACCTTTAAGAATACAATAATGACACTATTGTGAGTTAATGGATGTTTTAATGTGATTTTAATAGGATTTTCTTAGAAACAAATTCTTTAATAGAGTGAAAATTTAAGGATAGGGGTTTTTTTATAAATGAGGTGAGTGGCACACAAGTAATATTTGGAAAGAAAAATATGTACTGATATTTTCCATTTGAAAAAATGTTAAAATAATTATAATTATAAATCCTTATAAATTATAAGGTCGATATATGTTCTTAAATGTTTTTATAGATTTTTCTTGTTCATTTTTACCCTTATATTTTTTGTTTAACCACTCGGTAAACCCATTTTCATCTTATAACCGTAGTAATTTATGTTTACAATTTTCATTATTCATTATGGTAAAACATTACTTGAAATTACATGATAATATGTATTATTCTGATTCAAAATATGAAAATCCTTTTTTCCATATTCAATTCACATAAGAGGAACAAATTTATTTAAAAATTAATCCAATAGACATGATACAGTAAAGGGTTTTCAAGAAGTCTATTTTAAAAGAAAAAGATAATATTCAGTTAACTATTTGTATAATAATAATTATTTAAAAAATACAAATTAATATTTGTTGATATATAATACATATAATTCATTTGAATATTTCTACAATATGCGTTTTTCAATTAATAAAAAATGTGAAACATTATTCTCATTAAAATAGTTTCATAAAAAATCTAGTTTCTAAATAGAAGAACAAAATTATCACAAAATACAACATTATGTTTATTTAAAATTAAATAATTCATTTAAAAAAATTAAATAATAATGTTATTACATAAAATATTTTTAAAAATTAATGGTATTTTAAATTACATAATTTATTAAAATTAAATGACATTTTAAAAACAATCTGTATTTTTCACTACACATTGAAAAACTAATATTATTCAAAAAATAAAAAACATTGAACCAAATTAAATTTTAATATGATGAATTTATAAAATAATATATTTTTATTAATAGATTTTTTGATTTTTTTGAAAAAAATAAGTATAATATATTTTTATGATAACTGATAAATTCATTTTTCAGGAAAACATATTCGTGGAGAATGAAATTACATTACTAAAAATTAATTGATTATGTACTAAAAATTTGTGAATAATTTATATTGAGTAGGAAATTTATACATATGTATATATATATTATAAATTAGTAAATTCTTTACATACCCACCAATTTAACAAAAACGAATTAATGATTATAAATAACATATGTCATTTATGCTCAGTGTTACATGTCAAACATGTTATCAAACATAGTTTTCTTTTCGAACAAATATAGTTTTAAAATATTCCCCCATATAAAAAAATGTTTAATAATAATTTTAACATTATCTTGGTAATAAATGGTTCAAAATTCTAAAATAAAATTTTTTGGAAACCAACATCTTAAAAGGGTTGATTAAGAATCGTCATGATATGAGGTAAAAGGATTTATGAAGGTCATATAGATTAACACATACTAGGTTTTCAATTAGAATATGTACTTATAAATTAAATACTTGGAAAAGGTATAAAATAATATATAATTATAGAGAGAGATAGATATAATTGATAATATAAAAGTCAATGATCTATAAAAACATAATGACCTCAGATCATAAATATGTGATGTATTAAAAATAAATCATTTCATCAAAAATATTGTTTAGAGGATCAAAAATTGGTTTTTAGATCCATTTCCTAAAATAAATGAATTAATTATCAATATTGAAATAAAACATAGTGAAACATTCTTACATGACAAGTGAAATGTTTTTCACTATTTAATTTCAACTATAATATATTCTTTTTCAACCAAATGACGAGTAATCATGATTAATTATAAATATTTGACATCCTGGATCTAGGTGCCACCAAAAGGTACCTCCAACCCAGTAGGTCACGAAATCTCAAGTTAATTTCCCCAAATGAGAGAGGAAATCTCCTAATATTGAGGGACAAGGTGTGATAATGGAGAAAATATTCCCTCATTTGAAGAGTATACAAATTGGAAACAAATATTAAACAATAGAGAATGCAATAATACGAAACATGAATAATCAGCAGAATACTGGAAGTAAAATCAAAATAATCCATACAATATATAAAATGATGTATGTCATATATGTCTAGGAAAATATCCAAAATGGTTACAATGTTGGAAGTATAGTATAATGAAAAACAAAAAAGGTACAATCCAATAGCATTGCAAGCCTTGGCTTAATCACATGCTCTCCATATCCAACAACAATCAAGTACCTGATGAAGATGGGAACATTCCATTATCTATAAATGTAATTATATTAGCTTCTTGGGCCCAAAATATGACCCACATAGGGATTGATATGATTCCCATTACGAAAACCCCAAAATGATCTGCGCCTAATTGTCAGTGAATAAAAATAGCTGGTAATATGAAAAAAAAATTGAATTAATAAACTAGGAAGTACTCAATAGTAAATAATCCTATAGTTTACAATTTCATTCATTTAACATTTATTATTCATCTATTTAATAATATAACCAGAGTATCTAGCCTAATATCTATATCCCCCATGTAATGTAACAAAACAGACATCTCAGTAGACCATCTAAACAATAATGAATGTATGAATCCATGAGTGTACTTTTTTCTTTGGAAGTCTTGTCCCAATCATTCAATGATTCACAACGACCATTAGAAAATCTCTCATGGTCTCACCACTTTTGTCTAACAACATCAATTAATTTAAATAAATACCCTTTAGGAAAGCTCTCATGTTCTAATCCCTTTTGGTAAAAAATACACACTATGTTTTTAAGAGTCATGTGTAAATAAACTGGAAGTCCCCTAAGTCTTCCTAGTCCAAGTCTCACATGGTTAATTTGAAAAATAAATAACATGCATATCATATCATTGAAATTTAATCATGAATTCCCCTCAATCATCCTAGTCTAAGGCTCACATGGCCTATTGGGAAAATATTATTTATATTATATCAAAGAGGGGTGAGTGGCACCATAAGAAAAGCTAGAAATATTATTTTATAATAAATTTATATTCGGTTTCGAATGGCTCCAAAGTGGATTATTAAAATTGTAAGGTGGGTATAAGTCAAACAAAACTCATCCAATAGGTTTTAGACAGGTTTGAGTCACTTTATTAACCTTATCTTTTAGTTTTAACACTTAGTTAATTAGTTTGACATTTACCATGTCGGTTTGTATTTTTATATTATATGGTTAATAAAAATACTATATATATCAATGAGACCCCCAAGTGGTCCATTAATGATAATCCTATAAATATATAAGTCATTTTTCCGAACCATAGATTTTCAAAAATAGAATATAAATTAAAAATATAATATTTGTTTTAAAAACTTATTTATGTCAATTTTGACACTATTCAATAATTGATTTTTTTTAAAGTCATAACAACTTTATTAATTGGAAAAAAATTCATTTAAACAATCCTAAGGGATCATATTAACTAATAATTTCCTGTATGGCTTCAAAACGTTCCGATTATATTTATTTTAACATTTATAATACCAATTATTTTATTCTTTCATTAATAAGGAAAATACTGCATTATTATTGTGTCATAAATAAATTTAATTATTCAATGTCTAAAAATTATAAATAAGATACCTTTATTTATGAAATATTATAGATTTATAGTGAATATTTATAGTCTAAAATATAGCATATATAACCCTCTATAAATAAAATTTTTCTAAAATATATATGATAATGTTATTCTTATATTTACTTTATCTTAATTAATATAAAGTGTCATTATCACATCAAAGTGGATCGTTAGTGTCCCAAAATAGACCCAATGATTCCCATGGTAGGACATGTATCAACCAATAGGATTAAGACACATTTTAGGATAATTTATTATTATTATGATATTATTTTTTACCCAAATATCTCTGATTTACCCTTTAACCATGGTAAATAAAATATTTATCGAATTAATTATTCAAAATGAATAAAAATAAAAGTTACCTATTTACAAAATTTTTACCCCTTGATTCTAAATATGGAATCAATTTTTCTAAATTCAAAACACATCAAATTTAGATATTTATATAAAATAAATTTTCGTTTTTAAAACAAAAAACGTGTTTTTAAGAGATAATAACTATCAAAAGATTGGCACTTGCTTATGTCCATTTTAAATGTGAAATTATGTCCAATTCCCAACATTGTATTAAATGTTAGAAATATAATCTAATTATACTCTAAAATCAATGAAATTAATAATTTATCACTATTAATTATTTTGATTAAAAAAAATTAAAATTAAAATTTAGTGATTTTCACTATTTATCAAAATATGAAAATTAACTGAAAAGTACCAAAAATTCTCCCTAAGCTAATTTTGATATTCCGAATCTAAAAATGAAGTCCATTTTGAAAGATAAAAAGTATAAACTTTCAAAAAGAGGGTATTAATATTCACAACGGTTAGTTTGATTGGTTGTGGTGTGTGTTAGAACTCAAAGATGCATACAACACACGCTACTGCATTATTCAAAGATATGCATACCATGGAATCTTGGGGTGTTACAGGCAGAGACTTCTGTTTTTCAAATATTTTAGTCATTAGATTATTATTTAGGCTCAATACTATGAATTTGTTTAGATTTATCTCGATGTGTGATTAAAAACTGAAGGACAATTAGATTGTATTGTCTTATTTCATCAATACATCATCTATGACAAATTAAATTTTGTATTTGTGAAAACCATAAATTACAATATTTTACTATTCACCATAAATTCATCTATTTTAGAGAAATTCAAAATATTGATCCCAATTTTTTTTTGACATGCATAGTTTAAAATTGAACACAATTTTATCAATATATTTATCTAAATATGAGAAATTTTATTTTTATTTAAAATATTCATTTTTTTAAATACCAATTTTAAATTTATAATTGATTTTATAAAACATTGAAAATTTAGTTATGTTTTCATACAATTACTTTATTAAAATAATACCTCAAAATGATATTTTATCAAAATATTTTATTAACATGATTTTTTTAAAATCCTTGATTTAATTATAAAATTTTAATTATTTATTTATTTTTGAAAAAAAATATCAACACATAATTTATCACTTTAAAATCATTTATTTACTTATTAAATTTTTTAAATATATCATATTTCACTTTAAAAACAAATTTATTTTATTTATACATTCATAGGTGATGTTATTATTCTATTAATATATATTGCTTAGTTTCTATAAATAAAACTTATTTCTATAAACATTTATAATGAATTTTAGTATTCAATTTTAGAATGAAAATAAATTTGTTATAATTACTTGGGTGGTGAAACTAATTATATAACATCCCAAATTCAAATAAGAATTTTCTTTCCTTATGTTTCATATTTTATTCATTCTAAAATGAGTGAAAATTATTCACAAATGATATGATTCAAAATCACAACACTATATTCACTCATATGAGTACATTATAACCAATGTATAAGAAATCGTGTATTAAATATCATTAAATATTTAATATTATGGATAATTTCGTCAAATAAAACTATATATATTAAATTACATAATAAATATTAATGAATAATATTTTACTAATTACAAAATACCCATGATAATATTAAACGGTGAGTGCCACAATAATTAGAAATAAATGTAAAATTAGATAAACAAATTCCATGTGATATACGAATTGTATGATTGATATATCTATATATCACTTATTTCATCCTGAATATGTTCTGAATGACTATTGAAGATATATTATTTTTAATTTTACATCTAATTGGCATAAAGATCATTTGATTATATATAGCATTTTATTGGAGTTGGTGTCATTGTACCAACTAGTTGTACATTGATTGTATGTATATTAAATGAATTGAATATTAAATAAATAACTAATTTCAATTTGTTCATTATTCCCCTTGATATTAATGTACTAATTTCATATGGTATATGTAACCTTAATAATGTTCTTGATGTTCTTCACTTTGATGAGAAACATTATGTGTTATAATGATATTCTTAAATAATGTTTTATATATTGAAAATGTACTATTATAGGACATATAATATAAATATTTTCATGTATGGGTACTCGCAAGAAGATGATGATTCATCTCATCAAGTTTTCAGTTGATAACCCCAATGATGTGATATTTTAAGAATTATCCCGCCAATAAGAATTCAGCATTTTTTATAGACACCATAAATTCCTATATGTGAAGGAGTTTAATGCTCTAAATATTTTATAACTATGATTGATTCATGTCATTACATAGATACATAGGTAAACAGAATAAAATTCAAAATCCATATGATGGTCGGATGTCGGGTATGTTCTGTGCATCATCAATGACATGTAAATAATTGATAACTCAAGGAAGGTTTTGTTCGTTAAATATTCTAAGAAGATTATATATCATCCATTTTATTGGACTAAATCCATATTATTTAGTTTAATAGACATGTTGGGTTGATAAGTTTATTTTAAACATTCATTGAATGATGAATCAGGAAGATAGCCCAATGAAATTGATTTACAACCTATTTTATGATATATTTGTTTCTGATGAATTATATTAAAAAGTGGAAATTCATGATTAGTTGTCAACATTGCAACATTAGGTTCTTTATAATTGGTTTTTTAAAAATTACTAGATATTAATCATGGATTTTAAACAATCCCTCATAATTCAAATTAGTAATTATACTACAGAGTAATGCACTATTTGTATCGGTTGATCATGATTAAATTCTATTTTAATATGCTGATGGAATAAAAAATCACAATGAAAATGAATAATTTCATTCATGTTTTATCAATTGAACATACTTATTAATGAATGAAATATTTTTTAAAATAATTTTTTTGGTTATTAAATAAATAATGAGGAGTTCGAAAAGTCTAATACCATTTCCATAGATAAGTATTAATTTATAATTACGTAAAACCATATTTAAAATTTCTAAAGTTAGTTTTCATTCTATAAATTAATTGAAATATGATTATTATTTACAAATTGGTTTTTAATTATTATATTACTATATAAGTGTTGGTTTGAAATTTAATAATATATTAACCTAAACTCTATATCAATAAATAATTTACTATGTATATTCTGTTAGGTTAATACTATACTGAGAATAGAGAATATTTTTACACACAAGATGTCTCACTCTCTCCCATTGTCCTTATATTCGCTCCCCTCTTACTATCAATAATGATAAGATCTCTTTCACACATGAAAGATCTTATAGAATAGAGATAAACAATGACATATGTTTGAGTTTCCATGGTAAAATTTAGAAATCAATTAGTGTTTCTCGAATATCAAATATTCTTTTTTGGATAACTAGTAGTGGAATTTTGTACATGAATATATATATATCAGAAAAATGTAATCTAAAATGGTTTATCAGAAGAATATAAATGTTATTGATGAACAGATTTTAATATTAGGTAATCATTTCATCTAGAACCTTATAAATTTATTATAAATTAATCATGTATGATCCTCCATTAGGTTTATAGGAAACATTAAATTAAATTAAAATATATTGTCATTCACACTAAAGGAACCTCAACTATTATAGGAAGAATTTATTGGTATCCAAGGGTTCATCACTAGTACAAAAAGTATTTTTAACGTCACCCGTTTCACGTTGGTTTTTTAGAACCGATGTTAAAATCTCTGAAATTTGGCTTTTCAGATCAGTTATTATATATCTGATTTGAAAATCATTTTTTGATGAGTTTTCACATTGGTTATTACATAAACAATGTGAAAACCATTTATGTTGCATTTTTTACATTGGTTATTTAATAACCGACGTGAAAAATCAGTTTTTCATGATTTTTCACGTCAGTTCTTATATGAACAGGCATAAAAATAATTTATAATGACTTTTTCACGATGTTTATTAAATAATAAATGTAAAAAAGTTTAAAATAATTTATTTTATTTCATGAGCTTCAATTTGATATATCATGGAGCTCATACGGATTTACGAATCAGAAGTTATGTCCATCAGAAGTTGATCATCCCTAAATGAAGTCTTAGAGAAGGCCAACTTCAGAGGATCAAAACTTTTGATCCATAACTCCATATGAGATTTGTTACCCATCAAACCGAAGCTCACAAAATGAACTACTTGTTTATAAGAGTTTTCACATCGGTTAATTAATAATCCCCGTAATCAAGTAACGAATACCAATTTTATATGTCTGTTCTTTTAATAAACTACGAAAAAAACCGGATTCATGACTTTTTTATGTCAGTTTTTAAATAAAAGACGTTAAAAATTCATATAAAAATTTATTTTATTTTGTAAGCATAGATTTGATAGGTCACAGAGCTCAAATTAAGTTACTGATCAAAAGAAATGGCCATTGGAAGATGATCATCTCTAAATAAATTCTTAGAGTAGGCCAACTTCAGAGGACCATATCTTTTGATCCGTAAATACATTTGAGTTCCATGACATATAACATCAAATCTTATAGAATCAAAAACATTTTTGTAATCATTTTTAACGTCAGTTGTTAAATAACCACTGTGAAAAGGCATGAAAGTTGATTTTTTTACGTCGGTTATTATATGAACTGATGTAAAAAATTGGGTTTCATAACTTTTGGTCATCAGTTTTTAAATAACCGACATTAAAAATGATTAAAAAATGTATTTCATTTTGTAAGATTGGATTTCATAGGTCACGAAGCTCAAATGGAGTTACGGATCTAAAGTTATGGCCATTGGAATATGATCATCCCTAAACAAAGTCTTTGAGAATTGCAACTTTAGAGAACCATAACTTTTGATCTATAACTCTGTTTGAGCTCTGCAACCTATCAAATTGAATCTTGTGAAATAGAATACTTGTTTTTAAACATTTTTAACATTTCTTATTTAATAACTGACGTAAAAACTCATTAATATTTATTTTTTACGTCGGCTTTTATAAGAACCGACGTAAAAAATCGGTGAAAAATGATTTTTCACATTTGTTTTTATATAACTAGCATGAAAAATCAACAAAAATTTCAATATTTTTCACATCAGTTATCATAATACTAACCTGAAAGATGATTTAAATATCCCTCCAATGCAGGATTTCAATTTTTTACAAAAATTTCAATTTCCACGTCAGTTATTAATTAACCGACGTGAAAAAAGTCACGAAAATTGATTTTTCAGGTCGGTTTTTATATAATCGACGTGAAAAATCAGAAATTTATTAAATATTTTTCACGTTGGTTATTATAAAAACCAATGAGAAAATTGATTTTAATATCCCACCGATGCAAGATTTCAATTTTTTCACAGCGTGGGCTCATAATTTTCAGTTGCTGTATAAATTTTTAATATCACATTTTCTTTTTCCATATCATTTATATGGTTTCATTATACACAAATTGTAATATAATGATCCTTTCATTCAAAAATCATCATTCCACCAAATCAACCCGTTTAATCTTCAATGTGAATCCATTATTTCTTCTTTCTGCGATCTCATCAAGTTATTGGTAATTATGTTCCCACGATTTATGTTTTGGTATGATTAGTTATCTTAATTTATATATCATTTAATGATTTAGATTAACTATTTCTTATATTTATCATGGTAAAACTAGAAATCCTCATTCAGATTCTAAATTCTCTTCTCGGATGAAGTTTTGGTCGGCTCATTCGATCTTTCCTCGAAATAAAATACATCTAACTTCTAATGGAAAAAAACATTGGATCCATTGCTCCGTTTGAGCTATATGACCTGTCAAATCAATGCTCGGGAAATTATTCTAACAAAATTAAAAACATTTTTAATGTCGGTTATTTATAAACTAAAGTAAAAAATGACTTTTAAAGTTGGTTTTTAACATTGGTTTTTAAATAACCAACGTTAAAAATAATGTTTCAACACAATTTTTTTGTATATAATATGGTATTTCGCATGGGTTTTTAAAAAACCGACATGATAAATCATTTAAAAAATCATTTTTAACGTTTTTTATTAAAAAAACAATGTTAAAAAACATATTTTTTATGTCGGTTGCAATAACGTCGCCACAACATCGCTACGAAACTAGCGTTAAAAGGAAAAAAACTAACGTAAAAAATCTTTTTTTACTAGTGCATGTTTCATATTTATAATTATGCATTTACTTTTTTTCTTTATTCATAATACTAGTTAAAATTTTCATTTTATGATTATACATTATTTTATTTTACTATTTAATTAAAATCCCTTCAACATTTTAATTTCATAATTCATGATTCAAAATTACATATGTCCAGTAACAAATAAATAATGATAGGTTATTCCACGTGGATTTTAGAGGAATATGGATGGATAGCATGGGATTTCATGGAGTCTAGCTTGAATACATATTGTGTACCCCATTGAAAAACACCTAGCCATGTTGCTGGATACCCTATGAACCATGAAGTAATTATATATTGTCCATTTATTTCACACCACTTGTAGATTGGGAAAATAAAGTGCTCAACATAACACAGTCCACATAGTCTATATATCATACACAATGTGTACTCAACATGGGTTGATAGAAAAAAAGATACCAATAAAAGTGGTCATTGTACATGGGAAAAATCGTTTGAGAGTGATGTTTGATTTTATTAGTGGAGTACATGACAATAGTTAGCATACACAATGTGTAATTAATTATGTCCCATGACTGATATTCATACTAACATACTCATTGAGTCATTAAAACATAAGGAATGTGAGATACATATTTTTTTGTTGTAGTGTACAAGTCATGTAGGCCCAAATCCATTGAATAAATGTGTTTTTATGGGGTTGTTCATACATATAGCTTTTTATCTTTTTTGTTCATGCAATGTAGTAAAACCAAGGACCATGATGAAGACCTATGCGTGTACCCTATATATATGACCATCATCTTACAGGGGGTGTAGCTGGATTGTACATGTGGTGTAGTCTCCCAAGAAATTAAAGAATTTACATTACATTAAATTAAAAATTACAACATTAATACCATAATATATTTATATACACTTATTTTATTTTGCAGTTTAGAAATGGGATTAAATAGTTTTAAATGCTCAATTAATTTATTAAAAAATGTTATTACTAGTTGAACTATTTATTCACCATTTATTTATTTATGAGGAATATGTATAAATTAATTCTTATGATCATCCATATAAAGTTTAATTGATTAAATAATGTTTTTTTATATTAATATTAAATAAAAAATATATATTAATGATAACTGGTTTACGTTTTCATATACATTTCTTGTATAACCATTTATGAGATTGAGAAATACCGGTATGTTTTGGAAGATACTATTTAATTTAATACATGGGGTTTCCATTATGTAATATTTAATTAAATTCTATTATCCTGTAGTACATCCCTCACTCCATTATTATATAGAAACTGTGTATCCATGGATATTTATGTAATCTACATTAACAAATACATTATTTTCTACCAATATAATTATTGTAATAAATAAGTGCAATTAATGATGTATCCCAATGAATGTGAAGGAATTTCATGAATGAACCATTATGTTGCAAACCATGATAATAAACATGTGTATAAGGGGAAGGTGGTCACTCATTACAAGATCTGAATAAGAAATTTTCCACTATGTTATATGTTTATTTATATATTTCTCAATAAATCAATTGTTAGATAATATAATGATGAGGTTATCTATTAATTTATTTATTTATATCAATTTATTATTTATTTTCTAGATGAAAAAAATATTATCAGAAAAATAAATGATTTAATGTTTAAACAATGAATTAAAATAAATGGATTGTGTGTAAATGTGTATGAAACATAGTTAGTTAACAATATTAAATAAAATTTATAATAAAATGCCTTGTAAAGGATAAAACAAAGTAAAATTTATGCATAAATAAAAATCCTTCGACTAAATGTTATGTCATACATGGCCTTTCATTACTTGATTAAGAATGAGATCCTTAAAACAATGTGTTTTACCAACCCTCCTTGGGACACATACTTTTAACATGATGTTCTTATTATGGTTATTGGTGGACATAACCATATTACATCAATGGAAGAAGTCCTCGATAGGCATGAAGTAACATAGATGTGTGTGATGAAGAAATATAACTCAATATATCAAGATTTCGGAGTCCACTCAGTTGATTATAGCGTTAGAGGACCATAGTAGGTAAAGGACTAACAACATAAATACCATTATTTATATTCTAAGACCGTAAATAGTGTTATGTAAATGGGAATATAGATCAGTAAAACTATAATGTCTTTAGAAATCTATATTTTGAGTTCAATAGTTTCGGCTACTGTGATTTGGTATAATAGTTGTATATTTTATAATATTAATTTCATTATGTATGACATGAATTATAATCATAAAAATTTCTAATAATCTATTCTTTTCAATTATAGAATAACATGGAATATTTTTCATCCAAAAAATCCCTTTGATATATATTACATAATTGTCGTATCTTCCATGGATGTAACTTATAGAAGTGGGTTTAACTCCTTTAGGTTGTTATGCACCATGAAGGAATTTTTTTTTGATATAATACACAATGCATGATACTCGTTCCAATAAGGTGAGTGATAGAGACTTCCTTATATGTTTAAAATATATGAATGAAAATTTCAATGGTCAATGATGATTATTTCATCGATTTCTAGATAATTCATCGAATCTATTTAATGAATGGATTATTTTATAATGCTTGAGAGTCATTGTGATTTATACATAGGGAGTTCTGAATAGGGCCTATAACAACCCTGACATTGAAGTACATCGAAATTAAATACCATTGGCAGAATACATAAAAATTATAAAAAAACAGATGCCCAAAGACCATACTAGTATAGTTCATTTGTAAACATGGAAGCGTGAACCGATGTACATAAAAGGGAAACATCATCTCCCATAAGGATCCTCCTGATTTTCACCCTTATTACACCCGCCAAACATAATACAAATCATCGTAACATGGGGTAGTAAAAATAAAAATTATTGAGGTAAAATGCTCAGTAAGTATAAACGAGGGAGAAATGTAAGAATAAACACGACAATAGGGTATAAGATTGGGGCCATGAAAATAATGGATCACCTCTTGCATATCATGGTTGAAAAATAGGAATCATGGTACACAGATTGGAATTTCATAAGACACGAATCGTAAGGAAATTAAAGAAATAATCTATAAAAGAATCACATTGGAATAAATCATGGAAATATGGTAAAAACAAAATCACATAATTTGTTATACCAATATATCTAAGGAACCACTTCCAAGGCCATATTAGTTAGTAATGTCCTTTACTAAACTCGGTGCACCCCCATTCTAGACACTTATTACTGAACTAGGTAAACCCACATTCCATCCCTATATTACTAAATAGATATCATTTCCCATTATATCCATGTTTATCTCATGAGATATGAATCTTTACCCAATTCATTGGAGGGGGATATTGGTCCCACAAATCTCACAGTGAAAAAATACACACAAGTACCACAAGATCATAAATAATCATATCATAACACATGATATGAAATGGGTATTATTAAAAAATAAGTGTATCATCACATGTAGAATGAGGAATGATTCATAATAATTTATTCATTAACATAACATGAGATAATAACAGGGTTTCAAAATCATATAACTTGTAAAAGAGAAACGGGTTTATTAAACACAATTCCATTAAAAAATAATCTATTCAGAGAAAGAATATGAATGGAAAGCATGAATAATTTTCAAATAAATTCATGATTAACAGTAGTGGATGTTATCCTAGATGATAAATAATTTTAATAGATCATTACAAAACGTTTCTTAATTAAAATATTATTTTTCTATTAAAAATGTTTTTATAAGATATAAACGTTTGAAAACATTTTTCATTGAATATAGCTTTGAAAAAATTTAATGTAATTTTTAAAATAATAATAAATTTTTAAAATACATTTTTGTTAGAAACAGTCTTTAAGTATCCTTTTAAAATAATTTGATTTTTTTTTGGAAACATGGATTTTTAATTCAAAAGATTTCTGACTAATGAGAGATACAATGAAATTTAACATAAAAACAATATCTTATTTACCAAAGAGAGTAATAAATGGTTCTAGTACATGAGGATATCTTGTATAAACAGATTTTAATGAAACTGATGAGTTATCTCGTATCATATTTTTTCATCAATGTAAGGATAAAAATAACTAACATAAAAAAAATGATGATATTCTCTCAATAAACTCTAATAACATGGTAATTTGAGATCATTCTCCCAATGTAAGAAAATGAAATTATTTTAAGCCTAAAATACCAATAAAAGGATTATATTCATTATATAACCAGTAAAATGGATCTATATACACATAAAAAGGTGTCTAGGTGAATAAAAACATGTTTCTGAATGTATACAAATAGAGACGAAACTATTTTATCGATTTGGTAATTTTTTAAACATAAACCCAATGAAATATATATCATAAAATTGATATTGAAATACCCATAAATAAAATTATAAGAATAATTGAATAAAACAATGGATATTACATAAACTAAACAAAAATTAATGTGTGAATAACATAGATTTTATCTCATAGATATAAAAATTGAGATGAAATCCCCCTTACCTTGAGTCTTGACTGTCGTTATACTCATTATAAACACCTATTTAAAAAATATAAATTTATTATACACTTTTTACATATCCATTTTATAAAATCTAATATGATTTATTTCTATATTATGACCATATATTACTCTCTTTTTAACAATCTAATATAGTGGTTTCAATTCAGATAACATTCATTTTGTTCATCGCATGTGTCTTAATTTGTTATAATTTTGGTCCTTATACTTATATCATTACTTTATGATGTAAAAAATGATATAAATATCATGAATATTTATTAAATATGTATTATAATAATCCATATAAAATCAATGTATCAAATATAATACACAATTCATGGAGACGGTAAGCCATACATATGCATTAAAACTATTTTCATTTAATTGTCATTTAGAAATAATAAAATTAAAATCCATATATATGTATATATTTGAATTTATATAATTATTAAATTACTTTTATTATATAATATATATAATATATAATTAGTACATCCATTCATAATACATTATATTTAATTTATGGATGAATCAAATTGCCTTGAGGGGGTTTTATTCTGCATTCCCTCAAACAAAATTATCGTATTATAAAAAAATTGATATTATAATGTTTTCTTGTTGTAAAATAATTACATAATCATAATGATGTAGAAATATTTTATAGAAAATATATAAATATATTTTCCATCATAATTTCCACCATGAGTGGTGGTAAAGAAAAATTCAACAATTATCGTTTAGTTAGACGGTAGTCCACCAATAAGTAAACAGTATGTTTGTTAAACATTAAATGGATGTTTGTGTATGTGAGGTTCAAAATAATAACATAACAACATAATATTATATTAATTATACTTGTTTTGTTATATTATCTAGAAATACAATTCTTTTTGGGAGTGGAGAAAGTTAATAATATAAAGGAGTTTGAGGGAGGGTGTTACATCTTGATCGGGTAACTCATTTTGTTTTGATCTAAAAGGATTCCCTGGAATTCATTTTTCCCAAAGGAAGTATTCATTATAAAATTTAGGGATATTTGGAAGTTAATTAGGAATATTTGTTTTTTAACCTATTGGTATTGAGAGTTGAGATAACGTTGAATTGAATGAGGCATTTATAATGGAGGAGGAGTGGAAGCTCTTGTAATATTTTAAAAGAAAGGAACCCAACCCATGTTTTTTAATTAGAAGTGAATCAATATTGGATCAAAGTAGATTCATGCGGGATATGATTTCATTATTTCCATATGATCACCATAGGACAATTGTATCGATTATTTTGGGTCATAATGATATGGTTTAGTCCATTGTTATTCATAATAAATCATTAATCGTAGTAATTAATTTGTAATTCATTCACTAATAATTTTGTTCAAAATATAATCTGACCTTAGTATAAGCTATAAATTATGATTATTATAAATATTTAATCCATTTCTTCATATTCCAATATAGATGTTGCAAAAACTAATTTGAAATTAATCCTTTAATTGGTGGACAATGTGATTTTAATATTCAAAATGATGAAAAGTTTTAAATGATTTTATATCAAATTTTAATGTGAATTAGTTTAATTACATAAATTTGATAAATTGGAAAAAACATAATCTAATTAAACATTTAAAACTTATATAAATTGAATATATATTCAAAAATAAATTTGCTGAAAAAATATGTTTTGAGTAAAAATCTATTATTTTTCACTATTTAGCAATCAATGAAGTTTCTTAGAAAAATACCAAAAATTCACCCTAGGATAATATCATAATTATAAATTCATAAATAAAATTTATTTTATAATATTATGTTTATAAATGTCTCTATAATTAATTTTATTATTTGAAAAATAAGGCCTTTAAAAGAAATGTATTCAAGAAAACTGTATTTTTAATCATAAAAGGACATTTAAAAAAATTATATCATTCATGGTATATTAGTTTTATTTATATAAAACTGGTATAAAAATATTTTCAATTTAGTTATAATTACTATATATAATTTCAAAAACATGGATATAATTAAGCCATTTAAACAGTTCTCACATTAAAGTAATGTTTTTATAAACATCAATGTTGCATGAAACATACACCTAGTCGATGTTCTGAGTAACATATGCCAATTCCAAGTCATGTGAATAGAATGTTTGAATTAGATCATTGAAAATGTAAATGAAAATATATTTTAATAAAATTTCCATAAATATCATGGTGTTATATTCTACCCCTCTTAAAATGAAGTTCACCCTCTAAATTTTTCATTCTATTGCAAACAAGGGAGGATAAGTTTGCTTCATAATATCCTCATGTTCCCACATAGATTCATCTAAATAGTTATTTCTCCATAAAACATTGAACAAGTGAGTGGTCTTGTTCTATAGAAATTTATCTATGTGGTCCAAAATTTCAATTTATTTCTCCTTCTATAAAAGATGATGCTCCAACGGTCTGATATATGTGTTTGAGTACATGTGAAGGGTCAGGTATGTATTTTATTATAAGGAATATGTGGAATACATCATGGACTTGAGAGTGAATTGGAGGATGTTCCAGGTGATAGAATACTATACTAATACAATCAATAATCTCTAAGGGACCGATAAACATAGGGATTAATTTCCCCTTATTCTCAAATATCAAAACCTTATTGCATGGTGAGATTCATAGAAACACATTTTCACCAACATCAAATTCTAGATCATACCAAAAAATTTCAGCAAAAATTTTCTAATGAATTTAAACTATGTCATCTATTCCACTATATCATATACCAATATAATTCTTTATCCAACTTCATCCCAAATCATTTTAGGTCTATATTTCTAACCATATAGGGATTCATGAGGTGTAATATGAATACTTGAGTGAAATATATTTTTCGTAAAAAACCTAAACTAGAGGACAATATATGTCCCAACCACCATTGAAATCTAGAGAAAATGATATCAACATATCCTATAGGGTTCGAATTTTTATTTCAGACTAACCATATTTCTTATGATGATAAGCTGTAAAGAAACTCAATTTGGTATCATGTTCATTCAAGAGACATCAGTAGAACATTAATGTAAAACATAGATCCTGATATGATATAATAGAATGTGGTACTCCATTAAACCTTACCACTTCCTTAATGTATATCTTGGCTAGATGATCTAGAATGAAATATTCTTGGATACAAATGAACTATGCTAACATGGTATGAAGATCGACTACCACCCATATAGAATTAAACATATCAGAGGATTTTGTTAGTACAGTGAAAAAATCATTAATGATGTTCTCCCATTTCTATTCCAGTATTAGTAATATATGGAACATACCTTTTGAAACTTTTCATTGGCCTTAACATGTATGTATACCAAGTACCGAGATACAAACTATGTGATAACTTTCTTCATGCCTACCAACCAAAATATTCCTCAAATTCCCAATACATCATTGTACTTCCATGATGATTAGAGAATAATGTACAATTAGAATCCTATAATAGATCCATATTCAAATATATTATTGAATGAATGTATTCATGGTTCTTGAACCTTATCATTTCATCCTGATCATTGTTATATAATGTTATATTTCAGACTTTATATTTTAATCTCTACATCTTCCTTTGTTGCCACCTTAATCATTACATGGATAGAGTGTTGAACATTTATTTGAGAAATATAATATCTTCCCCTTCTTATAGGATGTCTAGATCTATACTATGAAAATTAATAATGATTGGGACTTTTTTGAGCCACATCATGGATAATCTAGTATAATCTATTTGACTAAAAGCATCGACCACCTTTTTCTCTTTCCCACGATGCTAATGTATTGAGGAGTCATAATCCTTTAACAAGATGAACCATATTATCTAACACATTTGTAAATCCTTCTATATGAGTATATATTTTAGGCATTTATAATTAGTATGTATATCAAAATTTGTTCATATAGATAATTCCTCAGTATTATTAATGGAAAATTTATAGCATCTAACTCCAAATCATGTCTCAGGTAATTCTTATCTGGAATCCTCAACTATAATGAGTTAGAATCAATACCCATATTATTCTTCGTAAAAACACATTCCAACCAACTCTTTAAAGAATATCTATAGATTAAAAACCCCTCTCCATTTTTGGATAATGTAAGAATAGGTCTGCTGTTGAATCATTTCTTTAGTTCCCTGAAACATTCCTCAAATACATCTTTCTAATGGAAATTGACTCATTTACGAGTTAACTTAATCATATGATTAGATAGTATTGATATATTATCCAAAAATCATCAATAACATCTATTTAAACCAATAATTATATGGATATCAGTCACTGCGGTTGGTCAATGACAACACTCAATAGTCTCATTTGTTATGGGCCAACTACTATACCATCTCATGATATTATATGACCCAAAAAATGAAACCATTTGAATACAAAATTCACACATTGTAAATGTTTCGTATATTTTATCATTACATAGTGTCATTATTACAATTTTCATGTAGTCTTCGTGATCACCCTTCCTCTTTGAAAAGATAATAGTATCATATTTAAAGACCACCATAAATAAATTAAGTTAATCTCTAAATACTCTATTCATTAAATCAATAAAGATAGTATGGGAATTAATAATACCAAAAGGAATCACTATACATTCATAGTGACCATACCTTTTACATAATTATGTATTTGGTATATCAACCTTCATGACCCTCAACTGATGATATCCAAAATTAAGGGTAATCTTAAAAAAGTATTGATCTATGAGATGTTGATCAATCAATTCAACAATATGGGTAAGATGATACTTTTTCTTCAATGTGATCTTTTTTAACTCCCAATAATCTATAATTATTCGCATTGATCTATCACTATATTCCAATAAAAGAATATGTGCACCCCAAGAGACACACTTGGCTAAATGAATCATTTGTCACTACAACTCAATCAGGTCCATTATATAAGGAGTCATTGAAATTGGTGTGGAATTAGGTATAAATTCTATTGGGATATAAACATCACATTTTGGTGGAGGTCTTGTCATCTAATCCAGAAAGACACCCAAAAAATCTCAAACAATAGGCATGTAACCAAAGTAAATGTCTTCCCCAAACCATTTGAGACAAACAACCCTTTTAAATGTGAATTAATACACATACACTAGATGTAATCTCCATAGGATGTTCATGCTTATCGTCACAATGATGGATGGTCATTGGAGGGTTTAAAAAATCAAACATAACTTACCTTCCTTGAACATGGATGTGGGATTTATACATATATATTCACTCCATGCCTCCAATGACATAAAATTCAACTGATGGAACAATGACAACATTCACAGGAAACACATTCTCGTCAATATCATCCTATGAGTAATAATAGAGTTCAAATGCAATAATCATTCCATTAAGGAATTGCACATATAATTAAAAATCTACAAAATTCTTTGGAATCATAAAACCAAAAAAATAATAATAAGATATGAATGAGTGGGTTGATCCATAACCAAAAAGACATTTTTAGTTCTAGAATGGATGGTAAGTTTACCTTTCGTCATGTTCTAATCGCACCTCTCCTCAGAAATAGTGATAGAATGAGATTTCCCATTTTCCCATGAATTAGTAGGTTATGGACATTGTTCATCATCACCATCCCTTGGGTTTGGCTATTGATTATAATAATTCTCATACTCCATACACATGTATCATGGGATCATGAGAGTTTCATATTGTGTGTATTTTTGCCCATTAAGAATTTGTGCTAACATCTTCAAATCAATTCGGCAATAAATTTCTCAGTTCCCTTAAATTACACAATTAAATACATTAACAGACTCTTTAAAACATGTTCCTTTATACTTATTTCCACATTTGGAACATAATGGAATACTCATCATATTCTCTCCACTATTTGTATAGTTCCCTTTGAACTACATCTTTATTTTCATATCAAAACTGTGTGGTTGATATGTAACTCCAACCACCATTTCAATATTGATTTCACAATTTTTAATCTATTCATAGATAAAAATGTTCCTAATAGAAAATTCCCTTTTGAGAAATGAATTTAATCCAATGTAGAACATTTCATCATTACATTTGGGTTGAATGACAATTCCTAATGCATAGCTCACACGTCTTATCAAATTGGCCTCATAGATCCCAATAGAATTATCATCCATTTTCTCGATCTCAAGGAACTCTATCTCCGTATTTTAATAAAGAATCCAAAGAATGTAATTTTTGAAAAAAAAATTCTTAAACTAATCTCACTCTATTTATTCAATCTCATCTTATCGACATGTGTTCTTGATTGGATTCCACCACTGGATCAGTTCCCCATCTACATGATAAATGGGTAGAATAAAATTCTCCAGATGTAAACACTACATAATGGAGAATGATGATATAGTACTATTGATCCATTATTCAGTAACAATTGGATTAGAATACCATATGATAGAAGGTGGAGGTTGTCTCATGAAAGACTCAACAAGATTTTTCCACTCATTTTCTCATTTGGTATTCCACCATGATTAATATCCTAATAAACCTATATGAGAACAGAAATAATATTTTCCATTCTGACTCCCATAGTATTTAGTTTATTTAGAGGGAAATAATATTATTTCAAATTTCAATCACTATTAATAGGTTCCTCCAGGTTACCACCATTGACTAAAACCAATATCATATAGTAATAAATAGTTATCAAAATGAGGAACTACATAATCAAGAATATACTCTTATAGGATATCTTATATATGAAACCTTCCTTACACTATGAAACCTTAGATTTAACCTAGGTTATTCAATGTCATATTATTTAGAAATAATTCATAGTTATTTTTCATGAGTGTTTTAAATTTCAAAACCATATCCCCCAGGTCTTTGAAACTAGGTGTGCTGCAAGGCACATTGTCCGGCACCAGATTACCCTGAGTTAGGGCCATAACATCTTGTAAGAATTTTTTCTCCTAGGTATATCTTTTTCGGATCCCATCCAATTGCAGTATCAAGATATAGGGGTATTTCTAGGATACCACACACTATATCTTTTTCCAAAATTCCTTGACAATTTTTTTAATGAGGAATCATCCATATACATATCCTTAAAGACATCCCTAGACATATCCTTAGAAATATACATATGGGTATCATTAAATTTATCTCATAATAGTTTCCAATGGTAATCTATACATTTTATATGATATGATGATTAACAACCTAGTCTTCAAATACAGAGAAATTACATCACCTTTGCAGAATACATAAATCATTATATAATAACAGAGGCCCATACAAAGTTCTAGTCTAGTGCATTTGGAAACATGGAAACATAAACACCGGTATATGAAAGGAGTAAATTATCTCCCACTTGTATTTTCTAGACTATCAAACTTATTAAAAAAATTAAACATAATAAAAATAATAATAAATTGTGGAAGGAAACATAAAAAGGGGTGAAATTAAGTGATTTTTAAGGGTAAATGAGAGATACATGTGAGCATAAACATGAGAATATGGTATAATAACATGGTCATGATAATGAAATATCATCCCCTATATATCAATGTTCATAATCATGAAACATTCCATAAATATTGGTAGTTCATAAAACATGACTCGTATTGAAAAAAATACATATTTAATTAATGAAGAACATAGAAATAATGTATGGAAATCTATGATTTACTAAATTAGCCTATGCATCGCTCCCAAGACCATATGAATGGAAAAATACCTTTACTGAACTGAGTACACACCCATTACAGCCTTGAATTTTTGAACTAGGTAAACCCACATTCTAGCCATGTATTACTGAATCGATTTCACTTCCCATTCTAGTAATTTCTAGCTCATGAGATATATATCCTTACCCAATGAATTTGAGGGAGATATATGTCCAAACTATCTCATACTGAAATCATATATACATGATCAGTAAGATCATAAATAATCATATCATAACACATGAAATGAAATGGGCATTATAAAATTGCAATCATATCATAACTTATAGAAAGAGATAGGTTTCAAAATAAATTCATCGTAAACATAACCCCTAAAATGAATTTGGTTTCAAAATCATATAACCAGTGAAGTAGAAATTGGTCTCATAGACATCATTCCATAAAAAATTATCCGTTCAAAGAAATAATAAGATTGGAAAAATTTGATTAATTTTCCTATATATTCATGAGTAATAGAAATTTATGTTTTCTTAGATGGTATATAATTTTAAAATTCCATTTAAAAAAATATCATGAGGAAAATGACCTTTCCCCATTTAAAGTAGTTTTTTTATTATATAAAACCTTTTGAAATATTTTTTCTAGAAATTATCTTTGAAAAAATTTAAAAGATTATTTGAAAATATTAAAACTTTTTTATAATCATTTTTTCATAAAAATTATATTCATGGATCCATTTAAAAAATACGTGCATGTTTTGATAACATGGGTTTTGAATACAAATGATTTCTTACCAAAGATATATTTAATAATATTACATAAAAATGGTATATTTAGTTTCAATGAGTGAAAAAAGGAGTACTAAGACATGAGAATATATTGAATTAATAGACAATAAGAAAACTCCTGATTATTTTTGAGATATGGATAATTAATCTTATTAAATTAAGAATAAATATAATAAACTCCAAAAAACAATGAGATTGTATCCATATACTCTTATAACTTGGGGAAATGGGATCATACTCTCTAGGTAGAAAAATTAAATTACGTGAATTATAAAATAACATTAAAATAAATTTATTCATTATATAACATGTAAAATTAAATTATATACTCCTTAAAAGAGAATTTAGATGCATAATAAAACATTATCCTTAATGAAGGCAAGTTGATACAAAATTATTTTACTAATTTGGTTACTTTTGAAAATTTAAACTAGTGATAAAATATCATATAATGGATATTTAAGTAACCATAAATTTATTTATAATAATAATTTAATAAAATCATGTGAATTACATACACCATATAATCTGTAATGAGTGAATAACATAGCTTGTATCTTAGAGAAACAAAAATTGATATTAAATCCCTATTACCTTGAGTCTTGACTCTCATTGTACTCATTCTGTCAACCTGTATAATAAATAACAATATTTTATAAATATTTTTAATAACCATATTATTATTTATAATACAATATTTGTCTTTATTATTACCTTATAATACCCTCTTTGTAACCATCCTATATTGTGGTTTCACTTCAGAAAACAATCACTTTGTTAATCGCACGTGTCTTAACTAGTTATATCATTGGTACTTATAACTATATCATGATTCAAGGATGTAAAATATGATATAAATATCATTTATATATATTATATTTTAATTATAATAATCCATATAATATGTAAATATTAAATGGGAGAAACCGTTCATGGGGACAACCTGTCGTACATACACATGAACACTATTTCTATTTAATTTTAATTTTTAAAGAATGAAAGTAAATGAAATATATATATTTATTTATTTATTTTTATTTATTTAATTATCGTTATTATTTAATATATATTATATATTTTTATTAAATCGGTCCATAATACCTTCTATGTAGTGTATAAATGAATCACATCACTTTGAGGGGGCGGTAGTCCGTACATTGTCAAACGAAATTAACTTATTAACACAATATGGATAGTATAAAGATGTGTGTTTTAGAATAATTAATGGATAATGAAAAAAATTTATTTTTTATATTATTTATATATACTTATTTTCCATAATAATTTACTTCCTTAGAGGTGGTAAAAAAAATTGTACAATCATCGTTCAGTGAGGCGGTAGTCCGTATAAACGTAAACAGTGTGTTTGTTACCCATTAGATGGTTGGGAGTTCAAGTACAGGTAAAAATATTAAAATAAAAACATCCCAGTATATTGTTTATACATTTGTTTTTATATTATAATGTAATATAGATATTTTTTTGAGTGGAGAATGGAAATAAAACAATGGAGTTTGAGGGAGGGTGTTATATATTTATAATGTAACTCCTATTGGTATAACCCAAAAGGATTCATTGGATTACTTTCTACCATATGGGAGGCATAATGATCTATGTTATGGATATTTGGGACTAAATTTGGAATAATTTGGCGGAATATATGGGAAATTAAATGTGTGTGGAAGTGGAAGTGAATCAAGCCTTTTATAATGGAGCGGGAGTGGAATCTCTTGTAATAGTTAAAAAGAATGGATCCACACCCACACTTTATTATTCATGAGTTAAAATAATTATAAAAGTAGATATAAGTGGGTATAGGATCATGATATGTTCATTTAATAGACATAGAACAAGTTTATAGGTCATTTAGGCCCTTAATGTTATGATTTAGTCCCTTATTTTTCTTAATTTAACCTTAATCGTTGTAAAAAATGTTTAATTACATCCATAATATTTTTGGTCAAAAACAAATTTTACCATATTGGAAATTAAATATAATCATTATTCCAAATATGGATCCTATTTTTCAAATTTCCAGTCACATAAGTCGTAGAAATTAATTTGAAATTAATCCCATACTCCGGTCTACAATGAGTGTTTTTTAAATAAAAATGATCAAATGTTTCCTATGTTTTTATATCCAATTTAAATTATAAGTTGATTCCAAATACCAAAATATAATCATTTGGTAAAAATATAATATTATTATGTTTTTTAAAAAAATTAAATATAGTTTATCTTTATAAATAAATTATTTGAAAAAAAATATTTGAGTTAAAATATGATACTTTTCACTATTCACTTAAAAATGTTGATTTATAGAAAAATCCCAAACCATCACCCTAAGAACATTTAGAAATTATAAATTCAAAAATTAAATTTATTTTATCATACTCAATTTATAAATTTTTATAAAATTAATTTTATTATTTTTCAAAAAAGTCATTAAAAGCGGTTTATTCGAGAATTGGTATTTTTAATATATAAGGACATTACAAAAAATTATATGTTTCATTATAAATATATTTTATTAATATAAAAACACTATAAAACCATTATAAATTTATTTAATATTCTTATTACTATGTTTTAATATAATTTTATAATTATCTCATTTAATCATTTATAACATTAAAGTGATGTTTAGTAGAAAGGTCGGGGTTGCGTGAAATGTACTCCATGATGGTTTTCCATGTAATATAATCCATGTCCATACCATGATAAAGGAAATTTTGACATAGTGAATTGAAATTTAGAAATGGAAATTTATTTTACAATGTTTCTAAAAAAACATGGTGCATTATATGGCATATTTTATATCTCCAAGGCTATTTTTTAAAGCAATCATGGAGATGGTGTAGCATATGGGCCTATTATAATAAATCTCATTGGATCTATTGACTTCCTGGTGGTTCTATCATTTTATATACCTAAAAACTACATATTGATATCATGAATTAATCATTACATAATATATTTTCATGCATTGTTTTAAATTTAAATATGAACTACACTGAGACTTCTCATTTATATCTGATTATTGTTCTCTTCCAAGAACAAAATTAGACCCAGAATGAATACCATTATGTCCTTATGGTATGAAAAATTAATTCCCAAGTGAAAATTTCTTTGCATAATTTGAAACTCCCCTCCATGATGTGAAAGATTCATTTTTAAATAAACATGATTATACCTCTTTCAAATGTCGAAATAAGGGAAATTTTTAGAAAAAAGACACCCAAGAAATTAAGAAAGGTGAAGTTGAAGGTGTTTTTTTATGAAATTTCATTTTATTGGTTATTGAAAATATGTTTCTATATACAACATTTGGATCTCATAAATTTATTCTATTAAATGAACCATGCGGATTCATAAAGACTTATTAAGGGTTGGTATATATATCTATAACTCTAAGAGATAAACATGTTGTTTTAGAAATAATCCACTACTAACTTACATTGAAAACTATAATGATCTTGTTTTTAACATATTATTATCATGATCCATCTATTAAAAAAAATAAAATATCATTATATATTACAAAAATATAAGTATTTTAATTCTTAATTGGGAATAAATTTTTCATATTTTATTTAGGTAGAATTTTTAATGGTATGGAACTTTTAAATAATTATCTTATTGTTTTTTGTTTTTAAAATCGTGTAATGGAAATCAATAAAAAAATAAATCACATTATTCATAACACAAACATCATTAGTATCAATTACAAGTTCATGTAAAATAAAAGGGTTTGAATAAATTAAACAAATATTTATATTTAGATTCCTTTGAACTAAAATTACATGGTGTATTTTTCACATGTTTATAAGGAGAAGTGTCAAAACTACTATATATTGGAATATATGAAGGGGCCAAAGATATTCTTGAATTAGTTCATACTGATGTTTTTTGACCATTTCCTATATAAAAAGGTGTGTTTGCACATTCACCATAATTTATAATGATGATTTTAGTAGCTATGTATATGTATACGTGATGAGGTCCAAATCTTAATCCATTGAAAAATTCAAAGAATACAATAATAATGTCGAGAACCATCTTTCGATGAAGATTAAGTAACTCATCTTATGATGTGGTGGAGAATATCTGATGGGAGAAATCAATGATTATTTATGTGGGTGAGGGATTATATACCAAATCACTCTTACTTATAGACCTTGGTGGAATTCTATATGAAAAAAGAGGAACCGAATATTTTTTACATTTTTATATTAATTATAAGAAATACAAGGTTCACATTATCATTTTAGGGGTACAATATACCGATAGTATCAATAATACAAAACCGTGTTCCAAATAATGTGTACCGTACCACATGAAGAATGGAATGAAACCTATGTTTTCAAACAGGCATGTGTGGATGTTTCAAAATATTTTTTATGGAATCTTCTGGTAACAACTATTGTCCTTGATGAAATAAGTGTACCTTTATAGGATACCCTAATCAAACAATGGTATATTACCAAAAAAAAATTAGAAACTAAAAATAGTGTAAAGAAATTATATATTTCATAGGAGGGATCACATATCTAAAATATATAATGGGAGAGGTATAACATTTAATAAAGAATAAGACCATGGAACACAAGTTTTTGTATTGGAACAAGATCCACAAATCCCTATAGAAGAACATGTTATTGGACACATGTACTACATAAGATTACAATTGAGGTCAAACAACTAAAATAGTATGTTTTTTTCTCACTATGGATGGTTACATGTTAATATATTAAAATAGTCATCATAAAACCAAAAAGGATGTGTTATATGGATAATATAATTCCATGTAGAAAGAAACCATGAATTCTGAATTGTATTCCATCTACCAAAATAAATTCTGGATTATAGTATATCCTATATTGTATTTAAATACGATTGTAAGTGAATGGGTATTCATGAATAATATGGAAAAGGATTATAGTGAGCCCATCATTTTATAATTAAACATTAATCAAATTTTTTGGAATACATAAAACATTATACAAATAGATTTCCAAATATCGTAAAAGTCTAGTTCCAATGGAAACATGGAAACAAAATCATAGAGAAATAAGTGAGCAATATTATATCCTACCAGGTTATTTTTGACTTGACCCCATTCTGGAAACATCAAACAAAATACATATGTTCATAACTTGGGGGAGGAAACATAAAAGGGGTGAGCCTTAATGCACAACAATTGTAGACAAGGGAGATATGTAAACATAATCAAGAGTATAATAGTATGAGAACATGATCATGGAAATACCAGATCATACCCTATATATAAAATAATAAATACATGAATCAAGGAATAAAACATAGTAGTTAATAAGACAAGAATAATAATTAAATTTATATAATAATCCAAAAAAGAAAAACATATTAATAGAAAATGGAATTATGGTAGACACGTTGTCATATAATATGACTTCCATAGTGGTCGAGGCATCAGTACAAAGACCATCTTGGTAGTGTAGGTTCACTACCCATAAAATCTTGGTAGTCACGGATTAATCCCATGATTTTATTAGTTGAATGGTTGGACAACACATAGCATCTTGGTATTCATGGTTCAATCTAACAACCATCATAACAGTTAATGAGAATTTCCCAAAACCATCTCTGTCTATCTCATGAGATATGATTATTCACCCAATGCATTGGATGATGATTTAAGTCCCATCAATCTCATAATGATATAATACATACATGATCCAAAATATCATATATAATTATATCATAACCCATGAAATGAGATGGGTATTATAATAATTTTATCATACCATAACTTCTGAGAATATATAGGTTTCATAATCATTTAATCGTATACATACATGTAAAAATAATGAAGATTCAAAAGCATATGACCCATGAAATGTAAATGGTTTTCATTAAAAATGTTCCATTAAAACTGTTTCGGTGCGGATGTGCGTCGGGTTACGCTGTTCCGCCAGGACGCGTTCGCGCGTGCACCCGTCAACCCGAGGGGATGGGCGCGCGGCTTGTGGTCCCGCAGTCCCGCTTTCCAAGGGCGGGCGGCATCCGTCCCTTATTCAGGGGCGTCTGCTCCTTGATCGAAACCGGGATGATGGGATGTCGGCTTCTCCTTCCTTGGACGTCTCCTCGGAACTTGTCGCCTAATCCGGGTCTCCCTCATAGACTTAAGAATGTTCGTGAATCTCGTTCCCGGCGCCATATCTTCATGGACACCGGTTAATTACGCTGCTTCCGCCCGGACGTTCCAAGGAGTCTGGGCGGGGCAGCAACCTGCAGTGAGAAGGCCGGGTGGCTCTGGGTGCTGGGGGCGTGTCGTAACACTGCGGCTCTGCACATCTGTCTTCCGTCCCTAATAGGGCTTCTCGAAGGCATGATGGCCTGAGGCATCCCGTACTAGGTGCGGGGAACTGTGTCACCTGAGGTTTTCCTCAGCTTCCCGTGTTTAACACGGGGTATGCCGCGAGTTTAACGTCCAGCGGGGACGGCATCGGACCGATCAACACGAAAAGTGGATCAGATGACAGAACCCCTTGCGGGGAACCTCCAACGCTGGGGCCAGCACATGGGCGGCTTCCCAAGTAACGTGGAGTGGAGTGAAGTGGCATGACCCCACCGGGATGTGGCGGCCCGGGTAAGGATCAGGATGGATGATGGAGCGAAGAGCTTGGACCCCAGAGGGGCTTCCTACGTACCGCGCGTTAACACGGATCAAAGTCAACGTAGTTCGGGCATACAGTTTAACGTCATGCTGGACGTCAGCAAGCCGACTCACGAAGAGGTCTAGGCCGCCGGGCGGAGGATTGAACCGAACCACCTCGCACAGAGGGGGATGGAACGGCCGGGTGGATCACAGCTTCACGTCATGCTGGACGATAAAAGGGGAAATGGAAAAGGGGGGCTGTGGGGAGGCACCGCGGAGATACACACGGGCAGTCTCCCACAGGGGCGGATTCATAGGTGAATCGACGCAAGCGTGAACCCTGGAGGGGTCCACTGATGGACGAACCGACGTAAATACGACCGGGACGACCAGGTGGTGGGCTTGAACCTCGGGGAGGCTTCCTACGTACCCTGTATAGAAGACAGGGATCAAAGTCCACGTAGTTCATTCTGTCAGGACTTACGCACTTGGGGCAGCCCGGTTGCGGCAAAACTCAGTTGGAAGGGACTTGGACCAAAAGCAGAAGACACCTCGATCCCAGTCATACCCTCTACTGGCTTCGGCCGTGGGGAGGCGCAATGGAGATACACATGTGCAGCCTCCCACGAGGAACTAGGGGTTTGTAATACCCCGCCCCCGTAGGGAAAAGCCACTCCCATTAAATCGTCCCAAAAGGGGGACAATCCCGACATCCCTGCAGAGACGAGCGGGTGGGGGCCACGTCCAAACCGGGGGAGACCCTGCGTGCGGAGCACGGGATCAGGTTGCGGACGGTTTAGCGTCTTGCCAGACGAAGTACAGTTTAACGTCATGTGTTGAGGACGAAGCGGACGGTTTAACGTCTTGCCGGACGAAGTACAGTTTAACGTCATGTGTTGAGGACGAAGCGGACGGTTTAACGTCTTGCCGGACGAAGTACAGTTTAACGTCATGTGTTGAGGACGAAGCACTTGGCAGTTTAACGTCTTGCAGCGCGGACGATGGAGGCTAGGCAGTTTAGCGTCGTACAGCTTGGACGTATGCTGAACAGTTTAACGTCTTGTAGCTCGGACGAGGTACAGTTTAACGTCGTGCAGGACGTAGAAGCTGCTGATAGGCCCGTGTCACTTCGCGCGAGCCTGGAGGGCCGCACGGGAAGACAACGCACGGTGCGGGCACCCGGGATGAGAATCATCGGGTGCCACACAGGCGGGTACCCTTAGAAGGTCAACGGGGATGACCCTGGCAGATTGCGCGCAAAAAGGAAGCTTTGCGCGCAATACTGCGGGCCGGCGCGCAATCGGGGCGGCTGGCGCGCAATTGGGCCAGCGCCTTGCGCGCGGATGCGTGAGATTGCTCACACCGGGCTTCGGATAGCGCGCGGGGGCAACGGCTCATTCTCTAATGAATGGCCACTTGAAAGAAGGGGGGGTGCGCGCAATCAGGCCGGATTGCGCGCACCCCGGGGGCAATTGCGCGCAAGCGGGTTCTTTTGCGCGCAAAGGCCTTAGGGTGAGTGTTTATTCAAATGAAAGGAGCCAGCGGGGATTGCGCGCGAAGGCGGACCCCGAGGCTTTCTTGCGCGAAAGAAAAGAGGTTACCTGAAGTTCGTCATTGCGCGCGGAAGGGGTTGAATTGCGCGCACGGGAGACGTTTCGACTTCCAGCAACCTTTGAAACGTTGGGGGTCACCTTGTATTTATAGGCAACCCCGGGCGCGGAATCCAGGGTGCGAGCGCGAAATCCCCCCCGCGGGCGCGGAATCGGGCGCGGCGCGCAAGGGAGTCGCGCGGACCCGCGGCGCGCAAAATTGCGCGCCGGACCGGCGCATTGCGCGCATCCCGGGGGGGTTGCGCGCGGAACATCACCTTTGCGCGCGGGCCTCTGAAATTCCGCGCAAGGCCTCCGGGCCCTCCGAAACGTTCTTCCGACTCCAAATATCACTTCGCTTTCCGCATCCGGAGCTTCGTTTGGGAACAACGGACTTTTCCGGCGTCTACAAAAGCCCCCCCTCGGAATCTGATCGGCGAGAGGTCGCAACGATCGGGTTCCGAGGGAGACGCCGGAATGCCGAAGTCCTGGGCGGCGCGGGGCTTAGGCGCGCAAAAAGGGGCGCCGGTCGCGAAATTCTCCGCTGCGGTCGCGCAAAGCGCTTTCCGCGCAGCGCGGGCCCGGCCTCGCCTATAAATAGGGGCGCTGGGTCCCGCGTTCCGTACTCTGGCCTTCCGCGCGATAAGCTCCAAAGCTCTCGTGCGCGAAATTGCCTCTTCCGGTCGCGAAATTCGCCCGATCGGCGCGCAAAACCGTCCGGATTTCGCCTGTTTTTGCGCGAAAACCCGGAACTTTGCGCGACAGTCTTCCCAATTGCGCGCCGTCCACTTGGATTGCGCGCCGCCTCTCAAACTTTTCCACCAGCCTCGTCCGATCCCGCACGCTTCATCCCTTAACCCGCACGACTCCCGAATCTTCCGAGATGGCCGCGCACAGAGGAAATGAAGGGGATGCCGCCACCCGCAGAGCCGAGATGGCGACGAACGAGGAGGTTTACGGAGCCAAGGAGATTGTTTCTAACAATGAATCCTTGTTCGACTTACTAACGCCGGCCCAGAAGACATATCCACTGTCGGACAACCTGCCGCTCTGGAACTT
Source organism: Viscum album (assembly GCA_963277665.1). NCBI lineage: Eukaryota > Viridiplantae > Streptophyta > Magnoliopsida > Santalales > Viscaceae > Viscum > Viscum album. Next base: position 1,003,858,012 of record OY728163.1, on the reverse strand, counting down.
CGGCATCCTCGATGAGGTTCCGGTGCCAGGATTCGAGGTTGATGCGCCGCGAACCTGGGTGACTCGGGAGGACAAGCTTCACCGCTATAACATCACCAACAATGGGCATCCTGCCAGGGAAACCAGGCACTTGGATGTCTACGTCCTGAACCCGAGGACGCGAACCATTGATGGGGGTGAGCCTACAGCGGAGAATTCTCCAGCCCTCTACTCGAGCACATACCGTCAGAGTGTCACTGACGACACCAAGGGCTGGCTGAAGGACTGAGACTTGCGATCTGGGGGCAACTTTACCAGTGAATGGGCCTGGGCGTTCTGGGTACACCACACTTGCGATCACTTCGCAGAGGAGCTGCGGTACATCGGCCTGTTCGAGGCGGTGTGGACGTCGCAGTTCCACTTCTACCAGCAGTCTGAGCTCGGGCCGGAGCTGTTCACTCGCTGGTCCCCGGATACCAACACCTTCCATCTTCACCATGGGGAGGTCGGCATCGGTCTCTGGGACATCCACTGCATCGGAGGTATCCCGCTGGAGGGCTACCAGTACGATGAGTTCCTGCCACCGAAAAACATCTGGGAGGACAGGTCACGGACTCCCATTCTGACCTGGCATCTGCTTGACCTGGCTACGCAGCGGCTCGGGATCCAGGACTTCCAGAAGGACATAGCCTACAAGGATTGGTTTGGCCAGTTCCTGGAGCATGACCCGGCGGTCAAGATGCCAGGCAGGGGGAAGCGGTGCCCGACCGCAGCTCAGAGGAGCCGGAACGGGTCGTACTGGCGGGTCCTGGAGACGGGCGATTACCGCTCATGGGGGTACCGCGTCATCGAGGCCCGGGACCCGAACGTCCGGTACGCGGCGTTCCTGGCCGCCTTTCTGAGCGGGTGGCTCCTGCCAGTGCGGGATGCGAGGATGGGCGTCCGCCCGGCGACGCTGGCGATGGCGGGCGCCATGGCTGCCAATAAGAGGTACAACCTCAGGGTCCCAGTACTGGCGAGGCTATATGCCATTCTGGGACGCATCGCACGAGGGGGGTCGCCACGAAGGATCTGTGGGCCCTTTCAGTTCTTCCACGGCTGGGTGGCTGCTCACCTTGGTGGGTATACGTTCCCAAATGCCATCAGTCCTCCGGGCAACGGCCTGCGACCCTCCCTGCTGAACATTGCGGGGGTCGCTCCGATGACCCTCAGTGAGGAGGGCGTGAGGGTTCGGATTGGCAATCATTCCAATTTCAACTTCAGCCCGTTCCCCACTCCCGTCGGCCAGATGATCGACAACGGACAGGGCCCGCTGGAGCAGCATGAATACTTCCTGAACATGCGGGGCGGGGTGCTCGTGGCTCGGATCGACGGGAAAGTGATCTGCGAGCCTTACGTGCCGACCCGGTTCGCCAGGCAGTTCGGGTGCCTTCAACGGATGCCGAAGAGGGTATTCACTGCTGTCCGGGAGGAGACGAACCCTTGCGTCCTTCGCCAGATGTGGCTGATGTTCGTCGCCTTCGGCTCTGGCGACGTCATCACTCTCCCTCCTACCGGGATCGACGCAGGCTTGGCAACCGAGTATGCCGAACACTGGGCCATCGCGTACCCCGAGGGGCTCTTGCGGAAGCTAGTTCGGCGGCTCGAGGCTACCCGTGCGGAGACCGGGCGTCAAGGAAGGAGGCGAGGCGCCGCCACACGGGGGAGAACGGAGGCGCGCCAAGCAGCGGGGCCGGCGCGAGCAGGGACGTCGGCGGCGGGCGCATCGCAGGCTGCCGCCACGACCTCGGCGCCCAGAGAGGGGGCGCATGCGTCGGTCGGGGAGCGGCCCGGGAAGCAGGTGAGGCGTCTGCTCGAACCCTCCCACGATGCGGTCTTCCCGGCGCTGTGGTCGGCCTGGATGACCCTGCGGCAGTCACTGGGGACCGACGTCATCTGGCGAAAGATACTCAGAGAAGGAATCTATCTGCCAGAGGTCGGGCGCCTCCAGATCACCGACAGGGTGGACTTCAACAGGCAATATGCATATCTGACGGCCATGGACGAGTACGCGCGCCAACGTGGTCAGCGTGCGGAGCCATCCCTTCTGGTGAAGGTGATGCTCGGTCTCGAGCCCGCTCCAGAACAGATGCCGCCGGAAGAAGATGACAGTAACGACTCCGATGAGGAGGAGGAGACGGGGGAGGATGAAGGCTCCGAGGGAATGTCCCATCGGGGGATCCCACGGGAGAGCGGCGAGGTGGCCGGCTCTGACAACGTTGATGTCACTGAGCTCCTCGAGGTCCGCTTCTATCCCTACTCAACTTGCTTCATCCATTCTCTTATGCAGCTTCTAACCCGTTTCTCCATCCTTCTCAGGAGCGCACGGACGTCGGTCAGGCGTCCTCAACAGGAGTAGGAGAGGCGCCAGCAGGACATGGCGGGGGCCAGGCACCCATTATCGAATTGACAAGCGCTAAGGGGTCCCCTGCTGCAACTGTTCCTGCGGCGACCGGGGTAGCGGAAGATGACGCTCCGAACTCCCGTAAGTCTCCCTACTTTACTGCTGGTGCTTGCCATTGACGATCCGTGACTAACCATGGCATGCCCCGCGCAGTGATCTCAACATTGGAGGCTCGTCGGGTTGCCGAACCCGGGCCATCTACGAGTGGACCAGTGGTGGACATGCCGCCTGCTCCGGAACAGGCTTCCCAAACCGAGCCGGCCCCACCAACTGCTGATCAAGGGGCTGCGGACGTCGGCAGTGCTGCCACCGGAGAGAGGTTGGGGGCTGACGAGGGTGTCAGCGCCGCTGGGGAGAGAGAAGAAGGTTGCCCGGATGTTGGGGAACCTATCCCTCGTGAGGACCTCCCAGGGGCGGACCCTGCAGCAGACCTGCTGGCTGCCTTCCCTACTTACCGGCCTGCCGACCCCGAGGAGATGGATGACTCGGACGCGGAGGCGGTCGAGGATAGCCGGGTAACGCGACGCAGGGGGTGGAAGTGCATCCAGCGCTTCCTCAAGCGAGACCCATCGGAATGGCTGGGGCGCATGGGATCACTTCAGACCTGGCTGCGCTTCCTGTGTGCCGGGGGAGCCGATGCTCAACGCCTCCATCTGACGGTCCGTGATTTCATGGCCGAGAAGATGCGCGAGAGCCGCCGGCGTGCCGACGTCGCACAAAGTCGGGACATGTCGGAGAGCACGCAGGCGCTCATCGCGGCAGAGCAGGAAGTCCGGCGCCTCGAAGGGCAGGCGGCAGAGAAGGAGGCCTTCGTCGCAGCATGTACCGAGCTTGTGGAGCAACTATCGGCACAACTGATCGACGCTCAGGTACAGCTGACGGAGGCGGGCCAACAGATGGTCACACTCCAAGTCGAGCGGGAGCGTGCACAGGCCAGAATCGACGAATTGCGCGCTGCGACCGCCGACGAAGAGAGAGCACGCAGAGAGCGAGAAGCAGCTCTGGAGGCCACCAGCCAAAGGGTAGCGGCATTAGAAAGACTCATTCAGCACGCTAATCCCTAAGGGCTGTTTTTTGCCATTACCAGAACATTTGCTTCCGCTACTTAATATTTTGATCCACTTGTATGAATCGCCATATTTATCTGCGTCTTTTGGTTTAACATGCTCAACCACAAATTGTTGTCTTGCGGGAGTGTTAACCAAGCATCAGGCATCCACAATTGGGCCTGGGTTTCTGGAGAAAAGAGGGAGGTCATTCCTAGGAAAGGAGACCTCAGACCTAACCAATGTATCATCCCCCCAACCTGTTCCAACACACGAGCGGGACAATGCTAGGGGCGTTGAGATTTTATCCGAACATAGGGAAATGAGAAAAGGTGAATCGTGTGTCCCGAATCCAGACATCCACAACGGTCGGCCTTCCAGGAAATGCCCAAGACGGTAGGCGGACAGTGGATCGACCATAACAACTGCAATAGACGGACCGAAAAAGGCCATCATTCATATTGCAGGAGGCGGCTCACATGTCATCATGAATACCGCTTTGGGGTTCCTTCAGACACAAGGGTGGAAAATCCAGATCAACAGGGCATGCGAAGCGTGGGGCGAAGTGAAGATTTGTTCGGACAGAATCCAACGCTCTCAAAATTGCGCCACCGTGGGGAAAGCGTATTAGGCGGATGCACTAATCTGGCCGTGAGTCACCTCAATTCTCAGACAGCACCTCTCTGACGAGGAAACCGTCGCTTCCCATCCTTGCGATGGGGCATCCCGAGCTGAATCGGGGAGAATATCACAACTGCACCACTCTACCCGAAGTCAGGCCAGACGGCCGGCGACGAGGAGGGGCGGGACTTATCGATCCCTGAGGCTGGACCCGAGTCGAAATGCCCGGGCGTTCCTACGTACTCCATCAGGCTGGAGATCAAGCCACACGTAGTTCTGTGAGTGCAGTTTAACGTCATGCAGGACGTAGGACCCCATTTGGGGTAGATCTTAGTTTAGGGTCTTAGAGCTCGGACCATAAGGGCTGGATCTTAGTTTAAGGTCTTAGAGCTCGGACCATAAAGGTGGAGGATCTTAGTTTAAGGTCTTAGAGCTCGGACCATAGGGCTAGAGGATCTTAGTTTAAGGTCTTAGAGCTCGGACCATAAGGGCTAGATCTTAGTTTAAGGTCTTAGAGCTCGGACCATAAGGGGGGATCTTAGTTTAAGGTCTTAGAGCTCGGACCAGAAGGACTCAAAGTACGCCGCATCTGGTCATATCCCCTGGATATGCGAAGATGCACTGAGGGATAGTGTCAATGAGTGTCGAGGTTTCGCCTGGTCAGAATGGGAGGTGGAAAATGTGAATCATGCGGCCATTCACTCAAGGACTGGGGGCACCGGCGTAACGATATGGGAGTACTGCCGACCGTGGCGGAAAAGCAGCATCAATATCGCACTAACCGTTGGTGGAATGAGGCAGCAAACGAGCATCGACCGCTCAATCGCAGGATTCATATCGATTTGCTGCCCGAGGCCATTGGGGGTACCGGCCCGAGTCGGTGGGAGAGCACTGAGGCATTGTGTCCGAACCGTTCACGGGGGCTCCACCCAGGGCGTAGACGATGGGTTCGAATGAAAGGGAGCACGAAGCCTGAAAAGTGGAGGAAACCTGACCAAGCGGATCCTGACCCTCCTGGTAATAAACCAGAGTACTCTTGACACCGGTGGACCACTGCAATGGGTCGGGTTACACGCCTTGAGGGTGACCTGAAGGCGGCGGATTCCCCAGAGAAGGGGGAATCTCTAAGAGGTGGGGGGCTGGACCCGAAGTTTCAAACATCCGGGCGTTCCTACGTATCCCATAAGGATGGGAATCAAGCCGCACGTAGTTCTTGAAGCGCGGTGCAACACAATCGGGCACCAGCGCGGGGAAGAGTGCGGGTCTGACCCTCGCACACAAAAGGAGCGGCATTTGATATTTCTTGTTTGTCCTTTAAAGATGAATGGTTTTTCGTTGTGCGGTGACATGCCCGTGATTGAGAAATCTCTGGCGTCGCCACAACAATCAAGCCACGGAAGGCATTGATGAATGGCGTGGTTATTAACCAGCGCCCAACATGAGTGTCCCCTGAGGAGGACATCACGATGCAGAGCCGTTTTTCGTCGGGCGGCCAAGACGATCACAGTTTACGGTCGTGTGGTAGGACCAGACAACACAGTTTAAGGTCGTGTGGTTCGGACCATGGAGGAATCCGCTTATTGCGGTACGGCGGACACGGCGGAGGTGGGAGCATACCCAGCCCTGCGGTCACGCACGATTCCAGGAGAAGAGTCTTGGGATGGGGGCCTGCGTATGTCCATCACCCGAGGGGCAGAGATGCTAGCCTCCAGATATACTGGGCCCAGAACGCAATTGTTCGGGCGACTCCCTCCTCCTTATGGGGACGAGGGTCCAGCTACGCATGGCCCTTGGGGAGAACATCCGCATATATCCTTGGCGCTCAGATCATGGGAGCCTCGAACGACATCATTACCCTGGTTGGTCTGCCTAACGTGTAGAGGCGTACCGGAGGTCAGTATGAAGAGAGTGTCAAGATTCCACTACAACGCACAAAGGCGGAGTGTGATGAGGACTGCGCAACCAATGTTCAGAGCCTGAGAGAGCTGACATGGCGATCAAGGACGTTGCTGACGCATTCGCAACACAACATCCGATCGCGTCAGCCTAAGACGGGGCAAGCAAACGAGCATCAACCGCTCAATCGCAGGATTCATATCGATTTGCGGCCCAAGACCCGCCGGTAAATCGACCCGGAGCGGTGGGAGAGCACTGAGGCATCGTACCCAAACCGCTAACGAGGATCCCTTTGAGTGAAGGCTCGAACAAGAGGAAGCGCGAGGCCTGACAAGCAACACAGGACTTGTCGGGATTGAATCTGACACTACGAGTCATAGACCGAAGCACCCGAAACATGTTAACAGATCTCCGGAAAGGGTCGGAGGACTCACCCTGAGAGCAACCGAAGGGGGGCAGATCCCCGTGATCAACCAAGAGACGGGGCTGGACCCGAGACACAAGCGTCCAGGCGGTCCTACGTATCCCATAAGGATGGGAATCAAGCCATACGTAGTTCTGGAAAGGCAGTTTAACGTCATGCAGGACGATGAGGGGTGTGAGGTAGTCCCACACACGGGGGAGGCGTACGGCGCGGCCAGTAGACCGACGTGAATGAGGACATAATTCCCCGCTCACGCGATACGCCTCGCACAAAAAGGAGGGGAACTGGGGCCAGAGGCCCAACGCGGGATAGGGATTCCCGGGAAATGGGGCTGGGCCTGAAACATGATGTCCAGGCGGTCCTACGTATCCCATAAGGATGGGAATCAAGCCATACGTAGTTCTTGAAGTGCAGTTTAACGTCATGCAGGACGATGAGGAAAAAAGAAGGGGGGAGCAGAAGGCATCCCCAAACGTGGGGGGGGGGCGTACAGCGTGATGAGCAAACCGACGTGAATGAGGGCATATCCCCGCACTCACACCATACGCCGCACACCCGGGGGCAACTGGGCCAAGGGCCCGAGATGGGATGAAAATTCCCGAAGGATGGGGCTGGGCCTGAAACACGAGGGTTCAGGCGGTCCTACGTATCCCATAAGGATGGGAATCAAGCCGCACGTAGTTCTTGAGTGGCAGTTTTACGTCATGCAGGACGAATGCTGAACAGTTTAACGTCTTGTAGCTCGGACGTAGTGTAGTTTAGCGTCATGCAGGACGAAGCACTTGGCAGTTTAACGTCTTGCAGCGCGGACGAATGCTGAACAGTTTAACGTCTTGTAGCCTGGACGAATGCAGTTTAACGTCGTGCAGGACGTGGTGACACTCAGGCAAAGTATTTCTTGAGGAACCTAGCGTTGGTGGGAGGAGTGACACGCTCACCATCCATAGTCGCTAGGGAGTACGCGCCATTGGGATAGACCTTGTGGACAACAAAAGGTCCCTCCCACTTGGGCTCCAACTTGGGCGGCTTCCTGCCGGGGATCATCGGTGCTCTTAGGGCTAGCACTAGATCACCCTGCAGGAAGGAGCGGAGGCGAACCTTCTTATTGAAAGCTCGAGCCATCCTGCTTTGATGCCTCTCCAAGTTGTGCAAAGCGCGAAGTCTATTCTCATCCAGTGCTTCCAACTCGACTAGACGGGCTTCAGCAACTCTGTCCGGCGCTTGCTGGTCGTAGACCGCAGTGCGCAAGGACGGTAACTGGATCTCGATGGGCAGGACGGCCTCAGCTCCATACACCAGGGAATAAGGGGTCATCTGGGTGGAATTGCGAGTCGTCGTCCGATAAGCCCAGAGGGCGTTGGGGAGCTTGTCCGGCCAACTCTTCTTGTTCTGACCAACCATCTTTTGCAGAATGTTAGAGAGGGTTTTGTTAAACGCCTCGATCTGTCCATTCGCCTGCGCATGATAGCGAGATGTATGGTTCGAGCGGATGTTATACTTGGCGTACAACTTCTTCAACTCGGCTGCTCGGAAATTGGTTCCGTTATCCGTGAGGATAGCGTGAGGCACTCCAAATCGATAGATGATGTTGGAGGTCACGAAGTCAGCGATCGAATAGGATTTGACCTCTCTGAGCGGAATCGCTTCTGCCCATTTGGAGAAGAAGTCCGTGGCGGTCAGAATGAACCGGCACTGGCGAGCTGTCGCCGGCGGGTAAGGTCCCACGACGTCCAGTCCCCAGACTGCAAAGGGCCAGGAATACCTTGTGGTATGGAGAGGCTCCGGCGGCCGATGCACAAAGTTCGCATGAACCTGGCACGCATGGCACCTCCTGGCGTACTCGATGCACTCATGGATCATAGAGGGCCAGAAGTATCCCAACCTCCGAATCTGGTGGGACAGCTTCGGCCCAGTCTGGTGGGCGCCGCATGAACCAGCATGAACCTCTTGCATGACTCGTGGGATCTCAACTCCCTGAAGGCAACGGAGGAGAACACCATCAAACCCGCGTTTGTAGAGGATCTGTTCCAGACCGGGACTGCTCTGGAGGACAAACTGCGATGCGCGGCGTCGAACTCGCTCGCGCTCGGCCCGATCTGACGGAAGAATGCCATGTTGGAGGTACTCAACCAAAGGCGTCCTCCAATCAGGGGCTGATCCGACTGCTATATCTGGGGTACTCGGGGCTCCGGGCATAGGGGAAACCGTGGTGAGATTACTTACCAACGGGCCGCGATCTTCTTCCGGGATAACGGGAGCGATGAGCCTGCGGCGCGTCACGCGGACGATCAGGTTGTCCTGTTCAGGTTCCGCAAGTGACGCAGCCAGGCTGGCCAAAGCATCTGCTCGACCGTTCTGCGACCGGGGAATATGGACAATTTCTGGCCGAGAAGGGAACCGGGCCATCAGAAGGAGGGTGCACTCCAACAATGGCACAAGTTCCGGCTTCCTGACAACATAGTCGCCATTGATCTGCTTAACGACCAGCTCGGAGTCCCCTTTCACGCACAGACGGGGCACGTCGATCTCGAGAGCTAACTCGAGGCCGGTGATGAGGGCATGGTATTCCGCCTCATTGTTGGTACAGCCCTCTGACAACAGGAAAGAGTATGGCAGCACGGCTCGCTCCGGGGTAATGAAGACGATGCCCAAGCCCACTCTATTGAGCTTAGGATTATCGAGTCTTCTACCGGTGGGGCTCCGGGAGGCACCGTCAAAGTGCATCTGCCAGCATGGATCGGCTCGATCAACCGAGAGAATGGTCTCATCAGGAAAGCCTAGATCCAGCGGCTGATCCGCGGAGGTCGGGTGAGCGGCCAGAAAGTCTGCCAACGCTTGCCCTTTGATGGCCTTCTGAGACACATACCTGATGTCGAACTGCTGGAGAATCACAGCCCACCGCGCTAGACGGCCAGTCAACATAGGTCGGCTCAGGATATATTTCAACGGGTCTACCCGAGAAACCAACTGTACCTCATGGTGCTGCAAGTAGTGCCGTAATTTCTGTACGGCAAATACGAGCGCCAGACAGCTCTTCTCGATGGGGGAATACCTAACCTCCGCATCGAGGAGCATGCGACTGAGGTAATAGAGGCTATTCTCTGTTCCCTCGTTGTTCTTCTGGGCGAGAAGGGCACCCAGGGACCGTTCCAGGGCGGTCACATAAAGGACCAGCGGCTTTCCGGATACGGGCGGCATCAGGACCGGAGGTTGAAGCAGGTACTGCTTGATTTCCTCGAAAGCGGTCTGACACTCTTTATCCCATACATAGGTGGCACCCTTCTTCATGAGCCGAGAAAAGGGCTTACACTTGCCGGCCAGATTCGCGAAGAATCGGCGTATATAGGCTAAGTGGCCTTGGAACCCTTGCAGTTCCCGGACGGTACCCGGGGGAGGCATCTGGCTAATCGCCCTGATTTTCTCTGGGTCGATCTCAATACCCCGGTATCTTACCACAAATCCAAGGAACTTTCCGGAGGTGACCCCAAAGGCACACTTCAACGGGTTCATCTTCAGGCATCGAGACCGGAGGAAGCTGAACACTTTCTCAAGATTTTTGAGATGGTCCTGACGCTGGCACGATTTGACAACCAAGTCGTCGACGTAGCATTCCACCAGCGTGCCGAGGATTGGCTTGAATATGCGGTGCATCGCCCGTTGATAGGTGGCACCTGCATTCTTCAGGCCGAAGGGCATGACCCGGTAGCAAAAGGTACCTTGGGGGGCCCTGAAGGCAGTGAACTCCTCATCCTCAGGGGCCATCCGAATTTGGTTGTATCCGGAGTATCCATCCATGAAGGAGAGGGCTTGGAACCCTGCTGTGGCATCAATCAACAGCTCTGTCACTGGAAGGGGAAAATCATCCTTCGGACAGTGGCGGTTGAGATCGCGGAAGTCGATGCAGACTCTAATCTGCCCGTTCTTCTTCCTGACCGGCACAATGTTGGCCAGCCATTTGGGGTACTGAACTTCCCTCACGAAGTTGGCTTTGATAAGCTTGTCAACTTCGGCCTCAACCATGGCACCGTGGGACGGGTGCATCTTCCTGGGAGGCTGCTTGAACCCGCGATGGTTCGCCGGGAGACCCAGGCGGTGGACGGCTACCTGAGGATCTAGCCCCGGCATCTCGTCATAGCTCCAAGCGAACACATCACGGTGCTGCCTGAGAAAGTCCACGTACTATTGCCGCTCCTCAGAGGGCATGGCGGCACTGACCAATGTGGGTCTTGGATCTGCCTCGGTTCCAAGGTTCACCTGTATTAACTCATCGACCATGGCGGGGACGCCCTCCTCAAAGGCTGGGGGTGCATCTTCCACGTCCTCTCCACTCGGGGAGGGATCGTCCACGGGAGAGACTGCGTTGGCAACTGCATTGGGGCTACCAGGTCCTGCTGGGCCACTGGTGCTGGCACGGGCGGTTGCGGCCATCTCATCAAGAGACTCGCGGACCGTCGAGACCATGGCCACGTCCAACCGGTGAATTGGGAGGACGTAAGCGTCATCCAGACTTGCCCAGGGATCGCTTGCAACAGCGACAGGCTCAACCTCACCTGCCAGGATCTGCTTATCCTTGCTCTTGTAATAGTCCGCGTCCAGATAACGGGCTTCACATGAGGCAAAAGGAGAGGCATCTCCTTGAAGCACGCCTACTCGACCATTAAGGGAGTATTTGAGGCATTGGTGGTATGACGAGGGAACCGCCGCATGAAGGTGAAGCCATGGCCTGCCCATCAATGCGTTATACGCAGTGTCCTGAGAGACTACCATGAATTCGGTGTTGGCAACCAAGTCACCGAACTGGGTCTTCAAACGTATCTTGCCGACCGGGGTTTGCTCGGTGCGGTCGTACCCCTGGATCCTGAGGTCGGAGGGAATCAAGTCATCCTCAGACAACCCCAATCTCCGGAGCGTCCGAGTTGGAATCAGATTAATCCCGGACCCCGTGTCGACAAGACAACGCCGGACTTCAAGGCCATTGAACTGGCCAGTGACATACAGCGGACGGATGTGTCCCTGTATAGGAGGGTCCTCATCCTTACCAGAGAACGAGATAACTGCCTGACATTCGGCGTCCTCGATCGTTTCGGCGTGGAAGGCCTCTGCAGCCGCAACCTCTGTCTCGAACTGGAGGGGGCTCTTCAGGGCTTCAGCGAGTGCCTCGCGCATCTCAGATGACATGCTCAGAGCCTCAAGGATGGAGAGCCTTGCTGGGATGTCGGCCAAGTGCTTCAGGACATCATACTTTTTGGCCAAGCGCGAGCCCCTGGTTGCAGGAGGTTGCTCTGCGGTTGGTGGCATGACGGGCCTTACCGGTTGGATCGGCGGCCGACTGGTACTTGGCGCATCTCGCTGTTCACTGGTCGCAGTCCGGGAAATGGTCACCGTACTGGAGTCAGGAGGCCGGGATGGACTTGTGGCAGGGCGGAGCCGGTCGCGACGCGGCTGAGGCGGTTCTGCCCGGTCCCATACCACAAACAGTGGCGGAGGCGAATCCGTCATCCCCGGATGGGGAGCCTGCGCACGTTGAGCTCGATCTTGAGCCTGCCGCCTAGTCTCAGTGGCGTGCACGGCCTGGCCGGAGGTACCGACGGCTGTGCCCCGGCGACTCCTGCTGCTGCGGTTCTTCCGACGGTGGCGACGACCGGGGACACTAGGGAGGTCCACCTGGTGTTCTTCAACGTCGGGAACCGAAAAGGGATTTACCAGCTCGACGGTGTTAACCGAAGCGTACCCAATACCGTCATCGGACGAATCATCCATCACCGGGCGGATCCGAGGAGGGACCCCCATCTCCGGGGGCATGAAATCGCCGAGAGTACGGGATAGTGGCGGAACTGGCGGGGCGCGCTCTTCCTTCTTGCGCTGCCGCCGTTTGCTCCTCTTGGAGGAGGCAGGCTGGGACGACGATGCCGAAGCAGCACCCGCAGGTTCTGGGGGCTCAGGCTGATTCAAGCGCGCACGGATGATTCCATGGGCGCGAATGGTCGTCTTGCGGGCCATCCAGTTATTGTACTTCTGGGACCCGCGGTCGGAGACCAGCTGCCATTCGTCCTCGTTGCCACTATCGTCATCTGATCCCACGAACACGCCCGCTACCTGTGCTGGAGCTGGGCCCAACCTGATTACATTGTTGTTAATCTGGTCTTGGAGCCAGTCCTTAAACACATAGCACCGCTGGATGGTGTGCCCCAGGGCCCGATGGTAGGGGCAGTAGCGGGGGTTATCCGTGAGATGTGCCTCCTCTGGCCTCCAGCACTCAGGGAATCGCACAATTCCTCTGCTCCAGGACGCTCCGGAAATAACCGGGGACCTGATCCTCATGGAATGAGTACGTCAGGTGTCGCGGGCCCCTGGGAGCGCGGTCTTGACGAGGGGCTGGAGGGGCCTGCCGAGGAGGTGGACCCTGATTATCTCGCCTGGGTTGTGGTGGTACATTACGCGGAGGGGCCGGCCGGTTCTGAGGCTGCCGTTGCTGGGCCGGGAACTGAGCCCGTGGAGGCGGATTCCTGTGAGGCTGTGGAGCTGGCCTCACCGGCAGCAGCTCCAACGGCCTGGGAGCCTCTATCTGGGCCACAGCAGCGGGCTCAGCCCTGCTGACTCTCCTTGCAGGAATCATAGGAGGCAGCGGGTGTGCCTGGCTGGCCTGTTGCAGGGCTTCCTCAAGACGTTGAGCTTTGTCTGAGAAGTCCCTGAACCCTCCGGGGTAATTCTGAGTAATCAGGGAAGGGACCAGCTCGGTCTTGACGTTCCCGACGCACATTGTCAGCAACTGCTCCTGAGTCAATGGCATGTCAAGGGAATACGTGAGACCCTTCCATCGGGCGACGAAGTCCGCGACTCGCTCATCAGGCCTCTGCTTGCACTTGAAGAGGTCTGCGATACTCGTCTTCCGGGTCGTGGAACTGAACTGGTAGAGGAATTGTCTACGAAGGTCCTCCCAGCTAGTTATCGACCCGACGGGAAGCTGGCTGTACCAGACAAATGCTGGCCCTTCCAGTGTCTGGACAAAGCAGCGAAGCTTAGCGGCCTCTTGCTGCGCCGGAGTCCCCAACATAGGCCCGCACCTCGAGTTGAAATGGGCCAAATGCTGTGGCGGATCTCCAGTCCCGTTGAAGGGGGCGAAAGTGGGATTCCCGAATCCCGGAGGCGCCGGCATGTCATCCACCCATGCTGGGTATGGCTTGCCGTCCGGTGGGATCGCCACCTGCCGAGTCTCCAAGGCTTCCAAGCGGGCAATGAGTGCCGCCATCGGATCGTCCGGACATGGGTTCCAGTCCTGGCGAGGATCTCTAACCACGAGCGCATTGCATGGCCCTTCAATCGGGTCGTCGACCGGATCGTCGAACTCGGCAGCTCGTGGGATGGCTGGCGGAGCGGCCCTTGGGGCAGCGGGAGGAATCCGAGCGGGATCTCTCGGGTAGTCACGCCGCTCGGGAGGGTGTGGCGAAACATACCGCGCCCTCTTGCCGTAGGCAATGGCCTCTCTCCTGTCGGCGAACACGGCGTAATCACGGTTGCCCGGGAGAGTCTCATCGAGGGGTGGTTGTTCCGGTCCCTGCTGTCCTGGCCTGGGATCACCGTAGTCAGGCCGCCGTTCTGCAGCGCGCTCGGCGAGGAGCTGGTCAACCAGCCTCTTCTGTTCGGCGAGCTGCTGACGTAGCGTAGCCTTCTCGGGATCCTCCTCTGCCCTCCGCATGGAGGCAGATGGGTCGGCGGGCCTTATAGCCTCGCTGTGCTCTTTTCCTTTGCTGACGTTTCGGCTCAACGTCAGTGCTTCAGTGGGCGCGGGGAGCCCCAGGAGGTTTCTCTGATGACGAGTAACTCTCACTGATGGATCTGACGACGGCTTGTCTTCGGGGGGGAAGCCCCCGTCGAGAAGTTCCAAGTCGTTCCCCTCTCCCGACAGGTCAGCCATATTGACTGTTCCTGTCCCTGGGGATATACCCTCAGGGCCACCCAGCGAATCGGGCTGTCGGCAGATCACACTGAAGCGTAGGGCAGCGTACTGCCCCCATCCACGGATATACATGTGGGGAGTGGCTTCCTCGATAACTTTGCGGAGTACTTGAAAACACTCAACGCATCGTTGTTGGAGGGCCTCGTGGTGCCCAAATGACCCGGGGTGCCGAACCGCGGGGAGCATGGCCAGGTCAATTTGACGGCACTGCTCACCAATATCCTCCAGGTGTAGTTGACTCCCGGGGTATGGCATTTGTAGGCAGTGAAGACGGGAGTGAGTCTCCCGGAGAGTTCGGCGGAAGCACTCGAACTCATCCGGGGTGAGCGATTCGGGTGCATCAAAGCCCGGTCCTGCGACTGGCCAAAACTTCTCAGGGAAGTGGCCCTCTGCAAGGACGGTCCAGAAGCTCCACGACTCAAACTCGGGACCCAGATCTCCTTGGTCCTCTTCCATGGCTGGGAACGGACGGGGAACTGGTAGTGGTGCCGAGGCGGGCCGTCGGGCCGACGGGCTGGCCGGCGGCGAATACGGCGAGCAGGCCGATTGGCCTCCATATCCCGGGCCTCCCCCTGAGGGTGGCGGTGCCCCAGCTACCACATCACGATAGGACGGGCCGGCGAGCGAACATCCTGCCGTAGCATCGGTGCTCGCCGAGGGTGCACCAGATCGTGGTTCGACCGTCGGTCCCCAGAAAAAGTCTCCGGCTTCTCTGATCGAGACGGAAGGCACTTCCGGAGGGGCCGGTACCAACCGCAAGCTTGATCCTTGGGGGTCTACCAGGCCCTCGTTACTCCGGATATACCTTCGGAGAGAATCGGGGATCACATCGATCTCGCTCTCGGGGAGCACGAGGCTGACGTGCCGCATTCCTACCCCTGCCCTTGACTGGCGGGATTGGGGAAGGGGCTCTGTCGCCGAATCGTACTCCGCCTCTGAGTCAGAGAAGCAAACCGGTCGGATCTCTGTCCGGAATTCCGTAACATTCTTCCCTCGGCGTCGACGCCTTGCCTTCCTGCCCCTGGGTGGTTCTTCGGGGCAGGGCTGATCTCTGTCCTGGCGTCCTCCGGCCGCACTGGTGCTGGGGCCAAGAGGACTGGGAACCAAGGTGCGAGGGGCACCGGGACAGATATCAAAGGGGACGCGGGGAGAGATGATTCCGGGCAGGCCTCCGGGCCGGGATCGGAAGGTGGGATGACCCACGCCTCCTGGATCGGCCACACAGAGTAGATCCTGCCGGTGAATAGCGCTACCGCGAGGTGGTCCACGGTGGCTACTGCCAGTGCCAGCAACCGGGAGAGTCAACCCAACCTGCCTTTGGGGCGGTCGGGGCCTCGATCCAGGTCGGGCATAGGAGTTCCCCCGCTCAGGATGCACAGAGGCCTGGCGACTGGAGCCAGCAGTGGCTTGGGCCAATGCGGCCGCTGTTGCTAGAGCCCCAAGGTGGGCATCCTCTTCCGCTCGTGCCCGACGTTGGCGTCGGGACAGACGAGTCGGAATGAGCGTCGCGGGCAGGTGGAGAGCCTGTTCCTCGACTTGAGGGGCCTGGCGGCGATGTCGTCGTGGCCTGGCGGGAGCCCTTATCGTGGATCCCTGGAGCGGACCTCGGATAGGGTGATCCTGGGCATCTCCCACCTCATCCGCATAAGGAAGGGAACTGTCAGAGCGCTCCGGGGATAAACTCCCGAAGCGATTGGACGTTGAGGTAGGCAGCGGTGCCTCCCTGCGCGGCCCTCGGGGGCGGCGGTGGTGGCGAGGCGCAGCCTCCTCAAGGTCCAGGCGAGCCATTTCCCTAGTGGGGATGACTCCCTCTTCCTCGTATCTCCGCACCAGGGTGTTGATCACCCTTCTCTGGATGACCTCCGAGGGGGAGAGAGGGCGTGGTCGTCCCGCAATTGCGGCTGCTGGGACGGCTGCGGAACGGGCGGGACCGCGCGGAGCAGCCGCGTCGGTGTTTCCCCTGTCCCTGCGCCAGTGGGCGGGTGGCGTTCGGGCACTGGATCGGGCGACCTGATTTCTGAAAGCAGGGAGAATGACCCATTAACACTGACAGGAAAAAGGAATCGACAACCAACCATTAGCGCCACGACGCCTTCCGTGGGGGGAACCCAGGCCCTCGACGTTGCGAGACGGAGTGCCCGATTTCACTTCCCCAGCCCCTGGCGGGTAAGACTGAATGCTTGGCCGGGCAACATGCCGGTCTTCCAACACCTCTGAAAGCCATCGGTCTTCGTATCGAGGAGAAGAGATTCACGTCGGGTTCACCATTTTTCTGTTTCGGTGCGGATGTGCGTCGGGTTACGCTGTTCCGCCAGGACGCGTTCGCGCGTGCACCCGTCAACCCGAGGGGATGGGCGCGCGGCTTGTGGTCCCGCAGTCCCGCTTTCCAAGGGCGGGCGGCATCCGTCCCTTATTCAGGGGCGTCTGCTCCTTGATCGAAACCGGGATGATGGGATGTCGGCTTCTCCTTCCTTGGACGTCTCCTCGGAACTTGTCGCCTAATCCGGGTCTCCCTCATAGACTTAAGAATGTTCGTGAATCTCGTTCCCGGCGCCATATCTTCATGGACACCGGTTAATTACGCTGCTTCCGCCCGGACGTTCCAAGGAGTCTGGGCGGGGCAGCAACCTGCAGTGAGAAGGCCGGGTGGCTCTGGGTGCTGGGGGCGTGTCGTAACACTGCGGCTCTGCACATCTGTCTTCCGTCCCTAATAGGGCTTCTCGAAGGCATGATGGCCTGAGGCATCCCGTACTAGGTGCGGGGAACTGTGTCACCTGAGGTTTTCCTCAGCTTCCCGTGTTTAACACGGGGTATGCCGCGAGTTTAACGTCCAGCGGGGACGGCATCGGACCGATCAACACGAAAAGTGGATCAGATGACCGAACCCCTTGCGGGGAACCTCCAACGCTGGGGCCAGCACATGGGCGGCTTCCCAAGTAACGTGGAGTGGAGTGAAGTGGCATGACCCCACCGGGATGTGGCGGCCCGGGTAAGGATCAGGATGGATGATGGAGCGAAGAGCTTGGACCCCAGAGGGGCTTCCTACGTACCGCGCGTTAACACGGATCAAAGTCAACGTAGTTCGGGCATACAGTTTAACGTCATGCTGGACGTCGGCAAGCCGACTCACGAAGAGGTCTAGGCCGCCGGGCGGAGGATTGAACCGAACCACCTCGCACAGAGGGGGATGGAACGGCCGGGTGGATCACAGTTTCACGTCATGCTGGACGATAAAAGGGGAAATGGAAAAGGGGGGCTGTGGGGAGGCACCGCGGAGATACACACGGGCAGTCTCCCACAGGGGCGGATTCATAGGTGAATCGACGCAAGCGTGAACCCTGGAGGGGTCCACTGATGGACGAACCGACGTAAATACGACCGGGACGACCATGTGGTGGGCTTGAACCTCGGGGAGGCTTCCTACGTACCCTGTATAGAAGACAGGGATCAAAGTCCACGTAGTTCATTCTGTCAGGACTTACGCACTTGGGGCAGCCCGGTTGCGGCAAAACTCAGTTGGAAGGGACTTGGACCAAAAGCAGAAGACACCTCGATCCCAGTCATACCCTCTACTGGCTTCGGCCGTGGGGAGGCACAATGGAGATACACATGTGCAGCCTCCCACGAGGAACTAGGGGTTTGTAATACCCCGCCCCCGTAGGGAAAAGCCACTCCCATTAAATCGTCCCAAAAGGGGGACAATCCCGACATCCCTGCAGAGACTAGCGGGTGGGGGCCACGTCCAAACCGGGGGAGACCCTGCGTGCGGAGCACGGGATCAGGTTGCGGACGGTTTAGCGTCTTGCCAGACGAAGTACAGTTTAACGTCATGTGTTGAGGACGAAGCGGACGGTTTAACGTCTTGCCGGACGAAGTACAGTTTAACGTCATGTGTTGAGGACGAAGCGGACGGTTTAACGTCTTGCCGGACGAAGTACAGTTTAACGTCATGTGTTGAGGACGAAGCACTTGGCAGTTTAACGTCTTGCAGCGCGGACGATGGAGGCTAGGCAGTTTAGCGTCGTACAGCTTGGACGTATGCTGAACAGTTTAACGTCTTGTAGCTCGGACGAGGTACAGTTTAACGTCGTGCAGGACGTAGAAGCTGCTGATAGGCCCGTGTCACTTCGCGCGAGCCTGGAGGGCCGCACGGGAAGACAACGCACGGTGCGGGCACCCGGGATGAGAATCATCGGGTGCCACACAGGCGGGTACCCTTAGAAGGTCAACGGGGATGACCCTGGCAGATTGCGCGCAAAAAGGAAGCTTTGCGCGCAATACTGCGGGCCGGCGCGCAATCGGGGCGGCTGGCGCGCAATTGGGCCAGCGCCTTGCGCGCGGAAGCGTGAGATTGCTCACACCGGGCTTCAGATAGCGTGCGGGGGCAACGGCTCATTCTCTAATGAATGGCCACTTGAAAGAAGGGGGGGTGCGCGCAATCAGGCCGGATTGCGCGCACCCCGGGGGCAATTGCGCGCAAGCGGGTTCTTTTGCGCGCAAAGGCCTTAGGGTGAGTGTTTATTCAAATGAAAGGAGCCAGCGGGGATTGCGCGCGAAGGCGGACCCCGAGGCTTTCTTGCGCGAAAGAAAGGAGGTTACCTGAAGTTCGTCATTGCGCGCGGAAGGGGTTGAATTGCGCGCACGGGAGACGTTTCGACTTCCAGCAACCTTTGAAACGTTGGGGGTCGCCTTGTATTTATAGGCAACCCCGGGCGCGGAATCCAGGGTGCGAGCGCGAAATCCCCCCCGCGGGCGCGGAATCGGGCGCGGCGCGCAAGGGAGTCGCGCGGACCCGCGGCGCGCAAAATTGCGCGCCGGACCGGCGCATTGCGCGCATCCCGGGGGGGTTGCGCGCGGAACATCACCTTTGCGCGCGGGCCTCTGAAATTCCGCGCAAGGCCTCCGGGCCCTCCGAAACGTTCTTCCGACTCCAAATATCACTTCGCTTTCCGCATCCGGAGCTTCGTTTGGGAACAACGGACTTTTCCGGCGTCTACAAAAACATAATCCATTTAGGAAATAAAGTTAATAGAAACATTGATTAAGTTTCCCAAAAGTAATGAGTAACACTAACAAATGTTATATTAGATGGGAAATAATTTTAAAAGATATATCAAAAATATTTCATCAGGGAAATTTGTTTTCTACACTAAAAATTATTTTTAAAACAAAATTTTTTATAAAAAAATATTTTCTTTTAAAATAGGATTTAAAATTTATTAATGAACCATTGATAACTATAACATGTTTTTAAAATCCACTTTCATTGAAAATTGTCATCAATGAATCACTTATAACATGGTAACATGAGATCATAATATCAATGTAATAAAAGTAATTACATGGTCCCTATAATTCCATGAGAATATGTAGATTCCTGAAATAATATATAAAATGTAATTATATAAACCTAAAAAAATATGCATAAAAAACATGAGACTCAATGAAGGAAAACTGAGATAAAACTATTTAATGATTTGGTAACTACTCTAACTTAAACCCAAATACAGAATGATCATAAAATTGAAATTTTAATACCCATAAATTTATTTATAAGGTACATTTTATATATTCATGGGAATTATATACACCACACAATATAAATGGGTGGTTAATAAATCATGTATCGTATAGAAATAGATTGTAAGATGAAATCCTTAACATTGTTTCTTAACTCCCATCATAATTATTAAATTCACATGAATAATAAATATATATATATTATAATTTATTTAAATAACCATATTCATATTTATATGGTTTGATTTTGGCCTTATATTACACTCTTGTTAACAATCCAATGACATTGTTTCACTTATTGTTAAATTCGCTTTATTCTTTGCAAGTGCTCTAATTTGTATGATATTTTGTATTTATAATATATATATCATGATTTGTATAATTTAAAACATGAAATAAATAAAATTTATATGCAGTATATGTATACTACAATAATTTATATAATATATATATATTAAATTAAATAAACTGTTCATTGAGGTGGTAGGCCATACGTATGAATGAATGTTATTTATATTCAATTGTCGTGATGAAAGAAAGTATGTAAATGAAATATTTATATATATATGTATATATAACATTATTAAATTAAATTTTTTATGTCATATATGCCTCATATATTCTCTAAAATCATCCCAAATTCAATCTATATAATGTAAGAATGAAGCATATTGTTTTGAGGGGATGTAGACCACACTTCCTCAAACAAAATTATCGTATTGATGCCAAATAGAAAGAAACAATATATGTTCTGTAAAATGAATTAATAATCGTAAATAATTAATAAATATAATATATGACATATATAAATAAAATATCCCTCTTAATTTACACAATGATATGTGGTAAAAAAATTTAACAATCATTGTTTTGTGAGGTCGGAGTTCACCATTCCCATTAATAGTTTGTTCCTTATCCATTAGATGAATGTGTGTGTTAATATAGGTTGAAAAAAATTAATATAAATATCATTTTATATTGATAATAATTGAGTTTCTAAGAAATAAAATAAAAAATAATGTGGAGGGGTGGAGAAAAAATAAAATAATCGACTTGAGAGAAGACATTAACTCTTAATTAGGTCACTCCTTTTGGTTTGTGCCAAAATACAGCATTGGATTTCCTTATTCCCATGAAGTGAATTCTAGGGGAAAGTAAGGATTTATGGTAATTACATTGAGTAGTGATTTTCATACCTTAAGTGCTTTTATAGGTGTAAGTAATTGGGATAGGTGGTGGCTTTTTATAGGGAATCAAAAGGACTCACTACGATTTTTTTAAAACAAGTTTGGTGAAAACATGTTTTTACCTAAAAAAGTCATACCAAACAAAAATAAATCAATAATATAAGTTTTATTTCCGAATAATGGACATCCAATGGGTTTTAAAAAAGTTTTTAGGTCATTTGGTCCCCTAATATTAATGATTAGTCACTAATTAAGATTAATTTGACCTTAGTCACAGTGAATAAATTTAATCACTTTTAATAATAATTTCTCTAAAAAATACACATGATCCTATTATACACTAAATATTATAATAATTAAATTGTTTTATGTAGTATTTTCTAACTTTATTTTACAGAAGTGGAAAAGATAAGATTAATGCTAATCCCAAAAATGAGATGAAATTATGTGTCTTTAATATAGAAAGACGTCAAAATATTATGAAGTTTTTATATCAAATTTTATAATGAAATTTATTTTAACGACCTTAATTATATTAATAAATGTATTATTAATTTAATTATACCTTAAAACAAAATTAAAATATAATTTAACCATTATTATTATTTAAATGAAAATGATGTTTTTAATTTAAAAGTATTATTATTCACTATTAATTATAAAATTTATGATTCATTGAAAAATCCAAAACAAACACCCTAATATAATTCAAAAATAAATTTTATTTTATAAAAAATTACTTTCTAAATGATACTAAAATTAATTTTATTATTTTTCACATAAATAATTTAATAGAAGTTCATTCATGAAAATTGTATTTTAAATATATAAGGAATCAACCAAAAAATAATATTATTCATTACAAATATGTTTCATTTGTATAAAAATTGATATAAATTAGTTTAAAAGTACTTATTACTAATAATATGACTATGTTTAATGGCTAGGTTGTAACTTTCTCATTTATAAAATTTTAACTACAAATTGATGTTTTGTGGAAACATTGTTGTTTCTTGTAACATATGCCATGTAGATGTTCAGTGTAACATGTTCCAAGTTTTTATTCTGTGTAATGTATGATTAGTATTTTCCATGTGAATGAAATATTTTACTTCGTTCATTACAATAAATAATTGAAAATTTAATTTATTCAAAAAAATATCCCTAAAAACACGGGGTGTTACATTCTACTCCCATTAAAATGATTTTGGCCATAGAAATTCATCACACAAGTAATAAAAATTGAGAATTATTATATTTTATCATATCCTTAATTTCCCATGTATCTTTCCTCTAACAATGGATTTCTCCATAGAACATTGACTAAGTGATTTGTCTTGTTTCTTAGAACATTCCCTATACGAACCAAAATTCAAACATGTTAATCCTCATAAGAAATATCATGCTCCAGCAGTATTACCACTAAGTTCAGTACATGTAAAGGGTTTGGTATTTACATCCTTAGATAGAAAAATTTTAAAACTTATGTACTTGAGATAATATTGTGGAAAGTCCAAGAGATAGACTACCATCCTTATATAACAAAAAATCTCAAACGGACCGATATTCCAAGGGAATAGTTTCCCTTCCTTCCGGAATCTCATTAAATTATTCCAAGGAATGATTTGTAGAAACACTTTTTCACCAAAACTAAATTCCAGATCATGTTGATAGTTATCAGTATATAATTATTTATGACTATGAGATTCCTTGCTATGTTGTAAAATGGTTCAAGCCTTATTGACAACTTCTTCAACATTTTCAAGACC
Organism: Viscum album; assembly: GCA_963277665.1. Taxonomy (NCBI): domain Eukaryota; kingdom Viridiplantae; phylum Streptophyta; class Magnoliopsida; order Santalales; family Viscaceae; genus Viscum; species Viscum album. Next base: position 1,003,835,170 of record OY728163.1, on the reverse strand, counting down.
CAAAATCTTGTGTTGTCTTTTTTTTTTCTAAACAATTTGATCTCTAAATTTATTATAAAAATGGATTTATATTGTTCTATATTAATGATTGAGTGAATGAAATTGTTGTATGAAAAAGAAACTAGAGGAATCTGTTTATCCTAGCCACTTTTGAAATATAGAGAACAAGATCTCATCATATACTCTAGGGTATGAATTTTTCTTTTAGGCTGACCATCTTTCTGAGCATGATAAGCAGTACTAGAACTCAATTTTCTATTTTGTGCTTGCTAATGTCTACTATTACACATTTAGTTAAAACATGGATCAATATATGATACACTATAATGTGATTCTCCATGAATCCTTATAATTTCTATAATTTATATCATGTCCAGTTGTTGTAGAGAGAAGTATCATTTGATACAGATGAAGTGTGTTGACTTCAAATGGAGGCATAATTCAACCCATATATCATTAATACATTTATATTTTTCCATAGTCCAGTGGAAAATCTATCGTAATGTTCTCCAATTTTTTGGGTCTTGATAATGGATGTGCAACATCCACTTTGATTTTTTTTCAGCATTAACTTATTGGAATACCGAGCACGGAGATACAAAATCTATGATATGTCTATTAATAAAACAACACTATAAGTATTATTTCAAGTCTATATATATCGTCTTAATTCTAGGAGGAAAATAAAATGATGAACTATGAGCATCATCTAATAACGACTTCTTCAAATATATTATAGAAAGAACACGTACATTATTCTTTAACCTCATCATTTTGCCCTGATCATGGCTAAACCCAGCATAATTTTTTATATTCATTTGAATATCTACATCTTCATTTTGGCCTCATTTATCTTCACATGGATAGAGGGCGGAACATATATTTTGAAATGATAATATTTTTCCCTCTCTATGAGGATTTCTAGATCTATCAATTGAAAATCCATAAATATTGAATCTATTGTGATCCTTTTCATAGATAATATAGGATGATCCACCTGACTCAAAGAAATGGCCACCTTGTTCCCTTTCTTAGGTTGGAAATTTATTAAGAAGTAATACTCATTTATAAAATATATCCATCTTATCTGGTTAATTTTGAACTCCATATATGTGAATATATATTTCATTATTTTATGGTCAGTATATATATCTTACATTTTTCAATGACGATAATTCTTTCACGTCATTAATTAAAAAATTATCACTACTTACTCCAAATCATGAGTGGGGTAGTTTTTCTCATGAAACATTAACTAAAATGAAAAATAAGTGATAACCATGTAATTTTGTATAAAAAACCATCACAGTCCCTTCTTGAATGCTTTTTTAATTACTAAAATGCCTTATCCACTACAGGGTAATGTAAGAGTTGGTTCACTGACAACCTTCTCTTTGTTTCTTTGCAATTTACTTTAAATTCAAATATCCTATAGAACATGGAACCCTTCCATGTTAACATGGTCTGAGGATTATATAGTCATGGGAAATTATCCAGAAACCATTGATAATATCCAACTAAACCAGGAACTCTACATATCACAGTCATTGTGGTTGGTTTGGGCCAACATTCAATATCCTTAATCTTTGATTAATCTAATACTATACCATATCATGAGAATATGGGGATAAAACCTTAATCCTTTTATATCAAATATTAAATTTTTTTAAAATTTTCATATATCATGTCCTTCCTTAGGTTCATTAGTACAATTACCATGTGATCTTCATTCTCTTCCTTTCTCTTTGAATATGTAAGAATATTATCTATAAAGACTACCAAAAATTGATCGAGGTAATCTCCAATTAATCTATTCATTAAATCCATAAATATTGTAGGGTAATTATTATTAACAAAAGGTATAACAATACATCAAAAGTTTCAATACCTTGTATATTATATCATATTTGGTATATACTCTTTCATGAGCCTCAATTAATGATATCCAGAATAAAGGTCAGTCTTGGAAAAGTATTGAGCTCAGCACAGTTGATCAAATGAGTCATCTATAAGGGGAATATGATACATGTTCCTGATTATGATCCTTTCAAATCTAGATAATAAATAAATATTTTCATTCATCCAAATTTCGTTTTCACTAAATGAATAGATTCTACATAAGGTTACACACTAGGATAAATTAATCTCTTATTAATGTTTTCCTGGGGTTTCTTCATCAATTTCTATAAATTAATTAGAATCCATTCTACAAGGGGTCTAGGAAATTTTTTTGCAACCAGGTTTAAGTTCTACTGAGAACTCAACATCACATTTATTTTGAAGACTAGGAAACTCTCCCAGAAAGACATCCAAAATTATAGAATAATAGGTATATCATTTATGTTGATTTTTCCCCAACCATCTCAGATAAAAACCCTTTTAAATGGTAATTTAGACACATAAAATATATTTAATATCCATCAAGAGTGCATACTTTTCTTCACATGGATGTATGTTCGTATTAGGGTTTGAAATATCAAAATTAATTTCCCTACCATGAAATTGATGAAGGATTTATTTAGAAAAATCATTTTCATCCCTAATATTACAAAAAATTCAACCATAGTAATAATGAAATTAATTGTACAAAGATAATTTCATAAAACAAGAACTGGAGTGGATTCATATACATGAGATGAAATCATCATACCATTATGGGTTTTCAATGATAATTCAACATCTAATAGTTTTCATGGAATCATAACACCCTTTTTTAATTATATAGATATGAAGTGGTGGGTAGATCCAGAGTAAAATATGACTTTTTAGTTCTATAGTGGATGGATAGTTTAAATTTTATCATGTCAATAATGTACACCACATCAGAAATAGTGATCGCATGATATTTCCCCTTGTCCCTTAGCTTAAGAGTGTGTTGATTTAATCATCATCACTAGCCCGTCGGATTGGGAAGTGGTTTTCATAATGCATGTTCTCCATAAACATGTAATACTGAATCATGGGAGATAAATTATGTTCTATTTTCCCCCATTAAAAATGGAACCTAATGAATTCTCATCAACTCTACAATCAAATACATAGTGGACTTTCATTCCACACTTAAATTTTTTTTAGACCTATTTAAAGTAATTTACACCATCCTTTTTACCATAAATTGACCATAAAGGTAATCTTAACTTCTTACCTTCATGGTTTTTATATTTTCCTTTAAACTCAATATTCATATTATTTCCCAAAACCATGAGATTTATACATGACTCTATGCTCCATTTTAACCATGATTGCACAATGCAAAATATTATCATTGCTACTAATGTCTATTATGGATAACTCACTTCAAAGAATTATATATTACACAATAATGAACATATTGACATTAGTTTGGGTTGGATGATAATTTCTATAAAATATATCACAATTATTGAAAAATTATCCACATAAATACCAACCTATGCATCACCCCTTTGTTTGAACTCAAGAAACCCTTTGTCTATATTAATATAATTAATCTGAGGAATGTAATTATTGAAATTAGGTTCATGAACACATCCAAATACATGGATTCAACCTCATCTTGATTCCATTTATTCTTGATTAGACTCCACCAATGTTCTCATTTTCCCTAAAACCGATAGACATCGAGAATGAAATTATCATTCTCCAAACACTGGAGAACATGGAATATATTTTTAGTCCAATTAATCCATTTTTAGCAAAAAGTGGATATTAATAACATCTAAACTAATAAGGTTGTTTGCTCATTAAATACTCATTATAATAATCTTCTCTCAAATTCTCATTTGTAAGTTCAGAATGATTGATAACATCATAATGTTGTGTGAGCAGAGAAATGAGGATTTTCAATCGATCTCCCATAGAATTAATTTTCCCAGTAGTATAATCTTTGAATTTTCCATCATAATCACCATTAATTTAGTTCCTTTGGGCTCCTTACATTTACTAAAAGCAAAATAATAGAGTAAAAAACCGTAATTTTCATGAGGAACAAAATAACCATGAAAATTAAATTATTGTACGTCTATGGTATGACACCATCAATAATCTATGACACCTTAGGATTACCAAATGAAACTCACAACCAAATTATTTCAAAATCCTTCTTTATGGTTTGTGATGAGTTTTTAAATTCCCTAATCATATCCTTTGAGAGTGTCAATCAAGGTGTGTAGTAAGACATGGTGTTTTGTACTAAATTACACAAAGTCAGTCACAAAATATATTTTCAAAGTTGTTACCCCTATGAAAATCTATTCAATATCCAAATCCACTGTTATTATATATAAATTTGTGTATTCAATGGAATCCTATCAATCTATCCTTAAAAAATTTACATTATATTTTCTTATGATTTTCCTTCTCCTTATACTTATCTCAAGACATGTCTGTATGGTTCTCACTAATGTTTTATCATCCTTTATTCTGAAGTACAACTAATAATTTTATGCTATACCAACCATAGATACCCTCTCTTTTACAAACATTAACATTAAATAACTCTTTCTGAATACATAATAAATTCTAAAAATAGATTCATAAGGACTATAATAGTCTAGTGAATTTGGAATCGTGGAAACCGAAACAATGATATGTAAGTGAGCTACATTATCTCCAACTGTGTTATTCTAGACAATCCCCCTTCTTAGACAGATAAAAATTAATACATATATTTATAAATTGATAAGGGAAAATAAAAAGTGTTGGGTTCAATTGTTCAGCAAGGATAAACAAGGGAGAAATGTAAATGTCATCATAAACATAAATGTATGAGAACATAGTCACTCAAATAGATGGTCATACCATCAATATCAATGAAAATATACATGAATCATGTTATAAACCCTTGATGTTCATACATAAATAATCAGAAGTAAATATTGAATATAATTCATGAAATAAAAAAATAAGAATAAAACATAGAATTGTGGTATACAGATAATAATATAATATGATTTATGTAATAGCCAAGGCATTTCTTAAAAGGCCATATTGGTAGTATATGTTCACTTTACATACCTATTTGGAAGTCATGTTTCACTCCTATATCCATCTTAGTAACATGAGTTCACTCCTCATAACATCTTGGTAGTAAATGTTCACTCTAATGACCATATAATTAGTCAAGGTTCATTCCCAGTGCCATCTTAGTCTTTCTGATGAGATATAAATAATTTACCAATTCATTGTTGGTAGATATAGGTCCCACCCCATACCATAATTAAATAATACATAAATGTGCCACAAGATCATAAATAATCAAATCATGAACCCTGAAATGAAATTGGTTTTATAAAAATGTAATGATATTTTAACATGTGAAAAGAGACAGTTTTCATAATAATATCATAATAAATTTAATACATTTTAAGAAAAGGTTTTAGAAATGATGTAACATGTTGAATTTAAAAAAAAATCATTTTAACTTACCATCGAAACATAATGCATTCCGAGAAAGAATATTTGTTAAAAATTTGAATAATTTTGAAAAAAAAAAGAATTATTAAAACCATTAGATGTTATCTTTTATGAGAAATAATTTTGAATGTAATTTGAAAAACATTCTTTAGGAATATGTCATTTGTTCATTGAAAATGCTTTTTTAGCATTAAGCCTTCTTAAAAAACATTATCAATGAAAACTGATTGAAATTTTATAATTTATGAATTGAAAACCATAAAAAATTTCAAATCATTTTACATTGAAAATGGTCTTGAAATATCATTTTATAACATTTTGGATGACATTTCTGAAAAGATGGTTTCTGAATACAATAGATTTCCTATTGGAGAGAGAGGGAAGTATTTTCCATAAAAACAATATAATAAGTATAATAGAGTGTGAGTATGGTACTAATACAGGAGGATATTCTAAATAAATAGAGTATAAGAAACCTCAGGAGTTTTATTGAGATAAAGATAATAATATTTCATCCATATAATCATCAACAAAATCAATCATAAAAAATGATGACATTGTCTTAGTAAAACCATAAAACAGGGTAACATTCGATCATAATATCCATGAAATAAAACTAAATTACACGAATCATAAAAAATCATCAAAATAGTTAGATTCATGATATAACATGTAAATTGGATTCATATACACCTCAAAAATAATTTAGCTGCATAACAAACCATGAGTCTCAAAGAATGCATAATGAGACAAAACTATTTCACCAATTTAGTACCATTTGAAACATAATCCCCATGAATGAAAGATAATAAATGGATATGTGAGTACACATAAATTTATGTATAAGAGACTCAGAATGCATTCAGGGGATATAAATACATCATAAAAAGGAATGGGTATTGAATAATGTATGTATCTCACAGAAATAAAAAGTGAGATGAAATCCCCTTACCTTATGTCCTGACTATATTTTTACTCATTAAAAAATAGTATAATAAATATAAATTTATCATACAGTTTTTATAGAACCATATTATCATATATATGGTTTTATTATTTCCTTATATTACATGAGTGATAGTAATCCTATGTTAAGGTTTTACGTCATGTATTATTTTCTTTATTCTTCGCATGTGTCTTAATTTGTTACCTCTTTTGTATTTATGAATTATATTATGATATATATAAATTAAAATATCATATAAATATAATTTATATATATTATATGTTTATTATAATCATCTACAGAATAAATTTATATGAATGAAATAGAATACAATGTTCATGGATATTGTAGGTCGTACATACGCTTGAACACTAGTTCCATTTAATTGTTGCGTTTAATTAAATAAGGAAAATGAAATATAGGTATACATGTGTATATATATATATAATTATTTAATTATATTTATTATATCAAATATGTCATATATATTCACTAAAACCATCCTTATAAAATCTAGGTTTTCTATTAACGTATCATATCATTTTGAGATGGTGGTAGTTCACACTTCCTCAAACTATATTATTGTATTAAAACCTAATGGAAAGTAAAAACATATATGTGTTCTAAAAGTAATAGATAAGATTATATAAATAATAAAAATAATATAGAACATATATAAATATTTTTTCCATCATAATTTCCACCATGATAGGTGGTAAAGAAATATTAAACAATCATTGTTTAGAGAGGTGGTTTGTTCGTTATAGACATAAAAAGTATGTTCGTCATCCATTAGATGGATGTGTGTGTATGATTATTTTGAAATCGTTTCATAACTACGTCCAAAATTTTTATGATAAATTTTTTATAAATTTTTTGAGAAATTAATTTTTTTTGGGTGGAAAAAGAAAATAAATTTATGGACTTGAGGGAATACATTATCTCTTAATTGGGTAACTCCTTTTGGTTTGTGTCAAAATGATCCCTTGTACTACATTATTAATAATTGAATAATTATAGGATAGAGGTGGGATTAATGGAAATTATAATTTTAGCATCTTGGATGAAAATAATATGTTTTAGATTTTTGATTAAGTGTGAGAGGTGGTGGCCTTTTATAAATTAGGAAAAGAAGTCACATGAAATTTTTTAAAACATGTTAGACGTAAATATGTTCCTACCTAACAATGTTCATAAAAACGAATAATTTTAGGTTTATATATGATTAATGTATATACAATGTGTTTTGGTAAAGTGTACTGGTCATTTTGGCTCATATTGTGAATTTTTAGTCTCTAATTAATCTTAATTTTAACTTAATCAATGTGATTAACATTCACCAATTTTACACATAATTTTGATTGAAACTATACATGATGCAATTAGACTCTTAATATTATTCTAATTAAAAAAATATTTCTGATTTTTAAATTTACTTTCTATAAGTGGGAAATTTTAGATTAATTCTAATCCCACATAGTAGATGAAACTATTGGTCTTTAATATAGAAAGAAGTTCAAAAGATTATTTTATTTTCATATTCAAATTTGAAAGTAAAATTTATTATAATTAACTAAATTGTATTAATATATATAAATTTTATATAATTTGAACATACAAAATATAATATTTAATTTAACCATAATAATTATTTAATCGAAAAGGAAGTTTTAACCTAAAAGTAATATTTTTAACAATTCATCAAAAAATGAATTTTCATAGAAAAATCCCAAAAAAATAATCCTATGATCAATTAGACAATATAAATTCAATAATGAAGTTTATTTTAACAAAATCAATGTTAAAATGTTTCTAAAATTAATTTTTTTTTATATTTCAAAGAAGTCCAATAAAAGTAGTTCATTCGAGAAAAAAATATTTTTAAAAATATAATGACTTTACTAGAAATCATATCATTCATTATAAATATGTGTAATTTTTATAAGAAAATTATAAAAAAAATTTAAGAAGTACTTATTATTATTCATAGTACTATATTTAATGACTAAGTAATAGTTATTTAATTTAAATAATTATAATTATAAAATGACATTTTGTAAAAACATCATTGTTCTATGTAACATACACTAAGTTTTTGTTACATGTAATGTACACTATGTTCATGTTCTATATAAAATATGAAAATTCAATGACATGTGAATGGAATGCTTGAATTATTGCATTGTAATGAATAATTGAAATTTTAGTTTATTCAAAAAAATGGTCTTTAAAAACATGGTATGTCACAAGATGGATATATCATTAACTATTTGGAATGACTAGTTGAAAAAATGTTTAAATAGTGTCATTTAATTAACTATAATGAATTATTATTAGTATTCTCCATTATAAATTCCATTATCATTCTATAATCCATTTCATCATTCTATGAATATTATATTTGGAAAATGTATTTCAGAATGACCTTTCTTAATGGATACCATTAGGAAGATGTCTATTTGTCACAACATAAAGTGTTTTTACTCTAAAGGATTCCGAAAATATTGATAAGTTGCATAGATAACTTATTGTATTAAATAAAGCTTCCAATTACTAGAAAATTTCATTATGATAAGGGCATACAGAATTTTGATTCATAATTATCAAATGAGAGCCTTGTTTTTATTAAAATATTATGTGGTATTGTTTTCATTTTCATAGTTTTTTATATCAATGAAAAATTAATTATTTGAAGTGAAATACTAGTCTCGAGATTTATTAAATCCTTGTGGAGTAAAGGCTTCTCCATAAAAGATCTATGCAAGGAAAAATACATTCTTTAGATCATGATTCATCATGATAGATCCAAGAAAAAACTCAGCCCTAGTCAATATTAAAATGTTGATATGATATAAATGTGGTTATGAATGGAGTAATTCAAGAGGTGATTATTTCCAACATCCCATGGAATTGATCATTCGGGGAAAACATTCAACATACATGTGAGGAAATAAATATATTTTCAACAGTCTCATATGTGTTTGTGATTGGATATGTATTTTATAATATGATATCATCTACAATACATGTCTGAAAATCCTTAAGTTTGGTTGGATGAAATAAATATTTCTAAGGTGAACACCATTTTATGGAATCCAAAACTATATTTAAGTATTTATTGTGTATGAATAATATATTCTTAATCTAGGGTGTTGTTGAGGAACTACACTCCATTGGATAAGAATATTCTAGTTACCAAATAGATCAATGAGATGCAAAATTGAAATGGGATACATCATCACATTGAATGGAGGTTCAGTGCACTGGAGAAGTTGAAAAAAGGATTTTGTTGGATATACTACTGCAGATTCTATGTGTATTATTGCTAATGAGGAAGCTAAATAAGCTGTATGGATATATGATGTTGTCCATGGTATAAAAATTCTAACTAGAATTAATGATCTTATTACACACTATTCTGATAATTCTATAGTGGTGTCCATTTCAAAAGATACATTGTCACATTAGCATATGAAGGATATGTGTCTAAACTACCATATCATGAGGGATTTTTCACATAGAGGTGAGGTTTTAGTGTAAATGATTTCCATAAAATAGTATGTGGTAGTGACCATGAATAAATACTTAACTTTTTAGAAACATGACTATAATTTTAGGTTTATAGTACTGAAATTTTTAGGTAGTAGGATCTAGTAAAAATTGGAGTTTATTGAAGTTGGTGTACTAGGGAAAAATGATTTCTCTTTGATTAAATTTATGATTATTGAAATTAATATTAATAAATTAACTTATTAAATTTTCCTTTGTTTTTTACATGAATTTATTGTAATATTTTTCTAGGGCGCCTTTCTCATTCACAAGGTTATATTAGTTCCATGATATGATGAAATTATTGATATGATATTCCATTATTCATAAATATAGTTCTATGATTGGATAACATTCTATGATAGCAATTATATTAAATAGATTATTAGGTTTTTGTTGTTTTGTGTAAATTAATCTTCTTGGTATAAAGATCATACATGGTATTCACTATGACAATAGATTGCAAAAACAATAAAGTGACACTCTCTTTTTCTATATTAACATAACATAAATTTTGAGTAATACGTAAAACATATTAAAAATAGATAACCAATGACTATATTAGATTAGTGCTTTCTGAAAAATGGAAACATAACGAGTAGTACAGAAGTGTTCTACATTATATCCCACTAGTTTCTTCATGACTAAAACCCTTATTTGACACATCATACATAATACATATCTTCATAACATTGGAATGCAAACATAAATAGAGGTGAGATCATATTCTGGGGGTAAAATATATAGTCATGTAAGAATAGAAATGAGAATATGTGTATGAGAGAATGATCATAATATTTTAAGAATATAACTTTCATATTATATGATAATAAAAAAGAATCATGGAATAAAAGCATTGCAGTTCATAAGACATGAATAATAGTTAAATGAAGAAAATAATCCATATAAGAATAATATAGTTATAATAAATAGAATTATTGCAGAAAAATAATCATATCACATTATTTCCATAGTATTCGAGGAATTTATTCCCGGAAAATATTATTATTATTATGGGTTCACTCCCCATACCAGCTTTTTTGACATGGTACACTCCTGTGGACACCCTAGTAGATTTATTTCAGTCCCCAAACCATCGTGGTAGTCATTGGTCACTACCAAGGCTATCTTATTATTCTATGTAACTCCCAAATCAATCAAAAAAATTCTCATGATATATAAATGTTATACCAATGCATTGGGGAGAGAAATAGGTCTGATCCATATCATAATTAAATCAAATACTCATGTTCTAGAAACTCATAAATAATCAGATCGTGTCCCATGAAAAGAAATGGGTATCATAAACATGTAATCATATCATAACTTCTAGAAAATGATACATGTTTCATAATATTTTCTTTAAAATATTATCCCTTGAAATGAATTAGGTTTCAAAAAATATAACCCATAAAATTGAAACATGTTTCATTAAAATCATGAAATCAAAACACAAAAAATTCAGAGAAACAATATGAATAGAAGCATTGAATAATTTCTCCAGAAAATAATTTGTAACACAAATGAATGTCATATTATATGGTAAATAATTTTTAATGTTCCTTTAAAAACATTTCATAAGGAAAATGTCACTTAATCATCAAAATTCTTATTTAAATGATTAATCCTTCTGAATACCAGTTTCATTAGAAATAAACATGTAAAACATATAATGAAATCTTTGATGACATCATTAAAACCAATTTCAATGAATAGTTTAAAATAAATCTTGAAATATTTTTGAAAACCATTTCATTTAAAATACATTTAATTTTAAAAAAAACACAAAAACCATTTTAAGACCAATTCTTTGAAAATTATTTGAAAAATTATAAATCATTATTGAAAATGTTTTGAAATCAATTCATCTAAAAATAAATTGAAAAAATATAATGAAATATTGAAAAAAATTTGAAAACCATCTTCCCTTGAAATATTATAAATGAAACTTCAAAAAATTTATAACCTTTTTCCATAAAAATAATTTATAAACTTACCAATGAGCCATTGAAAACAATTGAAATCATTTTCAATGAAAAAAATTATGAAAATTAATGAAATATGTTTTGAAAATAATTTTAAAAAACTTTTTAAAAATAAAACATTTTTGAAAACAATTTTCATTGAAAACCATTGTAAAAAATGAATTTCCATAATATTTGGAACATATCTTTATTTAATAATGGGATCCTCAAGGGAATATCTATGACCGTGGCTAAATGCATACATTCCACACAATCATTTTCAACGTTAAATGATTAGAAATGAATCTAAAAAAATTGAAAAAAACAATCCATTAAAAAATTCTTATTACAATCATGTTCCTTTAATAATTTAATGTTCATTTTTTTGAAAGTAGCATTTTAAAAAGTATCATAACTACTTCATATTAAATAAAAGAATGTTGGAACCATAATAGATACAAAAATTAACTCATATTTATCTTCCCACATAGGAGAATATTAATGGGATGTGAAAACATATACATGGAAGTGAAAAATAACCGTCATGTTCTGATGGAGAGTGATAGGGAACAAGTTCAAGAGGAAGCTAAAAATCATAATTCCATAAATATGAACTTTCATAAGGGACCATGAAATTCATTCAAAGAAGGTAGAATGAAAATTTTATGTTTTCGGTATTCTATTCCCTAATGTTAATTACATTTCATTAAAATACATACTAACATGATTTCAGGAAAAGCATGTCCTTTTGGTTCCTTGATCCACTTCTATTATTTCTCCCGGAAAAGGTGAATTTTTCATCCCTAATGTACTAACAAATCATGAAATCTATAATATGCCATCCCATATGTTATCAGTCATTGTTAAAATGATATTATTAGATTATGATATCTATTATATATAAATCCTTATGGGCTAAGATAATACTTTAATCTGTAAAGCATTATTCGATGTTTAACATAATCATTCCATAAATTCTTAAACTTATATACCATCTAAATGATGAAAATAATAAACTATAGCAACAATGTTACTTAATAATATTAAAATATATCACCAATATAACAAAATGTACCACATGGTTTTCACATTCCAAACATGTGAATACCCTCATTGTATATTATTTAAAAACATGGTTATAACATGTGTTATCAAAATTGCATAAAGAAAATATGTATTGTACCTTATTCCAATGTATATTGGAAATATTCATTAAAAAAGTTCAAACCCTCATAACTGATAGAATAACTACTTGTCCACACGACCTTAATTAGTTTTAAGGTAATCATAAATGTCCAATTTAATTTTTTATATCTAACATATCTGTATCCAGACATCATTATCTCAACGTATGTCATTAATTAATGGTTACTTTCCCCTAATAAAGATATCACATTTCCATTAAATAAATTTGTTATATATTAATAACCACTAAATATATCATTTTCAATACATAATGAAAATATATACTGGAAAACATATATATTTCATAATTCATATAACATAATCATTGAATTTCATAATATAAATACATTATTCATCCGACTTTATCCGTAAACCATTAATCAAGGTTCATCAACATATTCATTAATACCACATTCAATGAATATGAAATATTAATCATGTTTTAAGGTTTATCAATATTAATCTATTCCGACATCTTGTTTTTAATTTAAAAAATACTTGAAGGACATCAAATTCATTTCACTTGTCATTTGTGATCTCTCTATCATTATATGTATAACCAATACTAATACCACCTTCATAATTTAATTTATGATATTTTCACATGGGAAATATATTTTTATAATGACAATACTATTCAAATATGATTTTTTGAATGTTATCCATGGTCCTTCTAGTTATCCCCATTAACTAAAACCAAAAAAATGAGGGGGAGAAAAACACATCATAGATGAAAACCAGATAATCATGAAAAATTACGTATATGATGTCTAAATAATGAAAAAATATATTTTAATCGATGAAACCATATGATTATACAAGGTTATTTATAGTAAAATTCAATGTAAATCCTTTAGAGTGGTTTGTGGATAGTTTTTTAATTCCCAAAGAATATCCCCTGGGAGTGTTAAATAATGTGTAAAGAAAAGCCTATTGTCGGGTATTGAGTTACATCGAGTCAGGACCGACATACCATATCATAGTTATTACCCTTTTATACATTTGTCCCAGATCCACATCCACTATTAATATCCATAAAGATATTAACAGGTCAAAACCCCATGTTATATCATTAAGCTTAATTCCATGATGTTTCCCTATATTTTTCTCATCATTAATCTTATTGTCAGATGAATCCCTATACATATCCTTAGAAATACCACTATAGATCTCACTAATGTTTTACCATCCTATTTTTCAATATCTGAATCAAATATTTATCTGATTCCAGATATAGAGACCCTCACTTTTCCAATATTAACATTACTTAACTTTTGAGAAATACATTTACAATTATAGAAAAAATATTCCCAAATACCATATTAGTTTGGTGACTTTGGAATCATGGATGTCGAACACTAGTACATAAGTGAACTACATTATCTCCTACTAGGTTCTTCATAATTATCTCCCTTCTTAGACACATCACGCTTAATAAATATATTCATATCCTTTTAAATGAAACAAACATAGTGCTTAAATCAAATGCTTAGTATGTGTAAAAATGGGATACATGTAATAAAACTCATTATAATAGGGGTATGTGAATGAGATTATATACATAGTGGATAATACTTAGTATTTCATAAGATCGTAAACATGGATCATTGGTTAATTAATGAACTTTAAAAATACATGGATCATATAGAAATAATAAATATAATCCATAAAGCCGTAAGATATGAAAAATACATGCAATTTTGGTAGTTACATAATCATATAAAATTATTTCCATAATACTCATGGAATTACTTCAACATAAATATCAGTAGTATGGGTTCACTCCCCATAACTCCTAGGTAGTCATGGTTCTCTCTCATGGCCATATTAGTTGTTTGAGTTCACTCCACATACAATATTGGTATTCATGGTTTACTCCCCTGCCAATATTAATAGTCATATTTCATACCCAGAACCATATTAGTCTATCTTAAGAGATGTATATATTTAAAAAATAAATTTGAGGGAGATATATGTCCCACCCATCAAATAAAGAAATCATTCATAAATGTTCTATAAGATCATAAAAAATCATATTTTAACCCATGATATTAATTGAGTATAAAAAGAATTTAATCAAATCAAAACCTATGGAAAAAGATAGAGCTTTTATAATTATTTCATTAAATGTAGAACATGTGAAAATAAGTTGGTTTCAAAAAAACATAACCCATAAAAGTTAAAAAGGTTTCATAACAATCATTATAAGGACCCGGCCTTAAAACATAACATAATCATGAATTAAATGAATAATTCACGTAGAGGATCTTTTCAGGTTTAGAGTTTTAGAGAATTAGGTCATAACTATTACATATCAAAAGATTAAAAAGTAGAAACTTCTACTAAGTTTACATAAAATAAAATCTCTTAAAATGAAACATGTCTAGTTCCATGTTTTAGATTTCATGTCTTTCCTTGATCCTATCCATGACCATATTCATCTTTATGTCCCGTGGAAAACATTTCAAAAACATGGGATGAGCATAAAAACCCTAGTAAAGGATACACAAAGAAGGAAAACTGTTATTTTTTCAAAACAACAAGTAAACCATGAATACTTTATCAATGTAATATTTTTCACCTTTATGAAGTAGTAGATATTCATCACTGAATAAAAGATAATTACATACCATTTTGTATCCAAGATATTACCATAAAACCCATATAAAGAACACATAACATATAAAGGTATCCTGGGACATAAACATAATTAAATAGAATAACCATATGGTTGACTTCCACACATATCACTACATGGAATAGCCATACGGCCGACTTCCATATCCAATGCATTGGAGGTTATAACGTAATCACCCGTCCGGGTATTCACGCCACCACCCGTCATATGGTTTATCACATAACCACCTATTAAATGTCCAAGTCCCATTACAAAATAATAGTACATAAAACAAATATAATAGAAAGAAAAAATTTCCAAATTTCAATCACAATATGTCACTTAAATATATTGACATAACAAATCCATTTTCAAAACCATTTTCAAAACCATTTAAAACATTTAATAAAGAGATTTATGAATCAAAGTGTCCCATACCAAATTGATGATTTCAAAATTTTAAACCATTAATATCTATATAAATAAATCCTTAAAACCATTTTAAAAACATGGATATTAATGAGAAATATTTTTAATAAAAAATCATTAAAACATTTAAAACGAGATTTTAGTTAAGGAGTTTTTTAACAAAATGAGAGACACTTGAATACAAATAATTGAGGAAAAAAATTTAATCAGAACATTATAATATCATGAGAATAAAGGGATTCATGATATAATATGACAAAGGACATTATATACTTCATATAATATTAAAAAGGTGCATAACAACAATGAAGTCTCAATAGAAATGTAAAATGAGATGAAATCCTTTATAAAGAAGGTATCCTTAAATTAAGGATAAATCAATATCATAATTATGTGTGAAAAATATAAATACACCTAATATAAGTGGATATTAAGTGTAAAACAGTCAGAGGGCATTCACACATATTCATAGGATGACATCTTCAATAACTACAAGTTGAACCCAAAGAAATCGAAATTGGGTTAAGAAGTTACCTTCTAAAATTTCGACAGCCTAACGACGTCACATTAAAATTCATAAAATGAGTTGATGAGACAAAAAGGGTATATCATCACATGGAAATAAATTTTACATCAATAATGATATAGAAGAACATATCCCTAAATAATAATATGTAAATTAAAAGACATAACAAAATAAGTCATTTAAAAAGAGGAGGGTGAAAGGTTCCCTTGCCGATTTGGGTAACCTATGAAAGAAAGACAATATAAATTTGATGTAAATACTCATAAACGAAATTATATTAAAAAAAGATTAGAATAATGGGTAGTACATAAAAAACTCAAAGGAAATGGTGGAAAATGTAGCATAAATCTCACGGGAATAAAAGGGAGATGAAAAATCCTTTACCAAAACTTAGCAGCCTAACGACGCCACTTAAAACATAAAAAAATGGATTTATGATATCAAATTTTGTATCTCATAATATGAACATAAAAATTACTGTATGATTAATATAAAATAACATCCTCAAACATAATAAATATTATCTTAAATTTAATGGCATAAAAGAGTGTACTTAAAAAGAAAGAGAGAGGTAGGATCCCTTACATCAGGTCTGACTTGTCTTGTTCGTTTATTTATATTCCTGAATAATAAACATTGTTCAAATTATTATTTCATAAGGTCCTCCTTTAAATTTTATTATTAAATTCATGTCACATATTATAATTTTATAATAATTGTTTAATAATGTGAGTTCATATCAGACGTTTTTGCCAATGTTCGGTACCTGAGTCAAAAATGAACTTGTTTGAAAATGATTTACCATGTAGTTATAATTAAATCATCTCTAGAATTGTATTAATAATTTATATATAATATATATCCAGTACATATTCATTTTATACTATTACATAACATTAGGAGATAAAAAGAAATGAAATGCACCGTTCATGGAGATAGTAGGTCGTACGTTTGCATGAACGCTACTTTCATTTCTTTGTCATATTAATGAAATTAAAAAAAATGAAAGATATATATATATATATTAGAATTCTATAATGATATATATCATTTATATGTAATATATGACATATATATCCATTATATATATGTACTTATAATAGTACTTAACATTTGGAGATAAGTAATGAAATGTACCGTTCATGGAGATGGTAAGTCGTACATATGCATGAACACTACTTTCAGTTCTATTTCATACATTAATGGAATGAAAAAAATAATTATACATAGTTATATTTTAATTAAATTATAATATAATTTATAGAATTATTAAATTCATACTTTATACATCCCACATATGGTATTAACGATTCAAATCACTTTGAGGGGGCGATAGTCCGCACTTTCTAAAATAAAATTATCGCATTTACCCATTATGGAAACCATAAAGTTATGTCATAAATGAAAAATACATAACCATAAGGAATACATAAACATAATAGAAATATCATATATAAATATTTTGAAATCTTAATTTCCACCATGAGAGGTGTTAAAAGAAGATTTAACAATCATCGTTTTGTGAGGCAGAATTTCTCCACCCGGAGAAACAATATGTTATTTTACCATTAAATGGAGGTGTGTATGAGTGTAGCTAGAATAATCCTAATAAAAGCATCCTAGTTTATTTAAGATACTTGTTTTGTTACAAAATAATTTAATAAAAAGAGTTTATGGGGTTGGAGAAGCAAAATAAATCAAAAGAACATAAGATAGGACATTACCTTCAAATTAGATAACACTTTTTTATTTGATCTCAAATGCTTCCTTGGAAAGACTTCTTCCCAAAGTGAGGCTTGTAGGAGTAATATAGGGATATGGAGAGACAATATGAGCATATTTTAGTCGATTCAAAGGCTTGAGAGGTGTTGGGTAAGGGGGTAGAGGTGGGGGCCTTATATAAGAGGGAGGAGTGGAACTCTTGGAATGTCATGAAAAATTACATTATTTTAAAATGATTTTCGAATATTAAAGGTCCCACAAATATATATTTCTAGGATATGGTGATATGGCTTCGAAATCCACCCATCCAATAGGTTTTTACAAGTTTAGGTCTTAGATATTACATTATCTTTTCATTTTATTTAAATATTTAAATAATGAGGTAATCGTTGTATCATCATGGTGTCATAAATAATTTAATTTATTCGAAGTCTACAAATTATAAAAAATATCATGATGTAGAAATTTTTTTAGAATTATAATGAATATTTATAGTAAAAAATATGACTTGTATAACCCCCTGTAAAAATTGATTTAGTAAAACAATAAATGTTTGTGACAATTTTTTAACATTAAATAAAAAGTTATTAATGTCATATTCCTAACAAAGTGGCTCCATGGGGTCCCCAAGTTGACCCATGGATTTTTATGGTCTGACATGACACATCCAATTATGTTAGGACATGTGTCAAGGTCATTTTATATTATTAAAACATTATTTTTACCTTAAATTACACTAATTACCTCTAATCGCAATTAATAAAACTTAAAAGTTACAATTCAGAAAAAAAAAATTATTTTAATCCCATTGAACCACATTCTACATCCTAATGACAACCATATATGTCGAATTTTTGATATTCAATTCAAAAAAGTGGTAAAGTTTAATTTAAATGAAAAATCAGTATTTAACTACCACTTAGTGGTTTCACTATTCATCAAAAATTGATGTTTTTCAGAAAAATACCAAAAAATCACCCTAAGCTATATTTGATATTCTGAATTCAAAAATGTTGTTTATTTTAAAAAATTCAATACATATAAGTTTCATTAATTATGTTAATAATTAATTCCCGTTGTCTAATCAAATAGCATGTTTTTATGGAACAATATATATCGAAAGATTGACAGTAGTTTGAGTCTAATTTCAAAGTGAAATTAATTCCAACCACCACTAATGAATTAAATGGTAAAAATATATTCTAATTTAAATTTAAAACCAATTCAAAAGATAATCTAATCAAATAAATAAATTATATTAAAAAGTGTTTTTGAATTAAAATACAACATTCTCACTATTCATTAAAAAAATGAACTGTATCGGAAAAATACCAATAATTTACACAAAGTAAATTACAATGTCCCTATTATAAAGAAGAAATTTATTTGGTACAATAGAATGTATAAGAGTGACCAAAACTATTTTAAAGAGGGTTCACCATTAAAAGGCGATAAATCGACCTTTTAGTGAATATTATATTATTTATGCTTAAAATTGAATTCTTTTCTTATTTTAAGCCTTTAACTTTTGTCGGATAACTATAAAAACATTTAACAAACATATATAATCATATTTTAGTTATTTATATTCATTCCCGCCAATACAATGGCTAGGCGCTAACTACGATTTAAAAAAATATTATTTTATTATGAGAGTGCAACGTAAGATTTCAAAGAAACTGGTTATTGCATATTGGGTACGCCATCGAGCATAGCATTCCATTTAAAGTAATATTAATATTTTATTCACAAATATTAATAAATATGAAAAAGTAATATTTTGTACTTACCAGGGATGTTACATCCTTCCCCCCTTTTGGAATTGCGTCATCACAATTTTAAAATTGGGATTGAAAACATTATTGAAAGTCCCACATCGGAAAAGGAGTAAATTAAATTGTCACTTTAAAAGAAAGAAAGGGAAGTACAAAGGTCACCTGAGTTAACCCATAATTAGATTCCATATAGGAAAACATGGAAATGGAAGAGAAAACAAAAGGTCATTGTCTGATGGAGAGTGATAGAAAATATGATTAGGAGAAGGTTAACCACCAGAAAATCACAGAATTGTGTTGGGTTAAACGGTATCTGATTCCCCAGTAGGAAAAGTTATCATAAAACATTTTTTTAGGTGACTTTTCATTGAGTAATTTATTTATAAGCTTAACTGAATCGCAAGGAAACATACATTCTTGTCGTTTAGACTTTCACCTCTTACTAGATTTCTTACACAAACTCTTTTTTTCCTCCCAAAGATGAGTATTTAGGATGACTTGTTCACAGTAAGATCACTATAACCAAAATCTAGATAATCACCTTATCCAAAAAGGATAACTATATATTTCCCATGTATTTAGACCTTAACGAAAACCAACATTGTTAGAACAAGATCTGATAATCCACAAAAGGATAATCCTTTATAAAAAGAAAATATATTCTTAATCTCCAAAAGTTGTCAAACAATACCCAAAGTTCAACAAAGACCTTTCAATAAACATCCATCCATAAAATTCTTCAATGTAATCAAAACTAATATTGAAACCCAAATCTCTAAAGGATTTAATCACATATTCTTCCAAAGATAAACCGTAACATTTATCACCAATCATCAATTACTCTTAATGTATCATACTGATAAGTAATTAACCTAATCACATATCCTCCATGATAAATAAATATTTTCCTAGGTAACCCAAATAATCTTATTATTGATTCCTAAAATTATATAACTAAATAAAATTTTTCATACTAACCAGGTACTTCACGTAGTCCAGTGGTATGCAATAAATACCAGCCGCACTTTGGTTGTGGGTTCGTTCCCATAGCTTTGTCCAACACGACGGGTTGTCACACGGTCTGTGTGTTGCCCATTCTTCCAAAACTATATAATTATCAAAAAATTCCCCAAAAAGAGATAAAATCATCAAAAATAACCATAACATAATTCCATCTCAATTTTATCTCATGCCTTTCATCTTCCATCATATAGTAACCCATAATTACCTCAAAAGTAAGGATCATATAAACCCTAATGGTTACCATTATAATTATTACCTGAAATTCCACATCGATTTGGTTCTCTCGTACATGATGCATAAGAGAAATCACCAAGGTTCAAGTGTTTAATCATGACTCCATGATTGTTTGCTAAGAATAACCATGATATTCCTCATTGAATCCCCTATTTCATCCAATCTCTTAATCAGAGAACCACGATTGTTTTTTTCATACCCATTGCCACATTGGTGCCTGCTAGATCCATCCATTTACTAAAACCAAAATGGTTAGTGTGAGAATATCATTAAAATCAACATATAATAATGAGGAAGATAAACACTACGATATAGTTATCCAAGTTATCTCAAACTAATTCTAACATTCAAAAAAATGACTCCGTCAAATATACTACCCATTGTGGTTATACACAACTTGTCACATATGCTTAAAGAACACTATAACCTATAAAGTTATCTAAACTGACCTTTGATACCAAATATAAGGACCTGACCTTAAAACTTTACATAATAATGAATTAAATGAATAATTCACGTAGAGGATCTTTTCAGGATTAGAGTTTTAGAGAATTAGGTCAAAACAATTACATCTCAAAAGATTACAAAGTAAAAACTTCTACTAAGTTTCCATAACATAAAAACTCTTAAAAAGAAACATGTCCAGTTCCAGGTTTTAGATAACATGTCTTTCCATGATCTCATCCTTGACCCTATTCATCTTTAAGTCCTGTGGAAAAAATTTCAAAAACTTGGGATGAGCATAAAAATCATAGTAAAGGATACATAAATAAGAAAAATTGTTAGTTTTTCAAAACAACAAGTAAACCATGAATAATTTATCAAAGTAATAATTTTCACCTTTATGAATTAGTAGATATTCTTCACTGAATAAAAGAACATTACTTACCTTTTTGTAACCAAAATATTACCATAAAACCCATATAAAGAACACATAACATATATAGGTAACATGGGACATAAATATACATAAATTTAATAACCATATAGTCGACATCCACACATATCACTACATGGAATATCCATATGGCCGACTTCCATACCCAATGCATTGGAGGTTATAACATAACCACACATCCTAGTATTCACAGCACCACCCGTCAGATGGTTTATCACGTAACCACCCATCAAATGTTCTAGTACCATTAAAAATCATAATACATAAAAAAAATATAATGGAAAGAAATCATTTCCACATTTCAATCAAAATATATCACTTAAATATATTGACATAACAAATCCAATATCAAAACCATTTTCAAACCCATTTAAAACATTTAATAAAGAGATTTTTGAATCAAAGTATCTTATACCACATTAATGATTTCATAATTTTAAAACATTAATATCTATATAAATAAATCCTTAAAACCATTTTGAAAACATGTATATTATTGATAAATATTAATAATAATAAATCATTAAAACATTTAAAATGATATTTTAGTTAAATTGTTTTTTACAAAAATGAGAGAAACTTGAATACAAAGAACTGAGGAACAACATTTAATCAGAACATTATAATACTATGAGAATAAAGGGATTAATGATATAATATTCCAAAGGACAGTATATACAACATATAAGAGTGAATTGATGAATAACAACAATGAAGTATCTATAGAAATGTAAAATGAGATGAAATTCCTTATAAAGAGGGTATCCTTAAATTAAGGATAAATCAATCTCAGAATTATGTGTGACATATATAAATACACCAAATATAAGTGGATATTAAGTGTAAAAAAATCAGAGGTCATTCATACATATTCATAGGATGAAATATTCAATAACTACATGTTGAATCCAATGAAATCGAAATTGGTTTAAGAAGTTGCCTTGTAAAATTTCGACAACCTAACGACGTCACTTTAAAATTCAGAAAATGAGTTGCTGAGAATAAAAGGGTATCTCATCACTTGGAAATAAATTTTATATCAATAAGGATATAGAAGAAAATATCTCTACATAATAATATGTAAATTTAAAGACATAACTAAAGAAGTCTTTTAAAAAGAGTAGGGTGAAAGGTTCCCTACCGATTTGGGTAACTTATGAAATGTTCACCCCATGAAAGAAAGACTATAAAACATTGATGTAAACACTAAAAAACGAATATATATTACCAAAAGAGTAGAATAATTGTTGTTTCATACACCACTCAAATGAAATGGTGGAAAATTTAGTACAAATCTCACGGGAATTAAAGTGAGATGAAAAACCCCTTACGAAAACTCGGCAACCTAACAACACCACATAAAACGTACAAAAAATGGATTTATGAGATAAAATAGGATCTCTCAAAATATGGACATAAAAAATACAGTATGAGTAATATAAAATAACATCACCAAACATAAATAAGATTATCTTAAAAGAAATTACATAAAATAGAGTACTTAAAAAGAAAGAGAGAGGTAGGATCCCTTACGTCAAGTCTGGCTAGTCTTGTTCGTTTCATTATATTCCTGATTAATAATGTTTGGCCAATTTATAATTTCTTAAGGTCATCCTTTAAATTTTATTTTTCAATTCATGTCACATATTATAATTTTATAATAATTGTTTAATAATGTAAGTTCATATCAGATGTTTTTGTCGATGTTCGGTTCATGAGTCAAAAATGAACTTGTTTGAAAATGATTGTCAATGTAGTTATAATTAAATCATTTCCAGAATAGTATAAATGATTTAAATATCATATATATCCAGTACATATTAATTTTATACTATTCAATAATATTTGGAGATAAAAAGAAATGAAATGCATCATTCATGGAGACTGTAGGTCGTACGTAAGTATGAACGCTACTTTGATTTCTTTGTCATCTTAATGGAATTAAAAATAAATGAGAGAGATATATATATATTATACTTACAGAATTATATCCACCATATAGATGTAATATAATACATATATATCCATTATTTATATGTATTTATAATAGTACATAACATTTGGAGATAAGAAATGAAATGTACAGTTTATGGAGACGGTAAGCCATACATACGCATGAACACTAATTTTATTTCTATTTCATAATTTCATGGAATGAAAACAAATAATGATACATAGGTATATTTTAATTACAATATAATATAATATATAACATTACTAAATCCATCCTTTATACATCCCACATATGGTATTAACGATTCAAATCACATCGAGGGGGCGTTAGTCCGCACTTCCTAAAATGAAATTATCGTGCTTACCCATAATGGAAACAATAAAGGAATGGCATAAATGAAAAATACAGAAGCATAAAGAATACATAAACATAATATAAATATCATATATAAATACAGTGACATCTTAATGGCCACCATGAAATGTGTTAAAAGAATATTGAACAATCATCGTTTCGGGGAGCAGTAATTCGCTACCCACAGAAATAATATGTTCTTTAACCATTAGATGGTGCTGTGTATGAGTGTAGCTCGAATCCTCCTCATAACAGAATCCTAGTATCTATATGATACTTGTTTTGTTACAAAAGAAATGAATAAAAATATTTTAGGGGGTTGGAGAAGAAAAATAAAACAAAATAACATAAGAGATGACATTACATTCGAATCGGATAACTCTTTTTTATTTGAGTTCAATGGCTTCCTTAGAAAGACTTCTGCAGAATGTGAGGATTATATGAGTAACAGAGGGATGTGGAGAGACAATATTAGAAGATTATGTTCGAGACAAAGGCTTGAGAGGTGGGGGTTAGGGGGTAGAGGTGGGGGCCTTTTATAAGTGGGAGGAGTGGCACACTAGGAATGTCATGAAATGTTACTTTATATTAAAATGTTTTTTGAATATTAAAGGACCCAAAATTATATATTTAGAGGATAAGGTGATAAGGATTCGAAATCCCAAAATCCAAGAGGATTTTGGAATGTGCAGGTCTTGGATTTTACATTATATTTTCATTTTATTTAAATCATTAAGTAATGGGGTAATCGCTGTATCATCATGGGGTCATAAATAATTTAATTTATTTAATGTCTAAAAATTATAAAAAAAATCATGATGTAGGAAATATTTTTATCTTTATAATTAATATTTATAGTAAAAATATAACTTGTATAACCCCATGAAAAATTGTTTTAGTAAACCAATATATTTTTGTGACATTTTTATTTTAACTTTAAATAAAAAGTTATTAATGCCATTTTCCTGCCAAAGTGGCACAATGAGGTCCCCAAGTTTATACATGTATTTTCATGGTCGGCCATGACACATCCAATAAGGTTTGGACATGTTTCAAGGTAATTTCATTTTATTAAAACATTATTTTTACCTTAAATTACACTAATTACCTCTAATCGCGATTAATAAAACATAAAAGTTACTATTCACCAAAAAATTATTTTAATCACATTGAACCACATTTTACATCCTAATGACAACCATGTATGTTGGATTTTTTAAATTCAATTCACAAAAGTGGTAATGTTTAATTTAAACGAAAAATCAGTTTTTAACTACCCCTTTGTGGTTTCACTATTCATCAAAAATTGATGTCTCTCAGAAAAATACAAAAAATTCACCCGAAGCCATATTTGATATTCAGAATTCAAAAATGATGTCTATTTTACAAAATTCAAAACCTATAAGTTTCATTAATTAATTTAATAATTAATTCTTATTGTCAATACAAATAGCGTTTTTTATGAAACAATATATATCAAATGATTGACACTAGTTTATGTCTAATTTCAAAGTGAAATTAATTCCAATGACCACCATTGGATTAAATGGTAAAAATATATTCTAATTTAACTTTAAAACCAATTCTAAATATAATCTAATCATATAAATAAATTATATTAAAAATATGTTTTGAATTAAATTACTACATTTTCACTATTCATTAAAAATGAACTTTATCGGAAAAATACCAAAAATTTAGACAAAGTAAATTTTGATGTCTCGATTCTAAAGAAGAATGTTATTTGGTCCAATAGAATTTATAAGAGTGACCCAAACTATATTAAAGAGGGTTCACCATTAAAAGGCGATAAATCGACCTTTTTGTGAATATTAGAGTTTATGATTAAAATTGAATTCTTTTCTTATTTTAAGCCTTTATCTTTTATTGGATAAATGTAAAAACATTTATCAAACCTATATAATCATATTTTAGTTATTTATTTTCATTCTATCAAATAAAACGTCTAGGCACTAACTACCATTTAAAATAATATTATTTTATTATGAGAGTGCAACGTAAGATTTCAAAGAAACTCATTGTTGCGTATTACATACGCCATCGAGCATAACGTTCCCTTTAAAGTAATATTAATATTTTATTCACAAATATTAATAAATATGAAAACGTAATATTCTTTATCTACCTGGGATGTTACAATCATTCCATAAAAACATTTAGAGAAATAATATTAATAGAAACATTGAATCATTTCCCGATAATGTAATGATTAACAACAATTAATGTTATCGTAGATGGGAAATAATTTTGAAAGATATTTTTAAAAAATTATTCTGGAAAATATCCTTTATTTTTGAAATTTTTTTTTAAAAATATAAATCATTTTTAAAATGATTTTTATTTAAAATAAAATAGAAAAAAATTATAATGTAATGACTAAGAACATATTTAAAACCATTATCTTTGAAAAAATTTCAATTTCTATTCAAAACATTAAACACTAAATTCATTTAATATAATTCGATACTTATAATTATATCATGATAATTTTTTTTAACACCATTTCATTGAAAATAGTTTTAAAAAATATAAATAATATATTAAAATGTGTTTATTTCCATTTCATTGTAAAATATTTGATATATTTAAGGAAATATTAAAAACATTATGAAATTCCTTTTTCCTTGAAAACCTCTAAAAGAATAATGAATACATTTCAAGAAAATTTTTCTTTTATAATACATTTAAAACATATAAAATAAGCTCCAAAATTGTTGAAATCATTTTATTTGAGAAAATAATTTTAAATACTTTTAAAGTAAGTTTTTAAAATAAATTAAAAACAAATTTTAAACATAATAAATTTTTGAAAAAGTTTTTCCTTGAAACTGAAATTAAAAAAAATTATTGAATATTGGGAAAATATTTTATTTCAAAAATAAATTTATTTTTAGTATTGTAAAGGAATCATCAATAGAATTTTAGTGATGAAAACAGGTAAGCACACATACACACCAAACTTTCCTATTGCATCGTCAAATGATTATAAAAGTGTCTAAACTATAAAATGTAATAATGATTCCTTTTTTGAAACCATATTTGTTTCATTGGAAATACAATGGTAATTTTTTTAAAATATCCTAGGATAATCAGATAATATTTTGGGATAAATTGTAGAAAATCTAGTTTTAAAGGAACATTTATTTCTGGCCGAAGAGAGAGTTAAAGTCAAACTTACTTAAAAACTATGTCATGGTAAAATTATGTACCAAATATGGGAATAATGGTTCTATAACTTTGTTATAACATGAATATCTAGAGGGCAGGTAAATTCATTAGATTTATAAGATATTAATAATGATATTTTATTAATGGAAGCATAATCATAAACAATCTCGACAATCAATGAGATTGTTTCAATAAACTGTTACCAAATTTTAAATTTGAATCATACTCCACATTTAAGAAAACAAAATTAAATGGAGGAAAGAATCTAATGAAAATAATTATAATGATGTTATAACTATTAAAATGTTATTTAATACATGTTAAAAAAATATTTTTTTTCATAACAAAATAGGAGTCGCCAAGAAGGAAAATTGAAAAAAAAAATATTGCTGATTATGTAACTTTTGAAACCTAAACCCCGTAAATGAAATAACATAGAATGGATATGAAAATTCAAATTAATTTGTTAATATGAATATTATTATAATTTCATGGTCATGTTATACAACATGCAATAGAAAAGATTTGTGAACATGGAATTTATCTCTCAAATATACAAAGTGAGATGAAATTCCCATAAATTGTCTCTTGACTATCATCGTACTAATTCAAAATTCATGTATAATAATTATAATTTTATTATAAATCTATCTCAGAATAATATTTCTATAAAGAATACCATATATTATTTGATTATGACATTATATTACTAGCTTAATAATAATTCTTTGTCATTTTTTCACTTCGATTAATATATGTTATGTTCATCGTGCATGCTTTGACAAATTATTCTCAATATTATATCTTAGATCATGATTTAAATACATAAATAATAGAAATATTATATAAATATCTAATATATTCTGTAAATATTTATTTAAAATAATATATTAAATATTTTAAAATGAAATGGGATACATTGTTTTGGGAGTCAGTATGATGTACGTACATTTGAACGTTGTTTATGTTTTTTTGTAGTGTTGAAAGAAAGTGTGAAACTAACATATATGTATATATATATAACATCATTAAATAATTATTATTATGTTATATATATCATATATTTTCTCTAAAATCATATTTAACACATTTTTTCGAAAATTTTATTGAATAACATCGCTTTGAGGAGGTAATAGTTACACTTCCAAAAAATGATGTTATTATATTTACACAAGATTGAAAGTATAAGGTTTATGTTATAAAATAATTACATAAGAAAATATATATATATAAATAATATATATCATATATAAATATAGTGTCCATAACAATTCCCATCCACCAAATTGGTAAATGAAAAAAATGAAGAGTCATCATTTCGTAAGGTGATAGTTCACTTTACATATAAAAATATGTTTGTTATTCATTAAATGGGTGTTTGAATATGTTTAGGTTTAACACATAGAACAAAATAATCTTAGCATATTTATGATAAATTCTTTTTATTCCCATATAATAAGAAGTATTGAGTGGGTGTATAATGGAAATAAAATTATAGAGCTTGAGGAAATATGTTACCTCTTCTTTGGGTAAAACTGATTGGTTTTCACCAAAGGGCTTCCTTGGATTGATTTCATCCTAATGTGAGTATTATAATAGTATGGGTGGAATGTTGAGGAGAAATATTGGCATATCATCTTTGATATAATGTGTCTTGACATGTGTGATAAAGTGGGGGGAGAGGAGGATTTTTTTATAGTGGGTGCGGAGTGACCCTCTTGTGAACATTGCAAATGAAAATTCCACCCACGTTTTTCCAATTTAAAGTGTATACAATATTGTTAAAAATTAGTTCCTATGGATTTTAGGATATATATATATATGGACATAAAATGGGTTTTGGACAAGTGTCCAGGTCACATTATCAATTAATATTATGGTTTAGTCCCACATTATGCTTAATTTCCCGTTAATTGATGATATAAATTTTATTTACTTTCACTAATAGTTTTTGAAAAACAAATTTTAACTTATTATAAATTATAAATTTTATATATTCCAAATAAGGAACCCATTTTTTTAATTCAAATCACTCAAGGGGTAGAAATTAATATCAATTTAATCCCACAAATAAGATAACATTGCAGGGTTTAAAAGTAAAACATTCAAAAGTTTTCTATATTTTTTAATCAATTTCAATGTATAATTTATTATAATTACATAAATTTTATTAATTGAAAAAAATTATATAATTTTGGATGAAATAAAAATTAAATTATTGTTTAACACTATAAATAAATTAGAAGAAAAAGCAGTTTTGTATTATAAATCGGTATTCTCACTATTCATTAAAAAGATGAAACTTCAAAAAAAATACACAAAATCCTACCTAATAAAATAGATATGTTTTTATTTCAAATATTAATTTTATTTCTACATATAAATTTTATTAAAATTTGAAAAATTGTATTTTAAATATGTTTCCATCAAAAGGCGTAAAATTTCCTTTATAAGAATATTGATTTTTATGGAAAATATTCAGTTTGTTAATATCTTTTACATGTCTAATATATTGTATTAATATAATTTTTTTTGAATATATAAATATATATTTCATAAATTTCATTCTACAATTTTAATAAATTTAATTTATTTTCATACAATTTATTTGTGACTATAAAAATAGTAATATATAGAATTTTTTGCTTTATATTCAGGTGGTTATTATATTAATTTATAATTAATTCTTAAGAAATGATTGCATTTTATATTTTTTAAACCATATATTTTAATATTTTTGTTAACATTTTTCTAAACCCTTATATTAATTTTAAGGTTATATCTAATTATGTTAAATAATAAAAATAAATATTAAATTGTGGTTTGGTAAAACTCTATATTGTATGTTACGGAAGTCATTGAATATAATCCTTGTTGTGTGTGACATAATCTAACATGGAATCACGTTCATTTCTACTAATATTGAAAATATTCAATTATTTGAAATAGTAAAAACATTTTGGTATCTCAGGATAATATATTTCCAAAAGCACATGGTGTTTTATGTAGTACAAGATTAAATTTTTTTTGTGTTTAACGTAATACATATGTGGAGATTTTATATTTAAAAGATGTATTTAATATTTAATGAAATTAAAATTATCAAAAAATATTAAATTAATTCCGAAAATATATTTAAAAAAATCTAGGGATGTTACAAATGAACCCGCCTATAGGAATTCCACTTGTTTTGGTGTCATCAGATATTCATATCTGTGAGTGTGTTTAATGGCTCAAAAACAATAAAATTATCATTTACACATATCATTACTCGTGAAATTAGATTTATTGACTAGAAGTATCATGTAAAAGGTTGGTAGAAAATATCTTTTGTTGCATGAGTCACAAATGACATGTTAGTGATGGATAAGCAATGTGATTATTTTTTGAATCATATTTCATTGATTTTTGTTCTTTATAAATTTGATTGTAATAAAACCATCAAATTAAATGTAAAGACCCGTAAATATCAAGGAAATTTTTTTTCTTAAATTCTTTTGAATTTAAAGAGAACACAGTTTTTAACGACACTTGATTCTGAGGCCTGTAGTTCCCGAAATAATTTTCTGATGTTTTGTTAAGCTTAAATTAACGCGCGTAAGCATCTTTTTTGAAAATCTGGAAAATCTCTTAAACAGTTACTCAGATCAGAAATCTGAGGACACCGTTGTGCTAAGGATTGCGAGTTTACCCCATGTGTGACTTATGTTTAGTCAGCGCAGGCCTCCTGTGAGAAAACCCGATAATGGCATAATCGTAAATAAAATAATTAAATAAAGTTATTTTATATTTCAAATGCTTATAACTCAAAAAAAGTAACTCGGATAAGATATCTGAGATAACCGCTGAACCCGTGAGGGTATGATTCCTTTATGTAGATACTATCTTTGGCCGGCGCGAGCCACCTGAGAAAGATAGTTTTTGGCCATAAATAAAATAATTAACTGACAATTATTTTATTGTAAAATTTTTAACTTCTAAACAGTAACTCAAATTAAAAATCTGAGAGTATCGTTGAGTATTTTGGGGCGTGTTTCTCCTAGGAATATCCTAACCTTGACTTTAGTTGGTTGAGGGTGACTGATAATAATTTTCTCAACTTTTTTTTGGGTACGTTCAGTAAACGTACGAGCAGTGTTTTATAACGTTTGAACCGATGCTCGGAATCGAATTCCGAGGGCAACATTGAAATCAATGTTCCGATATTTGCTTATGAAGACCTTCACCTCAAAGGTGGATGATCAGGTATGAATGTTAGTTTTTGGGGTTTTACGTGGGTTAATAAAATAAAATAAGTGAATAATTTATTTTATTTTGTAAAACACAAGCAGTGCGGATAAAGTGGTTAGAAGATCCACTTGGGAGTTGGTGGGGGAAACGCCACACCCTAACCTCCCATTTTATGGAGAGGGAGAGGAGACCCCTCAAACACCCCATAAATTAATTTTATATGTCGACGTAAAATTAATTGCTCTCAATTATTTTTATGAGTTGGCGTAAAAATAATTGTTTTCAGTTAATTTACCGGTAGACGTAAAAATTAATTGTTGTGATTTAATTTTTGTGTCGATGTAAATATAATTTCTGTCAATTAAATTTATGTGTCAACGTAAAATTGATTCGTGTCATATGTTTTGATCCAGGCTATGTGGGGGAAACTTCTTGGCATCCTCCACTCTTAAATAGTTCCAACACACCTCTTAAATTGTGCCAACGAAATTTAATTCGCCCGACCCCCTTTTTAATTATGTAATTGCATCGTTGGAATTTAGTAAGGTTCCAAATAAATGAACCATCATAAATTCCACAATGGTTATATACCTCTCCCCCTCTCCTATATATAGGGAGCTTGGGAGAATGTTTTGGGACGGCTTCACCAAGTGATGAAGCACTGGTAATGTATTGTGACGCCCAACACTTGGGGAAAACATATCCTCTCCAATGAAAAACGCGAAGAACGCCGACGCCACCCTCGGTTTCATATTTACCGACGTTGGTGGAATGACGCCCGTCTACCGCGACATCGTCTACCACGACACCGACGAACGCCTTCTTCGGTGTAGGGGTTTGATTTTATGTTCCTGAATATTTGGGCGTTCATCGTTAATATTTTATCCGCTTGCTATCGTTTAACGGGAGGGGGTCAGACCGCACAAACACGGTCGACCCTCCTCCCTTTTTTACTGTTGTCCTTCGTTGTGGATTGGAACAGAGATGACGTGGTGCCGTCACACCGCGCGGAAATGAGGGACCGCAGCGAAGGAGCGCGAATAAGTCACGCCGCGCCATTAAGGCCGAAGGAGGCCGCAGTTGGAGCAGGGGCCGAGGTGGAGGGGTGCGGCCCTGTCACCCCACGCTGGAGCATCTTGAAGGGTCGTGGCTGGGGTGGTCCGCGGCAAAGGGGAGCGGCGCCGACGCGCCGCGCCGGTCGAAGAAGGGGCGCGCCCTAAGGCCGCGGCGGTCACCGACAGGGGGCGGCCGGACTCCCCGGACATCGGAGCATTAAGAGGTGCGGCCTTTTGGCCGCAACGGAAGACCTGGAGGTGGCCGAATAAAGCCGGCCACCGGCACCTGGAGGGCGGGACCGCGGGGTCCCGCGGCGGCGGCACCAGCCGGCCAACCGGGCCAGCCGTTCAGAATTTCGAGGGTCGTAACCCCCGGTGGTGGAAAGGCAGTCCCCCCCCCCCCCACAAGGGGACGCTGTAACAAGGTGAGGGGCATCACCCCCCCCCCCTTCGCACAACTCGGTCTCAGACCGAGCGCCCAGCAGGGCAAGGCCGCTCACGCTGGGCCGGGCCGTCAACTGGGCCAGGCCGCGCCCGCTGGGTAGGGTCGCGCCGGTGGGCTGAGCCGTGCATAAGTGGGCTAGACCCGGACTGGGGTCGGGTCGACCTGGGGGGTCTTGGGCCGGGTCGGTCCGGCCCCAAACCCCCCTAAAAGCGGGTAGATTCGTTCAAACGCCCGTAACATGGACATTGGACATCCTATTTGTGCACCGTCATTTTTGATTCTATCCTTGGATCAAGATGGTGTTTCTGTATATTACACTCAAGGTTTCAGAGAACTTTCTGTACAGACGGGTTGGTTCGAACACAAATCCAACCGGGTCGTCGGAGCGGAAATGCCTATAACATGAGCTCCGGACGTCCGATTGATGTGTCGTCGACTTTGTTGGATTCCTCTTAGTGAGACAAACCTTTTGGCTTACTCTGCTCGACTTTTCGACGCAGTTAGAGTATTTTCGGGTTGGATTGTACTCAAAATCCAACCGGGCCCCTGGAACAGAAAAGCCGATAACATTCAGACCGGACATCCGTTTGATGAACCATCAGCGGCGTTGGTGATCAGGTCGAGAAACGGTCCCTATGAGTATACCCTATGTGAGTTCGAGTTACAGTTGAGATACAGTCATTTTGGTTCGTACATGAAACCAACCGGGCCCCTTGGACGAAAAGACTAATAACTCATAGACCGGGCGTCCGATTGAAGCAACGTCTGTTGCGTTAAGGCCCCTATGACAATGTGGACCTTTGAGATACTTCCTCCTAGGACTTTGTGATACTTGGAGAATCGACCTGTAGCTCGTGGAGCGGACCCCCAAAGAGATGAGCGTACGGAGTACGGATACCGTGTAGTCGGCTGAGACCTGATGACTGCTTGGCCGATTCAATTTGGAGTGACTTGCATTGCCCAGTGGGGAACACTACTTTGTGAGGTGGTAGACCCATAGAGGAGGAGCACTACTTTGTGAGCTGGTATACCAATGGTACTCGAAAGGAGAAGAACCAATGTAGGCTCTGAGGGGGAGCACTACTGTGTGATGTGGCAGACCCATGGAGGAAGAGCACTACTTTGTGAGGTTCCAGACCCACGGTACTCGACAGGAGGAGTACCTCAACTGTCTTAGGTTAGTGATCAGTACCTCGGAGTCAAGATAGGATCACTATACATGTCATAGATGCAGCTCTTCAGGAGTTACAGTTTTGATAATGAAAATCCTGGTTTGAGCTGAGTCTTTGACATTTGTGTTTTCCTCATGATTGAGATGAGTTACTAGATAACATACGTATATGTATGTGCATATACCTAAGTAGTGGTTATCCATTGACATTATATCTGTGTGACACCTCGTGGATGAGATGGGTTACTTGGTAACATAGGTATATGTATGGACATATACCAAAGTAAGGGTTATCTGTTGAGAACTCTCTTTCTGATTATCCTTGTTGGATTTAGTGAGACCTTAAGGGTCTCAGGGTCCCTGCTAAGTATCACATACACACCCCTGCATAGGCATTGCCTGCACCTCATTGTGTTGGTTGCATACGACAGACATCATTGATCGTGGTTGAGGCTTGTAGAGCTGGATGGTACCCAGAGGTGGATCTCACGACGAGTCGGTACCCAGAGGAGACCGATAGACGTGGAGTTCTGAGGAGGACATCTGTACATACCATTTAGGTAGGAACCCGGAGGACGATCCAGGATCTTCATGTAACCATTCAGCTGTTGTCCTTTGAGTTGTACATTAATTTTAGTTGTAGCTGTATCTTTATTTTGGGCTTCTATTTCTAGCCCTCATACTTTTAGCATGTTTGTTATACTGCATTACATAGTGTAGCTTCTTATTGTACACTGTTTGTGTGTGATTTTGTTTCATAATGGAAATTCCTTCCATTTTGATTGATATTTACGCCTTTGGTGCTTGTCTCCAGCACCTGGCCTATGGAAGTCGAGCTTGGGGTAGTCAAGGTACGGGCCCCGAGGACGGTTTGTGACAAATTGTTATCAAAGAGGTCAGTTCTACCGCATAACTCAAGACTCTAATCATTCCTTTCTGTGAAGCAATAGTGTTAAGTGTACCGAGTGTGGTCTTCAGTTCAGGGTTTCTAGTGTTGGTGTGGCGTCTGACGTATCCATACACCAGGACCCTGACTACTAATTTCCAACTTTTTGCATAAAAACACTGATTGCATGTATGCTTCCAAGAGTTTAAAGTCATCTCAAACCAGGTCAGCTCACTGGGTATTAATCATTTGACCGTGTTACGTATGATTCTTTGAGGATGTATTTCCGCAGACGACCAGCTAGAGCCTAGAGGGATGCATGTACAGACAGCATGTCGAGCGACGAGGCCTCAGTACAGGGCCCTCTCATAGTTGAGGCACCAGAAGAGGCACCAACGATACTACCATACGTTGGGCCACCCATGCCACCATCCTCAGCAGTAGGCGATGCACTACACTTGAGTGTGATTCACAAGTTCCAGTGCTAGAGGCCACCTTGGATTCGGGGAGAGACGGACCCACATGTTGCTGAGGATTGGCTGGAGGTTGTGGTGAGAGTTTTTAGGATAGTGGGTACACTAGTAGAGTTCATGGTGATCTTTGCTGCCAGCCTCCTTCTGGAATAAGCAGGAATATGGTGGGGCCGAATGCTCCAGTTTTGTGATTAGATGACCCTCACATGGGGAGACTTCGAGACCTTCTTTAGGGTGGAGTTCATACCAGTGACTCTACACTCTGAGCATGCTCAAGAGATTCTTCCTTTGCTTTAGGATTTTCAATCTGTAGC
Source organism: Viscum album (assembly GCA_963277665.1). NCBI lineage: Eukaryota > Viridiplantae > Streptophyta > Magnoliopsida > Santalales > Viscaceae > Viscum > Viscum album. Next base: position 1,003,798,837 of record OY728163.1, on the reverse strand, counting down.
CGAGTCATCTGTAGGCAGTAGACAGATGATGCAGGGGTCCAAAAGGACCAGACCAGCAGGTAGGTACCCTCAGGATACATGTTTGGTTGTGTGAGGCACGCGAAACATAGACAGCCATACGAAGATCATGGAGTGTTATGAATGCGGTAGGAAGGGTCACATGTCACATGACTGTCCGACTCCCCGCACAGTTGATATGCAGGCATTAGAGGAGCCACCAAGAAAAAAGCAGTTGCGGGTGCTTGAGCCATAGCCGAGCAGTGGACAAGGCAGTAGTGCTCCATAAGTAAGTGGACAAGAGAAAAACTAGTGGATTCCTTTTGTTTCTTGTACTTATAGTTCCATGTTGTTGTTGTATTTGTGTCTTTATACTTCGAGCTTTAATAATAAAAGACACTTATCTTTGTGATGTATACTTTCCTGTCCATTTGTTTTGTTGATACTGAGAGGTCCCGGTTAAAACTGTTGAATTGACCCACACTTTTGAGATACCTACTAGAGGAGACCTAGTGACCACACACTGATTCCAACACTGTGACTCAACCCTTGTAGGTGAGAGTAACAGTTGGATCTCTTGGTAGTAGCATTGAGGCCTTACGATGTCATCCTTGTTATGGATTAGTATCATCCATGTCGGGATTGATTATATTTGGAAAAAAACGTGGTTCATCTAGGGGATGAGACCAGATTTCTCATATCGGCAAAGAAGAAATCTTAGCAGCTCTTGTAGGACCAGAGAAGGTTCGGGACATCCAAGAGGTGGAGACCACTAGAGTTCAAGGATGGTGACCACGTTTTCTTACGGGTCTCACCTAAACGAGGGTTACGGAGTTTTGGCCGGGGCAGAAAGTTATATTTGTGCTTCATCGAACCCTTCTAGGTCCTAAACTGGGTGGGCGAGGTGGTTTACCGCTTGAACCATCCACCTCAAATGCATTAGGTGCACGACGTTTTTTCCCCATGTATCTCAGCTGAGGAGATACGCGAACGACCCGACGCATATCATCGACCATGGGGTGCTGAACATCGATGATTGGGAGAATTTTGTAGAGGACCCAGTGGAGATTTATGATCGACAGGAGTAGGTCCTACGTGGATGGTCGATTCCTCTAGTGCGCATCAGATGGCAGCATGGTAACCTCCAAGAGAGCACATGGGAGCAGGAGGATTAGATGCGTGCACAGTACCCCCTTTTCTTTCCCTAGTTTTTGATGCAGCTTTATAGGGACATAAAGCCCTGAGGTGGGAGTAATATAAAGACCCATTTTTTCAATTAAATTTTTTTTCTTAATTTTTTTGGAATTTTATGAGTACGTAGTTTATGAGGGAACCTGATTCTGAGGCATGGTGTGCCAGGAATAATTTTCCGATGTTTTGTTAAGCTTAAATTAATGTGCGTAAGCAGTTTTCCTAAAAAAGTGGAATAACTCTTAAACGTTTACTCATATCTGAAATCTGAGGACACCATTGTGCTCAAGATGGTGGGTTTACCCTAGGCGTGACTTAAGTTTAGTCGGTCCATGCCTCCTATGAAAAAACCTGAAAATGGCATAACTATAATTAAAATAATTAAATAAAGTTATTTTATTTTTCATACTCTTATAACTCACAAACGGTAACTCAGATTAGAAATCTTAGACCACCTCTAAACATGCGAGGGTATGCTTTATTTAAGAAGATACTAAATTTTTCCGGCACGAGCCACCTGAGAAAGTTAGTTTTTGGCCGTATATAAAATAATTAAGAGGTAATTAATTTATTGTAAAATTCATAACTTCTAAATGGTAACTCAAATTAATAATCTGAGAGTACCGTTGAGTTCGTTGGGGTGTGTTTCTCCTAGGTAGAGCCAAATCTTGACCGTAGTGGGTCAAGGGTGACTGATAATAATTCTCCGAATGTTTTTTCGGGTACGTACAGTAAACGTACGAGCGGCGTTTTATAACTTTTGAGCCGGTGCATGGAATCAAATTCGGAGTGCAGCGTTGAAATCACAGTGCTGATATTCTCTTAAGAAGACATTCACCTCAATGGCAGATGATCAGGTATGAAATTTAGTTTTTGGGGTTTTCCGTGGGATAATAAAATAAAATAAGTGAATAATTTATTTTATTATGTAAAACACGTTCAGTGCGGATAAAGTGGATAGAAGCTCCACATCAGAGTTGGTTGTGGAACTGCCACACCCTAACCTCCCATTTAATGGGAAGGGCGAGGAAACCACTCAAACCCCCCATCAATTAATTTTATATGTCGACGTAAAATTAATTGCTCTAAATTAATTTTATGAGTTGACATAAAATTAATTGCTGTCAGTTAATTTTATGGGTCGACGTAAAAATTAATTGTTGTGTTTTAATTTTATGTATCGATGTGAAATTAATTTCTGTCAATTAATTTTATGTGTCTACATAAAATTTATTTGTGTCAAATGTTTTGATGCAGGCTATGTGGGGGAAAATTCTTGACATCCTCCACTCTAAAGTAGTGTCAACGCACCTATTAAATTACGCCAACACAATTTAATTCGCCCAACCCCCTTTTTAAATTAAGTAATTGTATCGTTGGTATTTAGGAAGGTTCCAAATAAATGAACCGTCATAAATTTCACGATGGTTACATACCTCTCCCCCTCTCTTATATATAAAGATATTGGGAGATGTTTTTGGGACGGCTTCACCAAGCGACGAAGTGCTGGTAAAGTATTGCGACACCCAACAGTTGGAGAAATCATATCCTCTACAACGAAGAACATGAAGAACGCTGACGCCAGCCTCAGCTTCATCCTTCCCAACGTTGATAGAACGACGCATGTCTACCATGGCACCGACGAACTCCTTCTTCGAGGTAGGGGTTTGATTTTATATTTGTGAATATTTGGGAATTCATCGTTAATATTTTAGCTGCTTGCTATCGATTAACGGGAGGGGGCCGGACCACACAAACATGGCCAAACCTCCTCCTTTTTTAACTGTTGTCCTTCGTTGTGGATTGGAATGGAGATGGCGTGATGCCATCACACCACGCGGAAATGAGGGAACCGAGGCGAAGGAGCACAACACCGTTAAGGCCGAAAGAGGCCGCAGCCGGAGTAGGGGCCGCGGCAGAGGGGCGCTTCACCATTGCGCCTCGCTAGAGCATCATGAAGTGTCGCGGCTGGGGAAGGACGCGTCCGAGGGGCGCAGCGCCGACGCGACGCGGCAGTCACCGACAGGGGGCGGCCGGACTCCCCGGCCGCCAGAGTATCAAGAGTTGTAGACCATTGGCCACGGTGGAAGACCTGGAGGCGACCGGATAAAACCGGCCACCCGTGCTTGGAGGGCGGGATCGTGGGGTCCTATAGCGGCGGCACTAGCCGGCCAACCATGCCGGCCATTCAGAATTCAGGGGTTCGTAACCCCCGGTGGTGGACAGGTGGTCGACCCACGTGGGGCCCCCATTACAAGGTGAGGGGGCAGCGCCCCCCCTTCGCGCCGCTCGGTCTTAGACCGAGTGCCCAGCCAAGACGGGCCACTCGTTCTAGGCCAGGGCACCCAACCTCTGGGTCGGGCCGCCCGTTGGGTCAGGCGGCGCCCATGTGGCTCAGACCCGGACCCAGTTCTGGCTGACCTAGGGGATCTTGGGTCGGGTCGGTCCGGGACGAAACCCCCCTAAAAGCGGGCAAATTTGTTCAAATGCACGTAACGTGGGATATGGACCTATGATTGCCACACCATCACTTGAGACGCGATCCTTGTATCGATATGGTCATTTTTATATGTTACACTCATGGTTTTGGAGAACTTTGGGTACAGACGGGTTGCTTTGAACACGAAAACAACCAGGTCCTCGGAGCGGAAACACTTATAACATGAGCTCTGGACGTCTGATTGACGTGCCGTCGACTTTGACGGATTAATCATACTTGGAAAGACCTTTTGTCTTACATTGGTCGAGTTTTGGATGCAGTTGTAGTATGGCCGGTTGGATTGTACCTGAAATCCAACCAGGCCCCTGGACCAGAAAAGACGATAACTTTCAGGACGGACGTCCGTTTGACGAACCGTCAGTGGCGTTAGTGATCACGTCAATAAATGGTTACTATGATTATAACCTATGTGAGTTCGGGGTACAGTTGAGATATAGTCAGGTTGGTTCGTTCACAAAACCAATCGGGCCCCTGGGATGAAAAGGCTAATAACACACAGACCGGGCGTCTGATTGACGCGCCGTCTATTGCGTTGAGGCCCCTATGACGAGGCGGCCCTTTGAGATACTTCTTCATTGGACATTGTGATACTTGAATTATCGACCTGTAGCACGTGGAGAGGACCCTCCCAGAGATGAGCGTATAGATTATAGAGACCGTGTAGCTGGCTGAGACCTGATGACTGCTTGTCCGATTCGGTTCGGAGTGACTTGCATAGCCTAGTGGGGAGCACAATCTTGTGAGGTGGAAGACCCATGGAGGAGGGTCACTACATTGTGATGTGGCAGACCCATGGTACTCGACAGGGGAAGTACCTATATAGCCTATGAGGGGGAGCACAACTGTGTGAGGTGGTAGACCCATGGCAGAGGAGCACTACTTTGTGAGGTGGCAGATGAGTGGTACTCGATAGGAGGAGTACCTCTGTAGGCTATGAGGGGGAGCACTAGTGTGTGAGGTGGCAGACCCATTCCGAAGGAGCACTAATTTATGAGGTGGAAGACCCGCGGTACTAGACAAGGGGAGTACCTCAGTAGTCTTAGGTTAGTGAGCAGTACCTCAGAGTCGTGACAAGATCACTGTACTCGTCAGAGACGGAGCTCTTCTGTAGTTACAATTTTGATAATGAAAATCATGGTTTGAGCTGAGTCTTTGACTTTGGTGTATTCCTCATGTTTGAGATGGGTTACTTGATAACTTACGTATATGTATGGGCATATACCTAAGTAGTGGTTATCCACCGACTTCATATCTATGTGACACCTCGTGGCTGAGATGGGTTACTTGGTAACTTAGGTTTAAGTATGGGATTATACCTAATCAAGGGTTATCTGTTGAGAAATCTCTTTCTGATTATCCTTGTTGGATTTAGTGAGACCTTGAGGGTCTTTGGGTCCCTGCTGAGTATCATATATTCACCCCTGCACGGGCTTTACCCACATCTCATTGTGTTGGTTGCCGATGAAGGACATCACTGATCGTGGTTGAGGCTTGTTGAGTTAGACGGTACCAGGAGGTGGATCTCACAACGAGTTGGTACCCGGAGGTGGATCTCACGACGAGTCGGTAACCGGAGGTGGATATCATGACGAGTCGGTACCGGGAGGAGATGGAAAGACGTGGAGTGATGAGGAGGACATATGTACCAACCTTTCAAGTAGGAACCCAGAGGACAATCCAGGAGCTGCTTGTAACCTTTTAGCTATTGTCCTTTGAGTTGTACTTTACTTTTTGTTTTAGCTGTATCTATCTTTTGGGCTTGTATTTCTGGACCCTCGTACTTTCAGCATGTTTGTTATACTGCTTTATATAGTGTATTATCTTCTTGTACTCTGTTTTTGTGTTCTTTCGTTTCGTAAAGGCAATGAATTCCCTTTTTATTGGTATTTACGCCTTCTGTGCTAGTCGCCAGCCCCTGGCTTATGGAAGGCGGGCTTGGGGTAGTCACATCCCAGTCCCCGAGGATGGGTTGGCACATTAAATTACATGCCATTGGTGCAATGATGTGTTTATTATATAGTCCGTGAATGATGTATCATGGACATAGGTTGATTTCATGTATGTTCAACATTATTGAACTGATATTATGAAAAACTGATTATATTACACAATGAGAATTCATATATAGTTCTTGACATTACAACATTAAGTTCATTGTCATAGGTGCACTGCCCCTTTTCTATATAATATTCAATGAATATATTTAATCCTTCCTAATTATAATAATAATGAATTTTATTTTTTCACATAGTATGTGTTTCTTTTCACCTCAATTAAATTTTCGTTGAATTTTAAAAATGGAATGAATATTAATCTCAAGGATGAAGAAAAATTTTATTCTTCTTTTATTTATTGAAAATATTTCCCGATGAATGAAATATTTTGTTAAATATGTATTCAGGAAATAAATAAATACTAAGGAGTTTGGAAGTTCAAATAATGTGATTAGTGATAAATATTAAATTAAAATCATTTGAAATAATATTTATTATTGGGGAAATTAGTACACACACCATAAAATATTATTATTATTATTATTATTATTTTGCAATGGCACTTGTAAATGATGTTATTATTAATTAAGGGCTAGTATGAAATTCAATAATATTTTTATATAAATACCATCTCAATAAATATATGGATAAGCCTATTTTTTGTTTAATAGAAAATTGTGAATATATATTCATTGTACACAATGAAATTAAATTTATATATCTCTCTCTCCCTCTCGATTTCCACCACTCATTATCTCAAGATTTATAATAACTCATTAAAATATGAAATATCATAGAGTGATCAAGAGATAAATATAAAAAACTATTGATTCTCCAATATAGAAATCAATAATCAATTAGCATTACTCAAATATCAATAGAGAAAGTATGAATCAAAACTAGAAATATTCATCATCGTAATCCTTACAACACAAAGAAGGAAATCAGAATTATATATTTAAATATAAACAACATCATCCAATACAGTATCCATGGATGAGTTAATAATTCATTCCCCATATAAATTAAATAATTATTAATTTAACATAAAATATCCTAAATTAGAGTTTCGAGAAAGTCTATATTAAATAAAATATTAATTTAAATGCCCACTAAAGGTACTTCAACTACAACCAGAACCATCAATTGGTGGTCCAAATGAAACCCTCTTGTTTTCAATACCCAGAAAGTATCATTATAAATATAGTGGAATGGTTAGTAAGATATTTGTAAGTATGAATTTATACATGTTCCCCAATACATTAAACTTTATATGGATGAGAGTAATTGAATGTATATTGAAATGATTGATTAAAAAGGGGTATAAAAATGAAATTGACATTGGTATGATTGGAGGAGACAGCAATATGGTATTTTATGGTAACACATTGATATAATTTTTCAAGATATTATTCCAAATGAATTCAATGAGTAGTTTTTTTAATAAAATATGTGTTATATTTTATTCAATGACATTGATGATTTTAAATGAATAATGATACATAAATTATTTTAGTATGTTAACTATTTAATTTAATGGTAGATGATGTTTGGTAATTTTGGAATATTGACTATGAATGGTATATATCCTAATCATTTAGAAGAAAGAGATCCTAAGAAAGTTCTTTACTTTTGGATGAAAAATTCTTAAAAGATACAAGTTTTATGTAAGTATATTGAATATTTAAACTTTCATAAATATTATATAAATATCTATATTATGAGGGAGTTTTCATAAGATTTATCCATAGATTTTTGGATGGGAAAAAATCAAATGATTCCATGATAAATTCTTTTTATTTTTATAAAAATATTTATTGGTGTATCATGATTAATGATTTCATGAAGTTTTAATGGATCATTTAAGATGGAAGAATCTATCCAATGCCACACACAAGGTGGAGGGAATTTTGTGTTGAACTTTTCCAATATAGGAAAGGTTGTGACCTATCTTTGTCTTTGATGAAGATGGAGTACATTCCAGGTAGTCCACACCCAATAATGATGACATTTAGATGGTCTTGGTGCATTGGTGATGTGTCTATGAAACAATTCAAATTAAAAAATGGTTTTCATGTCTCTCATTGATGTATTATATTGTTAAAGTATTAAATGGGAAAATATCTAATGGTCATTGTGGTCCAGGTGGTATATAGTCATTATACATCGGAAAAAATCGATTAAGTTTGTGGTGGTGGTTAAAATAGGTTTTAGTCAACAAGTGGATCCATAGTTCAAAAAAAGACCATGTATGTGGTAGAAAAAGATATTTATGATTGGTATGGTAGTAAATAAAATTGTCTAAAAGGATGAGGACATCACCTGTAGTGCTCAACATTTTAAAGGAAAAATAACCATATATTTTTCAACATGTTATGGTGTAATCTGTTTCTAGTATATTACTTCAATTTCCAGTGGTTTGATGACGTTTCATCATAGAAACCTAAAGGTATATATAAATTAATCTCTTATGGTAATGGTTTTTAGATTTAATGGATGAAAAATTATCAACCTTATCAAGGTATTGAATTGATTCAAAAGAAGATATATAATTGGTTGAATAAACATTGACTATTTCATTTTGAAATTGAAATTAAAATACAAAGATAAATCGTATGAAAATTTATTCACATTTATAGGATAGTTAATAAAGAAAATATAAATTAATATAGGGTTTTTTTCAACATAAGAATGTAGTGGAGATTAATTTTATTATGAATAAAATCGGAGTTCATAGATACTATAACATTAAGTTGAATTTTCTGATGTGTCCCAATATTGAACATGATATTTCATAGAACTAAATATAAATATTTTATGTGTTGTGAGTGTAGTAGAAGAAAAATTGAAAAATATTTTATTCACGTATGAAAAAATTAAATATTAATGGAAGATGTATTATTAAATGCTACTTCACATGAATAAGATAATGTGAAGGTACATAGATTTTTATTAACTATATATTAGTAAATAAATAAGAGGAAGAGATAATCCTTTATTAGATGGAAGAAATATAGAATTAATATCCAACTACTATGAGTATAAATAATTTTTTGCCTTACAATTTATATACAAAAGAAAAACTCATTGCATGTTGTTATAAAAATTAATATAATTGATGAGGAATAAGGGAATTATCACATCAACAACCTTGTAGATGTTCTGGAGAATACTTTTTAGTTTTATTTTCTAAAATATTTTAACTATTAGGGTGGATATATATATATATATTAAGGGATTTTTTAGATTATGGGATTCACCAACTGTGGGTACAAGGATAAACCCTCTCCATTTTTATTTATAAGTTAATACTAGTGGATCATAGGATCATAGTGAATTCTAGATCACAATGTATTCTAGAATTTATATAAAAATTTGATCCACATAAATCTATGTGTCTATTTTTTGTGTTTGAGTGTGTTCAATGGTGTTTCTTGAAAAACAAATAATAATTTCTTGATTGAGGGAGAATAATATAATCATCATATAACAATAATTGAGGTAAAATTGTTAAAGGATTTTAAAGTGATAATTATAAAGCTACACTAATTTACCATTGATCTCAAAGTATATTGTATCACAAACTCGGAATCTATGTATGGTGGTTTTTTGTGCTAAAAACATAGAGAGGATGCATAAAGAAATAAAATTTAAGAGTTTCTTGTTAGGAAAATATGTTAAATGGAAAATTATTAATGATATTTTGTATTATAGATCTTTCAATTTTAAAAAGGGTTAAAATATTATATATATTACAAGTATTATTTCACATCATGATATTTATTAAGAAGATAATTTCAATGATATAGTTAGACAATTTGTGTTTCAGAATTGTGATTATAGATAGAGCATGGAATGATTAACATGGATTCATTACTATAGAAAAACAAGTGATGGATTAGAACATGTAACTTATATGCTTATAGAAAGGATTGAGTAATGTTAAACATGTATCTTCTCAAATGTAATAGATTAACCATTTGAATTATTTTACTAAGGAAGGTATGGTTGTATTGGTTTCTAATAGTATTTTCATGTATGAAATAACGGAGTTTAGAACATGTGAGGAATTAATTATATGTATGTACCATGTAGTTTTATTTATTTATATGTTAAGGCACTTATGAATTGGAAGTTAGTGTTGGTTTATACAAACATTTGGGGGACCAAATACATTTCATTCTCATAGATAATAGATCTATAATATAACAATAATTAATGATGAAATAATGAATTTTTCATAATTTACAAAACAATAGTATGAGGTGTTTAGAGTATTTATCTTATTTAGGGACAACATATAAAAGGTTACTAGATTCAAGTTGAAATTATTATGGTATGATAATGTTTTGTAGTATGGAATTAGGTAATTTCAAATAATCAAATTTCATAAAAAAGAATTGTTTTAAAAGAAAATACAAGAACTATAGAAAATAACATATTCATGGAGTGGATGATCTGGATGTTTGTTTAAAAGATAACGAGTAAGAGGATTCATGTAATATATCATATTGTGTTTTAGTCAAAATTAGTAAAGTGAATTATACAATATACTTACTTTACATGTTTCCATATTTATTATTGGGGTAGAAATGACAAAAATACTATTATTTTAGAAATAATTTAGTAATAACATTTCTTATATTATTATGTATACTGATCTATAAATACATTTATTCAATATACATAGAAAAAATATGATTTTTTTTTGTCTTTAGTGTGTTATATTTTAGGATACAATAATGAATAGTGTGATTTCCAACACTGGGAAAATAATTGGGATAGTGGTTAAAAGTTCAAATTTAAAATTAAATGATTAAATTTAATAGATGTAAATTAACATGCTAATGAACTATAATGAGAGAAATGAATAGGTTTATGTTCAACTGAATGGATGCAAGTATGGTGTCGATGTTACAAATATTTCCCTAATACCAAAATTATAAGACACATTAGACAATAAAAAGAATTTTTTATAGTGGTTATATTATAATGGTGTATTCAACGACTAATGTAACACAAATCTATAATGTCATACCTGGGTTTTTAGTTTTCAATTCATTCCGGTTCTGGGTTGTTTTCATTGCATGCTAGGGGTGACATGTTTGAAATCTCAGGGCATCATTTCATATTTTCCATGACCTATATTTCCATCCCTTGGATCCCCATGACCCCCCTATAAATCCTGTGAATTCCCCCTTTATCCCCCTTTTAATTTATTGAAAATGAAATGATTATTTGGATAGAAAAGGCTGCACGGTTTTTACGCACTATGTACTAAACCATGTATCCTAACCATGTAGGGTGTCCAGCACATTAAAAATCTTTATGTGATTCCAATTTTTCCCATGAATACACCCTATTATGCCCATTTCATCACCATTTCATGCCTCACATCCATGAAAGGATCCCAAGCTCCCCCATGCTCCTTATGACCCCTTTTTATGGAATTTTTTATGGGAAAACATCATTATCATGCTTGTAAGTGATTCTCTCATTTTATTCCATTTTTTTCATTATTGTTTCGTTCCTCCTTGACGTTATAAAATATCCAATATTTAGGTTTCATACCTAGGATTTTATTTTGTGTATTTTGGGGAAATCGTGTTGATTAGTGTTATTTTTTCATTCCCTTTTGGTGTACTGGTGGTGTGGTTGATGTTTCACACACTAATTTTGGGTTTTGGTGAATAATTTAGGTGATCACATGTGTAATAATTCTATGATGAGTTATATGTTCTTAATTTATGTTTCTAGTGTGTTTTTCATCCATTTATTTATTTGAAAACTGTTTTTGGTTGTATTTATTTAGTGGTTGATTTTATAGTGGAATTTTCCTGAAAATTTAGTTCTTTTCATGTGTATAAAGTGTTGTATTAATTAATGTTTTTAATGGTTCATGAAATGATTTTATTAACTTTTGTTAGGGCTGAAAATATATATTTTGTTATGGTTATGTTGGTTTTCATCCTTAAAACAGTGTTTTAATGGTTTCTATGTGCATATAATCATTATACATTCTGAAATTGTTTTTTAAAGAGTCTAAATGATATATTGAGTTACAAAAAGGGAAAAAGCGTGTTTCTATTCGTTTTTATGGGAGTATATTCTAAAAGATTTGTTTTTAATGGGAATGTGGTGATTTGTGATTTTAAAAATTTTGATAACATTTTATTAATTATTGAAACAATTTAATAAATTGTAAGAAAGGTCTGAAACATGTTTTTGGGGTGTTTTATGTGTGTATAATGTTAAAATGAATTTGAATTTGAATGTAGTATTATCTTACATGCTTGTGGGATTTTGTTCTATGTGTTATTTGGAAATATAATTTTCATGTGAAAATGGTACTTTATAAGATGCGGACCTTTTTTGAGCATAAGAGGGAAAACCCGTGTATCTACATGGGTGAAAATGTAATAGTATGCTAGTGATTCAGAGTGGTTCTGTCCACTATTCACATAGAAAGTTTGATGATGAAAACACTAAATAAACTATTATGATAATGTTGGGTACCACTAGGTTATGGTTATGGTCCCTACTATGGATCGTGCTTCAGAGAAAATATTTTTTATGGTTACTTTCAAATGATATATGAGGTACCTGGGACCCACGACTATCTAGTGCCTTGGGTTATTTCCCTTGACTACTTCTCATTGGATATTTGATAAATACCATTGTCATAAAGTGTTTTTTCCAGGAAAAGTCAATATAATTCAAATTTTTATAAATTTTTCCTTTCTTTAAAGATAACCTCTTGGAACCTATTTTTATTTTGACGTTTAGTCTCTTTGAAGTTGTTACTAGCATTCTTTTAAATAAAAACATGCACCATTTTCGTATTAAAATGATTATCTCATGGAAATAATTTGGGTGGAATCCTACTAAGATTAGGGTTTAAAACTAGTTAATCCTTTGGGTGTAGGCATACTTGTTAATGTTTGTTTTAGGTTTGGGTAATGCTCTTAGAATAGGTGGACCAAATTTCTATAAGCCATTTGTCATACTATCTCATGGAGATTGCTTCAAGGCATTTACCCAAGACATGAGGTGGTTCCTGGGATGTTATTTTTTGGATTTCTTAAATTTTAGCATTCTTTTTATCTTGTATAAACCTATGTATCTCAATTCATAAATTTTGTAAAGACTTGTTTTTTGTAAATTTTCAGATTCGGTTTATTCATCCTTTTTTGTTGTTTTATGTCTCTAACATTGGGTAAATCATTCCCAAAAAAATTATGATACCTAGGAAGTTGTGCCATCACATATGTATTAGGAGCACCCTTTTATTCTTTAAATGGGCTGGGTCAAGTGCCAGTTTTAACGGTAACAAGATTTGTTTTGTGAAAAAATGGTATGAGAGAAGGTTTCCTCATTTTGGGTCTTGTCCATTAGGAAAGTATATAGGAAGATCAGATATAGAACTATCGGGAATTTACATTCGGATTAGAAATAGGTTACCTGGACCACAAACCATTTGATGGAATTCATGTCTCCATGGGATAATGGGTTTTAATTTAGTTTTTTTATTCTCATGGTTCATCGATAACTTGGAAATGAAAAGGGTTGGGTCACTGGTATCATGAGCTCACATGGCATATAATTCCATCTGTATATGGGGATATTTCCCTATAAAACACATTGTTATGGTGAAGTGATTTGTATATTGTTTCTAACCATATTTACAAGCCACTACTTGACACTAATTTTATATCACCTTATCTTCTGTATCCTTGTTTTGGAATCTTGTAAACAGGATTTTGATGTAAAAATGACACGGTTTTCATAAATGTGAATTTTGTGAAATGATTTTCTAGTAAAAAAGAAATTTTTAACTTATAAATGGGTGTAAATGAATTTTAATAACCATTTTGAAATGGAAAATGTGTAATTACAACTCTTTTAAATGTGTGAATTATGTTATAGTGGGTTTATGAAAATTTGTTCAAATATAATTCTTTGAGCTATTTAAAAGTTTTTTGAATAGAATGAATTGTTTTGGAATTTATGTGTGGGGTTTGAATATCGATTTTGATTTGGTATTTAATTGGATTTTGAAATGTTTTAGGAAATATTGGAAGATTGTTTTTAATGAGGATAAATGAGTTTTTAAATGAATGTGTGTTGATAAAATTGAGTTTTTCAATAAAACATATGTTTTTTGAAATGAGAAGAGAGGTTTTGAAATAAAAATTTATGACTTGAAAGTATGTTTATATTTGAATGATTGTTGATTTTTGTAAAAGGTATGTAAGCTGTCAATTGGGTTTTTAATTAGCGTTTAGTGTTTTTTAAAAATAAAATGTGTGGATAGAATGTTTCAATTATGAAAATAGTAATGGATTGATTTTGGTCATTAGTGTTATCATGGGTGAGAATATGAATGGGATAACATTGGAAGATGGATGGTTAATGTCATTGCGGGATGAGTTCGAGTATGGCTATGAGGAGGGTTCCATGTGTGGCATGAAAACATGCAAGTGCGAGGCCCATGGAGTACCAATGGTGGATTCTCTAACCACCGACCCCATTTACTATCAAGTAATGGATTTGTTTTTTAAAAAAATTAAACCATTGTTTGGGTGGTATGTCTTATGTTCTTTTGGGATTGTTTTTGGGGGTGTTTTGAGTCTAATAACCCCTATTTCTAAACGATTTTTTGGTTTTTGTTTTGTCGCTATGTTGGGTTGTTGTATTCTTTTAAGTTCTTTTTCAAGGAAGTGTTTTGGGAATCCCGTTCTGTTATTCACATCATATGATCAGTTATGGTTTTTGGTATCTTTTGACCAAAGGATGGGCTTCTTTGGGTCCTTGGGTTTTCTTGTTTTCTAGGTTATGCCCCCATAAATAGTAAAGGCATGATTAATGTGTGGGAACGAGTGATTCAGCGTTGGATGATCCTCTAAATGATCAATGTATGGACTTTGTTCTTTGGTAATGACAATTTATATTACCGCTCCTATTTTTCAATTATGTGTATCCCCTTTTAGAGGGAGAGTGGTTATGGGAGGTTAAAATGGACCTTAGATTCTTATGTTTCCTGAGTCCTTAATAGTGAAATAAGTTCGGGGGTGTTAGTGTAGACATGTGTCTTAAATGGACATTGGTTCTTTTGTCCACCTTATCAATTCAAGGGTTCATGTTAGGCCACATGTGTGGAAAATCTCACCATGATATGTGGTTTTGGCCTCATACAGAAATAATTTTCTACTTGGGACTTAACACAAGGTCCCTCTACTTCTGTTGTTTCTATTATTCTCAATGTCTGTGTTCAGTGATGCCTTGGCAAGTTGTGTTCTCATTTTACCGTAAAGGTGACAGATGTGAAATATGATGAGTGTCTCTTTTTTCATAATTATGTATCCCTTCGAATAATTCTGAAATCTGATATTTTATAGGAAGGTGTTTCTTTGTATCCTTTATTTATACTATTTCCCATCATATGAATCAAGGGGTGATGAGTGTTTATCTTCTAATCCCTTGTTTCAGTAAAATTTCAGGATTTGGTAATTGGAGTTTTAGAGAGTGTCATGTATGGATGAACCCATCTAGGATTATAGTTTAATTACTTATGTCACTAGAAGGAGAGGTTCTACTCTCAGGTTTTTAAAGCTTGACTTTGAGGTAAGAGATGCTTCAATCATCAAAGCTCCATCTAGAGGTCTCAGAGTGATTCTACCATGTAGTCAGGTAAATCACCAGTCTTTGAATGCTTGGGTCCAATTCTCATCCTCGGTATAGAAATGGGAATCGTTTAAATCTCTAGTGTCTCTATCTTGAACAAGGTATTCCCATTTAGTGGAAAGTGGTGGGGGAACTCATTTCCACATTGTAGCCTATTTGACTATACGTTTTATGTGTCAGGAAGTAATGAGTTTCTTATTTTCCCCTTTGGTTTTGTTTTAGTTTTTATTGAAAAAGTATGTTGTTTTAGGAAGATAGATTAAAGTCCATGGTTTGAACATAGTTAGCACTAACCATGCTCTTACTGAAGAAACTATGTGGAAGGATCCAGAACCCACCGTACAAAACTTAATATGGTCATGCACCTAGTATCATGTAAGCATGTTCTATGGTCCCCTTCAGTATAGGTGACCACATAGTCTATGCATAGTTTCGAAAACTATGTGGAATATCCGTGCAGTTGCACCATCTAATTAAAATTTTGGTTCCATTCTCATTTTGACCCATGCTAGTCAGTTAATATGGTTTGTTCTTTTTGTGGGGATACCCACCATTGGTCTTAGGTTAGTTCTTTCAGAAAAATCTCATGTCTTCCAAACCCTTATGCAAGGGTGTCCATTCAGGCATCCCCTGTTGGTGTCCCAATTTTGTCTTAGGAAATTAAGTTGTCTCTTATGGTGGGGAGTCCTTCTGTACCTCCCGGTATTGGTGTAAATCGTTTTTGGTCCTTGGTGTGGCCTTGATGGTAGGTATTCTAGTTTATAGATACCTAACAACCAACTTATTTCTTGGATAAATGTTGGGATTATAATGTTCCCAATGGTTTGTTTATGTAAGGTTGTGGCAGCCTCATTCCAATTTGTTGTTCATTCTGGGTAAATTTCTTAAGATTTTCCTGGTAGTGTATGAGGTGTTTTGTCTTGGGATGTCATTTGATTACATGTTTCATATCATGGAAGAGGTGTAAATTTTGGTAGGATAGAGTATCATTTCCTTTATTTGTTTAACTGAAGGTGTATGGCCTTTGGGGGTGGGTGACCCTTAGCTGGGGAGTCCGTATTGGTCTCTCGATTTAGCCAAAAGCTGATTTTTTATTCTAGTAGTGTCCTTGTTAACCTTTTATTTGTTATTCATTAGGAAACCCCTATTGAATTTGGAAATGGTATTGAGTTTTGTTTTGAATCTGACCTTTCTATGGATTTATGAGGATGGAAATTTGTATGTTGAGGAGAATTTCCACACTTTGGTTAATAGTTTTCACTTCATTCATGTTCTTGGTTGTTTTCATCGCATGCTGGATGTTACATATTTGAAATATTTGGACCTCATTTCCAATTTTCCAAGGAATATTTTTTCATCCCTATGTACCCTTGAATCCCCCCTATGTTCCCCATGAATTCCCCCATGGTTCCCCATTGAATTTAAATCAAAATGGTATGTTTTTGGTTGAACATAACAGGTCACAATGTTTGGCTGCAAGGATTAATACACCATGTAACCAATCTTTGAAGGGTGTCCAACACATTAAATATATTATTGTAATTCCAATTTTTCCCTTTAATAATAGACCATATTGCACCCATTTCTTCCAAATTTCATGGCCGCATCAATGGAAGGATACCAACCACCCCCAAGCTCTATGGTAACACATATTTTATAGAATTTTAGGTTTGGAAACATCACAATCATGCATGTGAGTGATTATGTCTTTGTATTACTCATTCTCATTGGCTTTCCTTCTTCCTTATTTATGTTCTCAAATTTCTAGTAGCTAGGGTTCTAAAATAAGGATTTATTTTCTGTCTTTTTTTTTGAAATATTTTGGATTAGGAATCTTTTCATTACATTATGGTGCAGTGGTGGTGAGAATGAATTTTCATAGTAGGATTTGGGAATCTGAAGAAAATGTTTGGGGATTCATTGTGTAAACATTCTATGATGAGTTATCTCTGCTTGATTTTTTAGTATAATCATCTTCCATTTTTTTGGGTGAAAAAATCATTTTTGGTTGCATTGACTAATTGGATGATTATAATGTTTTCTTTTTGGGTAAAAGTGTATGTTTTTCATGTGTATCACATGATTTATATATTGGGGTTATTTTATGGTTCAAAAATTCTTTTATTAAATTTTTTTGGGCTTCCAAATATGATTTTGTATGGTGTTGTTTGGTGTTTTTCCATAAAATATTATTTCCTTATTGCTTTTATGTGAAAAACATTATTACACTTCTGGAAATTCTATAATCAAGATTCTAAATAATATTTTGAGTTACAAAAAGGGTGAAAAACATTTTGGTGTATAGTCTGGTTGGTGTATGATCCAAAAATGTGTTTTTGAAAGGGTAATTGGTGATTTTGGATGTTAATAATTTTGAGAACATTTTAAGAAATGTTGAAATTATTTATTAAATTGTAAGAAATGTGTGAAACATGTTTATGGGATTTTTTTTTGATTATGATGTTAAACTGAATTTGAATGTGAATGAATTATTGTGTGACATGCTTTTGGTGTATTTTGTTAGTGTGACATGGAAATAGAATTTTCATGTGCAAATGTTACTTCATATGATATGTATCTATTTTGATCAGATGATGGAAAACTCATGTATCTAGGTGGGAGGGAATGAACTAGTATGCCACTGATCCAAAGTCATTTGGCCCATGTTTCAGGTAGAATTTTGGAAAATAAAACCACTTCCTAAACTTTTATGATGATTTGTGGGGACAACTAGGTTATGCGTATGATCCTTACAACTAGCTCATGCACGAGAACAAATACATTTTAGGGTTACTTTTCACCAAGAAATGAGGTACCTGTGGCCCACATCTCGCAAGTGTCTAGGGTTACATTCCATGACTAGTGCTCATTGGATATTGTATACTAATAGTTGTAATATGTTGTGTTTGTCTTCAAATTTAGTTGTACGATCATTTTATATAAATGTGTTCTTTCACTATAGTAGCCCTCATGAAATCAATTTTCATTTTGATGTTACAACTCTATGAAATTGTTACTATCATTATTTTTAATAAAAACATTCATGATTTTATTCTTAAAATGATAATAAAATTTAATTACATTATATGGAATCCTATTAGGCTTAGTATCATATCTTACTTACACCATTGGGTTCAATTACACTTGGTAACATTTCTATCAGGTTTGGGTAAAGCTCTTAGAACCAGTGGTCTATGATTCTAGTGGCCCTTTGTAATGTGGTTTCAAGGAAATGGCATGAGAGAATTTCCACATTTTATGAGGTGGTTCTTGGGATGTTATTTTGGCTTTATTCTATTTTAGTAGTGTTTGGGCCTTGTATAATCATATGAATTTGAATTCTGAAATTTGTTAAGATGTGTTTCGTGTAAATTTTAAGATTTTGTTTATTTATCCTTATTGGTATTTATATGTTTCTAAACTCATTTATATCATTACAAAACACTTTTTTATGATACCTTGGAACTTTTCCCAAACCAGAGGGATGTGGAATGCAATTTGGGTCGTGTCATAGACTGGGTCGGGTGCCTATTTTGAAGGTGGCTAGATCTAGTTCGTGACATCAAAGACATTAGATTTTTTTGTATGTAATTTAGAAGATATAGTTATGAATGTTTCCATGTTTAATATATATGAATCCCAAATGGACATGTAGAGATATTGCAAATCAATTAACCAGCAATAGTGGTATGAAATTTATATTTGCTAATTTTATGTAATGGAAAATGGAGAACCGAATAGCCTAAATTAGGCTATATTGTTTTGAGATTCAAATCAATTGCTGGTCTTTATGAGTGATAATATTGATTCCATCTATGTGTTATGAACATGGGAGGTGACTGAAAGAACCATTGTGAATAACAACTTAAAATCTAAACGGGTGTATCTGGTGAAGGAAAAGGTATATGGTGGATGATTGAATAATTCCATTCTATTTAAACAAGGTTTCTAAAAAACAAATGTTGTGTATTTTTTATAGATATTTTAACTTGTTTTAATCATTTCACTATTTGGAAGATCTTGAGTTTGGTTATGGGGAAAATAATTTATTTGGAAATGTTAGATTTCAGTATAAAATTCATTCATGGGGAAATAGATTATGTAATTTAAAAGGACTGTCTAGTTTGATTCAAGGATAATTTAAACTAGGATCTTTTATACATGCTCAATTGGATCCTTTATGGTATTATTTAGATGTTATAACACTATATTAAGATGTTAGAAAACATCATGAAAGAGAGGATGTCCATCTAGTGAAATATTGATCATTTCTTCTACTTGATCCTTTATGGTATTATGGCCACACATGCATGTTTCCTTAGTCACATATTTTCAAACAAACCATACAACCCATGGTTCCCCACTATATACAACCACATAATATAGGGACACCATGTGGGATATGATGCCCAATTTTCTCCAAACGAGTGGGCTAGACAACTACTTCCCATTTTGGGGCTAGGGGATCCTCATGTGTCCTAAATACACTTGTATACTCCTTTACTTGATTAATAATCCTTATTCGGTAAATTTTTAAGTAATTAATTCTAAAAATTAATAGTTCTTACCTTAATGAAATGTCTGGATGTTACCACAACCCCTCCTAAAGACAACACATCACCGAGTTTCCCTTATGAGTGTGGTACAACATCCTATGAAAATAGTTCCAACCACTATGCATGTATATAATACCCCACTCCGGGGGATAATCCTTTGCACATATGTACAACTATAGAAAATAGACCAAAGGAATAAGACCTTACATAGAAAAACTTCATGCAACGATCTATGATAAACATTGGATACTCGTCGAAGAATGTATCTTATTCTAGCTCTATGTCCTATGGATCTAATGAAGGACATGTTTCGTTAGGATACTGTCAAAGACAAGATACGATAAAGAAATCTTTCATGGTAAGATACCAATGAAGTAACTTCAACTAATTGACTACCATAAAAACACTATCCACTATCTCAAAATGCCTGATATATCGGGAAGACAAATTGTCAATACACATGATTCACTTATGATCCAATCTAGGTGAAACAAGTTGAAAGACTTGATGTCCCGCCTAAAACTCAATAGGTATATAATAAAGTTTAGTATAAGAATTAGTCTTATACAATGATATATCCAAATGATTATAAATCATATAGAATTCCTCTAATGTCTACTAAGCAAGATGAGGACCCAATAATGCTTTATCACCTACCTATTGCCAATAATGAGTTGAATGACATGGTCTACAATAGAGGGCCTCCCACGCAGATTTTTGAATCATTGAATAAAAACTATTTTTCTAGGAATACTCAACCAGAGGAATATAATTTTCCAATAACCATCCAAAATCAAGGATACAGTCATGTATCATATCCATTAATAGTCGTATAGTCTACCCGAACTCAACATCAGTCTGAGAGAGATATGAAGTACCTGAGATTACCTATAAACCCAATGCCTTTTAAAACCCTTTCTAGTATCATGATGTGAACTGGGGGTATCGAGTTGAAATGTTATAATGATTTAAACCATGTTTTATCACTATCACCCAAATGCATATCCTTCTATTCTCATTAATATACAAGGTTTCTAGAATTGGTATTGTGTGGGAAAGATTTTTCACCTTTTCACTGATAATCAATACTAAATCATTGACACATGGAGATCTCAACAATTCAATCATGAAATATATGGTGACTTCATTCCATTTCCACTCAGTAATAGAGAGATTTTGTAGAAGTCCAACTAGATGGTGGTGATAACCTTCACCTGCTAACATGTAGAGCACCAAGTAATGATTCCCATTATCTTCTTCTTTATACCTAGCCACCAATAGTGATGTCATATGTCTATATACATCACATTGAGACCTGGGTGCGATTATTAAACATAGAAATTATATTATCTCATCATCTCCTCTTTTATATCTATAGGAACCAATATATAGCCAAATAATAGAACGGTCTCATCCATGTTAATAATGAAATCAGGAGTCAGGTTTGCCAAATTGAAACTCTCCCTCAGAACAATTCCATTATAATCCAATAACTATCTAACCTGGCCTTATTCTTGAATGAAGTCGATCACTTATAGAGGTTCTAAAACTATTTTTCAATTATATTCCTCAAACTTCTAGTCCATCTCATAAAATAGATCCATAAACACCTATTCAATGTTGGCCACCTTGATGGCTTGCATATGAGTCTTCCAACTAAAGGTATTAGTTATGGTATTTCCTTTTCCTAGTGTGTAAGTGAGTTCAATATAGAATGAATTCTATAATTCCGCCCATTTTTTCTTCCTAAAATTCATATCAACCTGTATGGAGATGTACATGATACTTTTCTGATCATTTTAAACAAAAAGACACTCTACTAACACTTAATCCCTCAAATAGTGTAGAGAATGAACAAAAGCTATGAGCATCACCTCATGTGTCAGGTAATTCCTCTCATTCAGCCAAAACTAGTGGGTTATATATTACACATCTCGAACACCTAACAAAATAACTACAGAAAACGTGATTCTAGATTTAAAAATAATATATGTTTTAACTCATTTCCCAAAATTGGAATAATTACGGTCGGTGTGGAGGTAATTATTTCTATTAACTCCAAATAATCTATCTCACTAGCATTAGACCATAGTAATTGCAAATCATCCTTAGTCAATTCAGTTAGAGGCTCTTTTAAGTTGGATAAATCATGAATTAAACTCATGTAATTGATAGAAAACCTTAGTAATAAATCTATATTAAAAACATTCATAGGCTTATCCTTATAGACCACAATTCTCACATTATCTAGGTCCCTTGATACACCATCCTCAGATATGAAACAGCCCCAAAAGTTAAAATTTATGATGTAAATATGTCATTTACTAATCTTTACATATATCTAGTTCTATATTAGTGAACTCACCGTGATAATAAGATGATTGGAATGGTCATGTATTGTTTGTGAGTACACAAAGATATCAGTTATGAAGACTCCAATGGTAGAATATTGATATGGCGGGAAAAACTGATTCATTAGATCCATGTAGACTATCGGCTTGTTTTTCAAACAAAATAGTATAACCATTTACTTGTACAGTCCATACCATCTCTAAAATTCTATATCGGAATATATAATGACATCACATGAACCAAATTGTATCCCAACCATAGATCAATGTTAGAGAGTATAGTTTTAACTGAGAGTTGATTAATGATGTTTTCTGTGTGTAGAAAT
Source organism: Viscum album (assembly GCA_963277665.1). Taxonomy (NCBI): domain Eukaryota; kingdom Viridiplantae; phylum Streptophyta; class Magnoliopsida; order Santalales; family Viscaceae; genus Viscum; species Viscum album. The sequence continues at coordinate 1,003,776,238 of OY728163.1, read as the reverse complement.
GGAAACCAGTTATTCATCATAGGCAGGTTCAATAATGTGTAATATATTCATAATATGAGAGTCTCATCCACCTTCATGGAAAAAAAGGACTGTTGAACACCATGATGATTTTTGGGTAAGATAAAACAATATGCCTCAATATCTACATACTTGTTTGAGTTCATAAATCGTTTTAGGTTCCATCATATATGGAAGAATGGAATCTGGTGGCACTCATTGAAATGGATCAATGGTGAACACAACCTCTCTCTGAGCATAAAAGACATCGATATTGTAAGGGGATACATCCCTAAAACAATCCACCATTGGAAGGAACTCCTCAAACTGCATCCCCTGGATTCTCAAATTGAGACATTCCAATTGTGCTATCACTCCACCATGCCTAGTTTGTTTGGTTCCAAATAAATCTTCCTAGATATCCCAATAACATTTATTGATATATGTGTTTCCATTTTCAGATGTAAAAGTCACTTGGTGGTGAAAATAATCCACTTAGTATTGATAAGTCAAAAGACATTCCGTACAGAGAATGACTTCGAAGCGAGACATCACTAGAATGTTGAAACTAAAAAAAAGTTAAACCCACCTATTTCAATAGGGAACTAATAAAATTGGTGTATTCCAACTATTCTGAAACCTAATGGAATGTTTAGAGACAAGACTCCAGATAAGTACTCTATCGAAAGGATAATTCTTTCCATAACCGCAAAATATAGGAATGGGTGTGATGTAACATTATCATAAGGTGAAAAATATAAAGGATAAGTCTCCAAAATAGTAAATAAAACTATATATGTCCCTAAAATCTAATACTCGGTCATAGGATGCACTTCATAAAAATGGAATGAAATGTGGCAGTAAGATGTTTCATGACAAGCCTGATCAGATCCACTCATTAGATGTTGATGTTTAGGTGTCTAGTTGATCAGTCACAATCACTACCAACTCATCTTAATTGGATAGTAGAATGTGAACATACATCATAATGTCGAGTCCTATACCATATACCTCAGATTGTTTCTTGTATAGTTCCCCTATCATAATATATTTGAATGGATGGATGGAAAAAACATTGTAGATGACCCACCTTATTGTATGTTCAGCGCTCAATTGTGTATTTTGTGAACTTGGACTTATTATAGACTAACCATATGTATTGGTGACACACTATGGAGTCAGTGTGTGTAATGTTTCTAGAACCACCCCATGTGGTCCCTCAAAATTGTTGTTTTGACTCCCAGAAGAACAGTCTCCCTATCTTAGAACCATATACCCCTGGCTCAAGTTTCCCACATCTCTTTGATTTTGTTCCTTAATTAGGTAATGAATCAAAATATCTATAATTTCCATAAATTTTAATAAATTCAATTGTGATAAGATATCATTCTTAATCCCATCCTCACAACACCACATAGATATGTGGTCATCAATAGTTAAAGGTGGAGGAAAAAACTGATGATCTGTGAAAGAAGAAAAATACTCAAGATTAGCCATAGAAATCAGTTGAAGATTCATGAAATCTTCAGAAAAATCCTTTCTTACTGTTTGTGGTAATAAGTGATCATATAAGGCCATATATAAATCTTACCTAACCATGCATTTGATATTCTAAAACTGAGAAATGTCCTCCCACTAGTGCTTGGAGGAGTGAACCAATAGGTAGATAGAGATCTTGAAACTCCACTCTAGATGCATATCTACGTGTTGGAAGATAGACACCATGGATTCTATCCATGATTATTCGGAATTAGGTCCCATATCCCTTGAGATGTTTGGAGGATGTCGCTACTGGAAGTCTCGATTAAACTCTTCCATGGTAGGGGTGTTCTATGGAGCATTGTAAAAAAACTACATAAACCAAAGGAATCACTCATTGAACTGAGCATTGCCACCACTATAAGATCAGGAGAAGGTGCCTTAGGATACACTATAAAAGAAACAAAGGGTGTATTTGGTACCACCACCTCTAGAGTTTTCTCATCGCCACACTTTTTTAATACAACATGAAGAAATAACGGTGGCATAGATTAATAGTTTCTATGGGTAGGCCTAAAATCATTTTTATAAAAGATACGAATAATAGATAATGAAACAAGAAAGGAAGGGAAGGTACATGGCCTCTGTGAAACTTGAAATAACTATTAGCCTTCTCCTAGATCCAGGACTATACGTGAAGTGAAATCTCATAGAAGATCATAGAGACATGGCCTAATAACAATCTTTAACTTATGTTCAGGTTCAAGGATTCACATTTATCTTGTTTATGGTCCAATTAATTCTACATGTAGTTCTCAAATTAATTAAATTATGTATTTAACCCCCATTTTAATTCATATTTATTAAGTGGATCACCATTCAAATTAATAGGGGCCTATATATCTTAAAAATAGAAATCGGGAATCCACTTACTCTAAACTATATCATCCTGATGAATGTAAATTTCTTATATTATAATGATTATATGTAACAAAAAAATCACCACATGTCTCAACAGAACAAGTAACAACATTAATCACATGAAAACAAGTAATTCATATGGAAACATGATAAGGTATGATATAATGGATGAAATTTTATTCCTGTGGTTCCTAGAATTATGTATGATATGCATTTCCCACATTTAATCTAAATGAAATAATAAAAATAATCATTTCAATAATAAATTTATAATAACACCATGAATCAAGTGTTTCACCCACATATGATGTTAAATCAATTCTAAATGATATAATCAACAACTACAATTTCCCATCCCCTGTAATTTTTGATTCCCAAGTACATGCGCTATCTACATCCAATCACATGGTATAGTTCAAATTCTAATAATCTAGTCTCATGTATAAACCCCAAATGTATGACTAATGGAAAAAATCCTAGAATACAATATTGTATCATCCCACTATGAGTTCCATTGAATTTTCCCCTTAGATGATGGGTCATAAGACTTCTACTAAACCTCCTTGAAAACCAGAGGATATTAACTAGTAGCGAGGGCTGAGGGTGTGTCCATATGGATTTACTCAATCATATAATTGAGTGTTCACAATAGTAATGATGGATAAAAATGGAATCATAAGTAATAAAAAAATTAGAAGATTTTGGAAAAAATAAGGCAGAATAAAATAGATAACATGAGGAATATAGATAACAATAATTAATAAAATATGAAAATCATGGTATGCTTAATATATATAAAAAATGGGGGATCAATACTATAGGGGGTACATTCATATATTGTATACTAACAAACTATTAAAAAAATACCCTAATTCATAATTCATCTCGATAAAATAATTGATCATCTACCCCATACTCATAACTATATTGTAAATCAACAAGGTATCACAAGAAACATTATCCCCTTTATCCATATCAATGATCATAAAATATTTGTGGGTGAAAAAAGTGGCCCAATCATGGTGTGAGATAAAATCTATGAAGTCTACAACCCAAAAATGGCTAGGCCATTCCATTTAATGAAATAAATGAACAACAATGTTCTATAATAATAAATTCCAAGAAATATACCATTAAAAAATATACACATTGTCCTATGTTCTAAAATGGACATCTAGAAATTACCACATGATTTTTCTTATTCAAAAGGATTGAAAACAAGTACATATGGAACTCTAAAACATGTATACAAGCTCATTTGTGAACAAAGTAATTAGATAAGGAATGCCCCTAATCATGTGAATTATCTTGGTGTACCATTATCATGTACTCACAGGTGATCCAATATAAATATGATACAATATATACAGTACAAGAAATCAGTCCATCTAATCATGAGTGTAATCTTGATCCCATTCAAGTTTGTCCAAATATAAACCCAATGGGTTTTACACGTATCTTTGATATAAGAAATTCCACTGAGTCTATCCAAGGAATCCCATAGAGGAATTCCTCGTATCACTGATGGCATGGTGAATCTAAGTCAATACTAGGTATCTGTCATAGGGGACCTGGTATCACCCGAGGTATGGAATATTCATCTAGCCATAGTTACATCCTTGGTTTCCCCCAAGGGTACCAGTGTCACTCAAGAGTGTAAAAACTCACCTAAAGATCATATAGCTTCAAAAAAAAGTATCACACTTGTCATTTCAAGTAAATCCTACTCAGCATGATGATCCCATCAATGGAAGCATTATATCAAAACCCATGTTCTCTCCCATACTATTGTACTAGATCCATAGAAAACAATCAGATACAATAAGCCATAAAATTTATAAAATATCATACCACAAAATAACCATATTAATATTAAATGATCAAAAACTAATCATTCAAATCAATTTAATCCAATTAACTTGGTACAATATATATGTAAAATGAAGAAGGGTTAAATGTGAGAAAGGTATGGCATGTGTCATAAAATAAGGACTATTATATTTTTAATCTAATGTAAACAACAAGATTTCAATATGATAAGATAATAAGATTTACCAAACATATCATTGGAGTAAGTGAGGGCATAAGTTATTATACATTGGATTTCCACAACATGAAAAATAATTTTACTATAATAAATTTAGAACTAAATATGTATAATCAAGAATTAGAATATAAACATAATGTGTGATACATGAATATACATGGCCAATATCATGGCCAACTACATAATATAATCCAATATATAATTTATGGTATTTAATCAAGATGCAACTCACAAATACACAATTGTCCATAGCTCAAGGAATAGGGAAATTTAACATTTTATGTGGAACACCCAATGTGTGACCATTAACAAGGTGAAGAACCCCACAATTGTTTTTTTTGAATTAAGTGGTCACAATGGTCATGGAAAAGAATTTTAACTAATATATTATGAAAGAATGACGAATTGCATGAAGGGTCTAATGAGAGACACGATGGTGCATTATTTAAAATTAGTTGAAACGTTAGTTAAGGACATAGATTGTATACCTTGATTTTGTAGTGTTCAATTCATCCATTAATGAGACTATTTTGGACCTATAATAGATGCATATAATTTTTTTTTCAAATTCCCATTAACAGGGAAAAATATGATGCAACAATGTAGCATAATAGATAAAGGATAAACCATGAAATGTAAGGGTTTAGAAGGGGAGATTACCGAGATAGATCCCATTATTTTGAAGACAAGTGATTCAGATATAAAACAAGGTTGATATATCAAAATCACATGATGAGGTATTGATCAGAACAAGTAATGGGAATAGAGGAAAAGCCCGTTGAGGTTAATGGATAGAATGAATAAGGGGAGTTAAAAGTTATTTAATGGTACAATGTGATTTAACCCACCCAACATGATTTTCCATATGGTTATCCAAACCATTAGTCTATCATGAAACATGTTCTACTTCAAAGGGTAATGCTGCACAGTTATGTATATGGTTCGCCTAATAGTGTGCAACTATACTTTCAAAACCATTCTTGTGGTAGTACATGTGTGCAACCTGGGTCTCATTGTTTCAGAAAAACAATGTATCCCCCACTGTGTCCAATATCTATAATAGTACATTTTCAAGAAACCATATGGTCTGGCCTAGTATCCTTCCCATATCTGGGATCCCAGATCTGAATAATACTCAAATTCACCAAAAAACTCTTTTATTTGATTATAAATCTCTTTTAGAATCATTTTTAAGGAATTCAATCAATAAAGTAATGGAATAATTTTTAAAAAAAAAATCAGACATTACATGGAGTTTTATTAAACTCCCAATTGTGTCTAATGATCATAATTTTATATGGGATGTGATGAGTCACCTTATTGTTTCAGAACACTGCATAACAATGAGAGAATATTTCTCTGAATTTCAACATTTTGTTATATAATTTAAATAAGTGGTATGGTGGTATGGATTACCTCATTTGATTTTTTATAATCAGGATTTATCATTTACCTCATTATTTTGCAGAATATACTAGAAAGTTCATTATATAGAATTTAGTTTTAGAACTATATATCATATATAAATATATAGTCAGTCCAAGAGAAAAATTCAAACCCTATACTATAAGTTCACATCTTTTTATATATTTTTTATTAAATTTTTTGATTAAACCCATCATCTAGTTTAGCATCCATACAATAATATCATTCACTCGATTATTCTTATCGATATTTTTGAATACCTATATAAAAAAAAGTTAAAATCTAAAAATTCAGATAATGATGTTGGAGAATGAAAGATATCAGACCTACAATAGATGAAGAAATGGTAGGCAGAGTTAGATCCAATCTCTATCACATATTGGAGGCACAAATTCGGTGGGAAATTATTCTGAAAATCAACAAAGTGATTTTGAATTTGATATTGGTGACATGTTGATTATATGAATTGCTATATGTAATAAAGTAATGGGATTGGGAAATAAGGGAAAGAAATTCCATACGTAAATCAGTACTTCTTAAAATCACGATCATGTCAGGATGGTACCCTGTCAGTTGGATATTATACGTAATATATCATAAGTACATGACGTGTTCCATGTATCTCTCATGAGAAATTACATACCTACCACTTCACATGTACTAAACTCAAATCTCATACCACTGGATCATTATATTTCTTATGATTAAAAAATTATGGATATTCCAGATTGTTTAGACAACGATTTAAAAATAAAAGACCGATCACATGATCTGTGTATTGTGGTAGAAGAAAATGATTAATGAAGCTATGGGGGAACATTATGACACAATGAGTTAGAACAATTCTTGGTCATTGGTAACAATGTGGAAAATTTTGAGTGTGAAATTAATTTTACGATTGTAGAATGTTACACCCTGATATTTTTTGATATATTTTAATAATAAATTTAATTTTTAAAATATTATTTAAAAAAACTGATATTGGATTTCATTACATTCAGTAAAGATTTTATCTGACATTACATGAAACACAGATTTTAGAGGAATCATGAAATACTTTTAAAAAAATTACATAATATGATAGTAACCACGTAGCCTTTGAATGGGTGGGTATTAATATGATTTACTAAACTGTAAAAATATATTTCTTATGTAGATATATATTATGATTTATACTAGGAAATAATAATTGTTAATGAAAATAAAAACTAATTTAAAAGAATAGAAATAATATTTTGAAAAAAATTTCTTATACACACAATCCTATTATACATAAACAATTGAAAAGAAATTTTTTTATGAATTTTTTAATGAAATTTATATTTTATATTTTCAATAAATGTTTTAACATTTATGTTATATTTGTTCTATATAATATATATGAATAACTCCAATTTTATTTTCAAAAACGATTATTTAGAAAATGTTTTATTACCACCACTTGTGCACTTATTTTAAAAATAATTTTTTATTTTCATATAATATTATTTTAAAATAAAAATTTCATTTTACAAATCTACCAATTAGTATTATTCTATTGTTAATTTTCTTTATAATAAAAATATATATTAATATTGAAAAATACTTGTTTTTTTATATTACATATTCATTCAAAAAAATTACCAGAAAAAAATTAATTTTAATAAGGTGTTGAAAATTATTTTTTTTCAATTTTATATCCATTAATATATTTTAGGTCCATCGAATCAATTTTATTTTTAATTTTTGTATAGTTTTTTAAAAAAATTTATTATTTTCCCTTTGTCTGATACATTTTTCCTAGCATATATGGAATATTTTTAAATATTAATTTCCCAATTCATTAAATAGAATTCGGAGAAATGGATTAAATATTTATAATATTCATAAATTCTATTTCAATCTAGAAGAATATAATTTTCGACCATTAATAATAGAAAAAGTAATAAATATTAATTACTACGATTGAGGTGAAAATGGATTTACCAAGTGTTAAACTAGAATTAAATGAGATAAAAATACCTATACTCTTATCCAAACCACATATTATGTCCATATATCAACATAATAACCTATAGTATTGGATAATTTTTTATGTTGGATTCTTTTTTTATGAAAAAATGTAGAAACCCTTTTTCTTTTAAAACATTACAACTATGTCACTCACCTCGCTTTTAAAAGGCCTCCCACTCTCCTATCCACTTCAAATGTCCAAATCCCTTTAGATTGTAAAATTACTAGACAAATAACTTCCATTAATCTATATTATCATCAAATAATACGTATTTTGGTTATATATAAATCCTATGATGGATTCTGGTAATTTCTAATAGATGTTTTCCAAATATGTGGTAAAATCAACAAGAGTGTGTTTTAATTTATTTCCTCCTCCACCCCATTAATTATAATTAAACAAATCCTGATATAACACCATAAATATATTTCATATAAATATATATTTTATTTTAAGGTAATGACTTAAAAGTAACAACCAAAATCTGCACTTCAATCAAATGGGATATGAATTGATCATCAGTGTATCCCGCAAACTACCACCTCTCAAATGGATGTGATGGTATTATCATTTCTATTTTTCTTTCTGGGTGTTATGATATATTAAATTAATATATATATGATATTTTTACCACAATTAAAATTATTTAATTGTGGTATCCCATATACCTTTTAATGTTTTATTCTATGGAAAATATTTTAATGTCATTTGAGTGTACGGTGGACTACCGCATCATGAAATGTTGTGATTAATTTTCCAGTAACTCTTTTCATAAATGTTAATTAGGGTAAATTTAAAATATATATCTGATATATATGAAAAATAAATTATTTGTTAATAGTAATATTTTATCTACATTTCCTTCTTTTCAATAATTAGTGGAATGGATACAATGTTCATATGTATGTATATCCTACCTTCTCCTTGAACGGTATATTTCATAATATATCTCTAAAATTAATGGATTATTATAAATACAAAAATAATGAGTATAATTTATATTTCTTCCATGGTTAATTTTTTTTTTAAATTATAGAACAATAATAAATAATAATGGAGCTGAAATACCAAACCAAAACATACAAGAGATACAATGTGGTTATTATCTGGAATATAATTCTAACATATAATTACTAATTAATGGGTAATGAAAATTAATAAGTAAACTATATATTCTTGGATCGAAATGATATTGATTTTAGTATCGTAATAATGATTTAGATGCTCAATATACCAAAGGGTCTGAATTTTATACTTTAAAAAAAATTCATTGGAACTTTTAATGATGGTAATGTTTAACAAAGTTAAACAAGGTAAATTCACAAGACCTCTATGTTCTAAAAACACGCTTGATTTTGGAAAAGTGGATCCATAAATGAAACTAAACAAAATTTTACATAGATAAAGATTCTACCATAACGACTATAGAATATTACTAATCAGATTACATGTATAAGAAAGTAAATGATAGTTATACTTTCCTCAACAATCTAAATGCAGCGTAAAACATGAAACAAAACAAGTAACAAGTAGTAAATATTTTATCCCAAAGATAATGGTATCCAAGAACCATGGATAAACGTACCTTGATTTATACTTTCAAGAATGTCTTTCTTACCCACCCTAGGATAATCCCTCGATACAATGATCGAAGTCTATCTTTCTATCCCCACAAGACCTCAACATCAAGGTAGTCAGCACCTCTGTCTTCCTCAGAAAAGATGTCCTTGAACTTTACTGTACTCAGCACTTCTGTCATCTTATCCCCGGAAGCCCTCGAATGTACTCAGCAACATTTAGAGTCACATGAAGCAAGTCTGAACAAGATGATCAGAACACACAATAAATGAGAGCCTCTCTCTCTTGAAATCACTTCAATAGCATGTAATATCTATAGTCATAGAATAGTGTTGAGATCATTCAAATGAGCTCCTATTTATAAGCACATCTTCAATGGTCATCTACCACCTCCAAGGGTCATATTTTCCTTGAATTTCGGGGGGACCTGAACATGTGTCACTCCAAGAACAGTTGATTAGAAACAGAAACCAGGACTTCATTTTAAAGCGGTAAGCAAAAAATTGGGATTTTAGCCAAATCCATTTTATGGTGACAAAAAAACTATTCGGTGTCTATAATATATGAATATTTGGATTCTGTTTTCAAAAGAATTCAGAACCTACATTCTATAGAATTCGGAGTCCGAATTTCAATGAATTTCGGAGTATGAGTTCAGAAGACTTAGGAACCTTAATTTCAAGGAAATTTAGAGTTTGAATTCATAAGAATTCGAAACATGAACTCATAAGAGTTTGGAGTCTAAATTCATGGCTCTCAGAGTCTAAACTCATAATAATTCGGAGTCTGAATTCATAATTATTCAGAGCCTGAACTCATAAGAGTTCGGAGTTTGAATTAAGAGAACGTGGAACCTGAACTCATAAATGTTCAGAGTCTAAATTCAGAGAACTCACAACCTGAACTCATAAATGTCTGTAGTCTGAATTTACAAAAATCGGAACCTAAACTCATGAAAGTTTAGATTCTGAATTCATAAGAAATTGGTGTGTGAATTCATAAAATTTCGGAGTCTGAATTTGGATGCTGAAAACAGAATGCTTCATAAATATATATATATATGTTTTCACAGTCTTTGATACGGCATATAATTTTATACTTAGAATATGAACAATGAAAACATGGTAAGGATAAATTTCCTTCGGGAAGGAAAATTTTCCTTATTAAGATAAAATATAGGAAAATTAAAATTTTCCATAAGAAAGAGTGTTTGTGATTTACAAAACATGAAGGAATGGAAAAGTCATTATTAAACCTTATTGACTCAAAAATACCCCTCTTTTGGAATGAATGGATATCCCTATGAAAAATAATATAAGGAATTAGAGAATATTTTTCTAGACTTTGAAAATAAAACTTATAACTCTTAACACATGGGAAATGATGAATACGACTAAATACCCCTTTGTATTTGGAACACTAAGGATCATATTATGATTTCATGAACGTGATTGTTCATTATCATGAATACGGAAATCTATATAATGAAAACTACCCCTTAGATCAACTCCCCCTAACTTATGGAAAATTGTTCTTACCAAGTATTCTTTTTGACATGATTTTCTCCCCCTTTGTGATTTTCAAAAAGAATTGAAGGGAATGGAAAAGGAAATTTAGTTACCTGAAAAATTATTACTCAACATCCAGAATACAGGAAACCAAAAATGTCATTATGATTTGAAAAATTTACACAAGGAAAATACAATACAATATTGGAATTGAGAAATTTTATCCTTCCCTCTCCTTAGGCATCAACTTCTTCACTATTGTTTTCAACGTTTTGACCTCCATGAGATCTTCTTATGATCACATAAGAAGCTAATCTTGATCCTCTGACTTCTTCTCTAAAGATTTGATATTTTCATCCTTATCCTTGAGAGATTCTACCTGACCCTTTAGAACTTCTTCTTACCCAGAAATCATCTATACTATCACAATCTGGAGATCCATTTCTCTCCTCAAACTTTGAGCAACTGAATACAACTTCCCATTCAAATCTTTCACTTCTTGCTTCCGAGAATTTTCTTCAAGACATATCATTTGATCAAAAGACTTGGTGAGATCTTTGAACTTACTATCTTCGGTTTCAAAGGCCTCTTTGACATCATCTTGAAATTCATCAAGAATTATAATGTGTTATATTGTCTTCTTTAACCATCTAGTCATTTTCATACAAGATCTTTTGTGGGCTTCATAGTTTATGTAAATGGTTTTGAAATTAGTCTCAACCTTTACACAGTTATCCATCACCATGGATACAAAATGTACTTTCGGATTTTGGGTGTGTTGAAGCATCTGGCATCTTGAATCTATGCTTGGAAATATAGTGATTCTCCCAACAATATTTTTCAAGGACTGAACTATGAAATCATGTCCAAGGGAAGATGATTCAAATTCTGAGACTTTACATGGTGAGGATTATTTCTCTATTTCAACTAACTTCCTCTTCAATGATCAACTAACTTCTTTATTCTTCACAACATCTTTACTTGGTGTATCAAAACCACATGTTTTACCTTATTAGCTTTCAGAATGGATTTTTCGTGGTTAAGAGATATATGTTCACTATATTATAGTTGAACAATTTTTTTTCATCTACCTATTCCTTCTCAGCTCCTGCCTTAGCATCCTCAGGGTGAATGAAATCATGATTAGAAATTTATTCTTTAGATATCTTATTCACTTCTTCTTCAATATTTCCATATTTACAATTCTCATCTTTCCTAGGGGAAGAACTCTTTGAAAACATAGCATCAGATGTTTGTATTGAATGTTTCTTAGATGAACTTTCCTTCTCATGAAAATCATAAACTTTATTAATGAGATCTTCAGTATCACCACTAATGTTTTATTCTTATTCTTTTTCTACTTATTCTACTTCTTTTTATTTGACTTTTTCCAGAGTCACATATTTCTTTCCCAGTGTGTCTATTAAAACTTCTGCTAAGAAGGATTGTGGTACCAGAATATTTAAGGAGGCTTTCTTCGCAGCCTTCAGGAGAGATTGCACAATCTCTGCTTCAGTCATCTTCTTCTTTTGTTTCGTTTCTTTTTCTTTCCATTCAGGCTCAACAATAGTCTTTTCTTTTAAATCATTTGTTTTAGAATGATCCAAACCAAATCTAGGCTCCCCTTATTTTCATTTATCTTTTTCTTCTCTCCATTTTTCTACTACCTCATCTGGATATTATTTTTTCTTCTTAGGATTTAGTGGTCTGGATTGGGTTTTATTAGCCTCTAGGGATTTTTCTTTCTCTTCTAATGCCTTCAGATTCCTCCTCCTTCCACCCTTTTTAAAAGGTTGAGCCACTTCTTGTTTCTTCAATATGACTTCAGCTTCTTCTTCTGGAAAGATAAAGATTTCTCCATATTCTTTAGAAAAACAAATTTCCTTCTTCATCATATTATCATCATTTACTAGCTTGACTTTGAAATTACTTTTCATAGAACTACAAGGTAGTTTGATGGACTCTAGACACCAAACAACCATCTTTGTGATAATGGAATGATACATTATAATCTGAACCTTTATATTTTCATTATTTATATTCTAAATCGTAATCAGAATATTCTTTACCAGATTAATATTTCTTAGATTTACCATGAAATACAGAATATACATGTCACTCTTATTCAAAGTATCTTTGTCCCCTTTTCATGGAATGGTGAATCCTTAAACCCATATTTCCAGAATCTGAAAATTTGTAGATAGGTGAACAATTTTCAGAGTCTTTACATTTAAGAGATCAAGTCACACCGTAGCCTTCACCTTATCAAAACTTCCTTTAACATCACGTAGCTTATGTGAGTAGAACTCTACCTCACCCTCATAAGGAACACCAATTAAACTGTCTGCCTTTGTGTAAAAATGCACATTAGTCTTCTAATAGCTCTTGAAATAGAATATGTCTTTTCATTTTTTCCTGAAAAACCATGCTGACTCGTATAACTCAACCAACATGTCCAGATATACCGGATTCTATGCTCCTGGTTTCGATACAGAAACACTCTCTCATCTATTAATCTTGATGTTCTTTGAGATGATTTAATCATACTTAGAAAATAAATTTCGATGTTCCAAACATTCACTATGAATCTGCCATTATAAAATCATATTGACATTGGATATGTCTTTATGAGAAGATACTTCGACAGTCATTAGGAGGTGAGTAATATCAGAGAAGTTTGGAACGGGCTTATGTAGGAGGGCATAGCTTCAGCACACACAAGCTTGAGTTATGATGTAGGACAACCACCAAAGGTCCTTTATATCAGTTTTTGAAGCAATTGTTCATCTTCCAAACTCAAACCATTAGTTTAAAACCCTTTTGATCATATCTGATGGTTGAGATGATAGCCACAAAGAGTATTTGATAGAATATACTCTTTTGAGGATTTAAAGAAAACATTAATATTTAAGGAAAAGAGAATATAAAATTTTTAAAAAACAATATGAAAATACCAACAAGTATAAGATGATTAAAAAACTCAAGAAAGAAAATATACCTTTCAAATTACTAGGATGATTATTTTTATTGAGGAAAATTTTTCTTGAGGAACTTTAGATTCCGAAAATTTGATTACGAAAATTTTGAAAATATGACTTTGGAAATTTTTAGAAAATATTTATTAAGAAAAATTTAGAAAATCATTATTTAGAAAATCCTCATTACAAAAATTTAGAAAATAATCATTATGAAAAATTAGAAAGTCATTACTACTAATATTTATAAAATCTTCATTATTATAATTTAGAAACTCTTCATTACGAAAATTTTGAAAACATTCATTAGAAAAATTTAAAAAATCTTATTTATGAATATTTAGAATTCCTTTATTATAAAAATTTAGAAAATATTTATTACAAAAATTTTGAAAATCATCATTATGACAATTTAGAAAATTTTCATTACAAAAATTTATAATATATTCGTTATTAAAATTTTGAAAATCTTCTTTTTGATAATTTAGAAAATCTTCATTACAAAAACATAGAAAATCATCATTATAAAAATTTAGAAAATCTTATTTAGAAAAATTTAAAAAATCATCATTACAGAAATTTAGAAAATCGTCATTATGAATATTTATAAAATCATCATTATGAAAATTTAGAAAATCTACATTACAAAAATTTAGACCAGGAAAAAAATTTATAGATCTAACATACAAATGTACTCCCTCTATGAAAAGTAGTTTGTTATTGTAAAGACATAGGTTTCAATAAGAAGTTAATAAGGAATATTACCTTACGATTACATTCCTAACTTATGTTTAATGTATTCAAATATATCTCATGGTAATGATTTTGTGAAAATATCAACAAGTTAGTCTTGTGTTCTGATAAATTGAAGAAATGCATCTTTTTTTTGTGACACCTAAGAAAGTGATTCCTAATATCTATGTGTTTTACACGAGTGTGATGTGATGGGATTTTTCGTAATGCAATTGCACTAGTATTATCAGACAAAATTTGTGTTTTGGTAAAACTCATACCATAGTCTTTGAGTGTGTGTTCCATCCACAACACTTGAGCACCATAACTTATGGCTGCTATATATTTAGCTTCAGCAGTGAAAAGTGCTACTTAGTGTGGTTTTTTTCATGACCAAGATACTAATGAATCTCCTAAGAAATGACCAGTTCAAGAAGTACTTTTCCTATCCATTCTACATCCTCCAAAGGTAATAACCGAAAAACTTTTTAAAATAAAGTCATTTATAGAAGTATAAAAGAGTCTAAGATCCATGGATACCATTAAGTGGGGAAAAATTATTTTCACTGCCTTTAAATGAGATTACTTAGGATTGGATTTATGTCTTATACATATGAATACTGGAAACAATATGTCTAGATGACTAGTTGTCAAGTGAAGTAGACTTCCAATCATACCTCTAAAAGAAGTTTGATCTACTGGTTTCCTAACTTCATCTAGATCAAGTTAATCTGAGGTACCAATGGGAGTACTCATACACTTTGTTTTTTCATATCCATACTTTTTAAGAAGATATTTAATAAAATTATGTTGGGATATAGAGATTCCTTCTATTTTCTGAGAAATTTAAAACTAAGGAAAAATGTTAACTCACCCATCATACTCATTTCAATCTCATGTTTCATTAGATCTATAATGGAATCAGTTAAATATTACTGAGTTGAGCCAAATATGATGTCATCAACATAAATTTGAAAAATCAAAACATTTTTATTCTCTTTATTTATAAAAAGGGTAGTATCAAGATTTCCCTCAACATAATTATTTTGAAGAAAAAATCATGTAAGACTATCACACCAAGATTGAGGGGGTTGCGTAAGTCCATAAAAATAATTGGTAAGTTTTAAAACATGTTTAGGATGTTTGGTATCTTCAAAACAATGAGTTTGTTCAACAAAAACATCCTCTTGTACCAAACCATTAATTAAATCATGTTTAACATCCATTTGATAATGTTTGAAATTGAAGAATTTTGCAACGACCATTAGAATATGGATAGATTCATGTCTGGATAATGGAACCTTGGTTACTTCATAGTTTATTCCTTCATGTTGATTATAGCCTTTAGTAACCAGTATAGCTTTATTTATAACTACGATTCCATTTTCATCACACTTATTCTTGAAGACCCATTTGACTACAATAATATAATTTTCACTAGATCTTTCAACCAAGGCCCAGAAATTTTTTATTTCGAATTCCTTTAGCTCATCATGCATTGCTTTCATCCAATAATCATCACCTAAATCTTAATCTGTTCTTTTTTTGTTCTAATTTAGAAATGAATGCTATATGTTCTACTTCATTCCTTTAGGAACATCTATTCCTTACAAGTTGATTCACATCACCAATGATATTATCACTGGGATGATTTCTAAAAAACAACTAATTTGGGTTTTGTAAAACTTGTTCGTCATCGTAGTGTATGAAATATTCTGGGGTAAATTTCTCAGAAATATCTTCTTGGACATTTTCCTTATCAGAAGGATCTTCTAAAAAGGGTTGATAATCATTTTTTGCAAAGTCATATAAAGATGTTGGTCAGGGTTGATTATAAACAAAGGGATCAGTTTCATCAAATTTGAAATGTACTATTTCTTCAATAGTAAAAGATTTTTTTATCGAAAACACTCTAATCCCTAGAAGTTGTGGAGTAGCCTATGAAAATTCCTTCATCAGATTCTGGTGTGAATTTGTGTAGATTATCATTAGTAATCATAATGAATACCCTTCAACAACAAAATCGTGAAGTAGGATAGTCTAGGTTTTCAACCATTCCATAACTCATAAGGATTTTTATTAAGAAAATGTATAATAAATTCTCGATTTATAGTATAGCAATCAGTACTTACAGCTTCAGCGCAAAACTGTTTGGCTAATAAACTCACTCAACATGGTTCTTGTTATATCTTGTGCACTTTTATTTCTTATTTTAAAAACTCTATTCTTTTGAGGTGTTTTGGGTGCTGAGATGTTGTGAGTAATGCCTTTTCTACTACAAAAAAGTTTCAAAATCATAATTTTGAAATTCTCCTCCCTGATTACTATGAATACTTATCAAAGGATGGTTTTCATAATTATTAAATTGGGCTCTAAAACTTTTGAAATAAGAAAAATCATCAGATTTATTTGCTAGAAAATAGTCCCACATAAGTCCAGTGTAATCATCAACTAGGAGAAAAACATAATATTTTCCTCCAATTCTCCCAGTTTGTATTGGACCAAAATAATCCATATACACTAACTATAATGCATCAGTGGTTGAGACTTCACTGGCTTATTTAAAACATGATTTATGTTTCTTTCTATATTGACAAGGATCACATACTTATAAAGAATCAAATATAAGCTCTGGTAGATCCTTAACTAGTCTTTTAATAGAAATTTTGCAGAGGTTCATAAGGTTACAATTACCTAACTTTCTATTCCATAATGAAGAATGGTCATCCATTTCACTAAGGAAAGGTAATTCTTGGCTCCTAAGGTCTTCTATGTTTAGTGTGTATACATTCTCTTTCCTATGGGTAGAAAGAATAAACTCTTCATTGGATTTGTGAACTAAGAACTTGTCATTCCTAAAATTCACAAGATAACATTCATAACATAATTAACTTATGATGATGAAGTTGTGCTTAAGACCCCTAACAAATAAAATATTTGAAATCAATGTTTTTTCAAGAAGAACTATGTTACCTATACCTATAATTTCTCCCCGAGTACTATCTCTGAAAGTGACTGTTCCTCTTTTTTTCATGATAATCATTTCAAATAATTTTTTGTTTCCATTCATATGCCAGGAACATCCACTATCCATGTTCCATGTATTTTTTATTGTACTATCATTATTTTCCTGAAAATAAAATAGTTAGAATTTCGTATTCCAATCTTTATTAGATCTAAAAACATCATAATGAAAAATATTGGGAATCCCAATTTTCATTAAAAAATAGGCTTTATGAAATCTAAATTACTGGGTTTTGTTTAGGGAACAATATTTTTCCCAATTCCCACTACACAGACACTTAGTGAAGAAAAGAGCATATTGAGGAAGAAAATAATTGTTACTAAAAACTGGTTTTGAACTAGTATAACAAAAACTATAATTATTCATTAGAGGTAGAATTTGAGAATACATCTTACCAAAATTTTCCTTACCTAAGGTAATGTTTGACAAACACTTCCTCAAAGAAAATATTTCTGACTTTAGTCTAATAACTATGTTCTTGCCTTCTAGAATGTTAGTTTTAGAACAAGAGTTAGGCTTGAAATCATTTTTCATATAAATTAATTTTTCTAGATCCGTAGAATGTTTACCCTTATCATAATTAAAGTTTTCAAGTTTTTTCGAAATACATTAAAAATTAGGATTTTTCATATCAAGATCCTTAGAATGATCTGATATTTCTTTAGCAACAATAATATTTCTAGAATTTTCTTTATCATGTTTTTTTAGATTTGAATTATCATTCTCTAGAAGCTTAGAAAACCTAGAAACTTATTCATAGGTAGGTAAAGTATTATATTCATCCGAAGAATATTCTTCACTTAAAGATTCATAATATTTACTATTACTATTTAATGATACATTGATTTTGGATTCAATATTGTGTACCTTAGCCATTAAGAAATTATTTTCAATATATAGTCTAGCTATTTAACCAAGATTCTCTTGTCTGGATGATTTTTATTCTGATGCTTCGTCTGAATATCACCACCACTGGAACTCCAAGTGTAATTAGAATTTATAACATTTTTATCTTTAGCTTTCTAGTACATCTTCCTATTTCTCTCAAAATGATTTTCCTTTCTCCCCTTTTTCTTAAGCATAGGACAATCTGGTCTTATATGTCTAGCTCTCTTGAATTCATAAAAAGTGACTTCTGAGTCTTTCTTATATTTCCTTTATCTCTTCTTGTATTTGGATTGAATGTTCTTCTGTCCAAATTTTTTTTCATTCTTCGAGAAAGATTTGCTAGTTCATTTTTTAAAGATTCCCTTCCACTAGATTCAGATTAAATAACAACCTTCTGAGATTTATATCTTGTAATTATCTCAGAAGTCACGGATTTCGTGAGATTTTAAGTACTTGTAAAAGAAACAATTCCATTTCAATTTTTCATCATAATATTATCATCATTTATCCTCATTTTAGTCTCATATTAAAGAAGAGTTCTAAAAAATCATCAAGAGAAATATTTGCAACCTTTCTATTCTCATTTATAGTTGTCCTCTTGGATTCCCACTCATTGGGCATGATGCCTCTAATTTTTTCCACAATAGCTTCATCATCTAATAATTTCTCACCTATATATTGTAAACTATTAAAAATAGTCATGAATCTTTGTTGCACATTCCATATGGGTTCTCCATAAGGAAAGATGAAACAATGATATTCTTCTCTGAGCAGGGCTCTTCTAGTTTTAATAACATTGGATGTTCCAAATTTATTTACTTCAAGCTTCTTAAAAATACAATTTGATGCTTCACAAGATGAAATTTTGCTATATATATTTCTAGTCATAGAATAATGAAATGTATTGCATACCTTATAATTTAATTTATATTCATGATTTTATTTTTTGGTGAACGTACTGACATCCTTGTCGGGGATTTTGTAAACTCCAGTAATCCAAACAAAATTGTCTACTCCAATATTGAAAATATATGACTTCATGTGATCTCTCCAATATTCATAATCATTTACATCATCAATTGGTGGTATATTAGGATTCATGTTGTCTATGGATCCAACATTGTTTCCTTCAATCTTAAGAGAAAACATCTTTCCACAAAAACTTGTTATAGTAAATTTTAGTAAACAATGAATTTATATCTCAGCAAGGAAAATATAGAACAATGAAAACATAAGCAAGGATAACATATATTTGAATATAAGTATTTCAGAGACATTCTCTGCTACAAATTGTAGAATTGTAATAATGATTTAGATGATCAATATATAAAAGGGGTGAATTTTATAGTTTAAAAAATTATTTTGGAACTTTTGAAGATGGAAATGTTTAAAAAAGTTAAAAAAGGTAAATCCACAGACCTCTAAGTTCAACCAACATTCTTCATTCCGAAAAAGTGATTCCTGAAATGAAACGTACGAAAAGTTTACAAATATAGAGATTCTACCATAAAGTGTGTAGAATATTACTAATCAGAGTACATGTATAAGAATGTTTAAGGTAGTTAAACTTTTCACAATATTCAAAATGCAGCTGAACACTAGAACCAAAACAAGTAACAAGTAGTAAATCTTTTAACCCAATTATAAGGGTATAAAACAAACTTGGATCAAGGTCCCTTGATTTATACTTTCAAAAGACTATGCCTTACCCACACTAGGGTAATCCCTTGATACGAAGATCGGAGGCTATCTTTCTATCCCCGAAAGCCCTCAACTTCATGTTAGTCAGCACCTATGTCTTCCTCAGTAAGGAAGTCCTTGAACTTTAAGGTAGTTGGAACCTCTATCTTCATATCCCTAAAAGCCCTTGAATGTACTCAGCAACATTTTGAGTCTCATGAAGCAAGTCTGAACAAGATTTTTAGTACGCACAAAGCATGAGAGTCTCACTCTCTAGAAATCGCTTCAACAGCATGTAATCTCTAGAGTCGTAGAACAGTGTTGATCTCGTTAAAATGATCTCTTATTTATAAGAACATCTTCAACGGTCGGCTCCCTGCTCAAACAGTCATATTTTTCCTTGAATTTCAGAGGGACCTATACACTTTTCACTCAAACAATGGTTTTTTAGAAATAGAAAGCATGACATCTTTTTATTACTATAACAAAACACATGGTTTCTTAACCAAATCCATTTTTAGGAGTCTACGAAAAAACCATTAGGTGTCTATAATATATGAATATTTGTATTTTTTTCAATAGAATTCGGAATTTGAATTCTATAAAATTTGGAGTTTGAATTTCAAGGAAATTTAGAGTTTGAATTCAGTAGACTTCAGAGTCTGAATTTCAAGGAAATTCTGAATCTGATTTCATTAGAATTCAAAACCTGAACACATTAGATTTTGGAGTCTAAATTCAGAGAAATCAGAGTTTTAACTCATAAGAATTCCGAGTCTAAAGTCATAATAATTTGGAGTCTGAACTCATAAGAGTTCAGAGTCTAAATTCAGAGAACTCAGAACCTGATGTCATAAAAGTTCAATGTCAAAATTCAGTGTACTCGAAACGAGAACTCATAAAAGTTTGGAGTATGAATTCAGAGAACTCATAAAAGTTCGGAGTCTAGATTCAGATGAATTCAGAGTCTAAATTCATAAAAGTTCAGATTCTGATTTTAGATCCTGAAAAAAATGCTGCATATCTAATTATATATATGATTCAGAAGTTTTGGATATGAAACTGATTTTTATACTAATAATAAGAACAATAATAACATGGTAAAGATAAATTTCCTTGGGGAAGGAAAATTTTCCTGATGAAGGTAAAATATAGGAAAAAAAAATTTTCCTTCAGAAAGAGTCTTTGTGATTTTCAATACATGAAGGAATGCAAATGTCATAAGGAAACCTTATTGAATCAACATATATGTGAATATATATATGATTATGGTTCTTTAATTGATATTAAATAAACATATATTTAATACACATTTGGATCTATTTTGTATTATGGAATTTGAGAGTTAATGTAAGAGATTTACTTTCATTATTTTATTGTTATGAGAAAAATTCCATATTCACCCCTTGTTTATAAATTTTCATGAATATATTTCACCATTATATTTTCAAATAATGAATCTCATTATATTAATTAAATTTAAAAATATATTTAATTTTATTCATTAATGGGGCTTAAGATTCATTTTTACCAATGTGGTAATGGTTTTATGACTCAATATCATCATTAATTAGGAATGTTTATGTTTTATCATTTTATGATATAATAATTCTCTCCATAATTTTGGAAACTAATGAAATTCAATCTCCCCTAGGTATTTCATGACAATATAATTTTTCCCTTCATTTACCTCTATTTATGTATTTGTTATTTCAATGTAATGTTTTTAAGAAAAATTATCTTTATTTCCATCTTCTATCAGAAAATCAATTCTCTTTCCCTTCCATTTTTTCTAAATTAAAAAAAAATATTGAAAGAAAAATTTAATAAATATTTGTTTCTAATTATATCAATTCATCATTTATATATTTTTTATATTTATTTTCAAAGTAAAATAGTTCTTAAATTTTTTTATTATTTTCAAAATGTATTTATATGCGGTATGGTTATTTTACATAAAAAATATTATTAATTTTTTTTGAAATAAATAAATGTTTCAAAGGTTATTTTAAAATAATAGGATTTTTAAAATACTTTATATTTAAAAAAATATCCATGGTTAAAAGATATTTTCCCCTAAGAAATTTTTAGGTGATCTTTCAAAATCATTTTCTATCCAATATAAAATCATTTTATGTTACTTATTATTTATAGGGGATATAATCCAAGGATAATATTATTGTTATTTATATAAATGGATAATATTTATGAGGAAGATATGATTAAAAAATTCATTTCTCTTCATTGGGTTAAACCATGTAAAAGTCTTATGAAACCTGTTTCTTTTTAAAATGAAAATTCTATGATAAAAATAATAAATAATTATAAAACCTTTTTATTTCCCATATGTAATGTTATTATAACATGTTTATGCATCCAATTTAATTTCATGGGTTCTGATATGATTAATTTTTTATGAATTTTTGTATAGGTATTATTATCATTATGTGATGTGTGGGACATATTTTTCTCTCCAATGTATTCAGTGCTGATGTATATCAAATGAGATTAATAGAAGTAAAATAGGGATTGATCCCATTGCATTAAGGAAATTTTTCATATTTTATAGTATTATGATTTAAGATTGAAAACTACGATAGTTTGGGTATGTAACCCATTCAACTATGATAGTATATTAAATGAACCTTGAACTACCCAATATTATATTTTATATACTGATGTTTATTCAAGAATTCAATGTCTTATGCCAATGTAATAATCAAATGGGAAATTTTATTTGATTGGATCATGAGTCAGGTTTATAAATTTCCATGATTTATTATGAGACTCATGTTTACGATATATGATATATAGGGAAATATTTTCAACTATTATTATTATCATGTTTTCATAACTTTATGTTCATGATATGTTGATGTGTCCCTTGTATATGGTTATCATGAATCACAACTCACACTTTATTATGATTCCATTCCTCTAGTTGTGATGAATGTTTTTAGGTTGTGTATGTCTATGAATAGTAACATTTGTGAATATATATATGGGAGATGTTGAAGGCAATTTATGAAATAAGGATATTTTTTTTCTAAACCCCGACGGAACTAAAATATTATGATCTTTATGTTTTTGTTTTTTCAAATAAATGGAATATTTATCTAAATAGATGTGATATTTATGTTTGAAAATCACTGTTTATTAAAAAAATGGTAATCAAATCAAGTTTTTTTCATAGGTATACTATTTTGAGTCATTTTTCTGTGAGGTTTGGTTGGGGGGTTTAGGGATATATTGATAATAGGGTTTCTATTGTTAATTTAAGAAATGGAACCCAAATTTGGTATATTAGATAACATATCTAATCAGAAAAATTTCAAAATCTTCTTCTTGAAAAAGTTATTTAAATCAGCTGTAGTAAGTAATAATTATATAGTATATAAATTATTTAGGAATCAATGTTGTATTTAATAAAATACTTTTTATAGGTCCCTAGAAATTATTTAATGTTCTTTTTTTGCCAAGAAAAAATGTGTTTGTCCATGAGGATTACTCAATAGGGGGTGAATTGTGTTTCTAGTAATAGTTTTTAAAAAATATTCATCAACTAGATATAAATATATTATAAAATCCTCATATTAATAATAATATTTTAAATAAACAATTATATCATGGGAAAATATTCACAAAATATAGATCACAAATTTGATAAAACAATTTAGCATTTGAAACTAATGTACACTTATCAAACACAATTAATAAAATACAAGATTATGATAAATATAAAACAGGGGTTTTTAACATCTAAGAAAATATAAATAGATTTTAAGGTGACATGAGTTTTTCATAAATAGAAATTTCATCTTTTAAATGAATTTATGTTGAATTACACAAACTCATGCTAGAGGATCATAATGTCATAGTGCATTTGGGAATATAAAAACCTAAAAAATTGGTGCATAGTTCAAGTACATCATCTGCAATCATGTTCTCCCTAGATATCACCCTTCTTAAAAATATCATAAGTAATTCATTTTATTATAAAATGTGGAAAAGAAAAATAGAAAAGGGTGTGATCAGATTCATAGTACGGGTAAAAATTAAGATACATTAGCATAAAAATATCATATGGGTTTGATAACATGAGAATAAAATATCAAAACCATACCCTTGATGTTATAGATCATATTATTGAGTAATATTATAAATAATGATATAAAATAAGACATGAATCATATGGAAATAAACTAACATGATCCATGAGACCATAACACTATAATAAGACATAAAATTGTGGCATGCACATAACTATAGAAAAATAATTTCCATAGTACTGAAAGATAAAATCTAGTTCTATGATAGTGGAATGAGTACACTCTGAAAACCATCAGAGTAGTTGTGGTTTACTCCTAGGAAAATAATAGTGGAAAAAAACCCTTTCAGAATAGAGTTTACCTCCTTACAATCCTATATATATCATGTGATATAAATCTTTATCCAATGATTTTTTGGGAGATATAGATCCCACCCATCATATTATGAATATCATATATATGTGTTCCTCAAAGATAATAGAAAATTCATCATATCATAACCCTGGAATTGAAATGGATTTCATATACATTTCATTATGTTATAACATGTTGAAATGATATCGTTTAATTTCGTCTAAAGATATGGGCTTTTGAGCAATTTATTCAAACCACGTGGTTTTGGGCCTTCGGGTGATGTAATAGGTCTTCCTCTACCCTGTCAAAAAGAGGTATATTCATTAATAAAAAAATGAGGATTTAAATAAAATATTTTAATAACAATAATAATAATTGGGTTTTATAATCATTTTATCACGTTATAATCAAAGGAAGAGAAATGAATTTCATAAAAAAACTTGTTCTCATATACATAGACCATCCATAAAAATAATAACAATGGAATCATTGGTTCATGTCCATAGAATATCATCATTATCGTCGAATAATTTCCTAATAGATGGAAAATGTTTCTGAAATATAAATTGAAACATTTATTTGGAAATATTTTTTTTAAAATAACTTAATAAAATCGTCAAATATTTTTTTAGATAATTTTATTGGAATATAACCAAGAAATCAAATAATGTAAGAATTATGAATCATTTAAAAAATTACATGAGGAAAATATCCTATACTCATTTGAAAAATCAATTTAAAACATGATTTTTATTGAATAATTAATTATATTAATATAAAAATTGATGGTTATTAATGTATTTGGAAATTAATTATTGGTCATGATATTTGATAATTCTATTCATATCATACAATTAAAAACAATTATTCATTCAAAATTTTTAGTAAAACCAAAATGTTTTATGAAATGGGCTAGTCTACCATCCAACTTAACACCCTGCCCAACACATGGCATTGCCCAAAGACTGTTCCCAATCCCCACATCTATAATCTACTTCCTTTGAATCAAAAAACACCTTGGGGAATTATTTATTCAATTTTAATCCAAAAAAATACTCTAATGAATAATATATTAAATCACGGTAATATGAATAACCAAGAGAATATCCAACATTATTTAGATACTTCACATTTACAAAAACATCTAAAACACCACAATGTTCTAGGTAACCCAATATACAACGAATCCTCAATTCAATAAGTGGGTAAAATCCCCAATTCCACATCGACCAAATATCTCCAAAAAAATGAACCACTAGCTACCAGATCCACTATCACCAACATCGAATAACATGAATTTACCTGGGTCCAACATAATAAAGTCAATATCCACCCGATGGTGTATATAGGTAATGATCCATAATTCCCAATAGGATACAACAAAATAACATCCTATTTTATTCCATTATATGAAAAATAAGCATCCTCTTTTAGAGAAAAAAAAAACATTTTAAATAAAACAAGCTTTGAAATAAAAATTAACAATAGTGATAATATGATAAATGATAATCATATCATCACATGAGAACCATGGAAAATTTCAAAGGCACTAGTGTTCTTGGGGTTCATGGATCCTCATAAGTTGGTGATAAATACTTAGAAAATAGACACGCATCCTTATACATGATACACTAGAGGTGAATCATATATAAAAGTTTATTACTCTACAACCATCATCATCATTTGATTATTTAGTGTTATACGATCAATCCTACATAGGGTAGCCAAGCCTTGGCCCTACCAATCCATCTAGAATAGGATTCCTAGTATTCCTACATTCATAACTAGTATTTTCTTATGCTCAGTTTTTTCATATTCACATTTACAACCTATTAAAGATGCATATATCCCTCAAAAGAATCACAGATGGAAAAACATGATTTTCAATAATAAAACCAATTTCTAGACACTATGAACACCAAAAACCCTTTGAAAATATGATTTGACCCACCAAGATAATTCATAAAACACATTTAATAACCATAGAAGGAACACTACAATCATAAATAGTGTTAAATCATGGAACCACAAACCTATTTCTATGAAACATCTGGAAATAGGATTGAATCCTAAACCACGCCAAATATAGACCCTCCAATGGAAATAACACACCACATACATATAGATATCACCAAAAGAATATTGTTTGAAGCCAATTTAGGTTACCCAATTTTCGGTTTAAGACGGAAGCCAATAAAGAAAGAGGATGAGAACAAGAAAATGAGGGGAAAGAGTATATGATAACATTAAATAGAAATTTCTTGAAGGGTCCAAAACAAAACTACTGAATGTTAGAATACCAAGGGATAAAAGAGGAAGTTGTAGGAACACTTATGTGTGGGGAGACATAATGGGTCGATTGAAAGTAGATTTTTTAATATATTGAAGGATCTATATTTTTAGGATTTATGAATATTTTAACATAAGAAAGGCCCCATAATTATTGATATTATGTGCCAACCGTGTGATGATTCTTTATAAAGAGAAAAGAAACCATACTCTTTTCATAGAGGGGGGATTATCTCGTTATCTGGGGCATACACCAATGATTGATCCGATTTAATATACAAAAAATTTCCAACATTACAATGTGCTAGGTCATATAACCAATATAATTAAACTATCTAGAGAGTATTTTTTTCCATTATGATGGAATAAAAATTCAATAAAACATTATCCAACTGTGTTCCACCAATTTTCTAACTCTAAAAAACATATTATTCTCATAATCTCTTGGGAAATACAAGAAACATCGACACAATGAAAAATTAAAGGGAAAATACCTCGAAATAAAACCATTGATGTTATAATTATCCCCCACTATTTAATATTCCCACCATTTGAAAGTCATCTAAAATTTTGATTAGAGGATAAAATGGATACGTCACCACTACCTACACATTATTTATGATTCCTCATGGTAATTATATCTACGCTTCTATGTAACCCAAACCAATGGTATGCAATTTCCTCAAAGCATTTCCACTTGATTGTCCAAAATCTACACTGGTCTTTTGAACATAGGAAAATCAAATTCCAACTCCATCTCTTTCTAGTTTTGTATTTGAGAGAGATACATATTGTACATCTACAATTGATACACATATAACATGTCATGTATCAATGATAAATGAGATGGAAATATAATCATATTTTATCCTTTTGAACCCTATTATAAAACTCATGAGGTCCAAGAAACATCAACATTAGCTTGTATTGCCTACCAAGACAAGGGTATCCTATGAATGGGGAAACATTTATAAACAACCTGTCACCCACATAGAATTATAAGGCTCAGTTTAGTTGATCTACATAAGACATGTAGAGACTCTATGCTTTTAACAACCATAGCCAGATAAATTTAACCACGTCAGATTTTATTACATAAGGCTCTATTCCAAAAACCATGTCTCATCCACTTATACCTGACAAAAAAAGATACTAGCATCGATAACCATAAATTTTCCAGAAGGGAACCATTCATATTGTAAAATTTTATGTATTATTATATACAAACTCATCCAATCCTAAATAGTTAACCCATGAGCCTTTGAAATCCAACACACATCCACAATGATTTTCATACCTAATATGATTGACCCACTCTATATGACCATCCATTTTATGATGGTATTTTCTTCCCAACATCACCAATTAGCCCATTGACACATTAATGACTTACCATAACTGAGTAGTAAATCATGTGTCCCTTATTAATATAACAGATGATGGAACACCCTAAAGTATCACTATTATATGAACGTAAATCTGACCCCACACATCAACCATCATTTAGTCCTTCTTAAAAATGAAATTTTCATATTTTTTAGATGTTGAATCAAAAACCAAATTATGTTCCTTCTCCATGGTGTATGAGGTAACTTAATAATGAAATACAAGGTGAAATCTTCCAAATTACTTGTCAAAATTTGTAGTGGATAATGTGAACTGGAAATTCTTTAATAGTAAACAAGAAACTGGTAAAAGATATATCACTTGGATATATAGTGTTCTATTTCATTCCTTAGACATGGCCCCTAGAACCAAATATGCACATCACAAAACATCTTGGTTTTCATTTGATGAACATACCACTAATACTAGTCAATATCTTGCATTTCCTCCTTTCATGAATCCAACAAACCCACAAAATTGACATTGAAGTATTGACTTCCATTATAAAAAATGACACCCCACTAAGAAAATAAACACCATTATGAAATCACACAAAATATTTGAAGATAGTATCGCTCAATTTCTCATTCCAAATCAGTTACTTAAAGGATGGTTTCACAGAACACTAGTGAATAATGTACCTTTATGGAGCTATATGGTCTCTATGTGAATTTGTGAAAAAATGAGTAATAGAATATCAATCATCATGGGACACTTTGACAACATGAACAGATATTTAGCTACCTGAGGAATCTTCTACAACATTACCTTTTCCAAAGATATAAAAATTATCAAAATTCAAACCCCTAAAGGTAATCAATCCACCAGAACAACATAATATTCATATCCTTATTGAAAAAAATTTAGGCCAAATTCTTATGATCCAACTAGACTACAAACTTCTCTCTAAGGAGGAGGTGACTCCATGTATTCAATTCATTAATCACCATAACAAATTCGAATCTGTGGGTTGGGTAATTGATTTCATGTGTTTATAGTTGGAATGAACCATATGCCACCCCATGGTCACACTTCTTCAACACACACACAAGGTCACTGGTTTGAACATTGACATAAAATTTGATATGGAAAAAGTATATGATAAGTTTTAGTGGTCATTAATCCTAAATTTTCTTTCTAGTTTGGGATTTTCAGTTAATTCCTTATACATCCTTGTCAGGTATTTTTCCACTATGAATGGGTAAGCCTTTCTTGTGAATGAGTTAATGATTCTATAATTTAGTTAGGGGCTCTGTCAAGGGGATTCATTATTCCCTATTAACTTTTTACTTGTGTAGGATACCATTAGAAAAATAATCTACAAGAGTCTTCAGGAAATAAAAATATCCCTATTGATGTGTAGACCTCAAATGCATGGTCTTTTTAACTTAATGTATATGGATGATACTATCATTTTCACCAACAGAAGAAAAAAATCAATTATAGTTATCAATGTGATCATATATGAGAACAAATCATGGAGTGGACAGCTGGTTAATAATGATAAAAGATGATTTTTTGTCTCAGACAATAGTTCACATAAAAGGGTGCCATCCATGGAAGAATGAATTGGATTTTGAAATAGTCTTCCCCTACGGCTTATCTAGGTGTTCCTGCTTATCACTTATAGATTCAATAACATCACATCGAAATGGTGGTCGATAAAATTTTGATTCATATTTTGAAATAGAAAACCCATTACTTATCCTATGGTGGACAAATTTACTTAGTCAATAGTGTCAAGACATCAGACCCCATACATGAACATTTAGCCTCTAATGATACAAAGTATGTTATCAAGAGTCTAAAAAAGATGATTGGTGATTTCTTTTAGGATGCCTATTTTGGGGAGAATCATAACTGGGCTTCATCATTTAGGATATAAATACCCATTAATGAGGTGGAACTATTGTTTGCAACATTTATAATTCCATGCAAGGGATGGATGAGAAGATACCATAAGAATTTGTGGAGGGGTAGACCTTTTGGGGTATTTTATCGAACTCAGAGTACGAGTCTACCAAGAATTAAAGGAAATGTAATGTTTCAATGCAATGGAATGTTTTTCAGATGATCATCTTTGATCACATTTGATTATTTTCAGGACATATATGAAATTATTTTTTCATATATGGATCTATTCAATGCTTTTATTTCTAGGTTTCCCCACTCCATGGATCTCTTTTTGGTAATCTAGTGATAACCCTCTCTCTATTCAAGAGGTGATAAATCAGGATTAGAAGGTGGTGTTTGATATGGCGTATATTACTTCAGACCTAGATATATGAGTGCTCACTGGATCCTATACAGGTGTCTTTTTGGTTAAGGTCTATCGTAATATGTCTCATTCACTAGATCCAAGTGATGTGTGGTGTGAGATGTTATGGTGTAGGTTTATACCATAGAAATTTATTTTTATAATTAGGAACATCAGAAACAATGAATTCCCCATAGATTGAAATATCTAAAGGATAGTTATTCCTCTTACCTCTAATTGATGATGATGTAGAGTTCTATGTTAAGAAAGTACCTACAATATTTTTCACGAATGCAGCGGGCTAGTTTGGCGTGGTCTAGATAGCTTCATGAGCATGTCCTCTAATTTAAATTCTAATACTAGTTTTCTAGATACGTTGTTCCATGTTGTGAAGGATGGTTAAATGGGGACTAGACCTCATATCATTATAATTGTTTTAGGGTTTAGGTGTTTATGGAATGTGATAAACAAGGCCTATTTAGAGGGTAGGGCTAGTTCAGGAATGGACTTGGATCAATGCACTAAATCCTCATTACATTATAGGGTTACCCGAATAAAAGACATGAATTATTCACCATCTTTTCATGTTCTAAGGAGAGAAAGGATGTCCCCTTATTCTCCCTTATGTCTTATTGAAAACAGTTATATCTTTTGTTTCCCCAACAATAGAGGGATTATACTCAATGCGGATGTCTTTCATATCTCAGGTATCATGTGGGAGATTCTATGGTGCTCGAAAACAATGGATTAAATGCCATCTCCTTCATTGACCCACTCGGGTATGGGGGCTCTCTGCAGTCTAATGCTCATGTGGGGGTTGTAGGTTTGGGTATTTTCAGGAGGAAGAACCTCTAAATTGCATCTTTGGAGATTGATTATGTGGTGATTTACAACTCCTTGTTTGGGATAATCCCTATTCCCATGTTGATTACATACCATATTAGGTAATCCATAATTCTTTTTGATGGCGAGGTGGATGTTTCCCAAACCTTGAGGGAGAGAAATAATTCTTCCTACTTCATTGCTTCAAAAACCCTCTCAATAGAAATATTTCCTACCTTATGAACATGGGGTCCTTCCTTCTTGAGGGAATGACCATTAAAACAAACTATTCCTTAGGCTTGAATTACATAAGGTCTTCTGAACTTTTAACCTATCATATCATCATTCGGGACTATGTTTTTCAATAAAATTGATATATTCTTGTAAGCCTTTAATTAGAGGTGTTTTTTCATTATTTTATTCATTAACTAATTATTATGTATCTGGGATATTAATATTTTGTATCTAATCACTAAATATGTTAAATGATGTATGTGATTTTAATATTATGGGATTACATGAGATGTATGTCATCTTTGACTCAATAATAAATATATTTTTCAAATATCATATATTTAATTAGATTACTATTCACCAAAAATTAAACATTTTTTTCAAAAATCCCAAAAAATACTAAACATTTTTTATGTTTATATTTGATAAATAAAATAAATTTTATGAAAAAAAAACTTTAGAAAAATTATAAATTGGTATTTTAATGAAAATGATAATTTTTTTGAAAAAATCAACAATTCTATGATTATAAGTTGTTTTATAACACTTTAAAGAAATAGTTATTGTATCATTAAGTAATAATATTACTATATTAAAAATAATAAATTTATTAATTTACTTTATGAGTATAATTTTTCTTTTAATTCATTATATTAATTATAAATCTTAAATAAACATATATGTTTTTTAAAAATGCATACAATTTATTTTTCATTTTTAGATTATGAATTAACATATATTGTGATATAATTATATCATATCTTTATTTATATGATTCCAAACATTTATAAATTCATAGCTGGGAATATTGTTCTATTTTCAGGATTAATATTCCTAATGTCCACATTATAACTCTAGAGGACAAGTAATTATTTTATTTCTATATATTACTTAGTTTCTAGGAATATTACATATTTAATTATTATTTTATGAGAATTATGTTTTTATTAGGATATACATTCTATGTATAAGTTTTATATTTTATTTACTTAATTATAATAACGTAAAAATTCTATTGAGAAATGTTTGGGTCATCACATCCTACCCCAAATATTATATTTCTCGGTTGAAATTTCATTTTAATTAAAAAAGTGAGCGTATTTATACACCATCGCATCCATAGGTTCCCACAATGACTCTTCATATATATGGATACACTATAGCACATTAACCGAGTGAATTGTCTTACTACATAAAGAATTATCTCTATAGTCCACGATCTTTGCTTTTTACACCTCACAAGAGAGATTTTCTTCCAGCTGTACCACCTATGGATTCAATACATGTGAGGGATCCGGTACGTACTTCCTCATTATGGATAAATAGAATACATATTGTACTCGATATATGCTATGGGAAGGTTCTAATAGATAGTCCACAGTTTTCGCACAATCAATAATCTATAAGGGGGTGATTTACTTGGAAATTAGATTTTCATTCATTGTAAATATCATTATCCTTTTCCTTAGAGATATGACGAGAAATACCTTGTATCAAATATCAATCTATGGTTCTCATTAATTATTGTCTTCATATATCTTATTTCGACTTTGGTATGCCTTATAGTGCTAATAAATGGTTTAAAAATTTCCCCCCATTTCTTAAATCACTTTAGGTCCTAGAAAATTATGGTCACTAACAGAATCCCATCATTATAGTGTTCTAGATATGTTTCTATAATGGGATTCATATGGAGCCATTTTGATGCTTGATTAAAATATTGTTTTGTAAGAGAACTTGAACAATGGTAGATGTTAGTCCCATCCTCTATTATAATCCATAGAACATATTATCCACATGTCTTCTAGTATCTGAATTGTCTGCCTTGATTTTCATTCTGTTTGAGGATGATAATCTGTATTAAAGATTAACTCAGTGTTTAGAGAATGTTAGATACTTTCCCGAAAGGTGGAGTTGAATCTCAATACTCAATCATATACAAAAGATAGTGGTACCCAATGAATCATTTTAACTCCTTTTATATACATTCGTACAAGTTAATCCTATGAGAAGTCTCTCACATTGTTATAATGTGGGGTTTTATTATAAGATAATCAATAAAAACCCATATAGAATTGATTCATCTAGATGCCTTCTTGATGATTAGTGATAGTTTCCATGGTGATATTTTCTCATTTCCATTTTGGTATGGGTAATGGTTTTATAATCCCCATAAACATTTTCATTACATCCTTCTCTTGGGGACATACCAGAAAAATTAATGTATATTTATTGACTCCCTTCTTCATTCTTTCCCACAAACAGTTCTCTCAGACATCCGGGTATAACTTTATTCTCCTTGGGTGAATAAAGAATGCTGAGCTATGTGCATCCTTGAAAAGCTCCCATATTTTACCTCTATTTAATGGTACACATTTTTGTGACCCATATCATACAACTCATAAATCTTAAATTTTTAAAATTAGAGATTTCATCATTCTCATGGCATCCACCCTATTCTAAATTTCCATATCTTTGCTTATATAATCCATTGTTTTATAAATGAGGTACTGATGTGATATCATTAAATAAAATATTGATGATGTTCCTTCCATAATGATTCACATGTACAACCTTTGAAAATAAAACAATATTGTATGTTTCGTAATTCTAATTATTTAAAATGTTGTAAGAATCATTCTACATAGACCATATGCAACCTTATTTTCTTTTCTAGGATGGTAGGGGATTGAGAAGTCCAAATCCATGATTAGATATATCCATCTTCCATAGTTCATATTAATCTCCTTCTATGTGAATATATATTTGAGATGATCAGTATATATTTAACATTTCTCTCCATAGATATTTTTCCCAAATATTTTCAATGTGAATACCACAACTACTAACTCCAGATCATGAATTAAATAGTGTTTCACATGAATTTTTCACTTCCTCAAGGAATAAGAAATAAGTTCATCATTTTTCATTTTTAAAAATACTAATACCAAATTTGAATAATAATTTTATACCACAAAGAGTTCCCCACCTGTCATAATTGTGACTACTAGTGTGGTGATAAGATTCTTTTTAAATCTTTGTATCCAACTTCAAATTCACAAGTCAAGAAATAATTTTATCCCTTTCGAGTAAAATTTTATTGTGGGTTTGAAAATCATGATATGATCTTAAAAAATCACATGGAACACACAACTAGAGCAAGGAAACTTTGTATCTCTATAACATAGGTTTTCATAAACCAATATTTGATTTCCATTATCTTGGAAGGGTTCTAATTAATTTGTTTCCTAATGATAATATTCCCCATGATTGATTCTTAGTCCATCTATATAACACATTTACTTTAGTTTGCATAAATTGTCTCCCTTCTCAATGTCTTTATAATAGTATCACAATGCTCCTCATATTCCTCCATTCTGTTAGAGTATATATGAATATCAACTATAAAGACAACAAAAAATATCTCGATGAAGTATCTAATGACTATATTCATGTAGTCGATGAATCTTTTTGGAGGCTTAGAGAGTCTGAAGTGGATCACTATGAACTGATTGTGTATATACTTGATTCAAAAGGTAGTCAAAGAATATCTTCCTTCATTCCCATTAATTAGTGATATGCAGACAAAAGGTAAACCTTAGATAAATACATGAATCCACATAGTTGATCAATTAATTCATCTATCCATTGTAGTGGATAATTGTTCTTTATCTTTATTTTTTGAGCTCATGATAATCAATGTATAGGAACATTAATCCATCATTCTTCCTCATGAAGAAGACCAGAACACCCCATGGTTAAGTACTCAGGATGAATAAATATTTTCAATATTCTTTTGTATCTTCATGTTCAGTTTTTGGAACATAATTGTGGATATTCTGTAAGTAATGTTTTATTTAAATAGAGATCTAGGAACAAGATCAATTGGTAACTCACCCTCTCAATCCCTACGAATACATAGAAATTCTTTATGCAAAAATCAGTTTAATCCATCTCAATTTTAATTTCCTCGATCAGGATTATTTGCATTATATCATTCATTTTAGATAGATATGATTTCTCATAAAACAATAATATCCAAAATTGCGATAATTAATATGAATTATATTTATCCTCATCATTACAGTTATAAAAAATTAGAGGATGCATCATGTTATGAATATTGATCTCCATTCCTAAAATCTGATGTTTTATTGGTATAATGATATGAAATCCATGCCTAATATAGAATCACATTCAACAAAAGGAGGTAATGCAAGATTTTCTAGGTGGATTTATATACGTTGGATGAAATTATTTCCCCATTATATATTTTCACATATAACACAACCTCTATATTTTGAGGTGGTGTTTGAATTGTTCTATTAAACATCCATGATATAAAATAATGTGTATAACTAAAAAAATAGTATATTCTATATTATTGAATGAATAACCATCATAATTTTCACCACATCATTATTGGGATCCACCGTAGAATTGGGGGTGGAATAATCATTCCATTTTTTTACTTCGGTGACTGATCACTCTAAATACCCCGGAGGACTAAAGGTTTAGTGCACTAGATAGCATAGTGCCTTTTTCCCTAAAATTCAAGCATTGTATCATTGGTGGTGATATCATTTATTCTAAAACATTTTCTATCTTCCTCATTTCTCTTTGAAATTCAAGATATAGGAGGCCTTCTCTACCACACCTGATGAATTTCCCATTCCTTTGAGGAAGTTACCATCTTGCTTCATCCAACATTTTTCACATGTAGGTGGTTGAGTTTTCATCCACCTTTTTTTTGGTCCCCCAGCATGAAACTCCATCATTGTATTCTTATCTCCATATCCTTAGGACCATTCTCAAAACTCAATATCCAATTTGAGATAACATCCCTAAACTTATTCATAACTCGAAAACTCTTAAATTTACAGAGCCTTTATATAGTGTGGTTTTAAAACACTAATGAATATATCTATTTTTCTATAATTGATTAAAGTAAAACTCAAGGAAGACCTTGAATACTGAGTGAATGTTTCTTCATAATATATGATAGATTCTCCTTCCTTTTTCTGTTTATCTATAAATTCTCTCCATATTTTCATAATAACAGTTTGATGGAAAAACTAGATAAGAAATATTTTCATAAAATCTCCCCACTCTATCTGTTTAATATCCTCATTTGGCTTCGTGTTCTTATTAAATACCCTCCATTGATCATACCCTCTACATAAATGATAAGTTGATAGATTCACCTTATCAGTCTATGAATTGACTATCATAGAAATGATATTCCATATTCTATTTTCCCTCTATACTGTGACTAGTGGATAAGAAGATCCATAAAACAACAGTGGTCATTTCCTCATAAAATACTCAATAGCTTGTTTATCCTTCTTAATGGATGGCGGACCATCCACATTATTTGGGTTATTGTTCAAATCCTTAGATAGTTTGGTATCCATCGCTATGAAATTTTGAACCCCAACTTCAATGAAATTGGGGATGTCATTCGGGGTTTCACTACATTATCCCTCTCACAGAGTTTTCTCTTGGTTTCTACAGGTTCCCATGATTATGAAAAATAGAAATGGATAAAAAAAGATAAGTCAACAAGTATTGAAAAAAATTATTTCTTTATAAAATTAACTCTAAAGGAATATCCTATGGGATCCAAATTTTTAGTATTCTTATAAAATAGTTATTATTCGGTGAATAAATATAATTAGTCTAATACTAATTGTTTTCAGTAAAGTTATCTCATCCTAAGGAAAAATATAAGTAAATTGTGCTCTAATATTAATTATAGAGACCATACATTGCCTACATTACTATTATGTCATTTTAATGATAAACATTATAGTAGTGTTACGAAACCAGGATCCAAATGATTAATGTATTGGTAAAATTTGGACCAAACATAAAATTTAGAAAATAAAACATATAAATTAGTTAATTCCCATTTATTTATCTCTTTTTTGGCTTTAATTTATTTCTTAGTGTTTTTAGTTGGATGTGGATATAAATTAAAGAAAGGGGCTAGCTAAACCCTGGTAAAAAGGTAGATAAGAACATGAATCAATATAGCATGGATGATCATCATCATAATCATTGCATAGTTC
The DNA here is from genome assembly GCA_963277665.1 of Viscum album. NCBI lineage: Eukaryota > Viridiplantae > Streptophyta > Magnoliopsida > Santalales > Viscaceae > Viscum > Viscum album. Next base: position 1,003,738,528 of record OY728163.1, on the reverse strand, counting down.
TGGGTATATATTCATATTCATTAGTGGATGCATTAGACAAAGGAATAGAAATTTTAAATTCATAAAAATGAAACTATAGGTCACAGTGGTCAAATATAACTAATAGTTATGGAAAAAGCTATCATTATGTTCACATATAACATATGTGCATAATGAAAATATAAAAATAATGAAAAAATATATAATCATTTTCATGCATATTAACCTTATATAATGATATACATCACATTTCACAATGTGTTGTAGCGCTATATAATTCCTGGTGTAACCCTCACATCATAACATTTTTAACTTCATGCTTTCTAAATAGAACATATATAAATCAGAGATACAAAATAAAACATGGAATTGGAATTGGTTTCATTCCAAAAATTCAAAAAAATGGAATCTAAAATGATATAGGGAAAACATATTTTATATCACAATCTTCATTTTTGATATAATATAAAAACACAATTGAAGAAAAAATGTGTTTTTGAAAGAATGTTTCTTCTAGAAAATATTTTTTTTTTATAAAAATGGATTAGAAAATTGTTTATCCTAGAAATGACATGGTTTTAATAATTAAATAATATTTTATGAGTATTAAACTAACCTCCACAATAGAAATTTTCCATTTAATAAGAAATTACCAAAGAACATGATATTGTGCATTAGAATCACTTAATATTAAATTTGAATGATTTCCTAACATTACTATCCTTGATAATTAAATTAGATTAATTAATTTATAAAACTATAACATCACATAAATTCAAATTTCTTATTATCTTATTATGTTATAATTTGTACATTGTGATGAGTTATAGAGTTCAATTTCATTGTTTCGAGAGAGTTTGATTCTAGATTTTAATGGTCGGTTCTCTTAAATAAAAATATAAAAGTGTATGTAACAAGAGAGTAATTCTCTACAAATAAAATTATATGTTATTAGTGAACCCATATATTTTCAATTGGTTTAATATATTATTATTTTTTAATATACGAGGATGGTTAATTAGATTCAAAGTTAATGATAATCATTTAGATTAATTTGGGAAGGTTTGTTTCATAAAGAACTCATTTTATATTATTATCTAATATTAAAATATATTCCAGTTCGAATGTTTTAAAAATTCATAAAATAAATTTTCAGATTAGTTTCAATAATTATAATGACTTTATTACCATCCTTGAAGGATGTAAATGAAAATGAAAACATTTCAACCTCAAAGGCGATAATCCATCATATCAGGAATGATGGTTTCATTTTATGAATAGAAGAGAGTGTCAAAGAAGATTAATGATGGATTATTTGATTAACATAATAACATTGTAGTATATATAAGGTATTGTATTTATCAGGACAATTGTATGAGAGGATATGAGGATATAATAAGAAGAAAAACAAACATGAATTGAATTTAAATGAAACATATGAGGGTTTTACCTCTTCTACTTCTTCTTATTGAGAACCTTATTAGGGAACATGGATTTTGTATTTTGTTAATAATTAAGGATCCTAGACATGGGAAAGAGTTTTGGGAATAGAATTTGTTAAAAAATTTATAGGATTTAAGGTTTATAATGTGGGAGGAGAAGAGGTGGTATTGGGTTGTATTTATTGGGTAGGAGAAGGGTGTTTTTAATTATTTCATTCATAATTAAATTAAAATAGTCCAAGACTATAAATAGTTTGAATGTAAAAGATAATTATATTTAATTATTAATAGTATTTATATAATATGGTCTTATATCATACATACATCATTAGTGACACAATAATTCATGAATATTTTAAATACCGAAAATTACTATATTTTACTATTCACAAAAAATATAATTATTTTAGAAAAACTTGTAAACATCACCCCTAAAAAATTAGATGTGAATAATTTAAAAATAACTCCATTTTAAGGAAATTATTTTCTAAATATGATAAATTCATTTTTAATGAAAATCACCATTTAATTTAAAAAAATAGCTTTTTTAAAATTATAATTAATTTTATAAAACATTCAAGAATTAATTAAGTTCGTATATAACAGATGCCTAACTTTTATTCATGTATGGGTTGGTATAATATTTTATAGGCTATATTACTATCATAATGGTTATATTACAATTCTGAAGATCAAGATATTATTCCATCGGTATATGATACTTCCTTTCAAGGAATATTATTTATTTCATTCTTCATTTATAAGAATAATGGTTTTATTGGGATATGAATTCTACGTATATGTTTTATAATATATAAAATAATTATAAGAAATTAAACAACTCAATTGATAATTTTTTTTCATTACATGATTAGTTTTCCTTTTTTCAAACAATACAGAAGTGGACAAAGGTGTGATTCTCAGGTGAATGAATCCTTTGGAATCTAAATCACCCGTCTCTATATTTAATTCCCTCTAATTTGAGGGGCCCACATGATTTGAAGGATGAGATATATTTTGTTTTATATGTGTGAAATTGATGTTACATTTCACATCTCTCTCAAATAAATGATCATTATGCTATATTGAAATTCAATTGGGACCTCATCCACCATAAGTGGAAATCAACTTATAGGGCCCCAATCATCCTTCTATGACATGAGTGATTAGATCTGAAAAATTTGGTTGGAAAAATATGGGTTTAGAGGTCTATCACTCCCTAAAGAATTATCACATTCACATTGAAGGGCCATATAACTCTCAATTGGTTACAAAAAACTCATTCATCAATTGAATGAGTCAATTTGTACCCTAAAAGTCACTATGCAATCCAAACTGAGGACCAAGTCAAAAGGGTCCAATTCCAGAACTAGGAAATCCCAATATATCACAAAAACCCAATAGAATGAGAGAACATGGTGTACACCTGAAACCTTGTTATCTCTTTGTACCAATAGGAATCACCAACTCCTTCCCATACAAGAAAATAAATTTTGTAAATTCAACGTTTCTATAGGATGAATATAAATAAAATAATTAGAGGAACTTGTGTTAAAAAGAACAAAAGTTATAGATGCTGAAATAAAACTTGTACCTTGAACCATTGGACATTAAAAATTTTATCCGACTAGTTCATAACCATTAAATTAAAGGTGGATCATCGTTATGTGGGACTGAGAATGATTTTTGATCATTGGATTTTTATTAATCTAACTATTTCAATTACTATATCCATCAATATTGTTATGTATAAATAACCAAGAACCCACTATACTATATTTTTATTAATGGGATATTGTTCCTCTGGAGGATATGGAACGCATTCCACCCTAATAATGGTGTTAAAATCTATATAATCACTAAAAATTTACCATATGTACACACTAATGTAAAGGTCATGGTGGGAACAAAAATACATACCATACATGCCCCAACCATCCACAATGCTAGAAAATCAGTGATCCTGTAATGCCCCGACCCCAGTTACCTAGAGTCAGTGCATTATTACATATCATTGGAATGATCACAATAAAGATCAAATCTCGAAAGACCGATTAGTTTATAGACTTGGAAACACTATATATATTCATAAAGTTTTACATTACATAATAAAAATGAAAACTACACCAACATATTATCTAGAGTCCACACTCTTATCCCCTTATACTATCCCTGCAGGTCATTCATAATTTACTTCTTCACATCTTGGGAAAAATAAAAAATATAAAAGGGGTGAGGTCAAATGCCCAGTAAGGATAACAATATAGCAGAAACTTTCATAAATAAGAATAAACATTTAAGGCATTGTACAAGTAAATCAAAAGCCTTTTAAACATGAAATTCAACATAGTATGGAAAAAATAAAATGAAATAATTCCATTTACTTATTCACATGGATATTATACTAATCTAATAATCTCATGAAATATCAATAACCACTTCCATAATGATGGGATGCATATTTCCATACTATCATAACCACATAGCCAAAGCCTCATGCCAAGACTAAAAATAAGATTTTTACAAGGCCTTGTGCAAAGACAATAGTTTGTATCATGAGACCTACCAAAGAATCGAGGAGCTATAGCGGGCTCCACCCATCACATATTAAGTCCAATGCATTCCTCATATGAATAGGTTTAAATATAACATAAACATTCATATTAAAATTATCATACGAAATGTAAACACTTCGTCCATAAACCATGAATGGTATAAAAATAAATCATCCATAGTCAAACATATAATAAAACCTTCAATACAATATAGATGTTTTGTATCATAATAAATCCACTTCAAATAAGAGTAAAATCCATCAAAGGATGTTGAAATAGATGAAATCAAAACTCTTTTTAGAGAAATATCTCTTTTTATTTTGAAATCATGTAAGAGTCATATATTCATAAAATAATAAATTTTCAATGAAAATATTTTCATAAGATTTTCAGGGAAGCTTCGATGATTTTATAATGGTGTAAAATAGCCGCACCCACCGTATTAGTTAAAAAATACATTCTTTCCTTATTTCTGTCGAAAAGGTTAAAAAGAACCTGGTTTGGAAAACGACAGAAAGATTCCTTTATAAACCTCTTATAAAAAGTTAAACAAGGGTATAAATTAATTTAACCCATATTCTTTTAATTATTAAAAATGTTTTGAAATTCATTTTTTAGAAACATGGATGTGGATGATAAATAAATCCCGGTAGATTATTACGTATAAACAACCTCGGATAATGAAGAGATTGCGAAATAAACTATTACCTTGTACTTTTCCTTGGTTTGGGGTAGGTTAAACTCCTATATAATGGTGAAATAATTGTTATTAAATTATACACGAATCATATATATTATTATGTTATCATATATGATCTTTTAACATTTCTTTGTTAATAATATCTTAATATTATCTTTGTTTCGAGTGTTAACATTCTCGTTTTCTTTTATATGTTTTGTTACGTAAGCCATGTTTGTCATAGATAGGTTATATCTTTTTCATATCCAGAATGATATAAAATACTTAAATACTATTCTTAAACAATCAAATTATAATTATACTTGAATGGATACGATGGAGAATGAATCTCATCGCATTCGTGGAGACGGTAGTCCGTACGTACGCACGAGCGACAATATCATTCTTTTGCTATTAAAATAATATATAATCGGATGGTATATCATATATTCATAATCATTATCATGTTATATTTATTATTTAAATGAATTACACATCATTATTATACCAATCCAATAATAATTTATTGAATAAAAATTACACCACGACGTGGAGACGGTAAGCCGTACGTACACACTTATGGTGACATGTCATTCAAAAGATGGATAGAATACTGAATATGGGTGTACCATATTTATAATAATATTACAGTATATATGAGATACTGGATTCATTATTTTAGAATGGTAATAACAAAGAAAGAAGAAGTTGATGAAGAAATGAATTTGAAAAAGGGTGGTGAAAACATTACATCTTCTTCGGGTTCTTCCTTTCGATTTGATCAAAAGGGATCTGTAGGTTGGATTTCTGATCATACTAATGCCTCTAGGTTGTAGTGAGTAATTTTGAGAGAGTAATTTGGCATGGTTTGGCCGAACCAAAAGGCTTTGAATGAGTGAATTAATTAGGAGGAGTGCCCTTTTATAAGAGGGGTGATGGGCACCTTTGGAAAAGCTAGAAATATTATTTTATAATAAATTCATATTCGGTTTCAAATAACTCCAAAGTAAATTATTTAAAGTTTAATGTGGGGATGGTTAGATAACCGCTCAAAAAATAGAATTTAGAAAGGTTTGGTTAATTATATTTACCTTATCTTTAACTATTAACTCTTAGTTAATTAGTCTCACTTTTAAAATGTCTCTTTGTATTTCTATATTATATAGTTAATAAACTTACTATATTATCCAAGAGACCCCCAAGTGGTCCAATAATGATACACATATCATGATATAAGTATATTTTCTGAAATTTAGATTTTTAGAAATTTAATATCAATTAATAATATAATATTTGTTTTAAAAACTATTTTATGTTAATTTTGACACTATTCAATAATTGATTTTTGTAAAAACTCATAACAGAAAGATTACTTAGAAAATACTTAATCAAATCAATCTTATAATGTCATAATACCGTATAAAATTATTGGTTTTCATTAAAAGTCTGAAATTACATTTATTTGGGTCTTTATAATATCAATTATTTTAATTTTTCATTAATTAGGTAATTACTTCATCACCATTTTGTCATATATAAATTAAATTATTTAATGTCTAAAAATTATAAATATAATACCATTATGTATTAAATATTTTTATATTTCTAATGAATATTTATAATCGAAAATCCAACTTATATAACCCTATGTAAAAAATATTTTTCTAAAAGATATATGCTTATGTCATTTTTGTATTTATTTTAACTTAATTAATATTGTGTCATTATCACTTACAAGTGGCTCCATGGGGTCCAAAAATCTACCCAATGATTCCCATGGTCGGACATGTATCAAGCAATAAGTTTAGGACACGTTTTAGGGTAATTTTGTATTATTATAATATAATTTGTAACACTTAATTACCGGATTTACCCTTTATCCATGGTAAATAAAATATTTACCGAAGTAATTATTAAAAATGTCTAAAAATAAAAGTTACCTATTTACACAAATTGGAAATCATGATTCTAAATATGGAATCCATTTTTCCAAATTCAAAACACAGATGTGGTAGAAATTAATTTAAAATCAATTCCTGATGTCAAAACAAAAAGCGTGTTTTTAAGATATAATAACTATCAAAATATTGATACTTGTTTATGTTTACTTTAATTGTGAAATTATGTCCAATGTCCAAAATTGTATTAAATGGTAAAAATATATTCTAAATATACTTTAAAACCACTCAAATTCATAATTTATCAATATTAATTATGTTGATTAATAAAGTTGTTTTTAATTAAAATTTAGTAATTATAACTATTCAGCAAAATATTAAAGTTATCCGAAAAGTACAAAAATTTCACCTTAGGGTAAATTCGATACTCCGAATCCAAAACTAAAGTCCATTTTGAGAGATAAAATTTCTAAAATTTTAGAAAGTAGGTATTACTATTCATAACGGCTAGTTTGATTGGTTGTGGTGTGTGATAGAACTCGATGTTGCGTACAACAAACGATATTGCATTATTCAAAGAGAAGTGTACCGTAGAAGCTTGGGGTGTTACAGATCCAACCTCAATGGCTATTCATGAAGGATGTCAAGATTAATTACTAGATCTATAATCTTCACTATTCTCCTTCTCGTCACATATAATTTTTGTTTTATAAAAAACACCACTTCCCAAGATCATATCTGAATCTCCTTAGAAAGACAACTCTTTCTACTATGATCAATCTCAACGACTAAGGATTTATCGACCTCCTCAACCTGAAATATTCCAATTCTTTGAAAAATTTGTCATACTTGAACAAAGTCTAATTCCCCTTGAAATAGATCTGAAAATACCTCGACTATTTAAATTTCCATGGTCATTGGGAAATAATACACATTGGTGATAACCTAGAAGTATTTCCAATCCATCATCTTAGGGTTACTATCCCAGATGATTGAGTCCCACCATTCAAGAATAGATCCTTCCATCAAACTAAAAATATCACTTTATGTTGACCTCCTCAGGTGTTTATGGAATCCAAAAAATCCTCTCAATATTTTTAACCATATCATATACAACTAGTTACTTAATGATACCCTATAAATTATGTGTTTTTTAGAGAATAACCTTAGATATGCCATTTTTAGTGCCTGATTATACATCATTATCATGGGTAGGGCTACAACCCGCCATAAGTTCTAATTCCTGGATTGTCTTTATAGTGACCCTCGGTTAACATATATGTATATTAAATAATTTTAGAATAATATTCATCAAATTAAAACAAAATTATAGGGCATAGGACCTTAATAGATTATTGTCATTGGAAAAATGAAAAAAATATTATTTAATTGGGTGAAAGGTCATTAAACTATCCCATAATGAATTTCCAACAAATTATTCCTAAAAAAATTTCATCATGTCCTCAAGAACGGAAAAATAAGAAATTGGTGAGATTAGATGATCAATAAGGGTAAAAATAAAGGGGATATAAAACCAAAAAAATAATAATGTTATAAGGAAATCAGAATAACCTGGAAAATCCGAACCTAAATATTAACATTCATAAATAAGAGTCAGTAAATAAATATTGGGTGTTCATATAAAATTAATGATAATATAATGAACAGTATAATCCAATAAATAATATCATAAGAAAAATTCATGGGGTTGTGACTGACACATTAAAAAATTAAATAATTTAATGTGTAGTCAAGGCCTCATTTATAAGGCCATATTAGTGGTATAAGTTCACACCTCATACTATCATGGTTTTAAATGATAACTCCCAAGACCATATTAGTTTATATAGCCCATTAATAAACTAAATTCAATCCTCGTTCTAGCCATGTATTATTGAACTGGGATCACATCTCCTTCAAGAATTATGTTAGTAAACCAAGCTCACTCATCATTCCGTCCATTTCAAACATTGCTGATATCACAACTCATTCTATATTTTTCATGTTGAACAAATTTCACTTTTTGTTCCATGCACGTCATAGAGAACCATGATCTCTCATTATTCTAGACCTATCATATTGGGCCGATTTTAATCCACATTCCATCACTACCATACTGAACAAAGATCACATGTCATTCCAGCATTATCTTATTGAACCTTATTCACTTCTCAATCTATCCATGTTTACTTAATGAGATATAAATCATTAACCAATTCATTTAAAGGACATATTGGTCCCGAACGCCACATATTGAATCCATACATATGTCTTCTAAAAAATAACAATACAATGAACATACAATGACCCATAAAAGAGATGTGTTTCACAAACATCATATCATAACCCATGAAATGACATGGTTATCATAAACATTTTGACATATTAAAATCTATGGAATAGATATAGGTTTCAAAATCATTTAATCGTCGAATAACCCATGAAATAAATTCGATTTCATAATATTTTTATCGTTTTATAACCCATGGAAGAGAAATATGATTCACAAAAAACATTCCATATAAATTATAAACTATTCAAATAAATAATAATAATATTTTAATTGGATCATAACCCTAGAAAAGAGAAAACACTATCAAATTATATAATCTTATATGGAGAGGGATTTTGAAATATCACATGGAACATAAATGATCATAAAAATGTCTTCTTTTTAAATAACATTTAAAAAATCCTTTTATTTGAAACCACAATGAATAAATATATATGAATCATGAAAATTACTTTAAACAATTTCCTAAGGATAACAATCTTGAAGCATTTCAAAGTTTCCCATAAAATATAAAAACATTTGAATCATAACAAACATGAAATATTAAAAATACATGAATCATATAATGTCATTAAAATTAGGATATTAATTATATAAATTTAAAAGGTAAATATATACACACCGTATAAGAATAATGGTTTATAACATGGCATGTGTATCAAAGAAGGAAAATTGATCCAAATTTACTTTACATACGCCGTTTATTCTGAACCATAAACCCCATAGAAGATAGATTATAAAATCTTAAAAACCCATAAATTTAAGAATAATCATCATAGAATACATTTTTGGGAATTTAATAAACCACACAAGATAAATTAGTGGTTAATATGCAATAAGTATTGTGGGAAATAAACACGAGACTATAAATCCCATTACAACATGAGTAACATTTAAAAAATGACCACCATGAAAGAATGACATAAATTAAAGAATTTAATATAATGGAATATATTAAATTCATGATATAACATGGTTTATGTCAATAAAGACACCACACAACAGGAATAAAGGGTGAATATATCATAGATCTCATAGAATTATAGGTGAGATGTGAAAACCCTTACCATATGTCTCAAGATTCATTATCTACGTTAAAACCTCCTATATAAAAAATATAATTTTTATACATCTACCAAACAACCATATTATTATATCTAATACCATATATTATTTTTATGAGCTTACATTATGCATTAATTATTAATTCCATTTTAATGTTACGTTTTGGGTCATATACGCTTTGTTTTTATAAATGTTTTGACATTTTATTATAGATCCTATTAACTAGATAATGTGTTTTAGTTAAAAAACTTGTAAATGGTATAAATATAATGTATACATAGTAAATAATTATTTATAATAATATATAAAATATTTAAATATGAAATATATTACAATGTTAATGGTAACAATAGGTCATACGTATACATGAATGGTGTTTATGATTTCGTACCGTATCGAATAAAATATACTAAATAAAAAGACACAGACGCATAAAAATATATAAATATATATATATATATATATTAAAATACGAATAAATTTTCAAACATATCATATACATTTACTAAAATTGTCCCTAATACATTCTATGAAATCTGTGAACGAATCATGTCGATTTGAGGAGGCGGTAGTCCACATGTCTATAAAAAATTTAATTTATTTAATAATAATAATAATCATGAGGGATTGTGTAATATATTTATTATTTAAGAATAAATAAATCATAAATCTAATATATTATATATAAAAATATAATTCACATTTTAATTCACAACCATGAGAGTTGGGAAATGAAAAATGAAAATCATTATTTTGTGAGGCGGTAGTTCATCACACACGAAATGTATGTTCGTTTCCCATTTGATAGAAGTGTGTGATAATGTTCATAGAAACATTAAAATAAAAAATCAAAGAATGGATAGGGTAAATTATTTATTATTTAATCATTTAATTATAATTAATGTGAAATAAAAGATCTTATGGATGAATGATTCTTTTTTCGGGTAACTCCTTTGGTTTTGACTGAATGGATTCCATGGTTGGGTTTTTCTCAATAAATGATTCTATGATGAATGGAATTAAGTCTATAGATAATTTTACCTATGTATGGACGACCTATAGTTTCTTGGGTGGTGTTTGGAAGAGAAATTTTGAAAGACTTTTAATAGGGGAGGAGGGTGGAATTTTTATAATTACAAGATGGTATAGACTATTGGGAGGTGTCCCTTAACTCATGTGATTCAAAAATGGAAAAATAATTTATTAATAATAATTAATATTCTAACAATATATATAACACATGAAACTAAGTAGATTATTATAATTTATTCCCTTAAAGCCTTTGTTTCCCGATTTTAATCGTTTTGTTTTTTATTAACGTAACGAGTTTTATAAACTATATAATTTTATCCATTTATAAATAATTAAAGTGATATTAATTATAAATTATATACCTAATAATTATAAATATTATATCAAATAAAAAATAAAAAATCCAATATGTTTTGTAAATTAATTTTAAAATTAGTGCATTTAATGTGTAGTAATACTACATTAACCATAACTATGATAACATTGTATTTAATATTTATGGTTCATTATGTTTATTATAAAAGATAAATTGGAACTTGAATATAAAATATTTTATATTTATTTTACTGAAAAACACAAGGAATATGACACTATTGTTTTTGTAATTTTAAATTATTTAATAAAATATCATTTAATTTTTATAATAATTACCTAAATAATCCATGAGTTGTATTTTACTATGAATTTAATGTAAAAATATAATATGAAAAAATATATAAATTAATATGAAACAGTATCTCATTTATCATCCAAAATAAAATTTATAACCAAACCTCTGTAGCTTCTTCCCTACTTCACCTCTTTATAAGTGTTAATGGAAAGGAAGGTTCATTTATATGTCAATTTCTGTACATAACATATTATATAGGTCACAATAATGAAATAATATACCAAAAAATCCATTAAAGTACATAATAAGGTGTTAATGATTGAAATATGTCCATAAAATTGGGTTTTGAGAAGTTTTGGGTCATTTATAAACCTTATATTCTATATTTAACAATTAAGTAATCTTGTTCTTACCTTAATCATTGTAAATAGTTTTTTCTATTCTTACTAATATACTCATTCAAAATAATTAATTCCATCTTATTGAGGAAAAAATTCATACTTATTTAAAATACATATAACCATTTTAAAAAATTGGTTCACAAAACTGGAAGAAATTAATTTAAAATTAATGTCGTAGTCGTTGCGAGACAGTCTGTTCTTATGGGGAAAAGTTCAAATGTTTTAAATGTTTTTTGTATGTAATAATAAATTGAAATTGAATAAATTATCATAAATTTAATTTATTGATTTATATTGATATTAATTAAACATTAAAAAAAATATAATATATCTATATAATTACATTAGACGATCAATCAATATTCAATGAAAATTTATTAGAATTCTCTATTTATCCAAAAATTAAATATTTTCTTGAAAGATCATAAAAATTGAACCTAATATAATTTTGACATAATAAATTTAAAAAATAAATTTTATATTACCTTTTTCAATTTAAAAAATATATAAAATTAATTCTATAACTGCTCATAGAAGAAAATAAAAAGAAGTCATTTTGAGAAATTAATTTTAAAAAACATATATATTTTACCAAAAAATATATATTTCATTGGAAAAATTTTTATTTATATGAAACAATTATAAATAATATTTAAAAATTTGTTATTATGTTTTATATTACTATGTTTAATGGTTATGTTATAAGAGGCCTATTAAAATAATTACAACAATAAGATGGTATTCCATAAATACTCAGTGTTGTGTATAATGCATGTTAAGTCGATGATACATGTAGCAGAAGAATACATTGGTGTAGCTTATTATCAAAGCATAACAAGGTATATAATTCAATGATATACATAAAATAAAATTAATTTATTCAGAAAAAAACTCTTAAAAAAAATGAGGTGTTACATTCTACCCGCCTTAAAATTAATTTATACACAGAAATTCATTTGGGTTATCAGAGGATCATTTCATGAAAGTTACATTCATAAAACACACATATTTACAACAGATACTAAAAATTATATTTTTAAATAAAATATTAAAAAAATGATTATCCAATATAACACATAAATATGATTCCATATAGGAGAACATAGGAGGGAAGTGAAAACCTCTAAATGGATGAAAAATATAATTATAATGAGATGTTGGAGAGTGATAGAGAACAATATCCTGAGAAAAATAAAGAAAAAAATACCTAAATTTTAGACAATCTATGTGACAATTTGATTCATTAGAGGTGAAGGTAGTATGGTAAAAAAATTGACATCCATTTCCTCATGTTGATGAATTTTCTTGAGAATATATACTTACTTGATTTCATTTCTTTATATATAAAAAATATCCCCATTTTTTCCATAATATATTTACACTTCACCTCTTACTCTATGATTTGATGATGAATTTTTCATTCTCAACATACTAACAGATCAAGTGGTCCATGATAATTCATTCCATGTATCATCAGTTAATTTAAAACAAGTGGTTAGAATATGTTATCATATATTCTTAAATCATCATACGGTGAGATAATAAATTAGCTTCCCAAAGATCACCATATGGTTAACTTATGAATTCCATAAATTGTTATTCTTATAATCCTTCTTAATGATGAAAATACAAATCTTTGGAAATAAGGTCACTAAATTCCTCAAAAACAACTCAATATTTATCACACATATAAAGAATATCTTGGTAGTCATGTGCAAAACATGTGAATACCTTCATCATGTTTTCTCTAGAATCATGTTAATAACCTTAATTATAATAAAGACATATTGAAACATGAATTCAGTATTATTCTAATTTTTATTTTATTTATTCAATAAATTCAAAAAAAATGTAAACAACATCCCTGATGATATAGACTATAGTGTTAACAAATAAATAATCAGTTCCTGTGTAATTAGTAGTATCCAAATCACATTACGCACGTCAATAATCTATTTATCTTGAATAAACACAATTTTCGATCATCAAGGACACATTAAAGACTGCATTCCCTTAATCATAATATAATCCTTCTATTGTATACATTTTTAGTTCATCAACACTACTAGATATATTTTTTTATATCCTTATAGAATAATACACACTTCATGATCCATATATCATAATTATGAAGTTCCTATACATATACACTTCAATAATCAAAATTTATAGCTAACCCATTTATTAGGATTTATCATCAAACACTACAATACACATTTCCAAAATATGCATTATGAATCGCGTATTAAGGTTCCTTAACCTCGATTTAATTGTGTTTATTATGTTTAATGAAAAGTATATTTTTTGGTCATCCCATACATTTCATTTGTAGTTTATATATTTTTTACTTCCGAAATATGCCCCATACTCATACCATCTTATTGATTCTCTTCATGATATTTTAAAATTGGAAATTAATTTAGATAATTCCCCTACTTTCCACATCTGAAACATTCAATGTTATCACAGTTTCTCATATTTCTCTTCATTAAATAAAACTAGAAATCATCGGTAGAGAAACACTTATCATAGTAGAAAAATACATAATCTGCAAAAATTAATTAATTCATGACACCTACTTTTAACTCTATGAAACTATTGTCTTGTCTATAGATACATCCCCAAATGTATACGTAGAAATATCCCTAGGATTCTCACTAAACATTTCCCATTCTTGTTTCCATCCATCCAATGGCCGGAAGGCCATTAAATGTTTTTATTATTGATAAATACACCTTTTAATTGAAGAATGGAGAAACCAAAAGGACATCATTGACTTAGGATAATAACACCTGATGGAAAAAAAGAGAAAAAACCAAAATGATTACAAGAACAACCCCTCATCATTATAAAATTATATGGATGCACTCGAAAATTACAATTCTATTCGGAAATAAAGTTTCATGTGTCAAATAATAAGCACAATCTGATGGTAGGTTCCATAAAATCTCAAAAAACCAAATCCAAAATGCACTACAAATGTGAACTGCAGGCTCTGAATCCTCCTTTGGGAATGTTCCAACTGATCGAGTTTGGTTGCACTAACTTCCCACCTTGAGGATCAAACCAAAAAAAACATCTTCCACCGAACACACTAAAAACCTTCATATATCAATTCACTATGAATCCTTCATAGAAATTTGTGCCTCCAAATAATATAGCAAAAATCCATGTTGCGTTCTCACTGCCACTATTGCTGCTAAATCATTTAGAAGATGATCTAAGGAATGTGAAGCTAATCCATCATCACCTAGGACTGAATGACCCAACACCACACCTATAGAGTATCATCGACGAATAAATATGGGCTGATTTGAACAAAAAACGACACTTCGGGCATTGATATACTCAGATCTAAACTGAGAACGTGCCCTCACCAGTCTCTAAAGTAGGCAGACCCCATACGGCAGAAAGTGTCAATCATGGAGTGATACCAATGATGTGACAACTCAAAACACATCCAAAATACCACCAATTTCATCAATAATATAGAACATCATACATCAAACCTTCAAGAGTTTCATAGAAATTTGAGGCAAAGAGATCCTCCGCCCACTAGACCACTCAGAAGTCATTCACATGCCACCCCATAATTCTACACTGGAGTCATCCCAGATCTGTGCTGTTACCAAGAATAAAAATCCCGAGACCACCCGATCTACACCAGAAGTACATTGAGGTCATCGAGCCATGCTAATACTACTGAGCCTCATTGGATCTGCATCATTGAGAGACACCTGAGATAGCTAAAGCCACATTGGATCACCAAGATCAATAATCCACACAAAAGATGCTGAAGCCGCCAAGCCACCATGGATCCACTGACGAGGCGTGCTGGAGACCTGAGCCACAGAACCTCTAAAATAGAATACATGAGAATCCAATGCAGAGCCATCGAGCAACGCTAGATAAGGGGAGGATAAGGTCCTCATGTATTAAACCAAAGAATCAAACCATCAGATATGAAATAATTTTATATGAGTATTCAGAAAATTACAAAAAAATACATACCAAAGGGCCATAATAGTTTAGTATATTTGGAAACAAGGATCAAATTTTATAAGTGTTTGAAATATCATTAACATATCCCTTAAAGATCATCAAATTTAGTAATCCTACATAAAACCATAGTTCCTTACCTAGGTAATGAATACCTAAGAAATGGGTGATATCAAATGCTCAGTAAGGGTAAAAAAATATAAACTAGATTAAAATAAGAATAAGGTTCTGAAAATATGAGAATAAAATGAAAAATCATACCCTATATATTCAAGATAAAAATTATGTTTCATGACATAAATATTGGTACTTTATAAGACATGAATCATAAGGGAGTCAGTGGAATAATATATGAGAGCCTAAAAATAGTAAGACATGGGATTGTGATAGGCACATAAACATATAAAATAAATTTCCAATTTTTCAAAAATTAACATAAAATACAGTCTTGGCTGTATGGGTTCACACCCAAAAAAAATTTAGTCTCCATGTTTTACTTCTAGGAATGTCATAGTAGAAAACTAATACCCATCCCCTGAATACGCATGGTGGTATAAATGTACGGTTATGTTCAAAATTCAATAATAGATTGAAAACATTAGAATGTATACAAATTAATGTTATGTTAAAATTAGAAAGTAGAGAAATAATATTTAAATAATTGTAGTTTCTTACATGGTAGTAGTAAAATAACATACAATTTAAATTATAAAAAATAATAATGAAATATGAAACAAGAAAATTAGAATGCTAAATGTAAATAAATGAGCCATACATAACAGTATCTATAGAAATAATAATTTAAATGGAAAAACAAATTGTGAGGAATGAAATAGCAGTAGAAGATATTTGTTACTCTACTGTGTGTGGATAAAATAGATAAACGTTTGGGAACTCGTGATTCTAAATGCGTTTTAGATATGTGAAGTTTTTTTTGTATTGGATCCCCACACATAAAGGCAACCATCACATTATATACCACCTCTATATCATGGAAAAAAATTTGAAAATCAAAAAACTGTAAATTAATTTTATTGGAAACAAACATTAAAAATCGAAATATGGGAAATCTATTATAAAATGTATAAGTACACTATATGAAATATGCAGTTTCATTGAATTAATAATCAATATAGACATAACAATAAACAAAAATTAATATGATTTCATGATATGAAAATATATATATATATCATACACAGATGAAATTCATTATAGTTTGTTGATGTTGAGGTGTAATATCAGAGGGGATGTGATTAGTCTGTTAATGTAGATGGATATTAATGTACCATAGATATCATCAATTAAAACTAAAGATATGGATGAACAGAAAATATAAATTACCTGAAACGATAATAAATAATAATTCACTCTTGGAGTGTTGTACATTATAAATAAATGATCTAATAATTATATTAATAAGACAAATTAATTCATCCTTGATTTATTTTAAGAATGTGAAACAAATTTTAGACAACTTCATCATGGAGACAAATTCCATAGTAACCACGAAATTGAAATTTAGATAGATGAATTATTCTCATACTCATTAGTAAATGATAGTTTTGTCACTATTATGAACCTTATAAACACACAAACTAAACCAATACAATTTGAAATTGATCATGTTATAAAGAATGATACTATAGTAATGTTAAATTGTTATGTATATAAACATTTTAAATTCCTGATCTGATACAAACAACATAGAAAATAAATATTCACCAATGCTTACAAATATTCATGTGATGGATGATGTTAAAAGTGGTTATGGACAATATTGATAAATGATCAGAATAATCCATGTGAGGGTAAACCATCTATGATGAACTTTATATAACGAAATATCATACATGGAATCACATTATGAAACTTATATGCACATAACCACAAGATGTTGGAGAACACATTTAGCCATTTCTCTAAAAAAACCCAAACACATCATATTCAACTAATTTTTGTTTGGAATAATAATTATAAATCATAGATAAGTTTTACATGTAGGTACTTACACTTGTCAATGTCAGCATCTTCAAACACAAAAAGTTGTATCTTTCTACCAAGATTTAGTGAAACATGCATCCATTGAACACTGAATTTAGAAAAAAATGAAAATGCATATGAAGTGACATAAATGAATGGAATCATCATCTTTGAAATATTTGAAAGGCCATAACCACTTGGTTTTACTAGGGCATGATGAGAAAACATCATTTGACCAGACCACACTTGAAGAACTAAGAAAATATTTTTGGATATGCTAAATAATTTATAAATAAAAACTAAAATAAGTACTCTAAGTAGTTTTTATATTGTGTTTTCAAATATATCCTTACATTTGTCATACGTACATGACATTTTCATATTTTTAAAATGAAATAAATTGATATACCAAGATTTATATTACATCTCGAAACAGATACTGAAATTTAGAAAAAAATTATCTACAATGATTCAACTTCTGTGCAGTGAAATTTTACAAAATACATGCAGATTTATGTACCACATATTCATAAGTAGCATGGGGAAGTTCCAACCACATTTTTGTATTGAATGATACTTAGTGGGCCCCAAAAGACACTCCACATTCTACATGATAGGTATTATCCCTTCCATCCAAAAACAATGACCACATTAAAAATAAATGACAAATCATAAAAAATTATGTGATGAAAGTAATAATAATTATTAATAACAATTTAGTTATTAAAATAATGTGAAAAATGCATTATGGGATAATAAAGATGCAAAACAACATTCAAAATATTTTAAAAATAAACTGTTGTTTAAACTAAATAAGGTCATATGTCATTATAAACATGCATAATTTCATATAGAGCACACATCATTTGACCATATCACAAATGAAAAAGTAAGAGAATATATTTTGGGAAAGAAGCATTCCTTGAAAATACAAATAGTATTAAGTTCTATAAGAAGTTTATGGAATTTTTTTTTAAAACACACCCGTGACTTCATCATCCATACATGGAATTGTCATATTAATAAAATTACATACATTGATATCCAATGTTTTAAACAGCATCTTGAATGTTATCCAGAAATTATGAAAAAAAAATTCTATAAAATGTGAACTCTTGTGAAGTTGAATTTTATATAATACCTGTGGAATTATATACCACATACTAATAACTTGTAAGGGAAATTATATCAACCAGGATGTATTTAATCATCCTTAGTAGGCCCTAAATTACTCCCCACTTATAACATGGATGATATTATCCCCTGACATCCACAAACATTGAACAGAACAAAATCAATGATAAAATATAAGCAATGATGGCATGAAAGTATTAATCATTATTAAGAATAATTTTGTTTTAAAAAAAGTTATATCTTTAATTAATTAATAACTAATGTTCAAAAACCATTAGTAGAAAAAAAATGTTCAATAATAGAATCATGTGGGTAATGAAAGGTGTATTATGTTTGATGCAACATAGTTTGTGTCATCTAAGAAGTGGAAGAGACAATATTTCCAAGGATTAGAAGTTTGATATTATCACAAATAAATGTCGGAATTCAGACTATATGATGATCAATAACAACAAATTAATAAATAATTCTTGAAACCAATATGATATATTATATAATCCAATAATACCCAATATCCCAAGGTTTTTAATATAATAATTATCTTCTACACCTGCATTGTTTAAGAAATTTTCATTATAATCAAGAAAAGTGTGAAAAATGGAGGCATGTAGGAGGATTTTCCTTTGGAAGTGTTTATTAAAATTGGATTTCGATTCAAACATAAATGATCGAATATGAAAACAATATAAATATCCTATTATTATTTATCTTTGCATCATCTATGATAAATTAATTTACATCTTGCTTTTGGTTGTTCTTGTGGATTTAATCCTCTTTTGAAATATGATTGTATCATTAAATTTTGATGTATAGTAGGTTAACAAAACATTTCTGGAGAGGTTGGATTGTAAGATGTCTAAAGAATGTATGGGTGACAGTAAGGTGGTTCATGAGGAGGTTTTCAGGCATCGTAAACGCTGAATTTCACTACATTAGATAAAAGAATGGACCGCGGTAGGTGAACAAAGAAGAACCTAAGAGAAATAATATTTGATTGAAAATTCTATTTTTTTCACTCTTTTCATTATCATCATATAAAAATATGATGAATATCCATGTTTAATATCGTTTGTAAGATATAGAAATCCAAATGTGTATTGAAATATCCGTTACTAGAGGAATCATCATCATCAAAATTATGCATCAATTATTTGTACAAAAAAAAATAATAGTTGAAATGGTTATTTATTATATAATGTAATTAAAAGAATATAAAATTTTATATTTTTTTTTATTTCACATTAGAAAAACATATATTTTAAATTAATAGATCATATGTAAACTTAATAGTGAAATAGTATTAAATTGATTTACAAATTGGAAATATTATTTATATAACCAAAGAAAACAATGTGTAGAAGATTACATTATAATAAATGTGTATTACATTGTGATGTATATAAATCCATCTCAATTTTTTTTTCATTTATCACAACAAAAATTGTGAATTAAAATTACATATAATATTTTAACATGTTATTTACGATAGTGGCGCCCACAACATGATATCTCCTTTAAATTCTAATAAACAATATCATTTTCAGTACAAATAACTGGGCCAATTTTTACATCCAATGTTGTCACGACCTGTCCCCCAGTTTCCGTATCATGACTACCCCAATCCCGCCTTCCCTAGGCCAGGGGCTGGCGTCTAGCACCAAAGGTGTAAAACCCTAAAATGGGAAGGCATTGTCTTTATAAGAGTAAACCAAGACAATAGAGTACGGAACTAGAAGTAAAGAAATATGTAAAACAGCATACAAAAGAGTGTGCTGAGAGTAAAGGGGCTGGAAATACAATCCCAACAGTATAGTACAAAACATCTGAAAAGCTAGTACAATTGATGAAAAGAAGCAAAGAAGCTACTAGGTCATCGTCCAGAATTCCCACTTGAAGGGTGGGTACAAATGGCCTCCTCAAAATTCCATGTTCATTCATCCTCTCTGTGTCCATCACGTCGAGTGGTCCACCTCTGGGTACCATCCAGTTCTGCTACTCTCTGACCCGATCAGCACTGTCTGTCGTCTGCCACCAACACAATGAGGTGCAGGCATAGCCCTTGCAGGGGTGAGTATAATGATACTCAGTAGGCACCCCGAGACCCTCAAGGTCACACAAAATCCCACAAGGATAACCACCATGTACGGAGTTAAAGGATAACCCTTACTTAGGTATATGCTCATACATATACCTATGTTATTTAGTAACCCATCTCAATCATGAGGAAAAAACTAAAGTCATTGACTCAGCTCAAACCATGATTTTCATGAAGTATAGAAGTACATATGATTATTCATGAAGCTATATCATCTTATTATGTCAAGAGGAACTTCTACTAACCATACAGAGTTTGACCCACATAGGATCGATAGGTACTAACCCCCAAAAAGACCCACGTAGGATCTGACCCACACATGATCGGTATGCACTAACCCACACATGATCATTGAGCGCTGACCCACATAGCATCTAACCCACAAAGGATAGTTATGCACTGATCCACACAGGATCGCTGAGCACTGACATCCGTATGATCTGTCTCCAATCTCCACCTCACTATCAGCCACTGGTTTCCTCGCACCTTATGTCCTCGAGTTTCACTGAATCTTCCATTGAGATATCGTTCATACCTCAACTACAACTAATCTCTACAAAAGATTAACCAAAAATACCTCCATTTAATAAGGGTTCCAATGAGATAAAAGGTGCGTCAATCGGGCGCCCGGTCTTTGAGTTATTGGCATTTCCGTTCCAGGGGCCCGGTCGGTTTTTAGGTTCAAACCTACAACAACATACTCTGACCATGTCCAAACCTCAAGTAGGGTTTTCAAAAAGAATGGTCTCACTCCGAGCCTTCCACCACTATAGGCGGTTTGTCAATCGGACACCTCTAGCCCAAGAAATGGGCGAAAAGGTGTAAACAGGCCAAATGGGTCTAGGTTCGGTCAGAGCCAGTCGAACCGATCCGGCCCGACCCAGTCTGGATCAGGGTCTGACCCAGTTCACATATATGATCTGGTCCGAGGATGTGGCCAGGCCCGAGGGGGCACCCCTACTGGAGGGTGGCCCGACGGCCTGCCATAGCCGCGCCCAAGGGTAGCCCCTCGGCACCCGAACAACTCTTTGGTTTGGGTGTGAGCTGAAATCGGTGTTAGGTGGCACCAGTCCAGCACATGCAGGACCCGATGGGGTCCCGCACCTCCCGGCCTTCCCGAGCGGCCAGCCGCTCTACACCATAGTGGGGTGAGAAGGCGCTGCACCCCTCCCTTGCGAACCGCCATGGCCGCAACTCTCCTTCCACGCGGCACGGTGGTGTCGCACCCTTGTGGTGACCCAACGGCCTTGCATCACCGTTTTTCTTCGTATTCAGTTTGATTACGGTCGTCATTGCTCTACCTCGCCATCAACACAATGAGTACAACAAAAATGGGGGGGGGGGTCGGACCATGTTCATTCGGTCTGAGCCCTCCTCATTAAGATTATATCAATCAGCAACTAGGAGCACAACAAAACGACGAAGAATGGGTGGTAAAATATCAAACATAATTCAACCCCTACTTTGTATTTTTCAATCGTTGATAGTCGAAGGAGAGTAAAATCGAACGTCGATTCATCGACATCAGAATGCGTCTAGAGAAGAATCATTGTCAACATTCTTCATAGTTTCCTCATTGTCTTTAGGATCGGTTGAAGATCAATGAAGAAGTCTGTCTTTCATCGATGGTGTGTGGCGTTCATCATTGGATGGATGAAGTTCTCTCACTTAAACCTCCACCAAAAGATTTTCCATCCCATAAATAAAAGACTATATATTATATTAAAGGTTGGAAAGAATTCAAAGGTATTTAAAAGGGTTCCATTTAATTAAATGAAGTTCAATTAATTATTTGTGAGGGTTGGTACAAAATTAATGGGGGAAGGTGGAGAGATGACATCCGGCATATATGGAGAGTTAAAAGGGGGGTTTAAAGCTTTCGTGGGCCCCACCATAGATATCCTCCCAAGGGAGGTTATTTGCGGGTGGGCCCCACCACAATAACCTCCCATGGGATGTTAGGGTGTCATGGCCACCACCACCAAACTCCACTTCGATGAATAAACCACCACAAAAAAAAAATAGGGTAACACTATATTTTTATTTTATTTAATTAAAAACCCCAAAATCTAACATTCATTCTCATCATATCGCAACTGCGTTGAAGGTCTCACTAAGAAATCACTGATGTTGCGAGTTCAACGGTACCCTCAGATTTCAATTCTGAGAACCGGGTCAAAAGATATAAAATCCCTCGTGTATGTTTATTGAACGTACCGAAACCAAACTTCATAAAATGATTCTGAGAACACCAGGGCTCAGAATCAAGCACAGTAAATTTTTGCAGACTCATAAAAATCCGATGAATTTAAGAAAAAAAATTCCACGGGATTTCAAGTTCATTACATTCTCCCCACCTCAGTGCTTTATGTCTCCTTAAGCTACAACTATCACTAATGGAACAAATGGTGTTACTGAGCATGCATCCGAGTCTCCTGCTACCATGTACTCTCCTGGAGGTTCTCGTGCTACCAGCGAACATGCACATGAGGTATCGACCATCCACGTAGGACCGACTCCTATCGATCCTCAATCTCCACTCGAACCTCTGTGAAAGTCACCCTATCATCAATGTTCATCTCCCCATGGTCGATGATGTGAGAAGGTTCATGCACGTATCTCTTCAGCTGAGAGACGTGGAAAACGTCATTCACCCGGTGCAACTGAGGTGGAAGAGCCAGGTGGTAAGCCACCACACCTAATATGCTGAGGACCTAGAATGGTTCGATGAATTGCAAAGATAACTTTCCATCTCATCCAAATCTTTGTAATCCTCATCAAGATGAGACCCGTAGGAAGACGTGGTTTCCATCCTCGAACTCCAGAGGTCTCTATCTCATGTCAGTATATGACTTCTACCTACTCAATGCAGTCTTCATTCGCTCCTGGATGATCTGCACCTTCTCCATGGTAGCATGTACCATCTCCGGTCCCACTAGTGCCGACTCTTCTTGGTTTGTCCAGCACAGTGGCAATCTACAAGGTCGACCATACAAGGCCTCCATAGGTGACATAGAGATGGTGGTGTGATAGTCGTTGTTGTTGTAGGAAAAATCTACCAAAGTTAAGTGATCATCCTAGCTGTGACCGATGTCCAGGACACATGCATGGAGCATGTCCTTGATTGTCTGAATAGTTCTCTCAGTCTTGCCATCTATCTGAGGATGGAACATGGTGCTCAAGAGAAGCTGTTTCTCGAAATACTCATGAAGCCCCTTCCATAGCCAAGAAGTAAACCGTGCATCATGGTCAGAGATAATAGAAGAAGTTATTCCATGCAAATGAACAATCTCCTGCACATAGAGGAATCTGAAGCTCTCTACTGAGCCCTAATCTCATATCAGTAGAAAGTGGGCTGACATGGTGAGTCGGTACACGATAACCCATTTCAAATCATGACTCTTGTATGTATGTGGAATACCCATCATGAAGTACATGGATTTCCCATCCGACTTCCACTCTCGATCCTCTAAGGATTGAACCAAGCCTTCTAGTACCTGGTGCTCTGCCATCACTTAATGACAAGTGAGGCACCGTGAGATAAACATTATTACTTCCTTACTAATACCTGGCCACGAGTGATGTCGTCGGGGGTCTTGATAAATCTTTTCCACTCTTGGATGTACCCCTAGAGGGGAAGTGTGGAACTCCCTCAACAATTCCTCTTGAATTGCAACTGGTACCATGGTACGTCCCTTGAAAAAGATGACGTGCTCCCCACCTTCAGAAAATCAATCAGGTGCCTGCCATGTGGATATCTAAGCACCTCGCGTCTCATAGTCATCGTCTCCATGTTTTGCCTCCCTGACTCGCTGAAGAAGTGGAGGAGTGACTCTAAGAGACTATAGAAAGGCTGCTCCATCCCTTTATACAATGGATATCTGCAAGGCAGCCAGGTGCTATGTCTCCTCTCCTAGCAGCTATATACCAAATCTCTTGCTCAGATCATCCACAACAATGTTCCCCTTCCTAGGATTATAGACTATCTCAAATTCATAGTCCTGAAGGAACTCAAACCAATTCCACTGTCTCAGGTTCAGGTCCTTCTGAGAGAAGATATACCTGAGAGTCTTGTGATCTGAGTAGACTTTGGAACGCTCCCCATCAGATAGTGTTGCAAAATATTCATGGTAAAGACCACTGCTGCTAACTACAGGTCATGGGTAGCGTAGTTCTGCTCGTGTTGTCTTAGCTGCCGAGAACCATATGAGATAATTTTTTGCTCCTACATTAGGACTCACCCAAGTCTGATCCCTTATCCATCACAGTAAACTATGTACCTTATGCCCTCCTCTGGAAGCCTCAAGATGGGGGCACTAGTTAGCCTTTACCTCAGCTCCTGGAAGCTCTATTGGCATCTCTCTGTCCAGACGAAGGGTTTCCCCTTACCTGTCAAGGCTGATAGTGGTGCTACAACTCTGAAGAAGTCTGGAATGAATCATTGGTAATATCCAGCCCAGCCCAAGAAACAACGTACCTCCATCACATTCCTTGGTGTCTTCCAAGAAAGTACCACCTCAATCATCGCTGAAATACTGCAACTCCAGCCTCTAATATGACGTGTCCCAAGAAGTGAACCTTTTGAATCCAAAACTGGCACTTTGAGAGCTTACCATAATGTTGGTGCTCTCGGAGTGTGTCCAGTACTAGCTGTAAATTGTTGGCATGCTCCTCCTCAGTAGTCGAGTAGATCAAAATTTTGTCGATGAAGACCATGACAAAGTGATCGAGGTATGGCTGGAAGATCTTGTTCATGAGACTCATGAACACTACTAGAGCATTGGTTAAGCCAAAGGGCATAACCAAGATCTCATAATGGATGTACTGACACCTGAAATCCATCTTATTCACATCCTCATCTCGAAATTTGAGATAGTGATAGCCTAATATGAGTTCTAGCTACGAGAACCATCGAGCTCCCTTGAGCTGATCAAAGAGATCGTCAATCCTCATGAGTGGTTACTTGTTCTTCATGGTCACCTGGCTCAGGAGATGATAGTCGACACAAAGCCTCAAGCTCTCATATGCCTTATTGGTGAACAGAATCGGGGCTGCTCAGGGTGTAACACTAGGACATATGAATCCCTTCCCCTGAAGGTCCTCTAGTTGTACCCTCAGCTGACGAAGCTCAGCGGGAACCATCCGATATGTTGGAGTAGATATTGGTGTTTTCATAGGAAACATGTCAATATAAAAGTTCACCTACCTATGTGGAGGTAGTCCTAGAAAATCATCATGGAAAACATCTGCGTACTATTCCACCACTACAGGATATGTGGGACTCTCCACATCAACTGCTCCGAGGGTAAGGCAGGCCAACAGATGAGTGATCGGATGCACCTTCCTCCGAGTAAGTCCATCATGTGCTGCAAGGGTTCCATTATCACAGGTGAAGGTAAAACTAGTCCCATCAAGGTAGAAACACAATACTTTGAGCCAAATACAGTCAATATGAGCAAGGACTTTACATAACCAGTCCATACCAAAGATAACATCGTAAGGCCTCGACGCCGCTATGAGGAGATCATAGCCGATGCTCTCACCTCTTTGAATAAGCTCACAGTGCTGGAACCAGTGCGTAATCATCGTGTCTGCTCCCATAGGAGCCTCTAGATGTAAGGATCGAGCAAACGACATCGTCGAAATCTCTGAGCTCTGAACGAAGTCAGTGTCTATGAAAGAGTGACTGGAACATGTTTCTATAACAGTTGCAGCTAAGGTAGAGTAGACACAGACAGTACCTAGAAACATCTCCAGAGCATAGTGGTCATAAGCCTCAGCTACCAGAAGCTGAGATCTCCCATGTCTGCCTGCTCCCTACAGTCGGGGTGGTCCTCCAAGTGGTGGTGGTGGAAACACCTCAAAATGTCGTCCACTACCAGCTGCTCGACCAGCTCCTCTGCCACGTCCGCATGTGCCCTGTAGACCGCTGCAATCGAATCTTGGTCTCTGTCTGGGAAGTACCTCAACAGATTGCAGATCAGTTGTATGGTGAGTTGGATAGTTACGTGCTATGTGACCATGCTCACTGCATGAGTAGCAATGTATGCTCCGGGAATATAAGTCTGTGCTTGTGTGCGCCACACAACTGATCCTATATCCTACGGTCGACCACCTGTGGGTCTGGTCCCCTTGGACCTCGGCGTCATCTGTCTAGTACCAGCTGCAGGAGACTCTGCTGCATGTCGACTAAAAGATGGTCTCGCTGCTGGTGACAACTCAGCAAGAAAATTATCCAATACGAGGGCTCCTTCTAACACCCCCGTCTGTGTTTGGATTTTGAGGGAGATAATTGAGCCACTGATATCTCGCTTGATCCCCTGCTCGAAGGTTCGAGCTCTAGAAAATGGGTCCTACACTATATCTGTAGAGTATAGAGAGAGGTCGGTGAACCTCGCTGAGTACTACGCTACTGTCATGTTGACTTGCTGCAGATGAAGTAGCTCCTGAATCTTTACCACTTGAAGGGTGGCTGGAACAAACTCCTCATGGAATATGATTTCAAAGGCTGTCCATAGTAGTGTCGCCTCGTCATGAACTTGGAGAATCAGGCTCCACCATCTTCCTACTGGTGCATGAAGGAGACTCAAATCAAGAATCACCATGAGGTCTATTAGTGTCCCTACCAACAGAATAACTCTCACCCCAACCTCCATCCAATCCTCAGCCTCCTGTGTGACCATCTATCCTTGGACCAGTGTGGCCTATAGAGCTGAACCTCATGCAACGCGCTCAAGCGGTGTGCATCATTTGCTGCTGGGGCTGATGGCTTTAGTGGCCCAATGGGAAGTGGTCCTGCTGGTGCCTCGGCTGTTACAGGGCCCTGTACTGAGGCCTTGTCACTCGGTGGGTTATTAGAGCTTACGACTCTCGGGGATCTAACTGGTCGTCTATGGGGAGGCATCCATAATGAAACCAATGTGACATGATCAAATGGTTTATACCTTATAAGATGACCTTATTGAGAATATTTTAATAATAACTTTTTAAAACACTCACGCAATAAGTGATTTCATGCACTATGTCATAAATTAGTAGTCAGGGTCCTGGTGTATGGATACGTCGGCCGCCACCCCAACAATGGACTCCATGAACTGAAAACTGCACTTAGTACCCTTGACATTATTTATTCATAGAAAAGAAATATTAGAGTGCTACGTTTTGCAGTAGAACCGTCTCCTTTGATATCAATTTTTCATGACCCGTCCCCCGGGGCACGTATCGTGACTACCCCAAAACCACCTTCCATAGGACAGGGGATGGCGTCTAGCACCAAAAGCGTAAAACCATAAACTAGGAAGTAATTTCCTTTATAACAGAAACCAAAGACAACATAGTAAGCAACATGATGTAAAACACTAATTAAAACAAAATACAAATGAGTGTGATGAATGTAACGGGGACGGAAATATAATCCCAACAGTATAGTACAAAAAAACTGAAAAGCATGTACAACTGAAGAAAATAAGAAAAGAAGCTTCTGGGTCTCTTCTAGAATTACCACTTGATGGGTGGGTATAGATGGCTTCCTCAACACCCCAAGGCCATCCGTCCGCTCCGTGTCCATATTTCAAAGTGGTCCACCTCTGGGTACCATTTCGTTCTACTATTCTCTACCCCAATCAACATTCTTCGTCATCTGCAACCAACACAACAAGGTGCGGGCATAGCGCATGCATGGGTGAGTATAACGATACTCAGTAGGGACCCTGATATCCTCAAGGTCTCACAAAATATGACATGGATAACCACAACATACATATTCAATAGATAACCCATACTAAGTTATATGCCCATACATATATCTAAGTTATTTAGTAAACCATCTCAATCATGTGGAAAAAACAAAAGTCATCGACTCAGCTTAAACTAGGATTTCAGTGAAGTATAGAAGTATAGATGATTAGTCGTGAAGCTAGATCATTTTATTCTGTCAAGAGGAACTTCTTCTGACCATACAGAGTCTGAAAAACACAGGATTGATAGGTACTAACCCCCATAATGACCCACACAGGATCTAACCCACCCAGAATCGGTATGCGCTCACCCACATAGGACTGATGAGAACTGACCCACACAGGATCTGACCTACACAGTATTGGTATGCACTAACCCACACAAGATCACTGAGCGCTGACCTCCATATGATTTTCTGCAAACACTGCCTCAATTTCAGCCACTGGATTCCTCGCACCTAGGGCGCTCGAGTTTCGTAGAATCTGACCGCGAGATATCGATCATACTTATACCACCACTAAACTCAAAAAAAGAGTAACCCAAAGTACCTCCATGTTGTAAGGGTTCCAATGTGAATGACGGTGTGTCAATCGGACGCCCAGTCTGTGAGTTATTGGCATTTTTGTTCCAGGGGCCCGGTGGGTTTTTTGGTTCAAACCAACCCGACTGTACTCCAACTATGTCCAAACCTCAAGTTGGGTATTCCAAAAGAACCACCTCTCTCCAATCCATCCATCACCATAGGCGGTTCAACAATCGGCCACTCGTAGCCCATGATAGGGGTGAAGAGGTGTAAACTGGCCAAACTGGTTCGGGTCCAGTCTGACCTAGTCAGACTGACCTGGCCCGACCCGGTATAGACCGGGTTCTGACCCAGTTCGAAGGTCCGATCTGATCGTAAGAAGCATCCAGGCTTGAGGGGGTGGCCCATACCGAGGGCTTATAGGCCTGAGGGGGCGGCATGTCCCACGGGCGGCCCGCCCCGAGGGAGGCCCGACCAAGGGCGGCGCGGCTGAGGGTGGCCAGCCCAAGGGCAGCCTGACCAAGGGCGGCCCGGCTAAGGGCGGCCCACCCGATGGCAGCCCGGCGGCCTGCCCTAGCCGCTCCCAGGGGAGGAACCCCATGGAACACGAACGACTCTGCCATTCAGGTGTGAGCCGAAACCGGAGCCAGGTGGCGCCGGTCCAGGACATGTGGGACCCGACAGGGTCCCATGCCTCTTGGATCGCCCAAACGGATAGCCGCTCCACACCACGGTGTGGCGAGATGGTGATGCACCCCTCTGAAGCATCCATACCTGGCCACAACTATTCGTCCACACGGCACGACGGTTCCACATCCTCTTGGTGACCTAGCGTCCTTGCGCCACTGGTTTTCTTCATGGTCGACTCGATTTCTACCATTGTTGCTCTGCCTCCGCCATCAACACAATGGGAACAACAACAGGGGGAGGGTCAAATAGTGTTCGTGCAGTCCGAGCCCTCCTCATTATGATTATATCAATCAGAAACAAAGAGCACAACAAAACGATGAAGAACATATGGTAAAATATAATTCATAATTCAACCCCTACCTCGTATTTGTCGATCGTTGACAGTGGATGGTGAGGAAAATAGAATGTCGATTCATCGACATCGAAAAGCATATGGGGAAGAAGCGTCGTTGGCGTTCTTCATGGTCGGCTCCTTTTCTTTTGGCTCGGTCGAAGATTGAGGAAGAAGTTTGTCATTCGTCAGTGGTCTGTGGAGTTCATCATTGGAAGGATGATGTTCTCCCATTCAACGATCCACCAAAAGATTTTCCAGCCCAAAACTAATAGACTATCTATTATTTTAATGGTTGGAATGAATTCAAAATAATTCAAAAGGGTACCAAGTAATTAAAATAAGTTCAATTAATTAATTGTGAGGTTGTCACAAAATTAATGGGGGAAGGTAGAGAGTTGACATCCCACACAAAAGGGGAGTTAAAAGGGGGGTTTAAAGCTTGTGTGTGCTCCACCAATGATATCCTCCCAAGAGAGGTTATATGTGGGTGGGACCCACCACCATGACCTAACATGGGAGGTTAGGGTTTCATGGCCCCCACCTCCAACCTCCCCTTGGAGGATTAAACTGCCACAAATAAAAATAAAGTAACGCTTTATTTTAATTTAAATTAATTAAAAAGATATAAATTACCTCTCATATGTTTACTGAACATACTCAAACAATACTTCAGAAAATGATTCCTGGTACACTGGGCCTTAGAATCAAGCACCATAAATTTTCACAGACTCGTAAAAATCCCATGAATTTATGAAAAAAATTCCCACGGAATTTCCGGGTCTTTAAAAATATATTTATTTTATTTAATAATGAAGGGTATCCTTATGAAAAAGGAAACCAAAAAACATGTGAAAAATGTTTGAGTGGGAATAATATCATATTATTTTCTCTATCACTATTTTATAGGGTTCAAATTTTACCAACAGTAAAGAGATTGATTCTTGAGTAGTATAACTCGTGATTGAATGCATGAAAATGTTAAATTTTGAATACTATAATCACCCCAACTAATGAATTCGATATGATGTGACTAATTTAAATTCATGGACTATGAACACTACAATACATGGATGATAAAGCCATGACGATCAATGGTTTCATTATCGGCTTTAGATTAGTATATCTAAAGAAGTTTCATGTTGATTAAAATTAGTAATCAAGTGTTGGAATAGATTTGCATATATATATTTCAACATCACATCATTTAAAATTTCTCGTGTAATCAGGTTACAATATTATCTCTATTGATATTCAAAACCTCTTCTATAAATATAAAATAGTTCAATAATTTCATAATCATATAGAACTAATATGAATATAAAGTCAACCACTACCTTGTCAACTGAACAATTTATAACATTAATAGTTCAATGTGAGGATTTTAATCAAGAGTTTTTCTTATAAATAATGGAAAAAGTTTAAATGAATGAAAAAAAACTGATATTGGAGAATAATGGTATTTTTATCAATGAGAATAGTCTGTTGTATGGTAAAATTGAAGCCCTCACTTTGGTAGATTGCTACTTAAAATAAGGAATAATTGTTTTAATATAGTTAATAACTTGTCAAATAACATTATTTATATTTATTATATCATATATGATATTCATATAAAATATTATTACTCTTTATTTAGCTGTCTTTCATTATTTTCACTATTTCAAGTCTTATTTTCTATGTTTCTTGATTACATGTTGACTTGTTATTTATTGTTACTATTAATGATATCATGATTTCATTATATAAATAATAAAAAATAATATAAATAATCATATGAATTATGTGTATGTGTATTAATAATAATTCATAAAAATAATATATATAAATAATCTTCACCGTTCATAGAGAACGTAGGTTGTACAAACGCATGAACGTTGATTTAATTTTTTTGTCCTATTAAAAGAATAGAAATTATTTAGTATTTATATTTTAATTAAATTATAATATTTGTATCATGTATATAAAATTTTTATATTAAATCCAACCTTTTTACATTCCATTAATATAGTTCTTAAATCATTTCACTTTGAGGAGCTTGTAGTCCACGTATCCATAAATGAGGTTATCATATTCCCAAATACCGGATATCATGAAGGTAAGTGTTATAAAATAAAGAAATAATATTAAATTAATTAATAATAGAATATATATACTATATAAACTATAATTAAATCCTTATTACCTACCTAAAATATTGGTAGTGGATGAACGAACGACGTTAGTTTGTCAGGTGGTTGTCTACTAAACACATGAACGATGGTTGTGCATCCCATTTGATAGATGCATATGTGAGTATAGGTATTTCAATTGACAGAACAAAATTTCTTTTAATTTAATATATTTAGGTCATTTTATAATCAATATATTATAATAATTTATGTGGTGGATAAGGAAATAAATCAAAAGTTCTCGTTGAATAAATTTACCTCTTTTTCAGGTAACTTCTTTTAGTTGATTCCAAAAGAATTACTTGATATGATTTTTACAAAATTTAATGTTCTTATGATGAGGGTATGGTTGTTGGTAGATTATTTTGGAACTATTTGGTCCATACAAAGTACTTTAGTGGTGTGAATAAGTGGGGGAGTGAGTTCCTTTTTATACTGGAGGAGGAGTGGCCCTCATGTAAATATAAAAACGTAATCACTATTGAGAGGCCTCCCTTGCATCATGTAAATCCAATAATTATATAATATATAAACATGAAATTAAATGTCAAAATATTTCAATTCATTATGTTTTTTACATGTTTATATGACATTTTGGCCCTTATGTTTAAGTATTAGTTATTGGTTAAGCTTAAATTTACTTTAATCACTATAATTTATTTTAACTGCATTCACTAATATATTTTTTTCATATTATTTTATTAGAAACAAAAAATTAATAATTTTAAAAATATTGTGTACATTTTTCTAATTTTAATAATATGACTGATAGAAATTAATTTTAAATTAACCTTGCTGGCGGGACGATGAAGTGGGTTTTTAAGGTAAAAAAGGTCAAAAGTTTGAACTGTTTCAATATTCAGTTTCAATGTGAAATTGATTAAAATTACTAAATTTAATTAATTTATTTAATATTTATATAAATAGTATTTTATAAAAATAAAAAATTTAAATTATCCTTATAAAATAATTCTATGAAATGTAGGATTTAATTAAAATTCTGTATTATTCACCTTTCATAAAAAATGGTACTTCTCAAAAAAATTACCACATGATAATTATTACATTATTATTTTATATTTTATGTTTATTTTGACATATAAGGCTTATAAATGTTTCAAAATTCATATTTAAAATATGTTATCCATTAAAAGATAGAAAACCCACTTTTGAAAAATATTTTTGTTAATATATCAAATTGGACTAAATCTTACCAATTGCCTATAAAATCAATTAAAAAAAATCTAATAATATTTTATTGACTCTATAATATATAGATTTATTTAAATAATCCACCAATATTAATTTATCTAATTTATTATTATAGAACTCTTATAGAAAATATTTGTTTTAATCATTTCAATTATATTCATATGGACTCTATAGAGATTTCTAATTAATACTTAACAAATGAATTAAACTACATATTTTAATAATCTTGTTAAAACAATTAATAACCAAAAAATTAATATTTAGGAGATAAATTCATTTTAAAATAATAACATTAATAGTAATCAGTTTGATTTAGCCATGCTTGTAATGTGATCCATCAATGAACTTGTTGCATGAAATACAAGATGTAATAAATATTGTCTGAATTGAAATATAGAGAATATAATGAACATATTAAAAATAGTAAATATATTGTAACATCATGGGATATTATATTCCATTTTTTACTTGGGTTTCCGAGTTATATGCGCTATTACATAAAATATTCTTATTTTAGAATTTGTGGGGGTTTAATTCTACCTACCTAAAATAAATTATGTCCTTTTCATTTAAAATTGATATCAGTAATTAAGGGATTTATATATGATAATACTATTACTAAAAACCCCACATTGAAAATCGTGTTAAAACATATCTTCTTAATAAGAGGGAAAAGGAAATTCGAAGGTCCCCAAAAAACTAGGTTTTCTAATGGGATAAAATTTGTGAATACATGTATATAAAATAGAAATATTACTATCATGTTATGATAGAGAATAATAGAGAAAATATTTAGATGAAATTTTATGGCCAAAATCCTTAATCCACATTTATAAAAATATCATTGATATCATCAATAATGATGAAATGGGAAAAAAAATTCCGAGACCATTTTTCCTAATGTTGAGAAATTCTTTCACTCTCTATGAATATAAGTATAAAAACTTGTTATATTTCTATATTCTCAATTGTATCCATTTTTTATTCCTTGAACTATTTATACAACATATCTTATCCCATGTTTCATTATATGGTGAATTAATACATGAATCAATAAAATAAATTTCTAAGACTAACTTTAAGTATTTTATAAATGGTTAACCTTCAAAAAATATTATGATCCAACTCATCAGAATCATTTCCATGGTTGTTTGTATTATCTGATTTACCTTATCAATATAAATATTCAATTTATCAATTATCATTGTCTCCATGCCAGGAAAATATTAACTGTTATATTTTTCTCAAACATGTGTTTTTTTTAAAATGTTTATCTTGATATTGAGAGACTTTTATTTTTACCAATCATCATATGATCTCAAATCCTTAAATAAATAGTACAGAATTACAATACTTACATATTTCATAATTTTTATATCATGTACATACTTGATAAAAAAAATTTAAAACATTATTCAAGGATCCAAAAACATAGCCACATTAATCATCATTTCACTTATTCTGTATCATTATAATGCTCTTGATTTTGATCCCTTTCATTATTCTAAATTATATTCCCTTGATGTTTAGGGAATCATTTTCGTTGTTATTAAAATCCACATAGTGTAATAATCTCACATTATAATTTTATTTCATTCCCTTGAAATCATAAACTTGGTATACATTTTATCCATACTTATAAGGAACTCCAATTCCTTTCAATAATGTATTGTTGGGTTTCCTTCCCCAATTGTCAGATGCAAGAAAATATGTCATTCTCTTTATTCCCTAATCAATTTTTTTGATCTACCATCCTGTTATTATATATAATCCCATAAAATCCATAATATATTGATTTTTATTTCACTTTATTGATAGTATATAAAACTATTTCGTTATATGAATAAAAAATTTAAGAAACCATCTCCCTATGAAGACTTGGTTTAATACAATCAAATAAATGTCCAATCATGAATTATATGTTTTGTATTTAATATATAAGAAATCTAACTAACCTTTTAAAGGTTTATTCATACTCCACAACACCTTATTCTACCTATTTTACTATTATATAGAACATTATCCTCATCATATTCTTTTCTCATTGGGGGAATATATATTGAAAAATGTCTCCTAAAAGGACATTCATTCCATTAGTTTTGTTTATTCTTCCTCCTTAGCATTCTAGATAAATAACCTCTATTAATTGACATTTCATTTGAGAAAATATACCATAAGTGTAACCATTTCCTCTACACCACATCCTATGTCCATAAATATCATCTCTATAGACATAAACCATTTCTTGGTAACCATTGGAACAGTAATCCCACTAAATGATCATGGATTCTATTCCATAATGTTATCCAGTATAAGATATTATATTTGTGGAATAGGTTTCTCCATCATAGAATGGTTTTTTCATAACATTATTTTGATTCCCTAATAAAATTATAAGTTTCTCAGTTATTATATTAGTATTAATGGCTATCTCAGTATAAAAATAAAGTCATTTTCCATGATTGTTAATAACATTATTCCTTAGATCCATAATTTTTGAAATTTTTCAAGTAGTAAATTATCTTTTTACATTATTTATTTTTCATATTTATATATAATGTATACAAGATAACAGAAACTGAAAAACAAATTATATATAATATTGAAATAATAAACATGGTTTATTGGTTTAAATTATTACTTTCAAATAGATTATAATGATTTATAAAAAATGATCTAATCTAGGTGTATACTCCTTGAGAGTCAAACCATGCGTGCAGTAAGGCTAGTTATCATATAGTAGTTTTCTCATGAGTCAGGCTAGACACACCTTTTTAGAGTTGTTACAACTAGGTATATATGTTCCAAAAGCATGCCAACTTTTACTATCTAGAGACTGATGTTTTGATTTGAAGACCCACATTATCTCTAACAAACAAATTTATATTATATTCATCTATAATTATCCTGAATTTATATCACAGGGTTATTTTCCATAATATATTATTTCAAGAATCTAGTTCCAAAGGATTATAATAATCTCCCTTTGATATCAATAGTAACTCACTTTCCCATGAATCTCAGAGTCAATGTATTTCTTTATTAAATTATTATTTTTTAACTGAATCCAATATCGAAGGACTTATCATTTTATTAGTTATGGAATCTAGATACACACATGATGCCTATTTTATATAGGGGAATATAATTTAAAACATAATACATAATAAAGGCTAATATAATGCATCCATGAAACTAATTCCACGAACTTTTCATTATAACCTATGTAAATTAAACAAAAAAGGGTGTAATCAAATACTTAGTAAGGGTAAAGAAAAATAGAATAAAAAATGAATCAATGATAATAAATATTATCTAATGGTAAAAAACTGAATACTCATTACTTGAAATCAATAAAATTTGAATGAAATGCTTTTATATATTTTTTCATAGTGAAAATCTCCTAGATAATAATAACTGAAATGAATGAAATTGATTGATATTAGATGTAACATTTCCATGGATCATGAAACCACTACTATAAATATCGTTAAGAGTACTTTTTAAAACATACTGGTAATAATCCAACTTGGTTTGTCAAACCATAACTCTATTTTCATGACCTTTCACAAGGATGTTTAAAAGATACTTGTTACAAACACGATGGGTTTTCCCAAAAAATTCATCCCATGATACTATTGTTATATTGAGGGTATTTCATTAATTGGACCCCAACCTGAGTATTTAATATCCAAATCATTACTCATATATCAAGTAATTGATTTAAATTATTAAAAAATTTCCATATCAAATATCCATATTAAGTAATGGATATATATTTATCAATATTTCTACGTAAATCAAATTTCATTCAAAGTGAAAATTATATGTAAAAACGGAATATGTTTTATGAAATAATCATATCTATTATAAAATAATATGGATACCTTAAGTAATTTTAATTTTAATTGAAAGCAGAGTACTAGAAAATAATTGTTTTGTGATAATGTTAACAGAACAAAATAATGTGAGATTGCAACATGACTTTTTCTAGTTGGTAATTTTCAATTTAAAACCCATTTGGGGAGAAATTTTAAATTAAAAAATTAAATAAAATAAATATAAAAGGATTTAGGACATAATATATCACAAGGTTCATTATATACACCAAAAACATGGAGTATTCGGTGAATATTACATTTATCTCATTGATGTAAAAAGTGAGAAGAAAATATCATACCTTATGCATCATTTTGGATGAACGCACCTTAACCTCACATATAATGCTTTTAATAACATTAATAACTTATTCCAAAACAATATTATTATTTATTATTTCATATATCATATTATTAATATGTCTTTTTACCCATTTTTTAGTAGTAATTATTATTTTCATTATTTCAGGTGTTCGTTGCCTAGTCAATTGAGTATGTATTGACTTGTTATTTTTTGTTCATATTAATTAGATCATGATTTAGTCATCTCCATAATGTGATAGATTATGTAATTACCATATATATTCTATGTATTTGTATTTCTATTAACTCATAAAATTTATATATACAATGAAATTGACTGTTTGTGGAGACGGTATGTTGTACGTACACAATAAGTCTATTTTCAATTTCATATTGTATTAAAATAATGAAAATTAAATATTATTTATATTATAATTTTTTTAACACCCCAGGTAAATAAAGATTATGAAATTTTCTTATTTATTCAAATTTGTGAATAAAATATTAATATTACTTTAAAGGGGATTCTATGCTTGATGGTCTAGCCAACACGCAACAACGAGTTTCTTGGGAATCTTACGTTGCACTCTAATAATAAAGTAATATTATTTTAAATGGTAGTTAACATGTAGCCGTTGTATTGGTTGTAATGGATAGAAAAAACTAAAATATGATTATATATGTTCTTAAATTTTTTTACATTTATCCAATAAAGGATAGAGGCTTAAAATATGGAAAGAATTCAATTTTAGGCGTATATGCAATAGTTTTCACTAAAGGTTCAATTATCGCCTTTTGATGGTGAGCCATCATTAAATATATTTTTTTTCAATCTTATTCATTCTTTTGGACTAAATAGAACTCTTATTAAGAATCGGGACATCAAAATTTACTTTGTGTAAAGTTTTGGTATCTTTCCGATAAAGTTCAATTTTTTAATGAATAGTGTAAAATGTTGTATTTTAAATCAAAACCACTTTTTAATCTAATTAATTTACATTATTAGATTATCTTTTGAATTGGTTTTAAAGTGAAATTATAATATATTTTTACCATTAAATCCAATAGTGGTCGTTGGATTAATTTCACTTTGAAATCAGACTTAAACCAGTGACAATCTTTTGATACTTATTGTTTCATAAAAACACGTTATTTGATCTGACAGCGGGAATTAATTATTAAATTAATTACTGTGAATTATATGTATTGAATTTTTTAAAATAGACTTCATTTTTGAATTTGGAATATCGAATATAGATTAGGGTGAATATTTGGGATTTTTCTGAAAAACTTCAATTTTTGATTAATAGTGAAACCACTAATTGGTACTTATAAAAACTGATTTTTCCGTTTAAATGAAATTTTTCCATATTTTTGTTTTGAATTTTGAAAATCCTACATACATGGTTGTCATTAAGAAGTAAAATTTGGTTCAATGGGATAAAAATAATTTTTTGGTGAATAGTAATTTATTAAGTTTTTAATCGCAATTAGAGGTAATTAGTGTAGTTTAAGGTAAAAATAATATTTTAATAATAAGAAATGAACTTTACACATGTCCTAACCTCATTGGATGTGTAATGGAAGACCAAGACAAGCCATGGGTCAACTTGGGGACCCCATGGAGCCACTTTGGTTGGGAAATGACATAAATAACTTTTTATTTAATGTTAAAGTAAAAATGACACAAACATGATATGTTTTACTAAAAAAAAATTAAGTGGGGTTATAAAAGTAATATTTTTTATTATAAATAGGAATTGGAAAGATAAAAAGATTTGATAAATCATAGTAATTTTTTTATAATTTTTAGACATTAATTAAATTAAATTATTTCTGACATCATAATGATGCATGGATGACCTCATTATCTGACGATTTAAATAAAATGAGAAGATAATGTAAACACTATGACCTACACATGTCCAAATCATATTGGATGGGTGGATTTAGAACCCTTATCACCTTATCCACGAATTATATCAATGTGGGACCTTTTAAACCCGAATCACATTTTCAAATAAGGTAATATTTCTTACTTTCCAAAAGTACCCCTCCTCTCCCCTTATAAAAGGCCCCCACCTCTACCTCATTTCACACACTCCTCAGGCCTTTGGCTCGTCCAACCCCTGCCCATTTACTCTATACACATCCCTCTCCTCATCCTAGAGGATTCCCTTTGGGAATAATCCTTTCAAAAGAAGTCTTTAGGCTCAAATCAAAAGGAGTTACACATTTAAAGGTAATTCATTCTCTCATTTTCATTTGTTTTATTTTGCTTCTCCAACCCCCTAATCTCTTTTTATTTACTTATTTTGAAACAAAACCAGTATATTCAATATACTAGGATGTTTTTATAAGATTTATTCGAGCTACACTCTCACACAACTACATCAAAAGGTTAAAGAACATACAGTTTAGGTGGATGGCAAAATTCTGCCTCCCGAAACGATGATTGTTCAATACTCATTTAACACCTTCAAAGGTGGCCATTATGATGTCACTATTTTTATATATGATACATTATATGTTTATGTTTTACTTATTCTTCTGTATTTTTCATTTGTGTCTTACCTTTATGGCTTCCATTATGGGTATACACGATATATTCATTTTAGGACGTGCAGACTATCGCCCCCTCAAAGTGATGTGATTCGTTAATGCCATACGTGGGACGTATAAAGGATGTATTTAATGTTATTATATATGATGTTATACTGGAATTATTATATACCTCTATATCATTATTATTTATTTCCATTAAAGTATGAGATAGAAATGAAAGTAGCGTTCATGCGTACGTACGGCTTACCGTCTCCATGAACGGTGCATTTCATTTTTTATCCCCAAATGTAATGTACTATTATAAGTACATGTATATAATGGATATATATGATTAATGATACATCTAAATTATGAATATAATTCTGTAATTAAAATTTACATACCTCTCATTTAGTTTTAGTCCATTAATATGACGAAGAAATGAAAGTAGCATTCATGCGTACGTACGGCTTACTGTCTCCATGAACGGTGCATTTCATTTCATACCTCTAAATGATTATGTAATATTATAAATACATGTATATACTGTATATATATGATATATATGATATCCAAATCAGGAATGTCATTCTGGATGTAAAGAACCTTTGACCACACGAACAACATGTAATTGTAAGAAGTCCACTTTCGACTTTAGAACCAAATATCGACAAAACAAACATGATTAACATAAATGATTAAATAATGTTTATAACATGGTAATAAGTGATATAAAAGGAATAATGAACTTGAAAAATGTTCTTAAGGAAGTATAAATTAACTCAAGTTTATTATTCAGGAGATTAAAGAACGATCGAGTCATGTCGGACCCGAGGTAAGGGATCCTACTCCTCTCTTTATTTTTTAAGTACACACTTTTATGTCATTCCTTTTAAATCTCATCTTTCTTGTTATTGGGATGATATTTTATATTACACTTAGTGTAATTTTTATGTTCATGTGATGATAGACCCTATTCTTTCTCATCAATCCATTTTGGAAGTTTTGAGTGGCGTCGTTAGGCTGCCGAACTTTCGTAAGAGATCTAACCTCTCTCTTTCTTTTTAAGTACTCTCCTTTATGTCACTTCTTTTAAGCTCCTCTTTGTAATGTTGGTGGGGGTTATTTTATATTCCTCTTGCTGTAAATTTTATTGTAATGTTATGAGATACCCTATTTGATCTCGTCAATCCATATTCGGAAGTTTTATGTGGCGTCGTTAGGCTGCCGAGTTTTCGTAATGGATTTTTCATCTCACTTTTATTCCCGTGAGATTTATGGTACATTTTAAACAAATTCCATTGAGTGGTGTATGTACTTCCCATTATTCTACTCATTGTGTAATATAATTTTGTTTATGAGTATTTACATCAATGATCTATTTTCCTTCTTTCATGGGGTGAATGTTTTGAAAGATACCCAAGTCGGTAAGGGAACCTTTAACCCTCCTCTTTTTTAAAAGGCATCTTTTGTTGGGTCTTTTAATTTACATATTGTTATGTTGGAATATGTTCTCATATATCCTTATTGATGTAAATTTTATGTCCAAGTGATGAGATACATTTTTTATCTCTCATCAACTCATTTTGATGTGATGTCGTTAGGCTATCAAGGGAACTTTTTAACCCAATTTCGATTTCTTTGGGTTCAACATGTAGTCATTGAATATGTCATCCATTGAATATGTGTGAATGACCTTTTATTGTTTTACACTTAATATCCACTT
This sequence comes from Viscum album, assembly GCA_963277665.1. Lineage (NCBI taxonomy): Eukaryota > Viridiplantae > Streptophyta > Magnoliopsida > Santalales > Viscaceae > Viscum > Viscum album. The sequence goes on along the minus strand of OY728163.1, from coordinate 1,003,696,248 downwards.
ATATTGGGTGTATTTATATTTTTCACACATATTTTTGAGATTGATTTGTCCTTAATTTAAGGATACCTTCTTTATAAGGGATTTCATCACATTTGACATTTCTATTGAGGGTTTATTGTTGTTATGCACCAATTCACTCTTATATGGTTTATATACTGTACTTTGGAGTATTATATCATGAATCCATTTATTCTCATGATATTATATTGTTCTGACTAAATGTTATTCCTCAATTATTATATTCAAGTGTCTCTAATTTTGGTAAAACCCCTTTAACCAAAATATTGTTTTAAATGTTTTAATTATTTGTTCTTATTCATATCCATGTTTTCAAAATGGTTTTAAGGATTTATTTATATGGATATTAATGGTATAAAATATTAAGCTTAAAGGTGGTATGAGACACTTTGATTCAAAAATCTCTTTATTAAATGTTTTAAATGGTTTTGGAAATGGTTTCTTTTTGAATGGATTCATTATTTCAATATACTAAAATGTTATATTGTGATTGAAATGTGGAAATGTTATGTTTCATTTATTCATGTTTTATGTGATACATTTATGTTATGGTTCTTGGGCATTGTTATGAAAACGGGTGGTTCCGTGATAAACTAAGGGTGGGTGAGCCCGATATAGCTCTCCAATGCATTGGGTAACGCGAAGGAGTGAAACGTTAAGGTTTCTCCGAAGAGATTTAGGGAATATACTGTGATGGGTATTCCAAACGTAACCAAGAGGGTTACTACCTACGTAAGAATGTTATGAATGCCTCAAGTTACCTTTATGTCTTATGTTTTCTAGGATTTATTCATGATTTGATATGCCTATGTTTTATGGGTAAAGTGTGATTTCATTCTAATATATATATGAACTCATGTTTCCTTTCCATATTTTTATAACTCTTACTGAGCTTTTTATCCTCATCACATGTTTTTGAAATGTTTTTCATAGGTCAAGGGAAAGGTACATGATGTGATGATAGTGTCAAGGATGTGTCAAGAAAGAATCCATGTTTTATTTTCAATATGTTTCCATTGATGGGAAGAATGAATACTGTCTTTTATGTAACCACTTTGTTTAAATGTGGAATGTAATGCAAGTTTCATGGTCTAATTCTCTAAAACTCTAAACCTGAAAATATCCTCAATGTGTAATCTTGTAATAACTCAAGATTAAGTATGGTTTAAGGCTGGGGCCTTATATTTGATATCAAAGGTCAGTCTAGATAACTTTAGAGGTTAGGGTATTCTTTAAGCATAAGTGACACTACCATAATGGTTAGGATTTCAGAAAGAGTCCTTGTTTTAGATAAAGTGAATGAGTAAGTGTATCTTAGTGTTTACCTTCCTCATTAGTACATGATGGTTTTGTTGATATACTCACACTGACATTTCTATTTTTTGTGAATGGATGGATCTAGCAGGCACCACAGAGACAACAGGTTTGAAGGAAACTGTGGTGGTTCTCTGATTAAGATACTAGATAAAATGGAGGATTCAATGAGGAAACTCTTGGTTGTTCTAAACCAAATATCAAATAGTCATGATAAACCACTTCAACCTTGGTGAGTTCTCTAATGCATCCTGTACGAGATGACCAACTCGATGTGGAAATTCATGTAATAATTATTAAGGTAACCATTATGGTTTATATGATACTTAATTTTTAGGTAATTATGGGTTACTCTATGATATGATGGAAAATGAAAGTAATGAGATAAACTTGAGGTTAAAATATGTTATGATTATTCTTGAAGATTTTATCTCATTTTGGGGAATGTTTGAAGAATTATATAGTTTTGGAAAAAGGACAACACGCAGACCGTGTGACTAGTATTTATCGCCTACCATTGGACTACGTGAAGTCCCTGGTTAGTTTGACTGATTCATTCTAGTTATATGATTTTATGAATTAAGAGTAAGTTGATTATGGGTTATTTATGAAGATGATTAACCTATCATGGAGGATATGTGATTAGGTTAATTACTTTTCATTACGAGACATTAAGAGAAACTGATATTGTTTGGAGATAAATGATATGATTTATCTTGGAAGACTATGCGACTAAATCCTTCAAATATTTGGGCTTCAATCATATATTGGTTTACTTTGAAGAATTTTATGGACAAATTGTTTATCGTATGGTCCTCGTTGAACTTTGGGTTTTGTTGGAAAAATTTTGGAGATTAAGAATAGATTTTATTTTTATAAAGGGTTATCCTTTTCTGGATTAATAGATCTTATACTAGTGTTTTTGGTTTTGGTTTCGGTTAAAGTCTAAAGACATGGGAAGTATATAGTTCTATTTTGTGGATTAGGTTATTCTCTAGAAGTTGATTATAGTACTCTTAATGTGAACAAGTCTTCCTAAATACTCGTCTTTTGGAGAAAATATGAGTTTGTGTAAGGAATCTAATAAAAGTTTAAAGTAAATATGATAAGTGATTATGTTTCCTTATTAATAAATTCCTCAATAAAAAGTAACTTAAAACAAAAATGGTGTCTATTAACTTTTCCTACTGGGGAATCGAATACCATTTAAACCATCACAAGTTTGTGATTTTCTCGTGGTTAAATTTCTCCTAAACATGTTTTCTATCACTCTCCATCAGAACATGACCCTTTGTTTTTTCCTCCATGTCCATATTTTCATACTTGGAATCCTAGTATGGGTTAACTCGGGTGACCTTTGTACTTATATTTCTTTATTTTAAAGTGTTTGTTTTAACGACTTTTGTTCCGATGTGGGACTTTCAAGGATGTTTCCAAGCTCAATTTTAAAAATTGCGAGGACGCAATTCCCAAAAGGGGGGAAGGATGTAACACCCCAGGTAAATAAATAATACGACATTTTCTTATTTATCCAAATTTTTGAATAAAATATTAATATGACTTTAAAGGGGACGCTATGCTTGATGGTCTACCCAACACGCAACAACGAGTTTCTTGGGAATCTTATGTTGCACTCTAATAATGAAATAATATTATTTTTAATGGTAGTTAACATGTAGACGTTGTATTGGCGGGAATGGATAGAAATAACTAAAATATGATTATATATGTTCTGAAATGTTTTTACATTTATCCAATAAAGGATAGAGGCTTAAAATACGGAAAGAATTCAATTTTAGGCGTATATGCCCTAGTTTTCACTAAAGGTTCACTTATCACCTTTTGATGGTGACCCATCATTAAATATAGTTTTTTTCACTCGTAAACATTCTGTTGGACCCAATAGAACTCTCATTAAGAATCAGGACATCAAAATTTACTTTGTGTAAATTTTTGGTATCTTTCCGATAAAGTTCATTTTTTTAATGAATACTGTAAAATGTTGTGTTTTAATTCAAAACCTCTTTTTAATCTAATTTATTTACATGATTATATTTTCTTTTGAATTGTTTTTAAAGTGAAATTATAATATATTTTTACCATTAAATCCAATATTGGTCTTTGGAATTAATTTCACTTTGAAATCAGACTTAAACCAGTGTCAATCTTTTGATACTTATTGTTTCATAAAAACACGCTATTTGATCTGACAGCGGAAATTAATTATTAAATTAATTAATGTGACTTATATGTTTTGAATTTTTTAAAATAGACTTCATTTTTGAATTCGGAATATCAAATATAGCTTAGGGTGATGTTTTGAGATTTTTCTGAAAAACTTCAATTTTTGATGAATAGTGAAACCACTAAGTGGTACTTATAAAAACTGATTTTTCTGTTTAAATGAAATTTCGCCATCATTTTATTTTAAATTTCGAAAATCCGACATACATGGTTGTAATTAAGAAATAAAATGTGGTTCAATGGGATAAAAATAATTTTTTGGTGAATAGTAACTTATTAAGTTTTTAATCGTGATTAGAGGTAATTAGTGTAGTTTAAGTTGAAAATAATGTTTTAATAATATGAAATGAACTTTACACATGTCCTAACCTCATTGGATGTGTAATGTCCGACCAAGACAAGCCATGGGTCAACTTGGGGACCACATGGAGCCACTTTGGTTGGGAAATGGCATAAATAACTTTTTATTTAATGTAAAAGTAAAAATGACACAAACATGATATGTTTTACTAAAACAATTTTTAAGTGGTGTTATACAAGTCAGATTTTTTATTATAAATAGTCATTGAAAAGATAAAACGATTTCCTAAATCATAGTAATTTTTTTATAATTTGTAGTCATTAATTAAATTAAATTATTTATGACATCATAATGATGCAGCGATGACCTCATTATCTGACGATTTAAATAAAATGAGAAGATAATGTAAACACTATGACCTACACATGTCCAAAACTTATTGGATAGGTGGATTTCGAACCCTAATCACCTTATACCCGAATTATATTAATGTGGGACCTTTTGAAACCGAAACACATTTTCAAATAAAGTAATATTTCTTACTTTCCAAAAGTACCCCTCCTCTCCTCTTATAAAAGGCCTCCACCTCTACCTCATTTCACACACTCCTAAAGCCTTTGGCTCGGCCAAACCCTGCCCATTTACTCTCTCCACATCCCTCTCCTCATCCTAGAGGATTCCCGTTGGGCAGAATCCTTTCAAAATAAGTCTTTAGGCTCAAATCAAAAGGAGTTACACTTTTAAAGGTAATTCATTCTCTCATGTTCATTTGTTTTATTTTGCTTCTCCAACCACCTAAACTCTTTTTATTTACTTCTTTTGAAACAACACCAGTATATTAAATATACTAGGATGTTTTTATAATATTTATTCGAGATACACTCTCACACAACTACAACAAATGGTTATAGAACATACGGTTTCCGTGGATGGCGAAATTCTGCCTCCCGAAACGATGATTGTTCAATACTCATTTAACACCTTCAAAGGTGGCCATTATGATGTCAATATTTTTATATATGATATATAATATGTTTATGTTTTACTTATGCTTCTGTATTTTTCATTTGTGTCTTACCTTTATGGCTTCCATTATGGGTATACGCGATATCTTCATTTTAGGAAGTGTGGACTACAGCCCCCTCAAAGTGATGTGATTCGTTAATGCCATACGTGGGACGTATAAAGGATGGATTTAATGTTATTATATATGATGTTATACTGGAATTATTATATACCTCTATATCATTATTATTTCTTTCCATTAAATTATGAGATAGATATGAAAGTAGTGTTCATGCGTACGTACGGCTTACCGTCTCCATGAACGGTGCATTTCATTTCTTATCCCCAAATGTAATATACTATTATAAGTACATGTATATAATGGATATATATGATGAATGATACATCTAAATGATGAATATAATTCCGTAATTAAAATATACATACCTCTCATTTAGTTTTATTTCCATTAATATGACAAAGAAATGAAAGTAGCGTTCATGCGTACGTACGGCTTACCGTCTCCATGAACGGTGCATTTCATTTCTTACCTCTAAATGATTATGTAATATTATAAATACATGTATATACTGGATATATATGATATATATTATATCCAAATCATGAATTTCATTCTGGATATAAATAACCTTTGACCACACGAACAACATGTAATTGTAAGAAGTCCACTTTCGACTTAAGAACCAAATATCGACAAAACAAACATGATTAACTTAAATGACTAAATAATGTTTATAACATGGTAATAAGTGATATAAAAGTAATAATGAACTTGAAAAATGTTCTTAGGGAAGTATAAATTAACTCAAGTTTTTTATTCAGGAGATTAAAGAACGATCGAGTCAAGTCGGACCCGAGGTAAGGAATCCTACTCCTCTCTTTCTTTTTTAAGTACACACTTTTATGTCATTCCATTTAAAGCTCAACTTTCTTGTTATTGGGATGATATTTTATATTACACTTACTGTAATTTTTATGTTCATGTGATGAAATACCGTATTCTCTCTCATCAATCCATTTTGGATGTTTTGAGTGGCGTCGTTAGTGTGTCGAACTTTCGTAAGAGATCTAACCTCTCTCTTTCTTTTTAAGTACTCTCCTTTATGTCACTTCTTTTAAGCTCCTCTTTGTAATGTTGTGTGATGTTATTTTATATTCCTCTTGCTGTAAATTTTATTGTAATGTGATGAGATGCCCTGTTTGATCTCATCAATCCATATTCGGAAGTTTTATGTGGCATTGTTAGGCTGCCTAGTTTTCGTAAGGGATTTTTCATCTCACATTTATTCCCGTGAGATTTATGATACATTTGCCACAAATTCCATTGAGTGTTGTATGTAATGCCCATTATTCTACTATTTGTGTAATATAATTTTGTTTATGAGTATTTACATCAATGATCCATTGTCCTTCTTTCATTGGGTGTATGTTTCGAAAGATACCCAAGTCGGCAAGGGACCCTTTCACCCTCCTCTTTTTTAAAAGACTTCTTTTGTTGGGTCTTTTAATTTACATATTGTTATGTTGGGATATGTTCTCATATATCCTTATTGATTTAAATTTTATGTCCAAGTGATGAGATAAATTTTTTTTTCTCTAATCAACTCATTTTGATGTGATGCCGTTAGGCTTTCAAGGGAACTTTTTAACCCAATTTCGATTTCTTTGGGTTCAACATGTAGTCATTGAATATGTCATCCATTGAATATGTGTGAATGACCTTTTATTTTTTTACACTTAATATCCACTTATATTGGGTGTATTTATATTTTTCACACATATTTTTGAGATTTATTTGTCCTCAATTTAAGGATAACTTCTTTATTAGGGATTTCATCACATTTGACATTTATATTGAGGGTTTATTGTTGTTATGCACCAATTAACTCTTATATTATGTATATACTGTCCTTTGGAGTATTATATCATGAATCCATTTTTTCTCATGATATTATAATGTTCTGACTAAATGTTATAGCTCAATTATTGTATTCAAGTGTCTCTAATATTGGTAAAACCCCTTTAACCAAAATATCGTTTTGAATGTTTTAATTATTTGTTCTTATTAATAACCATGTTTTTAAAATGGATTTAAGGATTTATTTATATGGATATTAATGGTTTAAAATTTTAATCTTAAAGGTGGTATGTGACACTTTGATTCAAAAATCTCTTTATTAAATGTTTTAAATGGTTTTGGAAATGGTTTCTTTTTGAATAGATTCATTATTTCAATATACTAAAATGTTATATTGTGATTGAAATGTGGAAATGTTTTGTTTCCTTTATGCATGTTTTATGTGATACATTTATGTTATGGTTCTTGGGAATTGTTATGAAAACGGGTGGTTCCGTGATAAACTAAGGGCGGGTGAGCCCGATATAGCTCTCCAATGCATTGGGTAATGCGAAGGAGTGAAACGTTAAGGTTTCTCCGAAGAGATTTAGGGAATATACTGTGATGGGTATTCCAAATGTAACCAAGAGGGTTACTCCCTACGTAAGAATGTTATGAATGCCTCAAGATACCTTTATGTATTATGTTTTCTATGATTTATTCATGATTTGATATGCCTATGTTTTATGGGTAAAGTGTGATTTCATTCTAATGTATATATGAACTCATGTTTCCTTTCCATATTTTTATAACTCTTACTGAGATTTTTATGCTCATCCCATGTTTTTAAAATGGTTTTCACAGGTCAAGGGAAAGGTACATGATGTGATGATAGTGTCAAGGATGTGTCAAGAAAGAATCCATGTTTTATTTTCAATATGTTTCCGTTGATGGGAAGAATGAATACTGTCTTTTATGTAACCACTTTTTTTAAATGTGGAATGTAATGCAAGTTTCATGATCTAATTCTCTAAAACTCTAAACCTGAAAAGATCCTCAATGTGTAATCTTGTAATAACTCAAGATTAAGTAAGGTTTAAGGCTGGGGCCTTATAATTTTGGTATAATAATTTTGACATATATATCACATATTTTTATTAAAACCATCTTTTATACATTTCATGTATAGTGTGAACAAGTCACATCACATTGTGGTTGCAGTAATCTGCATGTCCACAAACAATGTTAGCATATTTACTAAAAATGTAAAGCATGAAGGTATGTGTTATAGAAAAATAAAATAAGAAAAATAAATTCTAAATATCATATATATCATATAAAAAATTTAAATTAATCATTATTCCCAATGATTAAAGGTGATAATTGAAGAAAAAATGACATCAATTCGCCAGGAGGTAGTCCACTATACACACAAATGACGGTTATGTATCCCATTTGAGAGAAGTTATTTTGATTTTAATTCATAAACATTACATAATAACATGCAAGTATATTTAAAAACAGATGATATAATATAACAAATAAATAATAATAATTTATGTGATGGATAAAGAAATAAAAAAAATGCATGTTTAAGATAATTGCTTCTTTTTCATGTAACTCTTTTTTGTTTATACCGAATGAATTATTTGGTTGGATTTGTACCGAAAATTAGGTTTATACGATGATGAAAATAATTTTGGGAGATTATTTGGTCAGCTTTCATATGTGGAAAAGGTCTTGAGTAGTGCGAATGAATAAGGGGGGAGTGAGTTTCTTTTTATAGTATAGGTGGACTTGAAGTCTTGTAAATATTAAAATTTAAACACTATTGAGAGGTATCCCTTCCATAATGGGCCTCAAATAATGATAAATATTCTAAAAAATGGATTATATGGTCTAAATGTGTTGATAAAATTTGTTTTTTACATGTTTCTACATCATTTGTTCCCTTATATTTATTCTTTAGTCCCTTATTAAGAAAAATGTCACCTTAATTGATGTAATTAATTTCAACAGAATGAAATATTATTTTTTGTCAAAAACAATGTAGACATAAATAGAAAATAAAAATTATTCTGATTATAAATATTCAATATATTTTACTTATTTCCAAGAAAATATTATAAATAATTAAATTTAAAATTCATCCGGAAGATGGGACGATGAAGTAGTTTTTTAAAGAAAAAATATTAAAACATTTGAAATTTTTAAATATAAAATCTCAATGTAAAATTGATTTTAGTCAAATAAAATGTATTAATAGATGTAAAATTTATCTAAATAAATTTTAAAATAGATAAAAAAACAACATATATTTTAAATAAATTTGATCAAAATGATGTTTTTAATTAAAATTTAGTATTTTTTACAATTTATAAAAAATAGAACTTCATAGAAAAACCCAATAAAACACCCAAAGATAATTTGGAAATTCCGAAATAAATAAATGAAGTTTATTTTCAAAAAACATTAACTAAAAGTGTTAAAATTTTATTTAATATAAGTTCTCAATTAAAATATAGAAAAATTACCCTTAAAAAATATTGCATTTTATGTATAAAATTGTACTTTTTCTTACCATATTCATATAAAATGTATTTAAAAATTGTAAAAAATAAATTTTGAACATAATATATATATATATATAATAAAATAATAGTTATTAATTTAATTTATTATGATAAAAAACCTTTGATGCATAAAAATTATTTTTTATAAAACCATTCCCTTTATATTTATTTAGTTTCTATATTTATTTATAAATTATTGGTTACAAATTAATTAATTTACACATTTTAGTAATTTCGTTAATAAAATTCATAACAAAAACATTAAATTCAAGGATATATTTTTCCTTTAAAATAATAATATTAATAGTAATTGGAAACATTTGGTCTTGTGTGTTCCACAAGCCATTAAAAAAACTCATTGTGTCCAATGAAAGCTAAAATAAATATTATCGACATTAAAATATATATGATTGGATGAAACCATTTAAAATAGTGAATACACTATAATGTATTGATATATTATATTACCTTATATTCTTGTGGTTTCGTGTCATTCAAACTATCAAATAAATTGTCCCTATTTTTGAATTTCAGGTTGTTACACATTTGGTCAAACTATATTATCACATTATATATTTCATCATATAGGGAACCAACCTGAGATCTCAAATCTAAAATATCATTCTACATCATTTCAATTTTGAAATTAAATCATCGATGAAGATGAGATATTATTTTTCTAAAAACAACATAAATGTCATCTTTTTAACTTATTGAATGGATGATACATATTTATCAAAAACATAATTAAATATACCTATCATCTCTGATTTCAACACTTGGAATTCAACTTAAAAGACTGATAACGTAGAATTCATAGATGTGGATGGATTTATAATAAATTCATATAACTAATCATGGGACATCCTCCAATAATTCAGATCTATCGGGCTGATATAAAATTCATACATCATTATCAATATCATCATCATGAGAACTACTTTGATCATTTTCATCACATTCATTGGTTTGAGTTGAAAAAATGATGCAATTGATGGTTTGGTTAACCAAATGGCTCATAGGGGATACCCCAATCCTCTATTAATTATTTATAATAGAAATAAGAGATCCCCCATTTCGTTATGAGTAGAAGGGATTAAAGGTCCACTATGTTCAACTGAACTTCCTCGATCGTTATATGAATTTCTATAAAATAGATAAAAAAATAAGATATCCATGTGACTTATACCACCTTAGAGGGTTAATTTTGAATAGGATTACAAGGAGTAATTCCAATCATTACTTCTCCATACGATGTACATTCATCAAAATCATCGTACTGATCTAACACTGGTCTATAATAACTCACATAAACTTATGTGTCATCCTGATCCTCAAACATAACCACTTATTAATTTTATACAAAGGAAATGAATATCTAGGTGATAAAAAATAAATTAAAGGAGTTACATTACAACTATACACATGTGAATCAGTTTATTTATCATCTAAATGAACCATTTCATCTAATTCATCAACTTTCTTTTCACTAATTACTACCTCAACATCTAAATATAAAGTCATACCATCTGGTTAAAAAACTTGATCCAATAGATCCTTAGGTCTAATATGGTAAATTAAAGTATCAACTTTTTCATTAAACATTTTTGTGTAATCTAATCATTAAATTTCCCATGTCTTCTAATTTACGATCAGATTCATGCTAATTTTTTGTGTAATGAAGATACTACTGGATGAGGCAACTCTTTCATACCCTTAGGGACTAATCCTTTTTCAGGCTAAAAAAAGGATATCCGATTCGAGTAAGGTAATTAATTATTATTCAACCTTAGACTAAAAAAATCAACCATAGGTCACCTATAATATTTAGTCATGTAAATTTGAACTGAATTGTTCATCAAAATATCTAAAAATTGAAAATGATGCCACTTTATTCAGATTGATCCTTTAGTTTAAAATTTAAGATATTTGATCAAATTAAACAAAAAACTACATTATAAAATAAGCTCAATGTCCAAATTAATTTGTGGAGTTTTTAAACACCTCAATATTTTTATGAGATAGATTTTTTTATTTTCTTTTATGTCTTCTGTTGTATGCGACAGCAAGATAAGTTTTCCCAATATGCAACATCGGTTTAGCTTGTGATGTACACAGTTCTATGCTTGGCTTGTGTTACAAAAAATTTCATGTTATATTGATAGTATTAATTTAAATTAATCCTTATTATTAGTAAATAATTAAATATTATTATGTTACCTTATATCCTAGTCATTTTAATTGGGGGTATGATTAGTATTAAATATCTTATGAAAAACTATTTAAATGAAAATAAGTGAGTTTATAAAATAATAAAATAAGTCTTAACATATTTTATTAATGAAATTATTATTTATTTTATTCAATATAATGCTTAAAATTCATCATATATGTTTTCTAGACATTATATAATAATAAAGAAAAAATTCAGATAAAAGATGTAATTTTCAAAAAAATGCAGTTTTGCATCCTTTTGATGTCACAACCATTTTAAATCTATTTTTATACACATTAATATATTATATTGTGAAAAATTATCATTTCATTTATATTTTAAATATAAAAATCAAATTAGGATGATATTTTAATATTTTTCTTATTACATTCCAATTTTGATGAATAATTAAAATACACTACATTTTTATTGAAAAAAATATTTTCATCGAAATAATTTATATGGATAAATGATAATATATAATGGGTGAATCCTATAAATAGACTATATTTTTATAATTCAATATATTATATGTCATTAGAATTTATTTTACATTGAATTATTAAGTAAAAAACATTTCAATCTATTGCGGTGTTTTATCTTTAAAAATGTGTTCCCTCTTTCTAACAGCGGGATTAATTTTAAATTTATTTATAAAATTTAGGTATTTTTAATTTTCAAAAATGGATTTCATATTTGTAATAATTTTTTCCAAATTATGTAATTTTTTATTTTATTTTTGGGCATTATGAATTGTAACTTTGGTAATTTTTATTAATACGATAAAACAGTAAGTTGGTTAATGAATATTATGAATACTGTAAAAAAATTACCCTAACTCTCATCTTAATATCATTGGATGAGTTTTTAGACCGAAATAATACTTGAATATAAATGGTGTTCTTTGTAAACCAGTTGAATTAGATCTGAACATTTAATTTATTTTTTTTTAAAGAAAAGTATTATATGTCTCACTCAAATTTTCATAACTAAATTAGGTTTTATATAAGGTTATATAGAAGATAAACATTATTATATATACTGAATATACATATATAATGATTTTCTTTAACAAGGTAATTTATTTTTAATATTTAGGAAATAAATAATTATGTTAAAGACTTATACTTTGATGTTGTAAAAATTAATTAATTGATGAGAAATCAGTAAAACAATTTTTTCTAATGTTATAATAACCAAAAAAAGACTCAAACACTTAAAAAATAATTTTTCGAGTATAGATCAACCATAACCATGCAAGGGTTGAGTTAGTGGCCATTTTTATCCCTATAGAGGAGATTGTGACACTTATATTATTTTATTTAATGTGATGTTAAAGTAGTCACATTCATAATCAAATAAATATATCATTTTAAATGATCGATTTTATAGTATATAAATTTCACTAAAAACATACTCTGAAATATTGTATATTTATCTTCATAATAGTATATTATTTTTAATTTTTATTCAACTGATTTAAATATTAAATAATTACACAAAATTGATGTAGTAATTATTTTATTAATATTTATAATAAATAAATATTATTTAATATATCAAAATAAATATATAATATAATAATTAATATGTCTAATGAAATTTATATATGACTTTATTCTCTTAGTAATATTATTAAATAGTTGGTCAATTTAAACTTGTTGTATTTTTATTTTTATAAATCAATCAATTTAATAGTTTAAAAATTGATATTATTATTTGTTTATCAAAAAAATGTTTTTATGATATTTTTTAAAAATCATAAAACATATTTTATAAATTTATAATAATTATTCTATGGTTTAAAATTTTCTATGTTATTTATTTATGGTCCAATTGACATTAAATAAGTAAATGTTACACCCTTTTAATAGTGAAATATTTGTTACCCTAGTTAAAAATTAAATACAATAACTAAGTGTTAATTAAAATTATAAGGTTTAAATTAACAGAAAAATTTGACTAAAATTTATTAGTTTATGAGACAAAAATAGTATCTCATCTCCTATTTGAAATTGGGACATTTTTTGGGTCTTTCGATGGGGTTTTATTTTATTATAAATTATTATTTTTGGATATTCCAAAAATAACCCCCACCACAATTATAAAAGTATAGCATCCCACATTTTTATCATTGCTTTTCATTACGTTATACAAACTGAGGATCTTTAAGGTTTAGTGTCTTGGAAACCAGAAACATAATTAATGACAATATAAAAAAAATTCTTAAACACTTGAAAGGCTACATAATTGTTCATGTTAAGTTCATTACATCATCTCATAACCTGGGAGCATACTTCAATGGAAAGGGTGAGCAGAAGTCCCAGTAAGGAAAACAAGAGAAACATTTTACATGTGAACTTGTGATACATCAATAAAGTCATGATAACATTAAGGCATGAGAAAGAGATCATGATGCATATCATAATAAAAATAACATGTTCCATAACATGAAAATGTGGCTACAGAATTTAACTTGGACAATAATTTCTATTTCACTATGGTCCAACCCCAAGGTGTCATTAAAAAAATTACCAGGGTTATTCACCAAGGTATCGTTAAAATGGTCATCCTTATAGATTAAGTCTTCACCCAATGCATTGAAGCGCTACCAGGGAACACCATTAATTTTTCTTTAACATCATGTGATCCACATATATCATCATCAATCATTTCATAAATAAACCATATAGCATAAAATAAATGGGTTTCATTTCATAGTGATTACATTTTAAAAAATGCTTTAAAGACGAGATCTTTAAGTCATTTTGAACCTACGAAAAAGGAAAGTGGATCTCATATATGTTAATACCAGTATTTAAAATAGAAAATTTTGATATATTTGTGAATACGCATAGAGAATAAAGAATTTTGAGTATTCACTTAATAAAATAAAAGAATTTGAGAAAAATAGAGAGACATTTTGAGAGGAAAATTCAGCAGCATAACGGCTATATAGCAGGGTTTTAGAAATCATTGAAATGAGAGGGGACATGGGTCAAATACTCATAAATTATCCATAAAATTGTATAGGAACAGAATATAAAGGATATAAGAACATGGTAATTAAATTTTAAGGATATACCATATGAAAAGAAAAACATGAAATGAAGACCAAAATAAGATTTCTCTTATGAAAATTTTGCAGCCTAACGACGTCACTTAAAACATCTTAAAATGAATTGATGAGTTCAAATATGATCTATCATAATATGAACATAAAAGGATAGTATTATGGATATTTATATAATAACCCAACATGTGAAAAAGGAACTTCAAAATCATGAATTGAAAATATAACTTTGAAAATTAGAAGAGTGAAAAATTCCCTTACAAAAATTCGGCAGCCTAACAGCACCACGTAAAAATTCATAAAATAAATTGATGACAGTAATAGGAGATATATCATCATATGATCATGAAAAATTCATTAAGTGGAATATAAAATACCATCCCCCCACATAATAACATGGGGCCTAAATGAAATGACATACAAAAAAGTACTTGAAAAGAAAGAGAGAGGTTAGATCCCTTATCTTGAAGAGTAACTTCGAAATCATGTTGTTAGGGAGATTGGGAGGCATGAGGAAACCATGGAAGGAATACATGGGAGGTAAGGAAACAATAAATTCGTTAAGGAGGATTTTTTAATGGAAAGGATGAGATAATGTCTTGGTATTTATAGGGGAAGTGAGGGGACACGACATTAATGGCCAAGGGACACCTCATTGGTGGTACTGGAAAAACTATGGGATTGCCCATTGTATTTTCCCACGGTATTGGCCACTTGAGACACCTAATTCCTCATATTACTATTCATCAGTTGACCAGAATTATTTCATAATTATTACATTTTTAATGATTTCATTAAACACCCGAAACTCAAAAACGTTATTTTAACTATTCACTGAAAATTCAACTTTCTCAGAAAAATACCAAAAATTTAGCTTAACCAAATATTGATGCTCTGATTTCAAAAATGAACTCAATTTTATGAAAATAATTTTCTAAATGATTTTAATTAATTTTTTATTTAAAAAACACTATTCACCCAAGAAAACTAAAACCGGACTAATAATTTCTGAAACAGTTATTTACCTATTTTATTGAATCATGTTACTTAAGCAAGGTGACTAAATTATATTAATACTTTATTTAAGTGAGATTACTAATCCATTTGATCACATTACTAATCCTATGCGTAAAATCACTATTCATAATTTACTATTCCTCATAAATTTTGTTGAACTTATTAGACTCTAAATTTTATACTGAACAAAACTTTAGAAGGCCATTTTTAAAAAATAATTACACATTTTTAATAATTTAAGGATTACATAAATATTTTAAAATATCAATTTTCCAAAAATTCTTCAATAATATGCATACTATATTTATCTGGACATTTGAAAATTCGCAAATTTCACCATAAGAAGAAATCAAAATGTTTATTTAAATAAAAGGATTGCACAAGGCAGTTACAGTCTCATTACATAGCGCCTTATAACACCAGCATAGGCCCTAAGAGTAAGGTGTGATAGGGTGATAGAATCTTGGGGTGGCACGACCAACATTTCTCGAGTAGTGATTTCTATTAGCTTGAACTTCTCGCGAAGGAGATTCTGTTCTAGCTTAACACGATGAATTTTGGATTGGGTTTGGTCCAGAGCAAAGACCAAAGGTGCTACCTCCTTCCCAAATTCTATTAGATTGGCATTGATCGGCCTGAGACTACTAGATGGGGCCATGAAATCTTCTTTCAATATTAATTAATCAAGATCACTTGTGTTTATCGAAAATAATTGTATCATTTAGTTTCCAATGGTCATATTGACCAACAGTCATATAACAGTTGAAACCCAACATTCTCATTTTAATTATACTCATTTTATTAAATGAAATAGTTTTTTGAGTATAAAATAAAATAAATGACAATGTTAGGAAACAAAATTTATTCAACATTTCGGGTCGTTAAAAAAATGGTACCGCCTCACAAACCTCTCTACATAACATTTAGACATCAATAAGAGACATAAACTTCCATAGTAACACTCTAGATATTCTGGTTTTCTTCAAAGACCTGCTCTATTGCTCATAGAGTTGATTCAGAGAATGCACTTCGAAGAATAGGTAATATCCTATACTGATTCATTCAAACATCATTCTTATTCTACATAAAAATCAAGATTTTTTTCATTATAATGTAATAAATACAGTATCACATATATAATGATACTTTATTATGGTTATGTAATAACAATACTCCACTTTCTGTGGATTATACCAAAAAAATCACCAAGCGTTCATATTTAGGGCTTACCGTCTCTACATCGTGGTGTAATATGTTTTTCGACACCACCTATTATGAATATTTATTACTATAGAAATAATAAATATATTATTATTATTATTATTATTTTATAATTTTCGGAAATATTATACACCATTCATTTAAATAGAATTCAACTTTATGGGAATCATGATGTCTCTCGTGCATGCATACGACCTACCGTTTCTAAAATGCGATAAGAATAATTCTATATGATCTTCATTAAAATATGATTATATAAAATTATATAACTAATATATATGATATATATAATGTTAATATAATTTTTTAATGATATAACTATGACATATGAAGGAGAACCAGATTCTATTTGATAAAACATGCAGAAGAAAATGAATCAGTTAATACTTGAATAACAAGTAATGATTATATGTTATTGAAAAAAGGATAATAATATGATAACATATGATATCCTGAAAATGAGTACTATTCTGAAATATACCAATGACATTATTTAAATCATTATATAGTATGTTTAGATAAAAAATGTAATCAGTCCTAAGATTAGAGATAATTTGGAAATCACACTATTATCCATGATTATTTATACATACGTTTTTACTTGGTTATATTTATTATCCACATCCATGTTTCCTAAATATGTAATGTTACATATATTCTCATAAAATTATATAAAATCAATTTTTCCCTTTCGTGATATTTTATTAAATGCTATAAATAGAATCTATTTTCCTTAGTCGATAAGAGGTACTTTTTACTGTTCTAGAAAAAGTATGAGGATTGTTTTTTTACTTTTATGATATGAACATATTTTTCTGTTATCAAATAGCCTTAATTCTATTAATCTTTCTCTTACTGATTTCATTTTTTATTTTTAAACTAATTAACTCTGTTTAAATGTATTCGATATGTTGAAAAATTTATATGTTTTTGAATGAAAAAGGATGTTTTCCTAAAGAATTAATGTCAACTCTTATCTCAAAGTTATTTTCCATATACGGTGGAATTAGTTTAGAAGTTTATGTATCCACAATAAGATCCTTATTTATTTTTTATTGTTTTATGATAGATTTATAGTAATGAAGTCCATTTACATTACATAGATTATGTTATGGTAGAATGATGTTTAAAGAAACTGATTTTATTCCTTGGGTTATGATGAATGATTTTTGTTATTATGGAACATATAAGTATAATTTAATTTTTAGATGTGTGGGACCTATATATCCCTCCAACTCATTGGTTAATGAATTATATCTCATGAGGTTGACTTGTCCGTAATGGGAAATGATATCTGTTCAGTAAGACATGGATGGAACAAGGAGTGAACTCAGTTTAGTAATGGACATTGACCACTATGACGGTCTTGGAAATGACCCTTGACAAAAATGAAATGATTTTATAAGATTTTGTGTATTCCCAATAACATATCGTCTTATATTAATACTTTTTCTATTAAGTTCATTAAATCTTCTGAACATTAATGGTTTATCGCATGGCATGATATCATGATCATTCATAGGAATTATAATATTTTTAAATGTTATGTTCAATTTTCTTATGATTATTATATAATTGATATATCCTTTGTTTACACATTCTGATAATATGATATCATCCTTTATTATGTTTCTATTCCATTGGTTATAAATAATATTTTAAGTAGGAATACTAAAGGGGAATATCATTATGGGACATATTGAAGTTATTTCAAATGTTAGAAGAATGAATTCCATATTTCTAATGGAATTAAACTATTTACGGTCCATGGGAGTGATGTTTCAAAAACAATTCCTTGGGTCATGAAGAAGGGTATTGTGTAAGAAATGTCAAAAAGTGGTGTAGTTTTGATGAAATTAGTGGGACACAAGGAATATGTCTTTTGAACTAGTTTATTATGTTTCCATGTTTTCAGATACACTATATATATATGGTATTGTCTTGAAGTTGTTATGTTATGTAATGAATATTATTCCACATTTATGTAATATAAATGTATATAAATTATGGGTTGTTATTGTTGGTATCTGTAGAAAGGTATAGTCATCCTTTGGAAATTAAGATGCAGAATCATTAGTGAGATCCATAGTGATATTTATAAGGTATGTCTAGCGATGACTATAAGGATTATTACAACTATAGGATAAAATCCATGAATTTTGATAATGATCATTGTTATCATATTATTAAATTTAAGATGTTATATATCATAACTAATTCCTCTTGAATATTTTATTTTCCTAATATGATTTTTTCCACTAACACTATTTTTTTGGGTTTTAGACGATTGTTGGAACCCAAATGAACTATGTTAATGTTAAATGGAATTGGGAATAAAATGATTTTCCTCCCCCAAAACCAAATTTTATTGAATATGGAATGAAAAATCTTATTACTATACTCACACAAGATATGAATCATTGTGGACTTCTAAATGAATAGGTAAGGGAAAAACATTATGTTGAGTCCTTCATGGGGTAACATCCACCTTATTTTAGTTGGTCTTCTGGTCCTAATATTGTTGAGCAATGGATCTGTACCATTGGAATGATATTTTCTATCCATAACTAATAAGAATATGAAAAATTCATTTCAGTTGTTTATTATTTTGAAGTCAAAGAGGAAAAGTGGTGGATTATACTCATGAATACGAGGTAGCAAGATGAAATTATGTCTATGAATTTGGATGAGTTGATGAAAATATATTTTAATAAGTACATTCCTCATATTCTTTGAACAAATATTGAAAAGGGGTTCAAGGAGATTATGAAAAATGATGATGAATCTGTTGGTGCATACAAGGTAAATTTTATGAGACTTTCAAGGTATCGTTCTTCCATTATCATCCAACCAAAAAGTAAAGTTGGTCAATTATTTAGTGGCTTGAAACCAAGACTTATATGAGAGTTATATATTAAAATATTTGGTATATATGATGATATTAATCATTGTGTATCGGGGTAGAAATGTAAGTTTGTGTTATATGAAAATATCATGGTTTTGACAAGAAACAGAAGGCGGTGTTCAAAGGAAAATCTAAAAAATGGTGAACAGAATATGAGTATTTCCTTATGCTCAATATGTGGAAAGAAACATAGTGTATATTTTCATAAAGGGACTACTAAATGTATTATGTGAGGAAAAACGTTTATAAGGAAGTTTAGTGATGACGTAATGGAAAAAAGGTAGCTAATAATGAAAATAGATAAAAGGTTATATAGAATGAAACTACTACACTTCAATGTTATAAGTGCAAGAAAATGGTTCATTATGATAATCAATTCCCAAATCCAAGGGTTATCAATAATGCAAAATGTTAACAATTGATTAAGAAGAATAAAAAATGTAAAATCACATGATATCACTATTCATGATGTTGTGTATGAAAAATATGTGGTGGAATGATTAAGTATTCATGTAGTAGGATTAAATAATAATGTTGAAGAATATCTTTTATAGTATTATGGAATATTGAAATGCCAATGTAGTTTTAAACTATGGTTTTCCACATGTATTGTAATGTATATGTTGAGTGGAACCATGAATAGTGATTTGTGTAATAAGGTGGTGTATTTTGAAAACACATGATTAAGGGAAGGATAACCCTTAATATGAGATTGATGTTGATATAATGATATTTGGATAAAAATATATTGGGTAAGAATAAGTGAATTAGATGATATTAGTTACCTTGAAACTGGTTAGGGATTTATTGACATGTGGGTTATGCTATCATGGATAATGTTTAAATCTTTTTGGACATAATAATAATGAAACAGGGATGTTTTCAATAAGGATTCATGTTAATATGGTTATTACCGTGACTCAAGAGAATACATGATAATGGTTTTCATATTTTTTGAATGTGACCGACAAGAGATACATTATTATATATGGGAAAAAATTTAAACTAAGTTAGTGATCATTTTTCTATGGTTTTTTATTTTAAACTTTTAGAAGGATTGTAAGGTTATCAATTTATGGAAAGTTTAATTTAATCATCAGATGATGTTTGTTAGAATAATATATTATACCACCTTATGTGGACTCATGCATATTTGATTATATGTTCCAACCATTTTGTTGTTATAAAGATAGATGGAATTACGTATAATTCTATTTAAGGATTGTATGATATGATAACACTCCATGAATGACCAATTCATCTTCATTACATTGAATAAGATATGAAGTGAGAATTTTTCAAGGCACTACTAACAATGATATTTTACTAAAATCCCATAATTATATCTTCTCATGTTCTTCAAAATTATGGGAAGGAAATTTAAAACAAAAAAATATATCCTAGTAACTTCTTATTCAATGAGTCATATGGTCCCTTAGATCATCATAGATTTATGGCTTTGTGATTGTAATATTTTTATTAACTATGTTCTCTATCACTCTCAATCAGGAGTTGAAAGTTATATTTCTATTCAATATCCATGTTTTCACTTACCACGTATGTTCTCCTACATGGAATCCCATTAATGAGTTACATTGGGTAACCATTATTTTTCAAACATTCCTTTTTTAAAATAATGTTTTAGAATTAGTTTTTATGCGGAGAGATTCTATGAAAAAACATTCAAGTATTAAACCTTTTACAATCCCAATGAGTTTTGGGGGAGAAATTATTTTAAATTAGGGTTTAATGTGACACCCCAATATTTTTATGAGATATATATTTTTTAATTTCATTGATGTCTTGTGTTATATGCTACACCATGATAATCTTGCAGAATACGCAATACCAGCATAGCTTGTTGTATATATAATGATAAGATTTGTGTGTGTTATGAAAATTTTCATTTTAATTTTATGTTCTTAATTTCACTAATGTTTGAGTATATGTGAACAACTAAATATTATTATGTTACCTTATAATCGAGTAAATATAATGGTGGGTATGAATAGTATTATCATTTTTCTGAAAAACCATTTAAATGGAAATAAGTGAGTTTTTAAAATAATAACATCTATCTTGAAAGATTTCATTTATGAAATATATATTTAATATATTCAATATAATGATTAAAATTCATCTTATATGTTTTCAAGACATTATAAAAGGCAAAATTAAATTATTGTGATAAAAGAACTAATTTTGAAAAAAATGCAGGTTTTCCACCTTCTGATGACTCACACATTCTAAATCTATATTTTGGCAATTTAATATTATATATTTAATATAATAAAATTTCTATATGGATTTGGGATATAAAAATTTACATTCTATGAAATGTTTAAATGTTTTGGTAAATTTTAGATTTTGATAAATAGTAAAATATACAAAAATTTAATTAACAACAACCTTTTTATTGAAATAATTTATATAGTCAAATAATAATATTTAATGGTTTTAAATTATAAATACAATATATTTTAATCATTCAAATTAATGTAGTTCATTAGAAATAAATTTAAATTTAATTCTAAAGTAAAAACATTTCAGTCGTTTGCAATGTTCTATCTTTTAAAATGTGTTTTGTCTTTCCGAAAACTGGATTAATATTAAATTAATTAATTCAGCTTCTGTGATTGGAATTTTTGAAAAATGGATTAAATATTTGGAATCTTTAGGTCCAAATTGTCTTAATAGATTTATTTTATTTTTGGGCATTATGAATTGTCCCTTTGGTAAATTTTATTAATACGGTAAAAGGATAAAACATGTAATTAATGTTAAGAATACTATAATAAAATTAACCTAAAAATAGTCTGAATATCATTGGATGAGTGTGTTTTGACCTAAGTCGTTATTGGACTGAAATGGTGTCATTTGGCATTCCCTTGAATGAGATTATGTCATTTAATTTAATTTTTTAAAATAAAATTAAATATATCTCACTCAAATTTTAGTAAGTAAATAATTCTATTATATAAGGTTATACAAAAGATAAATTTGATCATAAATACTCATTCAAAAGATACATTTTTTTCCATTTTAATGGTAATTTATTTTTAATTTTTTGGGAAATAAATAATTACCATAAGACTTATACTTACGTGATGTAAAATTTAATTAATTGATGAGAAAACAATAATCCAATTTTTATTAAATTACTAATAGCCATAAAAAGAAAAAAACTTGACCAAATATTATTTTTTCTTTTTATCCCAACCATAACCATCCAATGGTCGATTTATTGACCATTTTTAGCCTTTTATAAGAGGTTGTGACATATATATTAATTTATATAATGTGTTGTTAATGTTGTCACATTTGTGATATAATTAGTATAAAAATATAAAGGATGTATTTTATAGAAAATAAATTCAACTGAACTTATACATCTGAGATCTATAAGACATATATCCAAAATATTATATTATTTTTAATTTTTATTCAACATATATTTCTTTTAAATAATCATTCCAAATTGAAGTAGTGATAATTTTTTCAATAGAGATAAAAAATAAATGATATAAATAATATAAATATAAATATAATTTGAGCTATTTAATGTGTATAAATAATCTTATAGATTACCTTGATCTCATGGTAATATAATAAAATATTTGGTTTAATGTTAACTTTTAATCTTAATATTTTTTTAAAATCAATGAATTGAATAGTGTCGAAATTAACAGTCTTGATTTTTAATCAAAATAATGTTTGTATAAAATTATTTAAAAAATGTAAAACAATTTTTCAAAATATATAAAATGTATTCTATGGTATAAAATGTTCTATGATATTTATTTATGATCCACATGTGATCAGATATTTAAATATTGTAGCTTTTTAATATTGAAATATTTGTTACCCTATTTAAAAATTAAATAAAATAACTAAGTGTTAATTATAATTATAATTTTTAAATTGATTGAAAAAAATTTATTAGATTTATTGTATGATTATATTAAAACATTATATCATCACATCGTTTAAATTGGGTCATTTTTGAGGTTTTTGGATGGGATTTTCGTTTATTAAAAATTATTATTTTTGGAGATCCCAAAAAATGTCGCTCACATAAATTATAAAAGGGAACATCCTTCCTCACCTATTCAAATCACATTGAACCTTAAATATAGTAAATAAACATCCTTATTACATCTTCAACTTCCCTAGTTATTTTATAGAGGTTATGGTCTTCTTCAAAGACTAACTCTAGTTATCTAAGGGGATACTTAGAGGAAGCACGTCGAAGTAGGTGTAATCTCCTCGACCGATTCATTCAACATTATTTAGACTTTTACATCATATCAATTATTTGTTTCATTATAATGTAATAAAATCATTATAAAATATGTATGGAAATGTTATTAAGATTATGGAATAACAATATTTCACATTCTATTCATCCTATGAAAAATAAAATCACTCTGTGTGTGTACGTAGGCCATACCGTCTTTACGTCGTGGTGCAATATATTTTTCACCACAATATTCTGTGGACGTGAATAATGATGGAAATAATAACTATATAGGATTATTATAATAATATATTGATTTTGAAATATTATACATCATTCAACTTTTCACACACATAACTTAGACATTGGTACAAATTTTTATCATAAGAATTTATCTAGATTTAAAATGATTTGTTGAGGTCCGGGTTGGGCCTGATTAAAATTATTATTTGATTATTGATAAGATATAATTTTGGATGGGTATTTTCCAGTGCAAGAGAAGGGCCTGGTCAAAGCCACGAGGCTTCGATAGATCACCGTGTAGCCTTTTTGGAGCATGATTAGTTAATTAATTAACCAAATATGCAATTAATAAAATGATAAATGAAATGAGAAAAATAAAGTTATTATATTGTTGTTTTAATAATAATAATAATAATTATATATCTATCATCATATTAGTCAATATTTTACTTGTGTAATTATGATTTAGTTATTATTATACATATATAATTATTAATATCATTATTTTTATTATTATTACATTTTTATTATTTAATTTTTTTGGGTTTCTTGGGTCATATTTCATTTTTTTCATGTATTTTTTATATCTTCTCCACCCTCTACTTTGTGTGTCGCATATAGACCCCCAGCCTGCTGCACACTTCCCCTTAACCCTAGGAGCACCTGACCCTCAACTTGCTTCCCTCCAGTGATGCACCTGATTGGTGCCCCCCTTCCTGTATAGCGCACCACATTGCACTGCCCCAACAACCGGAGAACCACCTCATGCCACCCTTTTTTCCTTTCACAGCTTTTTTTCACCACCCCCTTCTCATCTGAACTATTCAGAAAACCCTTAATGTGTGGCGTACCTCCAGAAGCACTCCTTTTTTCTCAGTAAACCTCCTGCACCCTCTCCACATGTGCGTTCAACATTGATTAATTGTATATTCCATTAGGTAGTATTTCATTAATGGTATTCATGTGTGTTAGGAAATATTGTCATATTTTTGGTTCTATGTCTTGAATTCAGTGTTCCATTTGAGTTTGTTGTGTTGCGATAGACAATCAATTGGAGTTGTGCACCCCATTTTTGGGGTTTTCTTCTTCGATGTGGGTGGTTATGTATATAAGTGTTAATTGATGAATTAAATTTCTTATTAAATTAAATTAACCTATTTGTTATTTAGTTTTCATATATGAATTTTGTTTTTTAGGTTTTATATTATTATATGTGTTAGTATCTTTTTTATGATATATGACTGCATTTATATTTGAAAATACATTTTGAAATATTTATTAGTGTCTTATAAATTTTGTAGTTAGTTTTTTTAATATAAAATGGTTGAAGTTTATGTTTTGTCCTGCTGTCAATGTGAATTTAGTTGTAAAATATTTTTTCGGTGAGTTTTTAGTGTTATAGATCCTGTAGAACATCCTGAAATTTTTTAATAAAATTACTGAGTTCTATTTAGATTGAGAAAATGGTTTCTTTAACATTGAGGTTAGTTTATTTGATTGGGGAAGTGATTCAAAGTATGTTTTAATGAAATAATGGTGTGCGTATGTTTTTAAAAGAGGGTTTGTGTATGCAAAGGGTGGTTCTATGTGTGTAGAGTTTCTTTTTTTGGTTTGGGTTCATGGATATGTCTTGTGATGTAAAATTGTAATTTTAATGAGAAAAAAGGGAAGCTCATGGTATTTTGTGGGTGGACAAAGACTATATTTCTTCAAATACAAAAGTGGTAGCGTCTAGGTTTTACATATCTATTTTGACAACTAAAACACTAAATAAACATTGTAATGATGATTTGTTACCACTAGGTTATGGGTCTATTCCCTACTAGTGGCTCGTGTATGAGAACACATGTTTTTGTGGTTCTTTTACCACTTTTCTCTGAGACATGAGGTTCAAAGGTCCCACTATTTTCTAGTACTTATATTTCTTATTCAATATTTGGTGCTCTTTTATTAAAATTCACTCATTGTCGTCATATGGTGTGTCCTTTCAGTTACTATAAAATAAATGATTTTTTATTTTAAAAATTACCTTCCTTGAATGTTGCTTTCTCTAAATATTGTATCATTTAAAATGTGCATGCATTTAATTCTTTTCTACTATCAATATTGTAATTTTAACTATCATTTAATATTTATGGATGTCATATTTTGATGGTATAATCCTACTAGGCATTATCTCACACCATAATTACACCTTTTGGTTTAAGTAGATTTAGTGATGTCTCATGCAGGTAAGGGTATAGATTTAGGAAATTGTGGTTTGGGTTAATAGCAGCCTTCTTGGCTCGATATTGTGGAGATGTATTGAGGGTGGTGTTTTTGGCCAGGTGGTAATTTCTTGAGTTGGTTTTTGGACACCCTTCCTATTGGTAGTTGTTTTTTGGGTTTGTTGTTTTAATGTGTCACTCAAAATATTTTTTTTTGCTAAAATATTGTATGGTTGTAACATACTATTTTAGTTTAGTTTATATTTTTCATTGTTTTAAATTTATATATGAATCGGGTAAACCATTATCATACTTTAATTTTCATTCTTGGGCAGTTGTTCCAGCCCTTGGGGGTCAAGAACATCATTTGAGCCTTTCCGTAGACTGCTTCAAACATTATTTGGATGGAGACCCGACTTGGTTTATGAAAAATGTTATTAGATGAGGTTACACCATTTGGGATGATTTTGGTTAGACATGAGCTATGAATATTGGGATTCAGAGTTTTGGTTGTATTTAGGGTGCCTAGCCAGCACACCTCATGACATACGATGAGTTTCTATGGGATGTCAGGATTTTTTTTGAATTCCACTCTAGGTGGGATCTGTAGGATGTAGACTGTATATAGACATTGGGCCGAGGAGAAGTGGTTTGGCCATTGTGTTTCTCATTCATGTTTGGTTTATTGATGATTAGTTGTTGTGATGGAATTTTATTTTATTTCAGTCCATAGGAATTAATGATGTTCTTATGTGATTGTTTCTTATTGCAGTATCATGCCTCCCCGAAGACCTCCCTTACACCCATGGGAGGAAGCCGAAGAGAGTTATCTCTCACCGCTCGACCAAAGGTTGGTAGAAGTTGTAGTCTGGGCTATTTAGGCTTTAGGACATGGAGTGACTCCTCCACCTACTAAAAAATAATTTCAGAAGATGAGTATGGTCCTAGGATGGATAAATACTAGTCGTTTTTGAATAATAAACCCCCTTCATTCCGAGGTAGCTCAGATCCTTAAGATTCATAAGAATGGATCAAGAAGATAGAGTGTATGTTCGAGTTCCTTGACACATCTAACGAGGTCAGGGTGAAATGTACCTCATTTCTTTTATAGGGTCATAGTCACAAGTGGTTGGAATCAGTGTTTCATACTAGGAATAATTAGTAGACGATCTAGAAGAATTTTAATACCGTCATCAATGACCAGTATTGTCACATGGTCCTAGATTATTTCAGATCCAGGTAGTTTAAGAACCTTTCCTAGAGAGATCGGTCACTGATGGAATACACTAACCTCTTTGATGAGCTTGTACGGTAATCACATTAGATTTTTTCTAGTGAATCATTGAAATCTCATTGGATTGAGAAGGGGTTGAAACCATAAATTTACTTTCAGGTATTCTTGTTCATGTAGGGAACTTATGCTGAGGTGGTTCATTGTTCTTTCATGAACGATTTTGATCATCAAGGAAATACATGGTTTTATGGAGTGGTGTATGTTGTGGGAATTGGATGTTATTCCTATAAGAAGAGGATGCATAATGAGAAAGTAAGAAGAGTGGTGGAAACTAAGGACTTCCCTTCAAGAAGACATCTACTATGGATTCTAGTGTATGGTATGTTCTGTTCCATTATTTTGGGAAATCATGGCACATTCATCTCGTTTTTTCATCCCCCCGTGCCTTGTTATCAATTTGGAGTCCTGAGACACATGCAACACATTTCCATAGTGACAAGACCATACCATAGTGGGGTAGGATCTATGGCTGTAATGGGTGTTTTAGTTCAATCAGAGCTAACCAGAATGATTGGATATCAATTTGGTGGTAGTGGTGGAAATTCTGCATTGTCTTCTTGGTAGAGCAAGTGTTGTGCATGTCCACATGAGATAAATCATTCTCAATAAGGGACTAGTCCTCTGCATATTGTGGATTAGGAACCAGCAGGATCTGATATAGGACCTTCGACTATTCAACATACCAATATGGTTGCATCTTGTATAGCTACATTTTTATTTGATACTGGCACATCATTCTCTTTTATATATTACCGTCTTGTGAATTTTCTGAAACTACCAATTGTGCTCCTATCTTTTGCAATGGAGTTGGTGACACTGTTAGATATGTAGAAGGAACAAGGACTTCGGTGTCTGTTGTGTTCACATTCTATGTCATGTGTCAATATCAAGTGAGATTTATGGGTCCTAGGAATGAAATTTTTTTATGTCAACCTAGGTATTGATTGTCTGGTGATCATTCAAGCGCATATTGATTGTTATTGGTGATGAGTTAGTTTTATGGCTCCTGGTGGGAGTCCGCATGCATTTCGTGTAGAATGGGATCCTCTGTTGGGTCTCACAAGTCATCTACTTATAGAGTTGGGAGATAATTCTTATAATCTATCATCAATGGCACTGGATAGAAATAGTGTCACTTCATAGGGTGGATATCCTCCTATAATTTATTGGTTTCCAGTGGTATTTATACCTAATTTTTCAGGATTACCCCCAGAGCGGGATGTGGATTTCATGATTGAATCGACACTTGGAACATAGCATATATCTCTTCCCTCATATAGTATGTCCCATACTGAATTGAGGTAATTAAATATACTATTGGATGATTTGGAATACAATGGTATCATTCCCCCGGGAATCTCTCCTTGGGTTGCCCGAGTCTTATTCGCAAAGAAGGTGGACAGATCTCTCAAGCTGTGCATCAATTACTGGATGTGGATTAAGGTAACCATAAAAAAATTCTTTTCCCTGGATTGATGATTTGTTTGACCAAATAATGTTGTCAAAGTGGTTCTCCAAAATCTACTTACATTCAAGTGACAACTAGGTTATGGTGAGAGAGGCAGATATCTCGAAGATGGCTTTGAAAAGTAGGTACCACCACATTCAGTATTTGGTCTTGCCTTTCAGATTGACGAATGCTCTCGTGGTTTTTATGTCTCTTATGAATTGGATTTTTCCACAATATCTCAACTTGGATTTCATGGTATTTGTGGATTACAACCTTGTCTACTCAATATCTGAGGAGGATCATGAGAATCATTTTCAGACCGTGTTGGAAAATCTATGGGATCATCGCCTTTAAGAGAAGCTTTAATAGTGTACCATCTAAATTAGGGAGTTGATGTTTTTTAGCCACATAGTTTCAATGAAAGGGGTTTCAGTTGATCCCTAGAAAATATGGACAATTATGTCATTGGAATGGCTGAAGAATGTGTTTTAGATCAGGATTTTTCTTGGAAGGAGATTATTATAGGAGATTTGTTTGGGATTTCTCATGGGATTATTCCCCAACGACCACACTTACCCAAAAAGGGGTGAAGTATGAATAGATCCTAGTGTTCCATCCATACATTGAAGAGATTATGCAGAGTTTGACTACCACACATTTTTTGATCTTTTACGAGCCATGGAGAGGCTAAGTGGTTTTTTTTATTCTTCATGTATAGGTCTTGGGTGCATGCTGATGCAGTATAGTCATGTAGTGGATTATGGTTCTCACCAAATCTTACCGCTTGAGAGGAACTACCCAACTCATGACTTGGAGTTGTAAGTGGAGATGCACGCCCTGAATATATGGTGTCACTACCTCTTTATGGAGAAATTTATGGTCTACTCTTACCATAAGAGCCTAACCTACATCTTCTCTTAGAAGGATCATAATCATTTATAGTGTCATTGGATTAAGTATCTACATGGGTTTGAAATTGATATCATATATACCCTAGGAAAGGGTAATGTGGTGGATGATGCCTTGAGTAGGCAGGTTTTGTGTAGGATTTGAGTATTTACTACGATGAGATGTCTTTGATGGGGCGCTCTTCTGAGATGCACTTGGAGACAAAGTATCATAGTAGAGGTACATTTTTTTCATGCATTCAATGGGCTTATAATATTTTAGAGTTGATTTAGATGGAACATCCTGGTGATGAGATGTTCCAGTTGTCTATGCACTTTCTTCATGGTGGGGAGACATCTTTTTAATGGTGTTTATAATTTAAGGTGATCATGTGATTTAAGGACAATGTTGCAGTGATGTGGAAGGTGGTGATGAGAAATATCTACCATTCTTAGTGGTTCATGAATACTAGTACTACCAAGATGTATTATCATGTTCATCACTAGTTCTGGTGTCCTGGTATGAGATGGTACATTGGTGACTTCATGTCAAGATGTTATACTTGTCAGGAGGTGAACGTAGAGCATCAAAGACCCATTGGTTTTATTTATCCATTAGCCATTACCTCTTATAATTGGGATGAGGTCTCCATTTAATTCCTTATTTTATTTCCTAGTACACATAGGGGAAGGAAAACTATTTGATTTCAGATTGATCATTTTACCGAATAATCCCACTTTATTCTAATCAGACATATATCTAATACTGAGTAGATGATTAAATTGTATATTCTAGAGGTGGTCAGACATCCTAGTGTGATGAATTTATTTTTCTAATAGAGACCCCCACATTACCTCTTGGTTTTGGGAAGTCCTTCAATGGGAAATGGGATCACAGATAAAAATGAGCATGGAATACCATCTTCAAATGGATTATTAATCAGAGTGGGAAATTATATTCTAGAGGACATGATTTAAGCATGTTTATTAGATTTTAGAGGATCATGGGATAACCATATTGGATTGGTCGAGTTCACATATAAAAATAGGTACCAATCCTCTATCCTAATGAAACCCTTTGAGGCCCTTTATGGTCATCCATGTCAGTCTTTCTGTCTAGGAAAGTGGTATGTGAGACCACACAATTGGTACAGAGTCTTGTGCAAGAAAAATACGAGAAGGTCAAGTTGATCAAGTAGCGATTATTGGAAGCTCAGAGTCACCAGATATATTATAATGATTAGAGGCATAAAGATATCATTTTTTCATTGGGTGAGCAGGTGTTCTTGAAGGTGCCCCCTCACTAGGGTCACCATAATTTGGGAATGTAGGGAAAACAGACGATGAGGTATTATGGGCCTTTCTATATCACTATGAACATGGGAAATTTGTATTACAAGTTATCATTACCTTCTGATTTGATGTTTATTCATGATGTTTTTCACATCCCCCAATTGAAAATGTATAATCTGTATCAGTCTCATGGGTTGAACTGGGATGCGTTTGAGAAAGTGCTTGAATTATTGGGGTTTGAGTGGCCAATGTGGATAGTGGATTCCCAAGAGATGATTTTTGATGGTAAGTTCATTCCATTGGTATGTATCCTTTGGCTCCAAAGGACTAATGAGAATGATACCTGGGGGAGAAATTCATTGGGTTGAGTAGGAGTAATAATTACTATTCTCTAATTAGGATGTTAGTTGACATTACAAGGCTGGAAAGTTTTTATAGTGGGAAGAATTGTCACACTCAAACCTCAGAATTCGGTAATAATTTTTATCATATAATCTTATATTATTTCAAAAGGTTTTTTTGAAGTGCGGACCAGGTCTAATTTGAATTTCTTAAATTTTGGTGATAAGAGGGGGTTCTGACTTGGAAATTTCTAGAACATGGGTCGGGCACGGTTGAAGTTGTGAGGCTTCACCAGATCACAGTGCGGCTTCCCTAATGTGCAGTTTGTTATTTCGTTAAACGAATGAGAAATTATGTGAATGCAAAATTAAATGAGAAAAATTGAATTTACATTAGAGGTGTTTTAATAATATTATTGTTATTAATAATAATAATTATTATTATAATAATAATACTAATACTATTATTATTATTATATTCATCAATATTTTAATTGGGTTACAAATATTATGTTATTTTCATAATTATAAAATTATAAACATCATTATTTTAATTATTATTACATCTATATTAATTAATGTTTTTGGGTTTTTTCGGTGTTATTTCTTTTTCTTTTTTTTCATCTTCCTTTTTTCTCTCTCCTCATTCTACAACCATATATATTTATGTCGCATAAATACCCCCACCCCTGATACCATAGCATGATTCCCCCTAACCCTAGTAGCAAACGACCCTCTCCATGGTTCCCTCTGGTGATGGACCAGACCAACTCCCCTCCTCCCGTCTGACGCACCATGTCGCACTGCCCCGACACCCGGATAACTACCTCGTGCATTTCCTCATTCCTTGTAATGATTTTTCACACCACCACCCTTCTCAGTCCAACCATCCAGTTACCCCCTAACATGCGTCGCACCTTTGGCATCCCTCCTTTTTTATCGATCATCCTCATGAACCCTTATCGCAGGTGCCTTCCACATTCATTCTATTTTTCATCCATTTTGTAGAAGTTTAGGTTGGGGTTTCTTATGTGTTAGTTTATATTGTGATATTTTTGGTTTGATGTCTTGAATTTAGGGTTATGTTTGAGTTTATTATGGTGCGATTAGAGATCAATTGAAGTTGAACACCAAATATTTGGGGTCTTCTACTCCATGGTTAGTGGTTCCAATTATAAGTGTTAATAGATGAATTAAATTGCTTATTTAATTAATTTAGCATATTTATTAATTATTTTTCATGGTACGAATTTTGATTTATTTGTGGTTTAATAAGAATTGATTTTTTATTAGAGTGTTTTTTCTGATATGAGTATATTTTTCTAAGGAAACCGATGTTGATCTATTTATTAGTGTTTTAAAAATTGTGGAGTCATTTGTTAGAATGTGAAACGGGTAAAATTTGTGTTTTTTATGTTTAAAAGTAAATTTAGATATAAATGAAGTTTTCTGTGAGCTTGTTGGTGTTTTATGTCATTCCACACATCTTAAAATTGCCGAATAAATTCTATCAGTGTTTTTTAATCATGAAAATTGTTTATTTAACTACAATGTTGGATTGTATTATTTTGGAAGTGATGCAAGGTAAATTTTAAAATATTTTGGCGTGGATATGCATTTAATAGAGGGTTTTTTGTATGTAAAGTGTGGTATTCTATGTGTATAGTGAATTATTTGGTTTTGGTGCATGGATATGGCTTGTGATGTAAACATGGAATTTAAATGTTCAAAAAAGGGAAGTCTGAGCTACTAGGAGGGTGGACTATGACTACTGTTCTAGTGATACAGAAGTGGAATCATCCTAGTTTAACAGATTTGGTTTGACGACTACAGCACAAACAAGAATATTGCATAATTTTTGGAGACCACTAGGTTATGGGTGTGTTTCCTACTGTGGCTCCTACACGACAATGCCATTTTTTGTGGTTCCTATACCACATTTCACTAGGACATGTGGTTCTAGTGTCCCACTATTTTCTAGTACCCATAGTGCCTCTCCCATATTTGGTTACCTTTAATTACTTTTAACCCACCATCATCATATTGTGTGAAATTTGAGATAATATAAAAATGAATTTCTGTTTTAATATTTTCATTCATTTAATGTTTTTTTCCTTAAAAATTTTTTAATTAAAATAGTGCAAACATTGAATTCTTTTCATTTGTCAAAATTGTACCTTTATTTTTCATTAAATATTTATGCATGGAATGGTTTCTTGGTGGAATCCTAATGGGTGTTCTCTCACACCCTACAGACATATTTTGGTGTATGTATATTTGGTTGTGTCTAATATATGTATGGTTAGATATTTTGGAAATAGTGGTTCTGGTTGCTAGCTATATTTTTGGCATGGAGTTGTGGAGATGAAATGAGGGTGGTGTCCTATTTCAATGTGGTGGTTTTTGAGTTGTTTATTGGTAAACCATCCAAGTTGTAGTTGTCGATTAATTTCTTAGTTTAAAATTTTATGTCAAATTCTTCTTTTTGGATAAAGACTTGATTGTTTGTAACATCCAATTTCGTTTTAGTTTATATTGTTGGATGTTTTTCATTAATAAATGTATTAGGGTAAACCATTCCCAGACATTACCCTTGATACTCGTGCACTTGTACTGGCCCATGGTGATCGGGAATGCACTTCGATACTTTTCACAAACCAGGTCAGGTGTCAGTTGGATGGAAACCCAACAAGGTTTGTGACACACATCAATACTATTCCACAATTATGGGAATTATATTGTCAATCATGTGTACTTACGGCCCACCATCTCCACGATGTGATGTTATTCACTTTACTAGATTTTGATTAAATAATTATTATATAAATGTATTTGATGAATAAATATGACATATTTAATGTTAATATAATTATTTATTGATTTAAATATTTCCATTGAATGCGAATTAGATCTTATTCGAGAAGACATGCATATGAAAATGAATTACTTAATACCTAAATAACATGTAATGAGGAAATTTTATTATCAAAAAGATGATCATGTGCTCATATATGACATATTAAATTGGAATATGATTCTAAAATAGTCAATGAAATTATTTAATTCAATATATATGTGGTTTGGATATATAAAATGTTAATTGGACATAATGAAAAGTATAATTTTGAAATATCATTATTATCTGAAATTGTTTATATGCAAGTATTTTATAGGGAATATTTATAATCCACATTGATGTTCTCTAAATATGTAATATTAAATTTATTTTACTATAATTTTTTAAATTCAATTTTTCAAATTGGTTAGTTTTTATTTAAATATATGAAAGGAATGTTTTGTCTATTTCTAATACGAGGTACTTTTTCACTTTTTGGGAAAATGTACGAGGATAATTTTTTGTTTAACTTATTTAGAACCAACATATTTTTACATTATCCTAACACCTTCTTTATATGATGATTCCTCTGTTCTATTTTAGTTTTATTTTCAAATAAATTCTTTTAGTTCAAAATTTCATATCATTTTGTGAAATGAAAATGGTTTTTATGAAGAAAGGATATTTTTATCAAGAATTAATTTCATGTGTTTTATCTAAATTATTTTACATCTAAGATGGAATTATTTTATAGAGTTATTTTTCAAGTATAATATCCTTATTGTCCATTCAATGTTTTTTGTATTAATGATAGATTTCTATTTAACAAATACATTTTTACATGGATTTTGTTGTAGAGTAATGATGTTTAAAGAAAACCATTTTATTCTTTCACTTATGGTGAATGATGTGTGTTATGCTGTAACATGTTAGAATAATTTCTTGATAAGATGTGTGTGACCTATATTTATCTCCAGTAAATTAGCTAATGAATTATATCTCCTAAGATAGACATGGGTGGAATGGTAAATGATCTCGGTTTAGTAATACAAGGTTAGAATAAGGTGTGAACTCTGTTCAGTAATGGAATTTTTACACTATAATGGTATTGGATATGAGCCATGACTAATATGAAAATATTTTCAACTCTTATTTGTTTGCAAAAAAAATACACGTCTTATGATATGACTTTTGGTATTACATTAAATGATTCTTATGAACTTTCATCTTTTATCCCATGGAATGATATCATGATATTTCACATACTGGATAATATTTTGAAATGTTATTTTCTATGTATTTTGATTATGATATGATTTATATCTCTCTTATTTACCCTTACTAAGAATCTAATATCACCAATTCATATGTTTCTTTTCCCTAAGTCATGAAAAAGTTTATTAAGTAAGATATGTCTTAAAGGGTTCAACATACGACTAAATAAGTGTGAGACAATGAAGATGACTTATTTTTTAAGTTTCCCATTTTCTAAATACACTATACCTATATGGTCCTATAAATGCTTTGTTATATTTTATAGTGATTTTTCTTCAACATTGATGAAACATCAATATTTGTAATGTACAGGTCATTATGTTTTCCATTTCTAGTAAGTTCATCTAAAGCATTCTAAAACTCAAAGTGTTGATGATTAACGGTATACAATCTATGGTAATCTTCAAAATATCTTTTGTGAGTCACCACCAAAACAAATTCCATTGTCATCAAGAGAGTTATAAAAAATCACTATTTATCCTAAATTTAACTGAATCCTTCTTATCTCAATGGAATGACACATGGTGTGTATACAAATCATTAATAACAATTAGAGAGAAATCCTTATTATTCAATTTAAAACAATCACCCATATTCCTTAATAATATTCTAGACTTGTGATTTACTAAATTCTAACCATTATTAATCAATTTCTTTTTCTGTATATAGAGTATAATCATTCATGTATAGGTTCATTAGATCCACTATCATTCTTGGTATAGATTTCGATTTCATTATTAATTTTAAAGGAGGTTTCTGAACCCAAAAATATGTTTCCAACAATCATTTTATCCTCGAAATAGTTTGTTGAGTTCAATTTCAAAAGGCTTGGACATAGAAAATCAATTGACAGGATTGGGATGGGTAGAGTTCCATGTTCGAGAATTGATAAATCAATTAGATAATAATATTTCAAATGAATATAGGATATATAATAGAAAATTATGGTTGATTATTATTAAAATTTAATGCTTATTTCATTAATTTTGGGGGCAAATTAATGATATTAGAAAATAGGGTCAAACCAAAATATTTTTAATGAAAAAGTCTATGTAAATTCGCATGATTGTTTTGCTATTCAGGTATTGGTGGAAAAACTAAATGGTGGACATTCTGTGTGTGACCTCATGATATATATGTTAACAAAAAAATGATATTTTCAAGGTATTTATTGTAACCTTGTTCAATAATACACCAAGTATTTGTGGCGAAAACATGATTAAGTTTTCACAATTGGCATACTGACTACATGAATAAAAACTCATGATAGGCATACTGATCATGTGCAGATCACTTAATAGTTACATCCTGAGAAATAACAAAGGTAAAAAAATTAGCATGGGAATGAGAAACAAAATATAAATTAAAAAATTAGATAACATTTATAAACCCTAATTCATGTCTGATATAACTGACTCTATAATGATTAATTGTTTTCGTAAATATATAAGTATGTTAATATACAATAAAAATTAATTCTAGAGTTATAACATTTTTAAAAAATGATCACATAGTGAGTTATGTCTTATATCAACCTTCTTTTTCTAAAATGCGATATAATATTCTTTGAAATATTTATCAGAAATATATTTTCACAATTTATAGGGGCATGCTGAAATTGATATCCATATATAGTAAAGTATGTTTAACAAATTAAACTATGAACATCAACTATAAGAAGATTTGTAATTAGCTTTATCAGTGGATTATACATCAAAATTATGATTCATACTACAAAAACACCATAGATACATTCCCGAAAAGATACATGTTCTAGTTGTTATTTTTCTATCTAAATTAAAACCACTAAAATCATGTTATAAATAACTCAAAAATTCAAAATTTTAACCTATAGAATAAAATAATCATATATTGTTTTTATTTTTTATGTATTTGAAAATTATTTTAACAGCTAGTAAATTGTACTGCTTTTGGTATCCATGAAATTGTGCACACAATTAGACGAGAAAAGTATTATCACACCAGTTTGAAGTTATGTATCATAATCTTAAAATAATACCTCTAAAAGTATTTTGATAAACCAATTTCCCAATTTAATAATGATCCAAATTACAGCTCTTACTCATCAGATTATGTGTACCTTTATTACTATCTATACAAAAATGTATTAAAATATATTTTGTATAGTGTTATTTTTTAAAAATAATTCAATATTTAATTTTAAAAATCCGAAAAACAATGTATAATTTATGTTCTCCCTTAAAAATCATTTTACCAATACAATTTAATTTTTTTGAATTCTATGTAATGAATAATTTTATTAATGAAACAAAAAACTAATATAAAAATATATTTATATGACAAAAACATCCTCAAAAATTGTCCTTATAAATAATACGGTGTCATATTTTCCTTTAATGTAACCATTAGTAATTTAAAATGTTTATAACCAATAATTCTAAGCTCTAGGATCATGTTTTTAACCATATAATTCTTTTGTTAATTTAAAATCATGAATTGTAAATTGATGATTTTGAAATATAGAGGGATTTTCAGGAAAAACTCATAACCAATATAACCATTTAATAAATAACATTTTACATCCAGTTGATATATTTTAATATTTGAATGTGTATCATTGGAAATAAAAATTCTAATAGATTTATGGTTAGCCACTGCAAAATTGGTTTCCCCACATTAATTACATACTTATTGATTATATCCTTTTCCAACCAATATATATTTATTTCTACCCATCATTTATGGCTCATCACCTTTGTTTCTAAACATAAATTTTGTTCCAATAGTTAGATATTACTTAGGTCTTTCATCCAGTTCCATGAAATTATATCATTCAAACTTGGTTTACTTTTCATTCATATCATCTACAAATAATTTTTTATTAATTTTTTCATTTATTCAATTAGGTTAATGTTGTGATAGGAAATCATGAGGTTCAACTTGGGTTCTATGAGATGATCATGTCGATGATTCTTTATCTAGGATACCTATAACAAAAACTAGGGGTATATATCATGAGTCATAATAGTTATTGGACGATAATTTCTTCAAACCTCAATTTCATCACCTTGTTTGGGTTCATGTTGTTAATCAGAATATGTAAATTTCTTTACAGCTAGTTTTTATGAATTAATGTCCAAATTGGAAATATCATCCTATATATTTTCTAAAGGGTTATTAGGATCATGTGGATTTGTCTCATCAAAATTGACATGTACATATTCTCCCACAATCATGGACCTTGTATGAAATACCCATTATAATTCACTAGTATTATAATATCTAAGGAAAATTCTTTCATCACTTTTGGATACTAAATTTTATAAATTATATTTTTTAGTACAAAACATTCCCAAAAAAACTATAAAGTAAATAATTATCTATTTTCTATCATCCTACAATTCAATTGTTTTATTATTTAAGAGGGGTAAATTCAAAATTATAGTTGTAATATAGATCTATTTTATCATAGATTATACCCAAATATAGAAAGGTAATTCATAATCATTTAACATGGTCTATGAAATTTCATGAATAATTTGATTTCTTATTTATACTAGACCATTCAATTATGGGGTCATATGGGTAGAAAATTTCGGTTTATATCCATGTTGTGGTCAGAATGTGTCAAACTCTTGATTTTTTTACTCACAACCATAATCAATTATTAAGGCTTGAATTATAATTCAATAATTATTTGATATATATCTATCATATTTAGGAAAAATGTAAAGATAATCCCTTTTATAAACAAGGTAATAACCCCATATATCATAACAAATCATCCAATATAACATAAAAAGAATTTTTTCCTACTATTATAGATAATATAAAATATCCTAATGAATCCATGTGACAAAATCAATGGGTTGTGAAGTTGAAAAAATATTCATTGGATTGAAATATATTTTATGCTTATTTATTTGAAATGGAATTATAGATATTTTAATTTCGGAATAGTAGTTAGGATAGTTCAATGAATTGTAATTTCTTAGTTGAATTTTAATGTCAATGGATGTTGTAATGGGATAGTATCCTATGAAAAAATCAAGACTCTATAGGGGATGAATTTAAAAAATAAAATTTCTATGG
The DNA here is from genome assembly GCA_963277665.1 of Viscum album. NCBI lineage: Eukaryota > Viridiplantae > Streptophyta > Magnoliopsida > Santalales > Viscaceae > Viscum > Viscum album. The sequence continues at coordinate 1,003,656,367 of OY728163.1, read as the reverse complement.
AAAAAATTTTAAATCTACTACATAGACATTTTTATTTCTCATAGAAGTATAAAATGTGTCATATTTAAAAGGAAAAAAATTGAATGAATTATTTTCAAACATAACATGATGAAAATAATAAAATATTTAATAAAGGATAAAAAGATTATATTTTAATCAAAATCCAATTATATAGTTATAAATTATAATTATACTTTAGAAACCTATTTGGTCAAGCGCTATGATTTTTCATTTGATATTTTCCCAAAAAGTTACATGTCCAACACCCCCTCTGATTTTTTTAATTGAAGGTTGTGTATTCTCTAGTAATATTTCTAGAAATATTATTTGATACTCTAAAATTTCCTTCTGGTACTCTTCATGAAGGTTTCCAATAATAGATATATAAGGAAAAAATTGTTTTAGTAACCATATTTTCATGGGTATATATATATTAGTAATAAATTCCTTTTGAATAAAAAATTATTTTTTCAGTTTCTTTTTTGATGAAAATAGACATTTGAAAATAATTTCATTAATAGGTCCCAAATAATTAAAAATTATTGGAAATATTGGAATAAATATAACATGGAACAAATTTTTTCTTATATATTTTCTTCTTCCCATGTTGATATCAAAAAAATACTAATATATTTATGAGTAGTATTCAACCAATCATCTAGGATGGGGTTTTACTTCCATTAGTGAATATTTATAGATATTTATTTAATTGTTAAATTAATAATTTAATCTCATTTTTTTCTATATGAAGTTCAACATTCTTGTCTTTTTATTCTATAATATTAATTTTATTCTGTGAATAAATAATAAACTCATTATTTAATCTGTTATATTTAACTTCTAATTAATTTAATGTATATTATTTCATTTTACAATATTACAAAAATTCATAACATGGCATATACATTACATCATTTTATATTTTCAGATTAATTTGAAATGAGATGAGGAGATTTATAAAATAATTTTAGTACCTCATATGTCTTAGTAATGAAACATATATTAGATTTATCATTTCTCTCCTCTCTTTGTATGTATAAATCACTTGAACTGTCCTCGATGAAAATCCATGAGTATTTCAAATAATTTTTATATTTCACTACTTTTAACTTATATTTATTCTTATATTTCATCTTTATAAAGTCTATTTTGTTGTTTCCTTTCCTATTGCACTCATAAGAGGTTACTTCATTGTATGAATCTTACTTTTTAATTCCATTCTCTAACTCCGTCGATAATCATACAAAACTATATAATTTAATTTCCTAAACTAATTCTTCATTATATAAAAAAATTCAAAAACATATATCTAAATGATTTATATCTTCATCACTACATCATAGTGAATCTTTTTCAATTGTACAATCATCATTAAATTACTATTTTTTATTATATTTATAAGTATTAAAATTTACTCACTTCTTTTTTGGTTCATCCACTTCATCATTGTTATCATTTAATTGTTCCTCATAAATTATGAGATTTGAAATTTTCTCTTTTTCCATACATTCACTAATGTCCCATGTCTCTCTAATGGTTATATATGTGTGCCTCCTTTTTGTGAAGAATCTGTGATTTATCAGGACTTCATCTTAGTCAGCAATGTATTTTCCCAATATCTGAATCATTCTAAAAATATCAATAAACATGAGATATATATTTGAAATGGAATAATCATGATTCCATATCAAATTATACTATAATATTGTTTCTTTATTGAACCACATTTCATTAACAGTTGATGTTCTTTAATGAGAAACAACAACTATATCCTGAATCATAAAATCAGTGTCATAACAAGATATTCTATTGAATTCATCCTAACTAAATCATAGTATGTTGCATTGATAGAATTATAGTTATAATCATATACTTCCTTAGTATATTAACTACATGTAGACTTACCTTTATGAGGGTTTTCATATTTTTCTTCAATAAAATTATTGATATCCAAACACATATACTATATATATATTTTTATATTAATTTTCCATTGAGAATAATTAGTTCCATTATAATAAGGAGGCAGATTAGTGGAATTCCATTTCAGTCTATAATTATCTAAAAAAGAAGTAAATTTAATAAAATAGAAATTTACGATATGTTAAAATAACTATATCACAGTAAAAATATATATTAACATAGGTTTCTGATACAAAATATTTGTCCTAGTGGTAACCCATTAATTGGAGTGAATTTACATTCCATCTAAAATATCTATTAAAAAATAAATTAATAACTAAATCTAAAAATTTTATAAAATCTCATAGTTAAACAATTAGTATAAATATTTGATATTATCTTTACAAAATGTTCAATATAGCATAATCATAGAAAGTTAAAATTCTTTTTACTATACAGTGTATTTTTAAACTAGTTTAACTATAAAATAAATAGTATATAAAGAACTAGTTTATGTTAAGTATCCTAGTTTCATTTTCATTAGAGGTTATGAAAATGAAAACAAGATTGCTTTAAAATAATGAAACAAATTGCAAAAATAGCATCAAAAATATAGAAATGGGTTTGATCTCCAAATGAAACATAATTCCATCCATTTAAAAATTACCTTTTTCTAGTAATTTTATTATTTAACACACTAATCCACATCCCAGATCTGGTTTGGTAGACAATAGTAAATAGGACATTCCGACAATATATCCTCTTAAAAAGTAATACATGGGATAAAAAATGGATACCATGTCATATATAACGTCATCCAAAGTTGTTCATGGGAACAAAAGATGAAAGTATTTGAGAAAGTATCATATACATTTCTATTTAGAATATGAGGCATTGTTTTCAAAAAATATAGTGAAAAAAATATAGAATGAATGTAATAAAAAAAGAATGATATTTAGTTATGAGATAATAAAATGAGATGTACCATGATATTAATTTTTACAGTTATTCAGAGTCCATTAAATTTGAATTTGAAAGTATCTTGGAGAATATTTTCAAATTATCCATAAAACATCAATTCATAGGGATTTTGGAACATGTCTTGTTTTTTTTTCATAATCTCCTATGTAATATTCTGAAAGAAAATATGTTCTTCAGTAAAGTACGCATGATCAGTTTCCCACTATTTAAGAATACCTTCAAAAATATACCCATCATAAATAGTTAGTGTAGTATTAATTAAAAATCTACTTCAAATAGTTATTTAAAAAATAAAATTTATTCATTTGAAATTCTCAAATACTAATTTATACAAGAAAGTGTTTATTTATCTAAATGATTTTTTTATCTCATAGAATCAAAAAACAACCATTTTTTTAGGAGTGGTTTCGTGGTTATTTCATTTAACATTTTTGTAGGTTCATTTGTTCTTATAATGCTAATTTATCTTTATGAGGATATAACAAGAACATACACAGTTATTAAATTTCATAATGAAAATTTTATATACCTCATTATGGTATCTTGTTTTATTCATGAGTTAGGTTGTTTTATTTATGTGGTCACATCACTAATTCTCATGGACATGAAATTTTTACTAATTTTTGGTGCATCATTGTCCCATTATAGGTTTATTTTCGATGAATAATGTTGATTAATAATACATGGTAAGATCAATCCCATTTCATTTCAGGTTCATTACATTGATATATTTTTTTCAATGATAAATGGAAGATAGAGTGTATATGTGGTCAAGTGAAAAATCATGTGCAGTATGGTTACCTGATCAGTTTACCATCAATGTTTTTAAAAATTCTAAACATATTTAGATTGCATGGTAAGGTCTATATATAGAAATTTTTGAATATTATGTCAAGAAAATCATAGACTAAAAGAAAACACGAAATTCATAAGAAAATTTATAAATTTGTTTTTTGGTCATTATAATAAGGAGGTTTTTATATAACCCACAAAATTTAATTATACCTCCACATAGATTACTTGGAATGGTCATGAGGTAGGGTCATAATGAGTCCATATTGATGACCAGAAATCATATTTCCAACCAATTAAATGATTTTACTTTTATCATGATATTTATCCTTGATATTTCCCCAACAATGGATCAATGAGAAGATCATATACACATTGATCATTGAGGAGATCCACTTTTCATATACCACAAGAAAACCCCTCCAGCTATTTAGAATAAGATTATTCATGTAGGGTATGATATGTTTGTGCAAAGGCAGGCACATCTTAATGAGCATTAATGGAAGAAACCACCCAGTTTCAATAGAGAACATTGGCCATATGTAGTATTGGATCAAATTTATGTAATGTATTGAATGTTCTACCACTTTCAAATTCAAATTAATTAGATGTTGGTTCATATATCTATAATTATACGGGAGGTAATTACTCACTGATGAACCATATTCCTTCGTACCCTTGACATGGTCACTATTTTCAAATCTTTTGTTGGGGTGCATCATGTCTTGCATCAGGGTTGATGCTCACTTATGGTTCACATTGTACCATGAAATCCCAATTTCAATATATGGGTAACATTCATTGCCTTTTCACCGGTATTTTCTCTTTTATCAAAACTGGACGATGGGATTTTAGTGTCTCCTTCCAGGGATCTCCCCTAAAATTTGTTCACTTAGTAAGTGTCTCCATTAACGATTAACATGTTTTTCATGAAACATTTCTAGGTGGAATCTCTTTGTGGTCACCATAATTAAGAATATTTTTTCAAGACATTCCAAAGGTATAAGTTAAGGAAGAAACTCTCTGTTCGGAGATTAGTCACATTGAACATCGTTGGAATTTCAGGACACTAAAACACCGATACACTAGAATTTTGCCTTATGATAGGTCTCCTTGGGGGTGTGGAATCATGATGCATCCCACATCGAATATGGGGAACCGAATTATGGATGCATGTATCTGAGGTTTTCCTCATATTCCCATGTTTCACACCGGGTGTGCTGCAAGTTTAATGTCTAGCGATGATAGATCAGACCGATCAGAACACATGTTTGTGTGGATCATATATGAACATCCATTGGAGGTAACACATGGAAGGTTTACCAGATGGATAAATCAGAACACCCAATGATAGATGACCCAAAATGGAATGTCCCAAAAAGTGATGGTTTCACACCATGAAGAAAATTTTGAGGACCACAAATTTTGGATCATAGGATTGTGAGGCCGAGTAAGGGGGACACCAAGGATTCACATTGGTTGGGATTTAACCTCATGGATACTCCCTACATACTCTAAAGGGATCAAAACCCACTTTTTCTGTGGTGTAATTCTTGGATTATTCCAAGTTATCGGTCAATTGAATGGTTTATCCCCACCGTGATAATAGTGAGAAGATGAGGAAAATAACTAGGTCTTCTTCATGGTTATCTACCCTTACGGATTACATGATATAATCAGGATTTGGTGGCTCGTGTAAAATCTATATGAATATGGAGAAAGTGTCTAAGGGGTGAAATTAATGGAGATGGTAACAATATGAAGGTTATAGTGTTGGTATTGAACCAGAGGGAGGCTTCCTACGTATCTTGGAAAAAATGGGAAAAGATCAATGTATATTTAGTTCATGATGGGGCCTAGAATTGGGGTGTATAGAAAGGATAATGATGCAAAGACATGATGGGGCTTACACATTGTTAGCAACCCATCATTAAATGGACACTCTTGGTCGGAAGAGTGTGGTGATGTTTGGGTCTTATTAATGGTTAGTAGTGTAGAGAAAATGTGTCAAGTTGATGAGGTGTATAGAAAAGACAATTACTATTCGATATACTGGGGATTACACATGGTTAGTAGAACATATGAGTGGATCAAAACAAACCAAGGGAGGAAGATCTAGAAGATGAATCCCAAAAATAGAATATTTCACATCAAGAGTGTAAATCCATATGAGGGAGAACAATAGTTTACCATTGGTTTGGATTGTACATCAGGGAGGCTTCTTATATACCCAAAAAAGATCAAAACCCATGTACTTAACAAGGGAAATGGGTGCATAGTTTATCATCATGAGGGATGAGGATGAACCGACATGAAGTAGTTGGGAATGAAGAATAATGCACTTGAAACTCAGGGAGGCTTCCTATGTACCCTTTTTGCAAGGCAGTAATCAATGTCCATGTATTTTGGAATGGAATAGGGCCTGAAGTTTACTATCATGCAAAATGAGGATGAACTGACATGTGATGGTCATGATAGAGTAATTCTATGTTGTAACCTTTCGCAGGATTCTGACATTCTTTTTTTGTGAATCCAAGGTTCATGGTTCATGCATTTCAGAAGTGAGAAGTCATGGGGTTTATGCATGGTTAGAAACCAAGAGATAAAGTCATGGATATTATGTTCTCTAAGACAAAGTGTATCATGCTCAATGTGAGAGAAAAAAGGTAGCAGTAGACCATGTGAACGTGTTAAAAATGGCACGGTCATGAGGGATTTTGGGATTACACATTTTTATATGCCTAGGTCAATGGATATTGGTACTTAATCGAGGTGGGAAGATTGAGGAAGGTCTTATCATGTATGATGAGGATATGGCCATCATATAGGTAACACCCTATCAGGATGTGTAAGGGAAAACGTAAATACATCCTAAGTCACAAATACTGACAAATCCTAGAGGGAATGAGAGAGCTGGAGGGTGTCGATGCGTATCTCCTCTCAGATCCTCTCAAATATTTCAAACATGCATAAATCAAAATTTAACATTGTGTTTTGAGGATGTAGGTTCTTTGCAGTTTAAATTTATTTATCTCGGACGATGGGGACTCACTCCTTATCCCATTGACTTACATTGCAAGAACCATCCCACACCTAGGGAAGGGAAGGCACATGAAATATTTGTTGTTAATGTGGTGGAGGAGTGGCCGATATAGGGGTCAATGTTAATGTATAAATGGGATGAAGAAATAGATATTATCATACCAATGTAAGTAAGAATTTGGTAGGGAAACAAAACATGCATAACTGTTTGAGGGACTAGAAAATATTTTCATGAAATCTTGGAGTGCTTCATAGAGGATGTGAACACAAGATAGGGATGCTTCATGCAAGAGGTTCTCAAACATGATGCCATAGGATGTGTAAAACACATAGAGAACCTTGTAATTTGTGCACATAATATTGAATATATTCACCCAAGATGAGGGTTATGGGAGAAAGAGGTATTACACATATTTAATCTATCATGTAAGAATAATATTTTTCAGACAATTGCCATAGAAAAAACTGAAATGGGCATGGGTCAATCCCAATTGGTCCCTCTGGATAGAGGACCCATGAGAGAACTATCACACAACAACTAGTACATTGAAGCCATGGATTTCATGCGGTCTCATAAGAGTCATCTTACATACAAGGGATCTGCATTTCATATTACTGAGTATTATCCAAAATAAGGGGGAACCAATTTATTTATATATTAAAATGTTGGTGGAGGAATGTAAAGAGGCCTATGCAGAAGAGGTAATTTGATATCTCATTTGGTACATATGTATCTTGAACACTACTCCTATTATTTTTTCACCATCGTGGTTTCTTTAGCATAGTTGACTTGGATTTTTTAGGAACATAGTAAAATGAATCCATTTGATGTCACATTGTGTATGTACTTTCCCTTCGTGTGGATTTCATTCCTACACACAAACATTCAATCATGTTAAATTCTCCTTTGGGGTCATCTAGATTGTACACTAAGTAAAAATATGCCTTTAGTTTTATCATGTATGAAAATTTATGGGATCACCTTAAATTTGATTCAAAAAAATGGCCCCCTAGGAATCCGAGATGAAAGGGTACCATATGGTTGGGTTCTGAGGAAAACACTTAAGAGTAAATTAAATTTCAAGCAGTGTGGGAAAAACCAAAATAGTCATTAAAAATCCTTATATATGCATGGAAGGGTTGGTTAGATCCAATAAATATGCGAGTGGTGGGGGAGGCTCCATAACATTACTTTCACGTGAGAGAAATGATTCTACTCTCATGTGTGAATGACTCCACATTCTATGCATAGATTGCGAATTTGTTAGGTTCCTTATGAACAACCGTTGAATCTCTCATGTCATTGAAATTCTCTCGTGCATCTTCCTTACATGAAATCTCTTGCGCAACTGAGGTCTATCTTTTGCAAAACCTCTAGTGTTCTACACCAAACCTCCATTAATTTTCATAAGTCCATTCATGAATTTGGAAACCTAACATAGATGATTAACAAACTGACAGTATGAGGGAGATGATGAAGATTCCTACGCTGCATTGAGGTCTAAAATGATCGTAATCCATTAGATTCTCCATGCTATGTTGGTAGTATATGATAATTATATTCTATATGGTATGATAACATTGGCTTAGAATTATTATGTTCTATGTTATATTTTCCCAACATGGAACATTAGCATTCTATAAGGGGAGTAAATGATGTGTTTTATGACTCACACACCAGGGTTGTGGGTGACAGGTGAGGATGACTTCTCATGGTTCAACATCAAAAAAAAATGGTCTCTCTGATTGGGAAAATAGAGATATGGTTGTTTAAGTCATAAACCTAAAAACTACAATTGTCATTGGAAGTGATCCTATTTTGGAGGAATCTCCAACTCATTATGAAAGAATTTTCAGGAGTAGTATTACTGATTAAACAAAGGGCTAAAAGCAAGACTAAGACATGAGGTCTGGAGGAAACTTTACTAGTGAGTGGGCATGGGTGTACTAGGTATTCTAGATATGTGAAGATTTCATGGTGTATCTTTAACATATCAAGTTATTTGAGTAAATGTTGATATCGTAATTCCATTTCTACCATATTTAAGACCTTGTGCCATAACTATTAAATCAGTATTCCCCTAACACAAACACATTAAATATCAGCCACGGGGATGTTAGAATCTGCCTTTGGGACATCCACTGTATAAAAGAAATTCTCCTAGATGTGTACCAGAGGGATGATTTTTTACTGATAATGAATATCTAGGGAGAAAGGACACGAACACCCATGCTGACATCAAATTTGATGGACTTGGCGAAGGACATGCTGCTTATCAAGCACAACTTGAAGGATATATCGCATCCATTACGGTTCAATTTATTTCTCAATAAGGATTACAATGTAATGATGCTAGGGAAAGGTATGTAGTGTCTGAACTCATCATAGTGGGGAAAGAGAGGATCTTACCATATGGTCCTAGAAATAGGTGAATACAAATCATGGGGATTCAGTGTAAATGAATGATTAGCCACAAATGTTTGATATGTGAGGAATCTTCCTATATCCATGAGCGGGTGGATACTTCTAGTAAGGGAAATGAGGATGCGGATCCTCCCATGGACATTGGTGATGACTAGGATCATAGCCACCAACCACAAGGTCAATTTGGGGGTGCATTTATTGTCCAGGAAGTAAAGCATTTTGGGGAGTATCTTAAGAGGGATTACACCCAAGATAATCTATGGAACATATTTGATTCTTAAAGGTTGGTATATAGATCACTATGGAGGTTACAATTTCCCAAATTCCACCTTCCATTCAGGTGATGGACTATGATCGTCTCTACTAGATATTGATTTCATTATCCCACTAAGGCTAAATGAGGAGGGTTCAAAAGTTAACATCGTTATACATAAAATTATTTAATTTCACCCATTTTGAACCTCTACTATCTAGATCGTAGATGACAGGTGAGGACCACTAGATAGAGGGAGTATTTTCAGAGTTTTTGGGGTGGTGTACTAGTAGCTAAGATAGATGGGATGATTTTCTCAAAACTCTATGCTCCATCATGGTTGTCAAGGTACATTGGGTGCATGTCGTGGATGGAGAATATGTTTTATACAGTGGTTCAGGAAGAGAATAATATATGCATACTTTATTTATTTTGGATCATATTAAAGACTATAGGATTTTTTGAGATAATTAACTTCCGCCTACCGATGTCAACATTGAAATATCAACATATAATTCCGAACATTAGGTGGTGGTGTATCCGGAGGTGATTCAGTTGAAATGCAGTTGGAAAATCCAAGAAAAAAGTGTAGATTCTGTATGATGTGTAACCAGGTGAGGTTATGTTGGGTATGTGAGACCAAAAACAAGCTAGGTGGTTGGCATTGTGTGAGCTATAACTTCAGCAGTAAGAGCATCGTAAGGTGCGGTTGCGCCTCCACCTTCTGAAGAGGGGAGGTCCCATATGAGACCTCATGTAATTTATAGGGAACTCCCAAATAAGAAATTTAGATACTTACTACACATTACTATAAATTTCATTTTCTCATCCATTTGGTCTTCTTGGAAGACACTGCGACAAATACTAAATCCATAGTCTCTACGGAAAAAACTGTTCTGCACTGGACATGACAAGCTGGATGTCGAGCGCATTCAGGTGGTGTACAAGGTGCGATTTCATCATCAAAATTATTCCCTAAATGACATGTACGTCTATGAATGCCAAAAAGGTGATTAGGAAGACTATATTATTCTAGTTGAAGTAATAATTGACCAAGAGAAAGGCCCTAAGAAAACTACACATGAAGATGAAGATGATGATGAAGACAGAGGTGGAGATTAATAATATTAAGAATAATATGATGAGGAGGTGGATGCAGAAGAAGACGGAAAATAGGAGGAGGATGAATATGATTAACCTAAAGTAAATGGGCCTTCAATGAAAATAGAACATCTGGAAATCCAATATTAGATTAGTGAAATCACAGTCTCTAATGTGGAACTGGACAAACAACATGAGGTAGGTTTCAACTCTTATATCTCTAGGGTGTTTTTCATTTCATAATTCAGATCCACTAAGTAGAATAGTCCCTTTTTGTACCACATTAGTGGTGATGATTATGAAGTTACCTCTATTCAGATGAAAATATACCAATGGACGTGGAAGGGAATCTACATAAACCTGCATTTAGAACTACGAAGGGTGAAGGACATGCCACAAAGAAGTGGTTAGTGATAATACAATAAGATGGGATAAATTGGAGACCTCAGAACCATATGATGTTCCCAAAATATAGAAGGATCATATTCTTATTATTGAATTAACAATCGCTCAGGGATCTCCTATGGTGGAAGCTCCACAAAGAATTAGACACTAGTCCAGACTGCCCTTAGCCCTTGTAAGTTTCTACCTTTATATATCCTCATATGTTATTGGATAACTCAGTTGACCAGTGTACTGATTCCTTATTCAATGATCGCAATATTGTAGTCTCATAAAACTATTGAGTCTGGAACATATATGGTATATCCACCCGCGATTGTGCCTACCCATGAGGAACCGACCATTCAAATTGGTCAAGATCTATAACTTGAAGAGCATGATGTTTTTTTCAAAAATGATTCCAATTATAGGGCTGATATTGAATCTCGATAAGGTGAGGTCAGCGAAGAATAAAGAATACTAGAGTATGATCATACCGCTGAACTCCAAGTTGTTTTCCCTGAGTACATGTCTTCTGATCCAGAGGATTTGGACGATTCCAACCTTAATGCAGCTGAGGAGATTTTCATTACACATCTCAAGAAAAATAAATGCATTCAATACTTACTCGATCATATAGAGGTGAAATGTATAATTATTATGTGGTCACCAAACTTGTGGATGTACTTTCTCGGCACTTAAGGGGTGGATTATATTCATCCTTGCATGATGATCCGTGATTATTTGGATGAGGTGATGTATAGAGCATCGAATGCTCTGAATCTTCCTAGTGCTACAAAAAAATCCACGAATATTGATAAGATAATTGATGTTTTGAAGGAGTTCCGGAACTAGTAAGAGAATTCAAATGAATGAGCTTCATTTGTCGTAATCCAATCTGATCTTGTAGAACGATTCAAAGCCCAGCTGGTGGAACGTCAGGATGAGGTAGTGAAGGAAAGTCATCAAATGGCTAAGATCCAATCTGAGCGGGAAGAAATTTAGATTAATGCTAATGAGCTATGTTCCATATCTACTGGTGATGTAAAAGTTCAAAGGGAGCTGGAAATAATTTTTGAGGCTACATGGTATAATGTGGTGGTATTGAAGTCGTCTGTTGTAGAAGTTGATCCATAGGGGCTACATTTTGGCTGAATTCATGACATCTTTTTTCTCCTTGTTTAATTATCATGAATTGTGTTCATAGATGTATTGATTTATTTTTTTACTACAACTGAATCATAACTATAAAACAGCTAATGTTTGATCCCTAAGCTCACATCGGCCATACCATGTTTTAGAAACATGGGACGACCCGATAACTATACACTTCACGAATTAGAGTGTTAGATAACCATCAAATACCAGGGGTCATCTATTATTGAATGACCGTATAGATTATTTTTATTGGGAAAGATAAATCACGGCTAGAGGATAGGGTTTCTGGAACAATCGACATTCCTTTCCCAATGCTCTTTTGTGCCAAATAGGGATAACACCAATATCATTGAAATTAATTCGATCAAGGTTAATAGAATGTGTGAATCGTGATACCCAAAACTTCGAATGTTGTGTGGGTGGTATGATGATGGAGGGTATCTTTTTAATTAAATAGAAACAAAACATTCATATCATGTTAGTATTAACTGGGAATAAATAAATGAGGTCCAACTGCTAAACGATATGAAAAACACTGTTCCAAACTGGAAGTGTCATATGATGTCCATCAAAATTTTGACCCAGGATGGTAGGTGTAACAGCCCGAGGATTTCAAGAAAATGATATGAATGAGAGTTTGTTTTTAGTAGTTATTTATAACTATCCTGTAAAAGTATTTTATAAACTTCTATGTTTTGAATATCATAAATCAGTCATCTACGGTTGTGTTCAGTAAGTTATTTGGAGTTTGATTGAACCAACGTGTTTTTTGGTGAAGAGTAACATACTATTATGAATAGTAATTTGAACCTAATGAATAGTATATTGATATATTAATTTATATTATTAAGACTTTATGATAATGTCATGTTGGTTTTGTTTTCAATGCGATATAAAAGTAGTTATAGATTTTAAATTGTTAATTTTTGAATAAAGTATGATGTTATTTCAAAATAAAATTATTTATATTAATAAAATTATTTTTAAAAAATGGATTTCATTTTTTAATTATACACATAAATAACTGGTTAGGGTGAATTTTTGGGATTTGTCTGAAATACATGAATTATTATGGATAGTAAAATATGGTAAAATATCATAATTTAAATTATCAGTTATTTACAATATTTATGACATCATAAGTTATGTAATCCCACATGGTATGAACTCGCATTCCATTATCACTATTTTTTGAACATTAAGTAAGACTAATCATACTCTCGAGAAAAAATATTACAATAATGATTAAAATAATGAAAAATATATCATCTCCTCCACTATAAATACCACCCTTATTCTCATGTTCCTCCCACTTCTCTCAAGCCTTTATCCATACCTATGATCGGCCCAATATCCTCCAAAGGATATTACCCACGTAATAAAGATTTTAGAATCTCAAAAAGGCCAAAACCAAAGGCCGTAAGTAGGATCTCAAGGAGAAGAGAACAAAAGGTAATCATCCTCTTTTGATTTCATTATTTTCTTTTCTTTTCTTTTTCTATTCTTAATCTTTCCTCAATCCCCTTATTCAATAATAATTACTGATCAAATATAAAAAATATTCCTGATCTCATCATTTTTATGGAAGACTCACCATTATACTTCTTCTCCACGCCCACTTATTCTTGAAATTAAAACATCGTCTGTGATGTGTCGAATTACCAACATCATAAACGAAGTGATTTAAATTTCCATTATTTCCTTTAATACTAGTCATTAACCCATTATTATGTTTGAACCATATTATAATTTATGTTTTATATATTATATAATTTGTTTTGAATCATTTTGTACACATGTTAGTAATTTTTAAAACAAAATGACTTCTTTACGATTGAAGAATCGCCAAAATGACCTAAAAAATATGAGTAATGTTTTAAATTAGGAATCATCCTAAAATAAGAAGTCAAAATGATAGGTGGTATGATATATTTTATGGAATTATTTAAATACCATTCCATTCTCATTGTATATTTTCACTTCTAATTGTCAAGAATATCCATCATGAATTCATTAGGGAAATCTTGAAAAGAACACACCTAAAATAATGAAAGGAACAAAATACTAACAATTAAAAAATTAAATGATGTAATGAAATGATAATATATGGTATTATAAAGATGAATATGTTTCCTTATGATATTAATAACAATATTTTAATTATTAAATTGAATGTTTAATCGAGTTTGAAGGAAGACAAATCCAATGTAAGGAAATTCCGAACTCAATCTCCATTTTTTGGGTGAACCTTCTACTTCATTGTAAATGACATATTAAAATAGGTTTTGTGATAAATTTTCTTTATATTGAGAGGAATTATGGTTATTTTTTATTTATTTACATATTCCATCCAATATATTAATCCTCACATCAATTTTATGATATTTGTAAGGTTCTTTTCTATTTAAATCCTCTATTAGAATTCTGTTTTTAAAAATTCCAAAGAAATTTTATTATGAAATTATTCATGTTGTCTGATTATGTTTTGGATATTGGCAATTTTTTATGATGATGGTTGGGACCTATATTTAAATCAAAATAATTTGGTATATGTAATTTGGAGGTCGGTCGTATGGTTAATCGATGTGTAAATACAATGGTTACAAAAATTTCAAGGTAGTCGTGGGGGTTACAAATTCTAAGGTAGCTGAGAGGGTTATAAGATTTTGTAAGTAATTCCCCACGATATATTTATGTTTATATGTATTTTCTTTATGTTTTGTGGTAATATTTTAGAAATATAATGTTTCACAAAGTAAGTATATATGGGTGGAAAGTATGTCTTTTTTAAAATTATTTCATATATCATAAGTATTCATCGATTAATGTGTTTTGTCCTTCTTTTTATATCCCTTAATATGCTTTTTGTGCTCATCCCATGATTTCATATTATTTTTGTAGATTATAAGGATGTATTTGACAAATAAGGAATCCAAATTAAACATTATGAATGTTTTTCAAAAGAAATCATTTTTTATTTGAAAAGTCTTATATTTTGGAAGAAATGAATACTGTTTCTATCGTATCATCACAGTATTAACGTGTAATGTTATGATTGTATTATGACACAATTCTCTAATTATCTAAACGTGAAATGATATTAAATGTTAAAGGACATTATTTCTTGAAAAAATTCATGATTGTGTTGTGAAATAAGGTCGAGTTCTTATAGTATATGAGCCTTGAGGCTGATCAACCTAACCATTAGGAAGTTATTTAAAAATGAAATAGGATGAGGATCTGAAATAGAGGGCGGAAAATGTGTGAAGATGGAGTGTTGGGCTGTTCAAATGGATTCCAACACTCTTGAAACTATTCCAGCAATACAAAAGCACATTGGATGGGCATATTTTATGAATTAGGATTAAACCTATTTTAAGAAGGGCCCACATTTGGGAGGAATTGTGGTGGCGTGTAGTATTAAATCTTTAATACGAGGATGATAGACACATATTTTAAAGTCATATGGTGAGGAAAATGAATGATGTGTTTTAACATAATATAGTGGGGATGTTGTAAATATTTTAAGGTCATACTTCTTGGTCCTTGTCCAATATTTTAAAGTCACGTTACATGGATTGGGGACTACTAGTTTATGTTCATAGAGTTAGGACAATGATTAGAGAGATAAGGGGTTAATAAACATGGGACTAGGCTTATAGAAAAAACATCGGGGTGTCACTATTTCTCCCATAAGGATGGGAATCAAGCTGTGTGTAGTTATGGAAACACAACATGTTGAGAGATGAACACTGGTGGGTGAAATCTACTTTCATGAGGAAGAAAAATAATCCCATAATTGTCATAAAAAATCATGAACGCATCCAGTGTTGGTTTACAACTTAATGTTTTTTTCTAGGTACATAGGCATCCCAAAGGGGAAATGCGTGTTGCAGTGAATCTCCTGGTGTGAATGACGCCAGTTGGTAGTCCACACCACAATGTGATTTCTAAAAGGGTGAGTTGGGGCCAAGAAGACAAAAATGGGATTTTTACAATTCTATGGTTGGACCTAAGGAACAATTGTTTGAATTCCATTTTGTATCTTACTAATGTATGAATCAATCCATACATTGTTCAGAGATTCCATGCATTTTGAATTCATGAATTATGTAAGGAGATGGATCCTCATGTAAATGGTCCATAATGTTTCAGCTTTTCCGATGATTGATATGTTGGATGTCACTATGTATCCCAGAAGTGGGAATCAAGACACACGTAGTTCTAGGATGGTTCTGGTGTCCAGTTCTAACACATGTATAGAAAAAAGTGGAATTTTATAGTTAATGTTTGTTCTTTTTTGGTACCTTTTTTGGAGTTACCAATCCATAATTAATGGTTTGGGGAACACTATAGGAATAAATATATTTGTAGGCCTCTAAAAATGACATGGTGGTTAATATATGCCCAATTTGAGGTACTCTCAAATGATAAATACTTAATGTTGTGTTGTTATTCATGATGTTTCCAGAACAATGATGTTATATTTTAGGATCATATGAATATACCAGATCATTCATTTTTGACATAATACGGCAAGGATGAATGAGATATTAGTTTAAGGCCATAGATCATGAACCATGAGGTTGTTTAGTCCTATATATGGTGATTACCCTACCAAAACACCTAATCCCAGGTGATCTGTGATCTATGTAGGAATATAGGAGTGATGTTAGGAATTCTCTATCACATTATATTGTTCAACAGTGGGAAGTAAATATCATGTGGGAAAAACCCAAGCCACACCAACATTCATAGTCGAGATGAATGAATTCTTGGGTAACAACACCAGGGGTGTCAAAGAACCATAGAACAGAAGGGGAAAATGACAATGCGAATAACATCATTTGATATTTGGGAAGCAATGTGAGTTGTGTGATGATGAAAAATTATTGTTGACTATGTTTGAAATACAGCATCCATATCCTGTTAGAATGAAATGGGAAAAAATAAATGAGGGTCAATTGTTCACCATGATTCAATGTGGAACATGTCTCAAAATGATGTTCAAAAATACTATGGGATGTTGTCCCACAATGGTAGGTGGGCCATGAGACTAAGCATCAACACCATTAGGTGGTCCCATCAGATGTAGAAGATAATGGAGACCACAATAAAGGGACACATGAATCATGTAAATAACCTTGAATTTTATCATCATGTAACATGGATGAGTGCAAGGAGGGGTACCCTCCAATGATGTAAATGGAAAAGATATTATAACCCCACATAAACATAGTACATAAAAAGTATCAACCGCACCACATAATCCTTGGATAACCAAGGCTATAAGGGGCCAGAAAGATGAAAGAGGTTGTGGTTGTACCATAGAGCAATGTCCAGGAAACATGCCATATCTCATTAGGATGATAATCAAGTCACATATAGTTCTCGAAGGTGACATTGAAGAAGGACAATACAATAATGGTAGATATTTTCTCAAGTAAAAAAATAGTAGTTTCTATGGCGTTTAAGGTCAGGTGAACATAGAAACTAAATATCTTAGTTTATGGTCATTGAGTTTAGACTGTAATGTCCCCACTTTAATGTCATATGTGTGGGTAATGCATGTGTAGTTTATCGTCATGCAGTAATGAAGAGACAATGACATACATTAAGGATGTTAGGTGCTATTTTTTTTGAAAAAAATACGTGAATGTTGAAAAATATTTCAACATACCACACCACATACTTCTAAGATAAGCCCATAACAAATAGGGGGAAAATCATGATGATGTGGATAGAATTGGGGAAAATGTCCATGTGTCACTACATATCCCATAAAGGATAGAATCAATCCATATATAGTTCTTGAATATGGAATGGAAGTTGACTAATGCCAAAATATCCATTTATTATTGAATGACTAAAACATATGGATGGGTATTTTATCATTATACAACCTTGATTCATGATATCTTAGTTTATCATCTTAGAGCTCAAACCAAAAGGGTAAAATTCCTAAATAAAAAATATGTGATGTAGTTCCATAAATAAAACATTACTCAATGAAGAAAAATAATTATGAACCGCACTAAGACCTTCTAAAATAACACACATATATTAAAGTCATGATGCATGAAATTTGGAACTGAAACTCATAGTTTATGGTGTTAGAGTTTAGACCATAGATTCCCAATTCATCTATTCATGCATAAACCATATTAAAACCTGTAAGCCCATGTGAGTTCTAATTGTTGTTGGAAATGAGGGAGGAATATGATTCCAACAACACATGGTAGCACACAATAGCGGGGCATAAGCTTTGGTTCGAAGGATAAACCGACCATGTTGATACATCCTCTCAACTCAAAAAGGAGCATGAAGGGATAACAAAAAAAGTGTTGAAATTTCTCCATGGAATAATGAATGAAAAATGGATTTGAATCATGATAAAAATAATTGTATCCCAATAGGGATTGGAGATAATGACAGAGGATAACATCTTACCATAATCGAGACACAATATCAACATAGTGTATCCTAGAATGGGATCAAACAATTTAGGATCGACTGCTGACCATATTTGAAATGTGGGACTTGTATCAAATTATCATTCGTGATCCTATATAATGTTGGAAAAAAGCACCTGGTTATCCATAGGCATGAGTATCCATATCGTTAAAGGGGTCCATTTGATGTGAAAGGTGATGGAGACCAAAATAAAGGGACACATGATGCATGAAGATGAATGACGGTGTGTCCATGCAACAGCCAACACTCTAGGACCAAGAACATTAGGGAATATAACCATTTCTTTGAGGTGTGATAGAGTTATAGGTTCTAAAATATGGGACGATAACTCGAGAAGGAGAGTATGAGAATGTGGTAAAATTGGTTGATGAACCCAGGGGTGGACCCATGGTGAAATGACCAGGCTTTCCTACATATCCCATAAGGATGGGAATCAAGAAATACTGGGAATGCCATGTAGTTTAACATATTGTGGTAAGGAAGAAGATGGAAGGAATTTATCTAAAGGGGGATGTGTGTGGAATGGAAAAGTCAGACCGACATGATTGGGGACAAAGAAGCCTACACACCACACCACATATTCTCAAGAGAGAACATGGTCATTTAGATTGTGAAATAGAGAGGAATAACATGGGGTTAGAGCTGAGGTGAAATGCCTAGGTGTTCCTATGCATACTATAAACATGGTAATCAAGCCATATTTAGTTCATGAAATGTCTTATAGATTAACATCATTCGATAAGGATGTAGGGTACCAACATAGTTTATTATCATGGGGATAGGAGATAGGGGAACAATGTCCCAACGGTTTCATAGTGTCGATAAAACCAGACAGGAATGAGTACCAAAGGAGTCCACACCACACCACACACTCCAAATAGATGACTCATTCAAAGGATCTGGTAGAAGTAGATTTTGGAAACGTTCCATGCAGTTTAATGTAATACGGGATGAAGGGTTACATAACTATTAAGGTCATGAAAAAGTGTCAATGAATTCATTTTAGATTAATGTCTTGTAAGTATGAAAAAATATTTTAATGTCTTGTTGGATGGGTGAGATCGTAGTTTAATGATGTAGAATTCGGACTTTAGAATATAGACAATGGGATGAAAAGGTCATGGAACATGGGGTTGGACCCGGGGGGAAATGCCCGGGTATTCCTATGTATCCTATAAATATGGGAATCATTCCATATGTAGTTATTCTAATTTTATGTAGTTTAACATAATGTGGTAAGTACTTAATAATAGTTTGACATTATGAATGATGGGGGTAAAAAGAATATCACAATTTAAAATCTTGTAGGATGCCTGGTATTTTGTATTTTAATTCCATGTATGATGAAATTTTTTGGCATTTTTTGCATATATTACCCCGAACAAGTTATGCAGTTTATTGTCATGTGTTGAGGATAATGATTCTCACAAAATGAACATATAGAGGAATTTTTCATGGGGGGGTAGTTATATGCTCATCATCCATAGTAACCAAAGAGTATACACTCTTAGGGTAATCCATAAGGATAATGCATGGTCCTTTCCATTTGGGTTCCAGCTTGGCTAGCTACTGGCTATGTATCATCGGTGTCTTTAGATACTATAATACATCACCTTAAAGGATGGAATATTGATTTACATTCTTATTTAATTATCTAGATATCTTATTTGGTTGCCTCACCAGGTTGTACAATCCATGAAGCCTATTATAGTCGAGGGTTTCCAGTTCATCCCAATGGACATTTTCTATTTTCTATGACATATGATGATCGTAGACAGCTGTACGAAGTGACAAAAAAAACATCTCAATGGGAAAGACTAAATATGTTCTGTAAACCATGGAATATGGAGTCACCTATGTGGAATTATGAGTTGTCATCCAATAATCCCATAGATCATTGAGGATCTTGTCTAGACAACTTTTCATTTTCTAGAAAACTAATGTTTTCAAAATGTTACAGGTGGTTTTGTTAAATTCAAAGATCTACCAATTTACTTGAACTTGGTAACAACAAGTATGGTTGGAACATATGTTGTACTTGGCATACAATTTCTTCATCTCACCATCTCAGTTGTTGGTTCCGTTATCAGTGAGGATAGCGTGAGGGAATATGAATCAGTGGACAATTTTGGAAATACAAAATCAATGATAGAATTACATTTAATGTCCTTGAGTGGAATCACCTCTCTCACATGGAATATATGTATATAGAATTCAGGATAAACCCACCATGGTGAGATGTTTCTTGTGGACATGGTCTCATGACATCGAGTCCATATGCCGAAAAGGTCCTAGAGGACATGGTAGTTTGGAGGGGTTTTAGTGATCGATGCACAAACTTTTCATGAATATGATACATGTGGGACCACATAGAAGACATAATTCATTCATGAACTATGGTGGGACAAGAGTATCCCATCAATCAAATATGATGTGAGAGCTTCAAACATTCGTGATGAGCTCTATAGGAACATGAATGAAATTCCTATATAACATGGGGAATCTCATCTCCTTGAATGCAATGGAGGTGAAATTCATCAAACCCATGTTTTTAGAGTTTCTTATAATGTCTATAAAAAAATTAGAGGATGT
Organism: Viscum album; assembly: GCA_963277665.1. NCBI lineage: Eukaryota > Viridiplantae > Streptophyta > Magnoliopsida > Santalales > Viscaceae > Viscum > Viscum album. Next base: position 1,003,635,266 of record OY728163.1, on the reverse strand, counting down.
ACTAGACTATGCGTAGAGGGTTCTCTCGAGTTCAGCTCTATATGATAGGATATTACCATGTAGGAGGTAGTTCACAAAATGAGTTTTCCAATAAATGGTCTCTTCTACTATGGAAGGGGGAACTGGATTTATGGGTGTGGATGAACATGTGCTAAGATGGTTTACCTTCTATTTATCATCATCATCCAAAGTGACATGATTTTTTATTCTTCAATATGCCATATCGATAATAAAATCATCATGGTCTGGCTCCGTGAGAGAAGCATAAAGGATTGACAATGTGTCGACTCAAAATTTACCTGATTGAGGAACATGAATTCACATAGTCTAATAAAATAACTCGGACATTATCTACTAAGTGTGATCTAACAAGGCTATGTGTTCTGGATCCCTGACGATGTAGTCATTGTTGATCTATTTGATGACCATATCGGAGTCCCCTTTTACATGCAGTTGGGGAACATTAATTTCTAGGGCCGCCTCGAGACCATCGATGAGAGCCTGATATTATACACCTTTGTTTTTCCATCCTTCTTTTAGGAAGAACACATAAGGCAAGACAACCTATGTTGGTGTGATGACGACAATACCCTGGAATTCTCTATTGAGTCTAGGATCATTGAGTCTCCTACCAGTTGGTCTCTGTGAGGCACTATCAAATTTCATCTCCATGCATTGAATGGCTTGATCCACCTAGAGGATAGCCTTTCCTCGGATGTCATGTTTGAGAGACTGCACTATGGGGTTGGATGGATGACCAAGAAATCATTCAGTGTCTAAACATTGATAACATTCTATGGGATGAACCTGATATCGAAATGATGAAGAATCACTACACACTGAGATAGATGACATATTACCATGGGGAAGATCAAAATATGATTTTGAATATCCACATAGTATACTAGATATGTCATGTGGTTCTTTAAATAATGTCACAACATCAGCACTAAAAAGAAAAGTGCGGGGAATCTATACTTAGTGGAGGAATATCTTGTCTCTGTATCAAGGAGAATGTGGTTAAGATAGTATACATTTTTCAATATCCATTCATAGTTCTTTTGGGGGAGATGGGCGTTGAGGGATCATTCTAGAGTGGTCACATAAAAGACCCCTGGTTTTCTAGAGAAATGTGGCTTCAGAAATAGAGGATTTATAAAATACTATTTGATATTCTCAAAGGCATTCTGAAAATCATCATCCCAATGATAGATAACGCATTTTTTCATGAACTGGGAAAAGTGATTACACATGATGGTAAGATTCAAAATGAACTGGAATATATATGATAAGTAGACTTAAAACCAATGATTTTCCATATATTTCCTGGAGGAGGCATCTGATTAATGTCTATAATCTTCTCTATGTTGATCTCAATGACTCTGTATCTAATGATGAAGCGGTGTAAAATTCTAGAGGTATACCCGAAAGCACACTTTAGGGGGTCATTTAAATATGGTTGGAGCAGAGTAAGCTAAACACTTTCTCAAGATCCTTGATATGGTTCTGATGCAAGAGATATTTCACATCCAAATTGTCTATATATCATTTCACTATCATTTAGAGGATCGACATAAACAAGCGGTGCATGAAACGCTGATAGGTGGAACCTACATTATTTAAACCAAAAGGCATCACTTGGTAACAGAAGTAAGACCGTGGTTCTCTAAAAGCGGTGGATTCATCATCCATAAGTGGATTATGATTTTATTATAACTAGAATACCCATCCAGGAAGGAGATCATTTTGAATCCAGTGGTGGCATCGATTAACAACTCTATCAATGTAAGGGGGAAATAATTCCTTGGATAGTAACGGTTGAGGTCTCGAAAGTCGATGCAGACTCTGATCTATCTGTTCTATTACTTATAAGAAACAAATGATGTCTTAACATCAAGGGTACTTGACTACCTTTATGAAGGTGTCCTTGAGGATCTTATCAACTTTTTACTCAACCATGGAATTATGAGAGGGGTGAATATTAATGGGAGGTTTTTTGAATCTATGATGACTTAGTAGAAGACAATGATGGTGGAAGGCGATCTAAGGATCTAGTTTGGGCATCTCATTATAACTACAGGAAAAAATTCTTAATACTGCTTCAAAAAATCCACATATTGTTGTTGTTCTTCCACAGGCATAGCTGTGATAACCATTATTTGTCTTAGATCTGCATCGATATAGAGATTCACCTATACCAACCCATCGATGGTAGTGGAGATTCCTTCCTAGAATGTGGGGTGAGCATAATCCAAATGCACCTCATCATTAAAAATGATAGGATAATGGTCTAGAGGCCTTTATTTGGGATTGGAAGATCTTGATTGAATGATGGTGTCATCCCGAGTGATGGAAGAAGCTTTATTAGGGCACTTACACACCCCTGAAACTATGGAAAAGAAATATATCAATCTCATACCATCAGGTCTTCAAACAAAGGTTCCACTATTGAAAATATAAAAGTAGTTGTTTCTCATTGGATTGATTAAGATCATCTCATGTATCTAGGTATTTCAAACTAATGTTTCCATGGGGCAATCATCTTGATACCTTACCAGGGTAAGGAGCTCTTGTATTAATTCCGCATGAATCATGTAGGAGTATGAAGTTATCTTATATTGTTAATTGTGTCTTGGGATGAATTTATCACTCCTTACAAATATGAAAAAGAAATGTCAAATGTCTTGGGTCATGGCCTCCAATCGTTGAATTGGGAAGATAAAGGGGTCATCAATGTTTTTCCATGGGTCATGATACCAATAGCATGCTCCCTCTCATTGACCTAATACTATTTTTCATTACTTGTATAGTAGTTGGAATCCCAATAACAGGCCCCACTAAAATAAAATAGAGATTCATCACCTTGAATCACACCCACTCGTCTAAAAATGGTTACATGAAGCCTCAGTGATATGAGGAGGGGACTGTTGTATGCAGATGGAACTTGGGCCTACCGATTTGGGCATTGTAAGCAGTTACCTATGAGATGACCATAAACTCAATGTTGTTAAATAGGTCACCAAACTGAGTTTTAGGGATAACATTATAACCAGTCTCTACAATGACCTCTCATGACCATAAATATTTATATCAGATGGATTCAGATCATCACAGAAATCCACAGCTTGTAGAGTGTCCGGGTCAGGATGAGATTGATACAAAAACCTATGTCAACCAGAGAAAAACATACTTTAACACCATTGAAATATCCAGTGATATAAAATGGCCTAATGTGCCCTTACAAGAGGGACCCTTTGTCTTATATTGAGAACAAGATGATGGCCTAAAATTTTACATGCTTGACTTCCTCAGTATGAAAGGCTTCTATTGCCACTACCTCAATATCAAATATGTGGGGGTGTCTCAAAGCCTATATAAGGGCTTGATGCATATCTTTAAATTTGGTAGAGTGTATTGTGAATCATGATACTTTTCGGAATTATGGTGAGGTGATTATGCACATCAGAATTCTGTGTGAGGCGCACACTTCGTCCAACATAACGATTCTCTACGGTATGAGGTTAGTCTTTTTTTAAGGTTAAACTGGAGGACTCTAGCTAGTGTTGGGAATATCCTACTACTCAGAATTTGAACCATGTAAAATGAATATTGGATGATTGCTATATTATTTAGGTCTGACCATGGATGGATGAGGCTGATCATTGCACAATTTCAATGTATCTAATTTTTCTAGTAGCACGAACGGTGGTGGAATAGAATCTAATAAAACATGGTGACAAGACTCTTCATTCTGAGCTTTACGTAGATCATTCTTTATGGTCTTGGTGGAATTAATGCCTTTGTCAGAGGCACTAACTGAGGATTTCTAGCGATTCCCAAAACAATGGTTCCATTAATGCTTGCACTGATTGGGGAAATGAGGGGAATTTCCCTGCTGTTTCTCATCTCTGGGAACAAAGTAGGGGTGCACTAGTCCGATGGTGTTCATTGAGGTGTACTCCGGATCATCACGTGAGAAATACTCAATTACAGGATGAATTTTAGGTGAAATAACTATCTCTATTTTCACGAATCCAATGGTAGTTTGAGATAGCTTCAGCATTGTTGGAGGTATTTTATTTCCCTTTCATGTTCAAAACCTTCATTTTCAGGAGGTGGAAGGTTGAGATGTCGATGTAGAAGTAGTAGATAGAGGTAGTATGGTGGACCCATAAGGTTAGGTATTATTCAAAAGGGTATGGACAATACCATGTGTGTGAGAAAGTACCTTACGAGCCACCTGATCATCATTAGTCTGAGACTTGTTCCTAGAGACCTGCTCCCATTCACCATCATTGTCACTATCATGCATTACATACCCCCTTTCCACCTATACCATGGATGGATCCAAACTGAATATATTGTTATATAATTGGTCCTAATGCCAATTATTATACCCATATAACATATTTGGGGTGTTTTAAAGGAACTGGTGAATGTTGGTGCAATCAATGAGATCAGCCTCTTCGAGCCTTTTGGATTATGGAAACTACATGATTCTTTAACCCACAAAACTTTGAAACTAGTTCGGGACCTGAGATTCATTGAATGAGTAAGTCTAGTTTATATACCTTGGGAATGGGACCTTTGGATTCTGTCCCTGATGAGGGGACAATCCTAATGAGGAGTTGGATCCTAGATGTCTTGTCTGGGTGGTGACGGTGCATTATGCGGCAGTAATTACCAATTTTGAGGTAGAAGATTCTGATCCTGATATATAACCAAATATTGCGTCCCTTGGAACAGTTTTGGATGTGTCTCTACCAGTAACAATTCTATCTTTCTAGGTGCCTTTACCTATGCAACAGTAGTGGTATAAACCTTGGAATCCCTTCTTGAGAGATATTTGGGGGGAAAAATACATTCCAGCTTCACTTGCTGTGAGGATTCCTCTAGGTGTTGATTCTTGTCAAAAAAAACCCCTAGAATCCTCCTGGTATGTTCTGAGGGATGAGAGAAGGGAGAAATTTAGTTTTCACAGTTCTCCTTCACATCATTTTTAACTACTCATGATTCAGTGGCATATTGGGTGAATATGTTAGGACTTTCCACATGGTGACAAGGGCTATGACTCACTCATCCAGCTTTTGCTTTCACTTGAAGAGGTCAGAAATATTTTTCTTATGGGTGGTGGAACAAAGCAAATAACGAAATTTAATGTCAAGATCTTCCTAACCACCTACGGTACTGGTGGGTAACTGACTATACTATATGAATGTGGGAAATTCCAATGTCAGTACCAAGCACCCAAGTTTAGTGGCCTCCTAGTGTGCTAGTGTTCCCATCATGGGTCCACATCTTGAAATGAAGTGGTCCAGATATTTCTGTTGGTCACCCATCCCATTGAAATATGAAATGGTAGGATTCCCAATGCTTGGGGGTAATGGAATATCATCCAACCATAGTTTATATTGGTTACCATTTGTTGGGATCTCCACCTGTCAGCTCTTGAGAGCCTCAAGATGTGAAATGTAAGTGGCCATTGGATCATCTTGGTGAGTATTTCTATCTTGGTGAGTATTCCTAACCACCAGTACGTTGATTGGATTCTCAACATGGTATGCCGGATTAGTTTCTCAAGTAGTATTTGGTGGAATGACCAATGGGACTACATGAGGTTTTTCCTCCTGAGATGTTGTGTGAGAAACCTATGTAGTGGCTATATGAACCTGATCTGGGTCCCTAAGAAGATTCTCGTGCAACTCGGGTGGACTTTGTGATTCATACCATGATTTCATTCCATAAATATCAGCCTCTTCCATGTTTAGGTGGGAAGGGTTGTAGAGATCACTAGTGGTGATATTTCAGTGGGAAATTTTACCAACCCCTACTGCCCTTGTCCAGGATTTTCATAATCTAGCCTATGTTATACAATGCATTCTCTGAGGAGAACAATAATATTTTTTTTTCGGTGATATTTTGATGAAAATGATTCATTTCAAAAAGATCTTATGTATTTGGAACTATTCCAGATAGGTCGGGGGGTTTAATATTCGGTGTTTTCTCTTTTCCCTTGTTGGGGTCTTGACCATGAGGTAATGACTTGGACTATTCATGAAGGCCATGAAATTGAAAATGTTGGTGAGTATCCACTACCAAAGGATATAATGGCAGTTTTTTTTCCAATGGGATATTTTATCTTCAATTAGCCATGTATTGGGTTCCTCCACTATGTGGTTAACCATATTAACTATGACTATTCCTATAATAAAATATGCAATAGGACCTCACATATTGGGTTGATCTCATATTAAACATAATTGAAGGGAAGAATAATTCCCCAAGATGTGGATATGGATATGGGGATAGCCTCTATAATATTTTTGGAGAGTCATATGAAGATCTGGATGCATTGTTTTGGGACAGTCCAACGATGACAAGGAGATGTAGGGTGTTCAGAAATGGAGAGCATGACCAAGTCAACGAGGTGGAACTGTTTCTTAATGTCATCACAATGATCCTTGCTCTTTGGATAAGGAATCCAATGATTCTACAGATGGATGTGTCTCTCCCAGAGAGTCTGGTGAAAAAACATAACATCATCCTAGTTGAAGGACTTCGAAATGATGAAGTTTGACATTGTAATTGGTCAGAACATTTTAGGGTGGTAATCCAATATGAAGATGTTCCACATGGTTATCTGATCCAAATCAGGATCTGGTGCTTGACTTCCCTAGTCCTCAACTATGGGTATATAGGGATGTGAAATGGAAAAGATATAGGATGTTGGATCGATGGGCTTATTAGTGGAAAGTACAATGCGTGAGCTAAAAAACTGCTTCATACTAGGCTATCTATCAAGGATTTTACTGACTTCATCACCACATCCTTGTAGGATGTGGAGTTGACCAATGCTCCATGTACTAATTTGTTGGGTAATGGCGATGAATATGGCCAGTGATCGTCATCTAATATTCCCCAAAAAAACTATCAATGATATCATGTTGAGGTAGATAATGATCCTAGTGATGAGAGACAATTACACATCTAACCCTCGAAAGGAACCAAATCACCTTCCTCGTGTATTTATCTTTGGAGGGAATCTAGGATTCAGAGCACCTCACATTCTAGGAGGATGGGTAAATCATGTTGAGTTCCTTACCCAGACCTCGATATAGAGGATTGAGGTGAGAGTTCCATCGTCAAGTCTCACTCAACTTTAGAATCTGAAAAAAAATATTGGATTGACTATAAATTGGTTCGTCTTAGGATTCTTCCATTAGTGGTGACAATTCATCCTCCTACGCATGGGTGGTTCTCTAGGGTGATGTTGACCATTATCACTAGGAGTACCTCAATGTGGATTGGTGTTGGATTGGGGAGGACCTCCTCTTGGATGAGTTTGTTTTTTAGGAGCACTCGGGAAAATGTCAAACAAGACATGGGGATGACTTCTATGGTTGGAAATTTTGTTGAGGGAAGGACCTCCTCTTGATTTGGTATGCATATGGGGAGGGACTACATGTTTGCTACTCGTAGCATATAGATGACCCTTGCACCATCCAATATTAATTATGGTTGTACAGTGAGGGCCTTAATAATGATCAAATTAGACATGAGGAATACCTCTATGTCGACTATCAATAAAGCGGGGTGGGCCACTACTTTGATGATTTTTGGACCAATGATTACCTTCACTGGAGATGAAAATAAGATGGGGAGGACCTCCATGACAATGGGTAATGCGAATAAGAGACCCCTCACACTATATGATGCTACCACAGGGGGGGCGCTTATGCTGGTGATGATGTGAGGAGGACCTTCACACTTAATTCATGATATAAGGGAAAAAATTCATACATGGGATTAGGGGATTGGTGAAGGTCTCCATATTGGGTGTTAAAAAACTGATAGGACCACTTCTTGGACTGACAATGGTGTAGGGAGGACCTCTATACTGAATGTCCACACCATGGGTCGGCTCATGATGCCTACTGCTTGCACCGACGACCATGAGATTCAACAGAGCATTACCGTAAGATGGATTGGGCCTCAATCCTGAACACTCATGGATGTTCCCTAGGTCTGTAAGAACAATGAGATGACAATATTCTTAAGTGGTGACACATGACACTTTAGCTATAGAGAATTATTTCACCTGACATACATCATCCTGAGATTTCACCTGATGATGGCATCATATTAGGTGAACTAGGGTCGATAGGGCAGGGGAAGAGGCCACCTATTCCTTGGCATGTGAGACCAAATGGTGGTGTTGACACATCCTATGGGAATCCATCCCTAGTTTCTCCCTGAATACACCCAATTTGGGGATGACTCGGATGTCCCTTACCGCATTATTTTATGTGAGTGAATCATAATAGTGTTATAGGGAGAGACTATATAAATGGTTAACTATTGGGGTGGGGAGCAGTGTCTCCCTCTGTGACCCTTGGGGGAGATGGTGATGGCGGGGCCAGGAAGAACCTAGATCTTCATATTCCATATCCATTATCAGGATAAAACCCTCATATTCATATTTTCAAACAAGAATGTTAATCACCCTCTTCAAACTATTCCAGATTGTCAGACGGGGTGTGGGAACCGATTTGTTGTAGTTGTGGGTGTTTTCAGGGAAGATATGATTCCTTGTGGGCTCGTCATGTTGGTTGTTCCCCTACCCATTCATTTTTTGTTGGGAGGCAGCTAGTTTACTTAATATTGGGTCCTATAAAGTAGTATGATTTATCCATCCTTACAAATATCATAAAAATAGTCCCTAGTACCTCAGCATCGTTCAATCTTTAATGGCCGGATAGAAACATCCATGCTGAAAATGTTGCATACAAGGCTTCCCAATGGTTAACTGCCCCAAACCCTAGTGAGTTTCACACCAGGCTAACTATTTTATTGGTGGGACTTGACATTGAATGGCTGGATTCGGTGAAAATATTGTTTACTGCTGTATCGAACGCCTCAAATATCATTGTTAACGATAAGAATTTCACATCGGGTTTACAATTTATTTTTCAACACATTTTTCATGTTGCACCATGTCTCACATCATGTTTGATGCTCATTGACGGTTCTTATTGTACCTAACATTCCTGCTTTCCAAATGTCGGTGGCATCCATAACCTGTTCAGAGGTGTTTTCCCCTTAGTCGCAACAGGATGATGGGATGTTGGTTTATCCATTTGTGGATCCCTCCATGGAATTCTTCACCTAGTCAAGGCCTCCATGAAATATTAAGATTTTGTTCATGAAACTCTTACTTGTACCATCTCTTGGTGGGGGCTGGTTAATTACACTACTTCTCTCGATATATTCTAATGGTTCATGTCAGGCCATCAACCTTCTGTCTTGAGAGAAGTCATGTTGGGAATCAATGGAATTTCTGGTCAATAAAACCATGGTACACCTAAATTTTCCCTTATGATAGGTCTTCTCAAGGGAGCATAATCTGGGGCATCCCACATAAAATTAAGGTATTTGTATGCCAGAGGCATGTCTCCAAGTTTTTCCTTAGCTTCTCTTGTTTAACATTTGGTATTCTATGAGTTTAACATCTAGGGGGTGTTCCATACTGATTAGAACACTTTTGATATTGGATCATATAGGCACATCATTGAGGGGATATCCTGTAGGGTTTACTAGATGGATGGATCAAAACACCTGTTGAGGATGGACCCCAGATGGTGGGTCCCAAAAAGGGATGGTTTCACACCATAAATACAAATCTGAACACCACAATGAAAAGATCATTATAAGGTGGGACCCAACAAGGGGGAAACCATGGTTTACCATTCGTTGTTGTTAGACTACATGAATGAATCCTATTTACCCTAAAGGGATCAAACCCATGTAGTTCGAGGGGGTAATTCGGGGCATACACCTATTTATAGGTTCGTGGAATGATGTATCCCCACTGTGATAAGGGTGATGCATTGAAGAAAATTATTGGGGATTATTCATAGTTAGGTACCATTACATATGACATCATTTCACTAGGATGTAGAGGGAAGTTTAAAATTTAAATGGATATAGAAGAAGATATGATGGGATGAAATGAATTGGGATGGAAATTATATATAGGTGATGGTGTTAGGAATGAACCTAAGGAGATATTCCAATGTATCATGCTTAGAAAAGGGAAAAGATCAGATTCCATGTAGTTCCAGATGGGGCTAAGAATTAGGGTGTATGCAAAGGATATTGACCTGAAGACATGATGGGGCTTAAGCATGGTTATAATCTCATCGTAGGATGGACACTCTAGGATAGAGGGGTACGGTGACGTGTGGGGATTACGCTTGGTTAACCTCCCATTGAAAAATCATAAAAGTGGTTGGGGTGTACACAAAGGTAAAAAACACTTCAATATGATGGGGCTAATACATTGTTAGTATCCCATATGAATATATCAGAACACCACTATGGAGGCAGATTCAGGAGATGAATCCCAAAATTGATGATGTCAAAACAGGAGGGTATGGCCCTAGACGAGAGCACCAGAGTTTACCATTGGTTGGGAATGATCCTCAGGGATGCTTCCTATGTACCAAAAAGGGATAAAAAACCATGAAATTCCTAATGTTAAGGGTATTTTATTTTTATGTCATGTGAGATGAGTATAAACTGATGCGAAGTGGTAGGGATAGAGGAATTTTGGGCTTGATCCTCAAGGTGGCTTCTTATGTACCATGTTTTGAAGGTAGGTATCAATGTCCATGTAGATAGAGATGGAAATGGGTCTATAGTTTAACATCATTTGCAGATAGGATAATGTAATGTGAAGTTGTCAGTATAGCAGAATTCAAAGCTTGATCCTTAGGGAGGCTTCCTTCGTATCATGTTTGGAACTAAGGGATAAAATTACATGTAGTTAGTGAGTGAGGGGGAATGGGGTTTAAACATTGTTAGAAACCCTTATAGGATTTAAAGGTTACTAATCTATCTAATCCCCCTTGAGTCCTGCTTGTTGTGAGAAACAATAGGTAGCAGCATATCAAATGATCATTTCATGAATGGTGTTTCCATGAAGGATGGTGTGAAGCTTACTCATGTTTAGTGGCCCAGAGAAATGAATATTGGGACATACATGAGGAAGGTTTCATGATGTAGGAAGTGGATATTTCCATCATACTGGTAACACCCTATCATGATGTGCCAGGTCTTACGCAAGGAATTCCCAAGAAGCACGTGGGGACAAAGCCTAGAGGGGAAGAGATTGTGGGATGGTGTCGATGCCTATCCCCTCTTATATTCACTCGAAAATTCCACACATGTGATGATCATAGTTTAACGTTGTCTGTGGAGGATGTTGGTTCATGGTAGTTTAACATCCAATAGCTCAGACGATGAATACTCACTCCTCATCTGGTAGACATACATGACATCAACTATCTCACACTTGTAGAAGGGAAGTCAGAAGAAATTATTGGTGTTAATGGGGTGGAGGAATATTCGATAGAGGGGTCCACATTATAATAGAAATTCATAGAAGCAATTGACGTTAGAATACCTATGAGAATAAGCATTATGTAGGGAAATGAAAAATTAATCACCATTCAAGTGACTAGTAAATCATTGTGCGAAATCCTGGAGGGCCGCATGGAGAAGGTGCATGCATAATAGGGATGTTTCATAAACTAGTAGCTCAAACATGATGCCTTATGATTAGTAAAACACATGGATCACCTAGAAAATGGTGCATGTATGATTCAAGAAATGTGCACAATATGAGTGCTTTTGGTGAAAGTGGTACTGCCCAATTGTAATGTTTCACACAAGAAGGTCCTTTTACTCGGAATTTCTTTTGAATAAGAGAAAATGGGTGTTGATCAAGACCAAGTAATCATTTCTGTAGGATGAACAATGAGGGACATGTCACACAAGATACAATAATTGTAAGTCATGGATTTTTCATGTTCGTGGAGGAGTCTCCTTATGCACACGAGAGAGATATTTCATCTATGATATAATTACCCGAAATTAGGGGGAACCCGTCTATTTATAGAAAAAATATCATTGGAAGCATACAAAGATGCCTGCATAGAGGTGGGAATTTGACATCATATTTTTTATTCATGTATCTTGCTTGTTGCTCCTATTTTTTTATTCCATCCCTGTTTTTTTAGCAGAGTTGACTTGGCTATTTTTAGGACCTCGGCACAATGAAATCCATTTGACATTGCATTGGTCACACAAGTGACTTGATATGGAATTTAATTCTTGTGTGAAAAACATAAATCATGTGTGTGTCTCATTTTGGTTCCTTAGGATAGTCTAATATGTCAATATATGCATTTTGTTTGCTCATGTATGCCAATTGATGGGATCATCTGAAATTTAGGACCAAAAATGACTATCCCATTGGATAATTATCAATACCTATTTCAAAAAGAATAAAATATAGAAATATTGATGTTAGTTCACATATTGGAGATGTTTTCACTATTAATGTGTAGATTATTTATTTCAAATTATGAATCATGGGTTAATGAACTCCAAAGCTACTCCCTTGACATGATTCGCGGTGTATTTATTTGGGAATGGACGTTTATTCATGGCCTAGAAAAATAAATTAAATATGAAAATTTCCCCCACTATATCCTCATATTTCTCTTAGTCCTTAATTGGTCCATGGAGATCAGTACATTTTTATGAGTGGTGGAGAAGGTAGTTAGAGGTTGTGGTTGTAACCCTTTGGTGAATTCAATAGCAGCAACAAGTTCTCAGTATGGATTGAGGTCATTTCACCAATGTTATACCCATCCATAGTCCAAAACTCAAGAATTAGAATCAAATATGTCCTAGAGATTCTCTATATATCCATAATATTGACTTTATAATTCAGTTACAGGATGATCTTACATAGATTGTTATTTCCCAACTCAACATACAATTTTGGGTAGACAGTTAATAGATAGACCATCATGATAGATGTACTAACATGATCTGGTACCTCCCCAAGGTAGATAGGGCGTTCCTCATGTAGTTCGATATAGTAGAGAAGTAAGTGATTCAAAAATATGATGAGGTAGAGGTTTAAATTATTATAATATACTTCCACTACTTCCACATATATAATATTCACTCAATACATAGGGTGATAGAATGATAAGATATCAATAAAAGTTTTAAGGAGGGATATGACTTGGTAGTGCCCAGTATGATCCAGGGAATTGTATATGTATTCTATTTACTATATATTTTTTTATATATATACTAGTATGAACCATTTAATTATTATAGTTCCTGATATTTAAAATTTATAGATCCTACCATAGACTTTTACAGCAACCTATTTTCCTGGAGACACATCCTGGTGGTGGTCAAACACTCACCCACATCTTCTAATGTTGCAATCTTGTGCTTAGTTAACATAAGTGTCCTTGAGACCTCTTAATTTTATACAAAATAATCTAAATTTCATCCCTGGTATAAAATAGATATCCTTAATCCAATCCAGGATAGACTGCTATGTCCATATAGTTATGTGTTTTCATGTTTATTGATTGAGAGTTTCTATCTTCCGTTAGTAGAACCATCAGTCCTTATAAAACAGACTTGGGTCCACAATTTTTTAACTAATCACCTATTTAGTGGTTGTTATTTATCTAGGAATGTTTCTTTCATTACAAGTTCAGGTTCTTAATGTTATGGTGAGTAAACGTGAATCATTATCATGGATATTCTATGATTTCCCACTCTTTTGGCAATGAACTTCTGACTTGATCTACACTCTGAAAAAACTATAATATAAAAAAACGTATTTGATGGAACCCTCTTAGCTCATAAAAATAAATTTATTACATAGAAGATAATTGGAAAATATTTCATCTGAACCAACATGTCTTCCTAAGATTTTTTTTCTTATATACATTATGTGAGATTGAAGCCTTTAATTTACTATTTCTTCCTATAATTATGTGAAAATAAAGATCATATACCCACTTACATGAATTCAATACATCATATACCATCTTAAGGGAGTAATGTGGTTCTTAAATGTCGATCGTAGGTTCTGATGTTAGCAACCTCATGTTTGGGGGGGTGTCTCAAAGATGTTCTTTTAACTCTAGTATAAAATTTTTTATTCTATTAATTGTGAAAAAATCTCCAAATTTTTTAATATCAATCATGAAAAAAATTTATCATCCCTTCTTTGTCTAGTTTTTAGTGTCCTTTAAAAATGACACCCTTGTAAATTTATGGATAGAGGATGAGAATGATGAGTATATAAAGATATTATTATAACTACATTGTGATAAACATGTATACTGCAATCCATAATTGTCTTACTTATTTCTACGTAAGTCCAATTCTTATGGTATATCATCTCGTATGGGAGAATAATTTTAGAACTAGTGAATATTAAGGTAGTATTTTAAAGGAATGCACCTAACAGTGTGTTTAAGGTTACAGGTTTTCTTAGGATTTCAGGATAACACTAGGGACTTATAATTTACTTCTATATGATTATATCTCCCAAAAATACAATTACTGGAAATACTAACCCATTATTTAGTTTGAGTAGCATTAGTGTGATTTTGAGAAGTGAATGCCATGGATGATCAATGGTTATATTTTTATATTTCCAACTGATTAAGATTAGTATATGGTGTACTATGAATCATATTTAGGTCATCTTTATTGAGTGTTGATTTGTATTATGGTTGTTATTTCTTGTCATCCTTGGTAGATTTGAAATAATAGGAATAACTATGAGACCCACAATTTAAAACAAGTAATGGTAGTTTTCAACCAATATTTAACTATACACATCATTCTTGGTGAGTAATTCATATACTAGACATACCATTAGAGTCATAGGTATATCTTCACCAAGGGAGATCTAAACCTAAGGAATATGCATTTAGTAAACATCCTACATTAATATAACATTGAAATTTTGTACACTATTAAGAAATAAAACATAGAGGATTGTTCGCCAATCTGGAAATTATAATCTTAGTTGATGGAGGATGAACTTGTTTAGTATGTTGTGATATAATTGATATTTTTATATGAGGGAAAAGTGACCAATCTTTGGTCGATGGTAGTGGAACTTCAACTTTTACAATATTTGAGATATAACTCATTGGGAGAAATATATATTATAGTATTTTTTGTCCAGATATTATCAAGATATACACTATGTGGATAATCCAATGGTGGGGGATCCTTATTCCCATTTGATGATATATAGTAGTACCATTCATGTTGAATAAGGAGTTCCTCCGGGAGATTCATATTTCTCCCTTAAATGTATATTAAGGTTAGAAGAAGACATATTATATCCTCAAACATCATTTCTAGTGTTCAATTATGATGAGATGAGTTAACGAATTTATCTCATAGATCCACACATATTAGTTTATGTGATATGGGAAATGGGTTTCAAAAGGGTTTGATAATCACATAGTGTTTTCATATTGGAGCAGGATGTTACATTGATGAACATATTGATAATACATTCATAGTCATTGTGTGTTATTAATGGGAATTGGGAAGTCAATGGTCTATGAAAAAAATTATTCCCACATCATCCATATAATAATGTATTGTTTATTGGAATACATTGGATTCTTATATATATAATATAACTTCTCTATATATAGAGTTCCATTTATGATAGTTTAAAATCATGTGTCATGATTTCCATCATAACATTGAAGGATCTTTCAAAATATCTTGGGATATAGTTTTTGATTATTAAATTTTTTGAACATAAAAATATGGATAGATGGAGAGAACCACCTAAGATTGTGAGTGTATATTGATGGCTTCTATGCGAAATTTGTACTAGAGTTTGGAGGATAATATACTATTATGTGATTCCATTTAAATCAAAAGATATCCCTCCACAATTGACTTCAACACATTCAAGGCCTAGTATTAGCGGCCCAATATATTACCTCTTTGATATATAAATATTGAGGTGTTTTTTGGATGGGTATATATTTAGTAACACTAATGAAGGGGAATGAATTATTGATATTGTAGAAAATTAGGATTGATTAAATCTATAAAAAGTTCTATATGATCAAATTATGGGGATCTTTGGAGTTTGGGGAGGGAGATAATATATATTTTTTGAGATCTATCCTTTTAAATATGCATATTTGATAAATATCCCTTATTTAATGGGATACTAAACATATTTTATAATGTAGAAGAGGTTTCTTACCACATGTAATTACTCACATTATTAAACTAGGATCACAAATAAATTAATGAACCTTATCCAAGGAGATATATTAATAAATCATAGTGATTCATTGAATTTCAGGATTTGAATATTGTGAATGATGAAAATTTCTCAGAATACTCAATTGTAATTGAAGATATTTAATAGTTTATCATTTGAGGTTGAGTTATGCCACTAGTGTGAAATTCTATCCCAATTTCACTAAAACATGTAACCAGATCATATAGGTACAAATACCATAGGTGAACCTCCCCATATTACAAAGCCAATAGAATAGAATTGGGGGTCTAGATTGTTATTATAGGGTCATTATATACCCATATATGAGTGAATAATAATATATAAATAAAAAAATATACAATGAATAATAGTAAAGGTATGTATAATAGATAAAAAAAAATCATCACTAATTAATGAACATATAGAAGAATAAATTCATTTGTAATCACAATACTTCCAATATACAACAAAAATACACCCATTGGTCTAATAATAATATAAATAATAAGAAATAAATACACTAGAACCTAAAATTCTATCTTTGAACATCACCTCACCATAGTCCCTAGAATCTAAATGACTTATCCCAATCAATGATTAGTCGTGGTAATCTTACCTTTATAAAAAATTCAATCAGTAAGGTCTACATACTTACCAAAGATACATGCCCATTGGAACATTTTCTAATTACTCATTAGTATGGATCCATCAATGTGGTCTTATAAAAAACCTGTAAATACAGTGTATAATTATTTTATATGATAAAAATAAATGTATAATGTATTTTATAATAAATCAAATATTCATCGTCAATACTTAGGTACAAACATGACACATGAGATCATCTATACCTATGTTGTCTTATTACAGTGTGTCTCTGTGAATTTAATAAGGTCATGATAACCAGTAATATGTGAAACCATCGAGCCCAAATAGTTTATCTCTTATTTTCCATAGTACCATTGGTAAAATCAACCACTATTATGTAATCCTAAGAAATGTAGTAGTTTTCATGAATAAGACAACACCTAAGAGGTAGTCATAGTTGATTAATAATATTAGACATCAACTCTGACCAGAAATAGGTAATCCTAGGTGATCATAATAATTTTTCATCACCCTAAAATCTTAGGGGTGACACTAGGAAATCATAATCATCAATTTTAATCACCATAACATAGAAGGTAATCCTTCTTGATCAATTATCAGGAATAACTATCTAATCCTTGGTGTTATCTGAGGAAGTCAATATAAATTTAGAAATTAAAGTAAAATCCTTTGTATCCTAGGAATATCATATATAAATATTAATCATTGAGTGGTAGTTTATACAAACTATATTATTTGATTTCAAAGTAAATATGAAATAATGAGTTTTCCATCTTCCTAAACTAATTTCACAACATATGTGTTGCCCTATCAACATCACAACCATTCATCATTACTATATCCATATCAAGAAGGAATGATATTTTCTGTTTTTTTGCTATACCAATAATTATTTAAATTTATTATAGTACACACCCACGTGAGGTTAAACACATCACTAAGGCATAGTTTGGGGTTCCCTTGGTTATATTTACAATTTAACATCCAACATGGGATCTAATATATCATTCTATACTCATTGGATAACACACATAAACCATAGGGAATATCATCCCTCAGAATAATAAGGACCATATCACATCCCACATCATTCATGATTTATCCACTATTCCCTACAATCATATATATACCCATGGAATAATGAGAAGTATTTTCACACACCATTGGGGGATGAACCGTCACCCCATGGTTATCTAAAATTTCTTTATGGTGATAACATGTATCATGTCTATAACATGAAAAACATAGGCTAATCATATCAATTCATCACATCCTTCTACTCAGATGTCAGAAATGATTCTTTACTAATGGTCACTATTCTTACATATCTAAATTAATGTATACCATTCGGTGTATAAGAATAAAATTTCATGAATTAATAGTCAATTCCTCATCCATTTATGCTTGATTTAAACAAGCTAGTTTGCAACGGTCCGTTATGGCCATTGGAACTTTTCATAGTACCACTATTTAATTTCAGAGAATCAATTTTTTTTACGAAAATGGTTTCCCACCCTCACTAATGAGACCACATATCACATGAATTGAAAAATAGAATTCATAAACTAAAGTGTAAATTCAAAATAAATACCTACATCATTTACGAAGTAATATTATTTTTAATTCAGTGACCCAATAACTCTTCCTATGATAGTTAACACATCATTATTGTCTAATAGGCCTCCCACGTCTATAATAGAACTTTTGTAAAGTTATAACATTAAAATTACTAAATTATAATCCTTTATAATGATGTAATCAATTTACAATTAAATTTTTATATTCATTCAATTAGACATAACTTCACAATTACTCACAGGTGTCTTTATTGTACCAAAACTGAGATTGAACACCCATGGATGGTCTATATCATATCACCAATACCATTGCAAATAATTGCTTAATATTTTTAACGAATTAAATTTCTAATTTCATTTCTTTTTGGTAAACTCCATTGAAAAAAAACATAGGGTAATTGACATCTAACAAAATAGTGTGCAACGATGTCCTTATATCATATTGGGACATCCTCTAACTATTTCATATGAATGTTCCAAAAATATCAAATTATTTAACATTGATATAGTGAAATAATCCTAAATACCTATTCCAAAACAGATTCAAACTCGTGGGCTATCTAGGAGTAACAATAACAAAGGGGGAGTAGAATATTGTAGCATAGGTCTTGATAAAAACACATCCAGAATCACACACAATATAGGGGGGACAATATAGTGTTTGGTTATTGTAGTACCATATAAAGTGGAATCCATTCATTTCTCGACGGCCCCAAAAACTCCCCATGACCAATAGAAAAATTATGTTTTTAACCCATCTAAATAGATTACCCCCATTAGTTATTGAATTCATTTTCCTCAAAATTAATACTATATTATATAAATTATTGCACAAAAAAACAACAGACAAAAATGAGAAACAACATATTAGATGAATATTATTATGATATTAAATGAATAATAAAACATATAATAAATAAATAATACTTTACTCAACTATTATTTCATAAATTTGGTGAATATATATTTTATATGATTAAATATTAATAAATTGATCATTATGAAATAAATATTTTTTAATGTATTTTATATTTTATAAACCCTAGTTTATGATATGTAACCCTTTCATTATGATTTTTATGTACATAATGTATAACTATTAAGTTAGGGAGAGTATGGGTGAATTTTAATGAGATATTGGGTCTTTTAGATTGGTGCATGGGTACTCCATGGTTTGTGGAAACAACAAAACACTTGCTGGAAACGATGCATAGTGAGGAAAGGGCTAATGGCTATGTGCAAGGGTTGTGCCCGGTTTTCTCAAACCTTGGGGAATCCCTAGAAAAAACATGCACATTGAAAATTTTGATTTTTTCAATTCGAGGTAGAAGATTAAGAAAGGTTTTTTCATGGTTAGGAGATCGTGTGAGTTGACCATGTGAGGGTCAACCTCAATGGAGTGGCTAATGCATAGTTAGTGCATGATTTTCCTAACTGTGCTCCTAAATCATATGTGGGTCAAAACAACCTCATTAAAAAGTGGATCTAGGTCAGCCTTAATATTTAACGCCATTTTCAATTTCATATGCATACCTAACACTAGATTTTTCTTCCCTAAGGTCAAAGAAGGTTCATCCATCAATCAGGAGGCGATCAGAAGGCTTCACCTTGTTATTAGAAGCCAATTACTTATGGTAAGTGTTCATTATTCATCATTATTGATGTTTTTCATCGATCTACAACAACCCACTTCTCAAATTCGTATATATATATAGAAATAGTGGTAATATCTATGGTTTTTGTTTCTGACTATGTTTAGATATGGGTTTATTTATGATATGGGAAAAGATATAAAGAAATTTAATGATGTTTTTAATTGGATTCATTTGTGTTCTTCATCAATTTATCATATTTTTGAAAATATCTCAATGTAGGTGGATCACTCTCAAAATGTATTTTTATAATTTATTAGATTATATTCAAATTTTTTTAATTGATTGAAATTGATTGAGAAATATTAGTGAAAATAATGATATAAATCCCATTTGTGGTGATTTTTTGTTTTTGGTGAAATTGTGAAATTTGGGTGAATTGTTGTGAAAATTGATTTAGGTTCCTTATATTAACATTGTGGTTTTTGAAATATGATGTTGTTTTATTTTTGAAATGATTTTATGGAGAATTGTTTTTAATAAAAATCGTATTTTATTGATATGATTTTGGCTTGTGTGTATTGGAATGGTTTTGGGGGAAAATTTGTATGGGTGTTCATGATGCATTTACAAGGCTCGGTTGAAGTATGAACTTGTTCTCATTGCTATTAGTGTAATGGTACAAGGTATATACTTACCTTGTAATGACATGGAGGATAGATGAGTAACCTCTCATGATTATGGAAGTGTCATGATGAATCATGCATTTTTTGTATCATGGATATATGGAATAGAATAGTATTTCCAAAGGGAACTTCTGAAATGGTTTTAAAGAATTGTTTGGATGATTTCTTGAACAATGTATTTTGTTGTAAAATTGGTTATTATGGTAGTTTATTATATTTTGTTATAAAAATTTTATAATTTTTTTGATATAAAATATTTTATATAAAAGTTACTAACTCTACTATCATAGTGGCGTGAGAAGATAAGTCATTAGAGAAAACCTACCGAGTTTTAGTAATCACCCCTACTTTGGAACTTTTTTGATTTTTCTGAATTCATATATCATGACATGGGAAAAGGAAATTTGTCACATGTCTTTAGCACTGTCGCATGATACATGGTATTTTTGGTGCTGTTAGAGCAACGAGAATGTGGATCTTGGAGTCTTGTGGTTGTTTGGTAGTTTTATTTGTTTCACTTTTGCTATATTAATTATCTATTTTGGTCTTCCATAGTGGTAATGGGTTTTTAATATTTTTATAAATGAAATGTTGGGTTTTATTTCGTGGTTACAGTGAATCATTTAGCGGTTTGTTTGGTTGAACATTGTTAGGTTAGATGGTTTATTCTTAAAGGAAAATTCATCCCCCACATGTATTGAAACCCTTCAGAATTTATTTCCATCCTTTGGAGCCTTGGGTATTTTGCTTAAGGCCAAGTACCATCCCACCGATTTATCAATAAAATGAGGCGTAGATGGGATTCTACAAATGATATCAGTTTTCTTCTGTCCAAATTCTATTTGATAAAAATGGTTATGATAGTCATGAAGTTGAATTCATTATTGTCTATTCTTAGGATATTGATCGTATAATGGGGTTGGATTATTGGAACATGAAATATTCAGTATAAAAATACCTAGATAACATTTTTATATTGAACATCATGTTACCATAGAGATGGGTACATAAGGGTTTTGGATATGGTTATAGGATATTAAATCTCATTGTCAAGTGTTTAGCCAATGATACAAGTATTTAATTAATTAATGGAATGACTTCTCAATAGGATTACATACATCATATAGAGTAATGATTTATCTTTTGTGCTATAGTGATGAATTTTTTATATTATTATACAACCTTTAATATGAAATAATTTGAAAAAAAGAATGGTTTTCATATTTGGAATATGGATTTATTTTCAAAAAATAGTATGATTGTTTTCAAAAATTTTTGAAATTGAATATGGATGATTTTGGAAAACAACATTTTGATTGCTGACATGGTAGGATTTGCAATTCTAAGGGATCTGTTGCAAAAGAATGAGACGTATGAGATTTTTTTTTTGTTTAGAAAATGGAACCCCGTAGGCATATTAGAAACAAACTAGTAGAAGCTTTAGAGAATGTGGTTGCACCTGATCAGCAGGTAATCCATCTATTGATTTAGAGTATTGTCTAAATGTTTCAAGATATGGACAAATGAAACTAGTGGTTTGAGGCAAGACGGGTGGATTCATCCATCTATTTCCAAAAACCAAATCTCCACATCTCCCCATGTGATTCTGAACTAGAAAAGGTAGAGGAATATCTACATAGGATGAATCATATAATTTATTTCCTCAACACAACCATTGAATTGAAGGTCAATCTAGTGATTAATAAGCTCCAGCATCACGGATTCTAGTTGTGTGAACTAGAGTTTTATGGTAAAGTGCATCAAGTACATTTTTGGGATGATTTTGAGGAATTCTTCCAAAACAATATACCCCCGCACCTTCAAGAATCAATGGAAGATGAAAATTTTCATCCTAAAAAAATAAAATCATACTTCCACAAAGTATGAGGCTAAATTCATGAATTTATTTTTATTTTTACTTGATGTTTTTGCTAGTGCGGCCTTGAAGGCACCAATATTTTATCGGGTCTAGGGAAAGATATTTGATTGATGATTGAAGTTCTATTTATTACAAACTATATAGTGTTGGTAAATAGAGTGATGTGGGATGAATGGGACCTCTCACTATCCATGGGAGGATGAATTATGTTGATACCCACATGAAATGGTGGGAGCTCTAATGCTGGAAGAAAATGGAATAAGGAATCCAACTTCCAATGGGAAAGCGGGAATCAAAATCAGACATTTGGATCAGTGAGTCGTCCTCTAAGACCCATGAAAAAAGTAGGATGTTTCCAATGTGATTCCATCAACTACATGGATCTATTGTGTAAATCATCACCGTTATAATGAAATAATTACCACAATATGGGGCATATTATGTTTTATTGTTGTAGTGATCCACGACCAAGTGCTCGAGACACTACTTAGGTGTCTCAAGAATCATATGTTCGATGTTGTATGGATATAAGAATCAGTATAATTAGTTATAGAGAGCTATCCATGTTGTATCTTGGAAATCCATGACCTCTTATCAACGTCATTATCAAAAAGGAATCAAGGGTAATAGTGATGCGATGAAGAAATTATATGGATGTGAGCATGTGATTGTGGATGATCAGGATGGACCATCTATGGTGAGAGGTAGGACTGTTTTAAACTCTACTTTCATGCAACATCTTTTGGAAACTGGTTCATCTCATTATTTAATTTCTTCATAAGCTATTGATTTTTAAACATTCAAACATTAGATGATACCTTCTACGATAAAACATCAAAATCCTCTTGGGAAAAGAAAATTCTGAGCCATTCATTGTAGAAATTATTATATAAATGTTGATGGAGCTGACAAAAAAGTGTACTTATCATTTTTGGATATGTATTACTATGATTTAATCACATATATGGATTGGTTGACAATATATAAGGCTACCATAGACTGTTATAGAAGGACAGTTAGCTTTGTAACAGAGGATAGTGTTGAGAATTACTTTAGTGGAGATAATGATGTAAATACATGTGCAATTGGATAGTTGGGACGAGTAGTGGGAACAATCAATTACCAGTTAGTGGTGTTTACTTTAGAATCCATGGAAGATATTGAGGATCATAGTGTTCTTGAAGTCATGGATCAATTCCCAAATAATATTCACAAGAACATTTCAGGGTAACCACTTATATAGTATGTGAAGTTTGTGATTAACCTCCTTCTATAGACCGGTTCGATTTCCAATCCATCTTATAGGATGAATCTAATATAATTAAGATATTTTAAAGTTCAGTTGGAAGAAATGGAATGAAATGGATTCATTCGGCAATAAACATATCTATGGGTGTCACCCATCTAGTTCATAAAGAAAGAATATAATGTTTCAATGTCAATGGATAAGCATGAGAAACACTATGTAAAAGTGTTGGAAGTCATAATAGAACATTTTTTCTATTCCAAATTATCCAATTATGATTTTTAGATATAAGAGGTATTCTTTCATGCCCGTTTAATTTCTAAATAAGGAGTTCATGTAGGTAGAGAGAAGATAGAAGTTTTTATCAATTGGAAATCACCAATGAATTTCTTTGATATTTGAATTATTCTTTGTCTAGATGATTATTACTAATGCTTTTTTCATTACTTTTCCTAGATTTCATCACTTATGAAATCTTTGACAATGAAACAAAACCCATTTCAATGGACTAGAGAATGCCATAAATATTTTCAAGAGAAAAATGTTCATCTTACACTATCACCTATATTAATTTTTCTAGAATCAGGAAAATGGTAAGTGGTGTACTGTGATTCTTCAAGATATATTTTGGGGTTATTTCTCATGTTAAGAGATCATTTTGTGGCTTATGGATCAAGTTAGTTGAGTGTTCATGTGAATAATTACCTGACACATGATTTAGAGTTAGTTGCTGTTGTCCATACCTTGAATACATGGGTTCATCATGTCTTTTGTGAGATTTTACCTATGTTCACACTTCATAAGAGCTTAAAACATATTTTCTCACAATATGTTTTTAATTTTTGTAAAATAAGATGGATAGAGTGTCCATAGATGTTTGACATTGACATGAAGTATACAGTAAGTAAAGAAAATACAGTGGGAGATGCATTAAGACAAAATTTTTATACTCCATTGGTGAAAGTAGCTTCCAATGAGTGGAAGTTGATGTTGGTCCCCACAAATATGAATGTGGAATATATGTTGTAGTTTTATTCCCAATTGCGATTGTTTTGGATTTTATGAAGATGGTAATGGATGCACATACCTATGATGTTGAATCTGTTAAAATGAGTTCAAAACTCAATGGTGGGGATAACATTGAGAGATTGATGTTGGATAGGATTTTAGTGTTGTGTTTTAGGAATCATATAGTTTTATCTATCTAAATTCTTATGAAATGTCTCAGTTCTTATCACCATTTGAGATGGGTTGTTCATCCTAGAATATAGAAGATGCATAAGGAATTGACAACATAGTGTTTTTGGAATGGTATGAAACAGAACGTGGATGAGTTTGATTGAAAGTTCCAAACTTGTCATCAAATTGAGGTAGAACATCTGTGACCAATATATTTTTCATTGTCTTTTCCCATACAAGTGATGAAATGGGAGAAAATTAAGATGTATATTGTCATGTGTCTCCCAAGAATGGTTCAGAAACACGATTCCATATGGGTGATAGTGGATAAGCTTAGCAAGTCAGCTCATTTCATCCCTATTCATTAAACACACATTGTAGAGGATCTATCAAAAATATATATATGATAAATGGTAAAGAGACATGACATACATGTTTCAATAGTGTTAGTCAGAGATCCATGTTTTATCTCTCATTTTTGTAAATTAATACAAAAATCCCTTGAGATATAGTTAACTATGATTATGTTGTATCATCCTCACATAGATGGGAAATTAGAAAGGAAAATAAATATGTTGGATGATATTTTGTGGGATTGGTTAATTTATTTTGGTGGCTAGTTGGATGATCATGTGTCATTGGTGGAGCTCTCATATAACAATAGTTATGAGGTTTCGATACATATGGACACTTTTAAAATATTGAATGGGTATCCTTATCATTATCCACTATGTTTTGTGGAAATATGTGGGACTTCATTGGTTGGGTTGAGCCATGTCCAAGAATCAACATAGAAAATTCAGTTGATCAGAAAAAGTATAGATATGGATCAGAGTTCTTGTAAATAAGATGTAGATCATTTTCAATGACGGTTTTCATTCATGGTGAGTGATTATGTGTTCTTAATGTTTTCCCCAAGGCTATCATATCTTTGTTTTAGGAATAAGGGAATATAATCTTCTTGGTACATAGGACCTTTCTAGATACTTGAATGGGTAAGAGAGGTGGCATATATTTTGGCATTTCCATTGTGGTTCAGTGTGGTGCCCAATGTATTCCATGTATCTCCATTGAAAAAGTATCTACCTTATTCTGACCATGTGATCAGATATTGTTAGGTTATCCTAGATATGGATTCTTTGATTGTACATATCCTAGAATATATTTTTGATTGGGAAGGGAAATTCATTCATGGAAAAAAGCAACGGTCTATTTTGGGTTTTATGGGAACATGGTCAGATTCCAGAAGAGACATGGGAACATGAAATGTAAATGAAAGTGCAATGGATGGAACTATTTCAGGTAAACGGTGTTTTTTTACATTCCACGTATAGAATGACCAATGGTGAGGGAGAATGCAATACCCTATTTTTTCGATATGAAAACAATTTCCTTATGTTCTATAAGTACATAATGTATAAGGGTGATTTTTGGGAAGTTGGGGTACATTTAAGGGATTTTGGGGGGTTTTCAAAAGTTCATTTGTAGTGTACATTTTGTGGAAACCTTATAACAATTGTACTAAAATTTATATAGAGATGAAGGGGGGAAAGGGGAAATTCATAGGTTGTGAACAATTTTCCCAAACCATGCTAAATCCAAGGGGAAACCATGCACTTTGAAAAAAGGTATTTGGTCTCTTTGAGGTAGTATCTTCATCAGGGTTAGCATATGATTTGATGATCATGCGATTAGAAAAGGCAATGGTCATCTTCTTGGAAGTGGCTAACACATGTCTTGTGTATATGGTGCTTTTGAAGATTTCATCTATCAAGACATGGGAAAATATAAATTATAACATTTATTTAGAACTACCTTGTGATACGTGGTTTGTTTGGTGATATCGGATAATTGTGCATGTGGATCTTGGAGTCTTGTGGTTTTTTGGGAGTTTTATTAGTTTTCCTTCTGCTATTTTAATTATCGATTTTGGTCTTCCAATATTGTAATGGGTTTTTTGTTTTATTTTTACAAAGAAATGTTGGGTTTTCATTCATTGTTATAGTGAATAATTTAGTTGGATTTTTTTTTTCAATTTTTCAGGTTAGTCGGGTTATTAAGAAAGGTAAATACATCCCCAATGTGTACTGAAACCCTTTGGAATTTATTTCCATCCTTTGGAACCTTGGGTATTTCCCCAAAGTCCAAGAACCATCCTACCACATTCTCATGAAAATGAGGCATAAAAGGGATTTTACATAAGATATCAGTTTTATTAAATCCAAAGACTTTTAAATGCAAATGGTTATGACAATCTTGGCGTTGAATTCCTTCTTTTCTATTTTTGGAGTATTGATTGTAGAATGTTGTTGGGTTATTGGGACATGAAATATTGACTATAAAAATACAATGTTATATAATGAACATAAAGTTACCATGGATTTGGGTACAAAAGTGTTTTTGAGACACTTATAGGATATTAAATCTCATTTTCAAGGGTTTAGACAATGATACAATCATGTAATTCATTATTGGAATGGCTTCTCAATAAGAGTACATACATCATTTAGAGTAATGATTTATCTTTTGTGCAGAAGTTATGATTTTTATTTATTATTATACAACTTTTTTAAATGAAATACTTTGAAAATAACACGGTTTTGGTATTTTGAATATGGAAATATTTTCAAAAAGTAGGTTGATAGTTTTAATAAATAGTTGATTTTGGAAAAAAACATTATGATAGCTAACATGATATGATTCGAAATTCTAAGACATTGGTTTCAATATATTGAGTCTTTTGATGTTTTTTGTTTATTTAGATAAAGGAACCCAATACATAGCATTGAAACCAACAAGAAGAAACTGTGGAAAATGTGGTTGCACCTGAGTTATAGGTGAACCAACTACTGATTTAGATTATTTTCTAAATGTTTCAAGACATGGAAAAAGTGAACCAGTGGGATGATCCATGACAAGTTGATTCATCCATAAATTTCCAAATACCAAATATACACATCTCCCCATGTTATTCTGAACTAGAAAACACATAAGAATATCTGAATAGGATGAATCTTATAATTTGTTTCCTCAACATAGTATTGGATTAGATGGTCAAGCTTGTGATTAATAAGCTCAAAGATCATGTATTCTAGTGGTGCAAACTAGCGGTTCATGCCAATGTGGATCAAGTACTTAGTAGGATTTTGAGGAAATGTGCCAAAAATATTATATCCCCACACGTTCAAGATTCAAAGGACGATGAAATTTTTTGCCCTAAAAAAAGTAAAAACTCTATACCACAAATTATGAGGCTATGTTCATGAATTTAGTGTTATTTTTACCTAACGTTACTGCTTGTGTGGCCTTGAAGGCACACATCTTTGAATTGGGTGAAGGGAAGGAGATTTGATCAAATATTGAAGTTCTATTTATTACCAACAATAATGTGATGATCAATAGAGTGATAATGGATTAAAGAGACTTATAATGATCCATGGGATGAGGAATTATGTTGATACCCAGAAGAAATTGTAGGAACTCTAATTCTAGGAGAAAATGGCGGAGGAAACCTACTTCCAATGGGCTAGCTAAAATCAAAAGCAGACACCTGGAACTGGGAATCTTCCTCTGAGACCCATGAAAAAGTAGGATGTTACCAATGTAGTTCCTTAAACTACAAGATATGATAGTTTAAATCAACACCAAGAGAATGAAATAATTTCAAAAATATGGGATATCATAAGTTCTATTATTATAGTTATCCAAGGCCAGTTTATTGGGACACTTCTTAGGTGTCATAAGAAACATATGCTTCAATGGTTTGAGGACAGAAGAATGAGTCTCATTAGAATTTGAGAGAAAGCCATGGTGTATCTTAGAAATACTTAACTACATAGCAAGGGGATTATCAGTAAGGAAATATCAAGAATATTGATGTGACAAAGAAATTATATAGAGGTGAGCTTGTGATTACAAATGATCAAACTAACCCATATATGGTGCGAGGTAAGATTCTTTTAAACTCTTCCATCATGCAAGTTCTTGTTGATACTGGTGAATCACATTATTTTGTTTCTTCTTATTCTATTTATTTTTCTATTTTCAAATATTAGATGATTCCTTCTATGATGAAACATAATAATTCTCTTGGGGAAAAAAATTCTGAGCCTTTCATTGTAGATAATGGTATATAAATGTTGATAGAGATTATCTAAAATTGTACTTCTCAGTGTTGGATATGTATATCTATGATTTGATAATATATATGTATTGTTGACAATATATAAGGCTCACATAGACTATTATAGAATGATAGTTATCTTTGTAACAGAGGATGGTGTTTAGCATCACATTAAAGGAAGAAAGGTTGTAAAGACATGTGAGATTGGACATTTGCAACCAGTAGTGGGAACATACTATTACCAGTTAGTTGTGTTTACCATATAATCAATGGAAGATATCGAGGATCATAGTTTTATAACAGTTCTGGATCAATTACCAAATAAATTTTAGGAGAATTTTTCAGGGTTACCACATATATTGTAAGTGTAGTTTGGGATTGACTTACTTATGCAGACAAGTTCAATTTACATTACATCTTATAAGACGACAGTAATATAATTAAGGGAGTTTAATGTGTAGTTGGAAGAGCTAAAAAGAAAGGGTTTCATTCGGCTGAGAACATATCTATGGGAAGAACCAGTCTTTTTTATAAATAAAGAAGTTGGTGTGTCCATGTCAATAGATAAGCATGAGAAACACTATGTGAAAGTGTTGGAAATATTAAGAGACAAACGTTTATATTCCAATTTAGATCCAAGTGGTATTATTTATTTCCCATTTAATTTCATAAAAAAGTGTTTATATTGGTTGAGAGAAGATACAATATGTTATCTCATGGAAATAACCATTGAATGTCATTGATAATAAAAAATTTTCTTGGTCTGGCTGATTATTAACGATTATTATTTTCATGACTTTTCCTGGCTAGCTTCAACAATCAAATCATCTCCAAATAAAAACATTTTGTTTAAGTGGACTGAAGAATCCAAGAACTATTTCCAAGTGTTGAATTTTTTTCTTTCACCAGTACCTATATTGATTTTTCTAGAATCAGGACCAGGATAAGTGGTGTACTCTGATTCTTTGGGATATCTTTTGGGGTTATTTCTCATGCTAGGAGATCGTTTTGTGGCTTATGGCCCTATGTAGTTGAGTGTTCATGTGAATAATTACCCAACACATGATTTGGAGTTAATTGGAGTTGTTCATACCTTGAATACATGGGGACAACATCTCTTTGGTGGGAAATTTACTATGTTTACAGTCCATAAGAGCATGCAACATTTTTTCTCACAATAGGATTGGAATTTTTGGAAAATAAGATAGATGAAGTGTCTACAGATTTTTGACTTTGACATGATGTATACAACAGGTAAATGCAATATGATGGAAAAAAAGAATTATGCTGAAATTTGAATGCTCAGTTGGTAAAATAATCATCAAATGAGTGGTAATTGATGTTGGTCCATGCCAAAATGCATGTCTAATGTGAATACTGAGGATATGTAGCGGTTTTCTTATAATTTGTTACAGTTTCAGATTTGATGAAGATGCTAATGGATGCATAGAGATATGATGTTGAATGTGTTAAAATGATTCCAAATTCAATAGTGGGGAGACCATTGAGATTTTGAGGTTGGATGGGAGTTTTGTGTTGTGCTTCAGGAATTGAATGGTTGTACTTATGGCTTGTCCGATGAAATTTCTCAATTCATATCACCATTCAAAATGGGATGTTCATCCAATAATATATATGATGTATAAGGAATTTACTACATTATTTTTTCAAATGGTATGAAACATAACATGGCTGGGTTTTTTTTCAATGTTCCATACTTCTCATCAGATTAAGGCTGAACATATGTGACCAACATATTTGTCACAGACTTTGCCTATCCTAGTGCAGACATGGGAGAAAATAGAGATGTATTTTTTCACATGTATCCCATGAATCGGTTAGAAACATGATTCCATATGGGTGATACTGGAAATGATTACCAAGTCAGTTCATTTTGTCCCCATTCATGAAACACAAACTCTCGAGGATATGTCCAAAATCTATATTTGAGAATTGGTAAAGAGATATGACATACTGGTTTCGATAGTATTAGACAAGGATCCAGGATTCATCTCACATTTCAATAAATTCATATATTATTTCTTTATAACTCATTTAACTATGATTATGGGGTATCATTCTCAGTTGGATGGGAAATTACAGAGGAAAAAAATGACATAAGATATGTTGTGGGATTGGGTATTGGATTTTGGTGGCTCATGGGAATATCATGTGTCATTCGTCAAGATGTCATTTAAAATTAGTTATCAGGTCTCGATACATAGGTATACTTTTAAATCATTGAATGAATTTCCTTGTCATTATATACTATGTTGGGTGGAAATATGTGATACTTCCTTGTTGTATAGAACCTTTTCCATGAATCAATAGAGAAAATACAGTTGATCAAAAAGAGATTAGAGATGGATGAGAGTTCTCATAAATAATATGTAGATCGTCGTCAATGACAGGTTTCATTACTAGTGAGTGATAATGTGTTCTTATGTATTTATCCATGGCATGGACATATCCATTTTGGGAAGTAGGAAAAGTTACAACTTCGATAAATATTATCGTTCACGATACTAGAATGGGTAGGAGAGGTGAGATATCATTTGGCATAGCCACTATTTTTGTTGTGGTACACAATGTTTACCATGTATTATAGTTGAAAGTGTATCAACCTTATTCTGACCATGTGATTAGATGATATCACGTTAACCCAAATATGGATGCTTCGTTGGTATATATCTCGAGGTATATTGTTGATCGTTAAGAGAAATTCTTTCATGGAAAAAGAATTGGTCTAGTTTGGGTTTTATGGAAACATGGTCAGAATATAAAAGAGACTCGTGAACATGAAAATGAAATGAAAGAGAAATGGATGGAACTCTTTTATGGAAATAGTGGGCCTTTACTTTCTGGGGATTAAAAGACCAATGGTTGGGAGAATTTAGAACCCTCAGTTTCCAGTATGTAACCATTTTCGTTATGTTTTTTAATTGCATAATGTATAAGGGTGATTCTTGGGAAGTTGAGAGAGATTTTAAGGGGTTTGGAGGGTTTGTTTATATGTTTATGGGAGGTTCAAAATTTTGGGAAACCTTAGAAAAAATATATGAAACTGGGTATAGTGCGGAAGGCGGAAAAGGGGATGTGCACAGTCTGTGCATTTTTTTCCCAAACCGTGTATAATCCTAGGGAAAACCATGCCCTTTGAAAAATGTGATTTGTCGCAATGTGGTAGTGGATTTAATATTTTTGGAAGATATTTTAAAGATCATGTTATTAGAGAAGGTTAGTTTTAACCTTCTAGAAGTGTTTAACACATGGTTTATGCATGTTTTTCTTAACCATCTCACAAAACCATGCGTGGGTCAAAACCACCTCCTTAAAAAGTTGATCAAGGTCAGCCATAATGTTTATTGCTTCATTAATCTACCTATTTATAACTAAATTGGTATTTTTCGTTCCCAGAGTTCATTGAAGTTTCTCCCATTTATCCCGAGGTGATTCTAAGGCTTCACATATTGATTATAAGACGATTCTTTGTGATAATTTTGCATTCTTCATCATTCATGAAGTTTTTCTTAGATCTACTCCATCCAACTTCTTAGATACCTAGATCTATTCCCAATATGGGAATATCTGAGGTATTAAATGAAAAATAACTTTAGATTTTGGTTTCTTTATGACAATGGAAGATATATAATGAGAATTATTAATGTTTTAACACAGTTTCATTGGAATTATTAATCTATTTATCATTTTCATCAAATATCCTGAGTTGGATGGCTTATCTCTTGACCCTCCTTTCAATAATTTATTATATTAGTTTAAAATTGATTTAATTTATTGAAATTAATTGTGAAATCTTGGTGAAAATTTTGATAAAAATCCCTTTTAGTGATGATTCCTTATATTTGGTGAAATTGTTGAATTTTGGTGAATTTTTGTGAAAAGTAGAATAGATTCATGATTTTAAAATAGTGATTTTAAAATGTATCTTTTCTAGATTTTTAAATGGTTTATTAGAGAAATTTATTAAATAAAAATATTATTTTCTTGAATATTTTTGTCTTGCTAGTATTGGAATAGTTTTCGTGAATAATTTTTATTGTTGTTCATATAGAATTTCTGAGGATTGGTTGAAATATGACCTTGTTCATAGTGCCAAAGGTGTAATGGAACATAGGAAATAATTAACTTTTGATGACATGGTAGATCGATATGGAACCACTCATGATTATGGAAGTTTCATAATAAATAATTCATTTTTGGTATCATGGATATGTGAAATGGAATGGTATTTTCCAAGGAAACTTTTGAAATGATTTTAATGTATTGTTTGGTTGTTTCATTGAACAATGTCATTTTTAGGAAAATTGGTTATTATAGTAGGTTTTTATATTTTTATATATTATATGTTGGGAATTGTTTTAAATAAAATATTTTCTAAAAGTGATTCTAACTCTTCTATCCAAGTGTTGTGAGTAAGGAAGTCATTGAGGGACAACATACTGAATTTTAGTACTCACCCCTGCTTTGGCAATTTGGTGCTTTTGAAGATTTCATCTATCGGGACATGGGAAAATGTAATGTATAACACGTATTTAGCACTACCTACTGATATGTGGGATATTAGGTGATATTGGATCATGAAGAATTTGGATCATGGAGTCTTTGCTTTTCATGGAGTTTAATTAGTATTTATTCTCATGATTACTTTTCAATTTTTCGCTTCCTTTGTGGTACTTGGTTTTTTATTTTTATAAATGAAATTTTTGGTTGTATTGCGTGGTTATCATGAAACATTTAGTGGTTTTTTCACTATGTTGGGTTAGAGGGTTTATTCTTAATGGTAAAATAGTCCCCCATATGTATTGAAGACCTTTAGCATTTATTTTCAGCCTTTTCCTCCTTGGAGATGTCGCTTAAGGCCAAGTAGCATCCTCCAACCTTATAATGCCAATGCTAAAAAGGAGTGGTGTTATATATATAATATCCTAATAACTTATAATGAATAGTTTTAAATAATATTATATATCAACTAATATATTTACAGTATTTTAATTAGTGATTGATTTGAATGAATTTAAAGATTACTTCAAAACCATTTTTGAAACAAAAAGACATCAATATATTAAATATATTCAATTTCAAGATAAATTAAAAAATTATAGAAATATTATTTTATAAAATGAAAATAATATTTTAATATTTCTTGTAAAAATTATCCAAGTTTGATTTGTTTTTTTTTAAAGAAAATTTCATTCTTTGGTAAATTGAAAAACATTTAGATTTACTTGAAACCCTAGTATTTATGAATATATTAATAAGTATAACATTCATACCTATAAAATTTATTTAATTATTAAAAATATACTTATGTTGTTAGTTGATTCATATAAAAATACTATGTTTAATTTTGAAAAACCTTTTCTACCATAATAAAAATCTATTAACATTTATCTAATTTTATTTAGTATTTGAAATTAAATTAATATTTATCATTGTAAAATTATGTTTTAGATTGTTTTTTAAAGTCACATAAATCAAATTTGGTTACTAATAGACCAATTAATATCATTTAAATTAAAAACATTTATAATTGTTTTCTATACATAACATATATTATTGAAAAATGTACTTTATCTAAAAAAATAGTGTTTTACATGTTCCTTTCCCTAATATTAAAATTAATATTACCTAAAAAAATTATTTGATAAAATTTATTTCATATTTTGAATCATCGTGTACATATTATGTTTTTACACCCATTTTTATTTATAGCCATTTAATTTAATCCACTTAGGTAAAAATTAATTAACATGGTCAAATCTAAAAATATTTAAAGTGAGAAATGTAGGGGTGAAATAGTTAAAAAATAAAAAAATTATGTAAAAATAAATTGTTAGTAATTTATTATTTTACCTCATATCCCAGTCTATTATTTTTCAACATGACTCCATATTCTATTTGAAATATATGATCACTTTATTTTAAACTGTTTTATTTTCAAAAATAAAATTCCTTAAACATATAGATGAAGGTTATGTTCAAACCATTTATAAACTCATTTTAAATAATTGACTCAAACACCACTAACCCATTCTTTCTTAAACTCTCATCTCATGACCTATAATCCATTAGATTTCTAAAATTACAATATAATGAGCATTAATGTGTCATCAAATGGTGAACATCCAAGTGGAGAGATAATGTTCTCAATCACGATATCTTAATTATTTTCTTCTTCTAAACAATCCTGAATATTATATCCCTAAAATTATTATATAATTATTATTAAAAGTATTATAAAATTTTATTATAGTAATGTAATATCAAATTTCTAAATTCCTTCATTGTTATTAAAAAATGTTGATTCCATCATGTGTATGTGGATATTACCACATACATGAACATCATTATTGATATTCCATCACTACCATACATGGAAATTTATATAATACTATTTAATGAATTAATATATTATTAATAAAATTGCTAATATTATAAAATTATTAACAGTTCCCTTTCTTCCTCCCATTCTGTGGAACCCTTTACATCACCAATACGTACATATAGACCAGAGGAGGAAAAATATTATTGTATTTAATTTCCCACTACACTTTTAATCAGTAAAAAATAATTAAATATTATTAATCGCAATAAAAATATAAGTATTGACATTATAATTCGTTGATAATGATTTAATTCTTGATAAAACATTTTTTTAACTACACTAACAAATTTATTAAAACTTTTTCTTATTTGTGTCGGTTTAACCACATGCGTGAACAATGTTTAGAATTTATATGAAAGATAACTATGTGAGAATAAAATATATTTTTAATACTCATTAATGATAAAATAAATTATGTTTCTAGATGGGTTATAATATTATAAAACTTATTATTATTTTAAAATCCCATTTGTTCAAGAAAAATTATTGAAACATGAACCTCACTAACTACATCATCATGAATCCTAACTAAATTAAAAATGAAATTTAGTTGTAAAATTATAAATAATTATAAAACATGTATTCTAGTACTTATAATGATATTTTAATAATGAAAATTGATTGTTTGAAAAAAATAATTACAACGCTATTATTATACAAGTAATAAATAAAAGAAGCTAATAACATCTAATGATGAAACTAAAATAAAACTAAAAAGTATTTTTATAATAATTGATTATAAATAATTTAGATAAAATGTTATAGGTATGAATAATTTCATAAAATAAGTGTTATAGAATGTTATTTTTGACATATAATATGATAGAGAATATTTGACTAATCTTGTTAAAGGTTTGTATTTTTTCAACTCAATATTTCTTCATATATATAAGATGTGTATTTACTGCTTGTTTCATTTTTTATGTGTATATAATAATTACATGTATTTATATTATTATAATATCTCACTAAATATATGATATTTACCCATATATATCATGTGCTACCTTTCATGGGTTATTAATTCAAAAGATAAGGATGATGTAAGGGTTAATTGTCCCTTGTTTCTTTCTCTATGACCCACGACACATTCCAATCTTATTCTCATGAGTGTGATGTATATTACTAAATATTAATTTCTTTTATCCTAATTTTCCTTGAACATTTATTAATTCCATTTCACTTTTTTATAATCTACGTTATTTTTATTCAATGCAACAATATGTTGTATGGGTTTTTTGTCTCCATTTCCTTTCTTTTAAATAAGTTTTATTTTTTTTCAAATAATTTCATTTAAATAGTGTTTATACTACATCATGCATATACAATACCATAAAATATCTTTAATTCTTGGTATTTTTAATTTGAATTTTTGATCTCTCTTTTAATGGATTTTTATGAGAACTTTTCTTTATATATAATTGGTTTTCTTGACTAAACATCTTTAAATCTGTCATAATTATTCAAATTTGATCAATTTTTACAAGTTATTTTTCATATTTTATTTTATGGTAATACATTTCCATCTACCACTGGGGAAAGATTAAATTTTAATTAAAATATTTTATCTTGAAGAATTTCATTGGGAAAATGTATATCTTCATTAAGATTATTTCACATCCTGTTTAACAATGAATTTTATACATTATCTATATTTTTATATTCTATCCAATGTTATATTTTATATTTAGAAACATAATGTTTTTATATAATATGAACGTAATGCTTCCATTATCCTAGATTCCAGTGTAATTTTTATTATGAATTTCTATGATGCGGTTTTTAGAAAACATCATCTAAAATATTAATGTTATTTTCCTTCTATTATATTTTGTTATATATTACACTATAATTTTACATGATATAGACATTATATATATTTCATTGATCTATTATTGACGTTTTTTTTAATAAATTTCTTAATATTTTTCCAATACACCATTTTGATAAAAAAACATTAATGATAACCAAATATACCGCATCATATGATAATGTTAAAACAATCATTTTCAATATATCATCCATGCGAAAACATTCAAAAACTAGTATAATAATTTTTCTCAAAGAATATTCCTTTTAGTGACATAAAATTGTTTTCAAGGTGATTTTATTCTAAATGATTGTGAAAATAAAATTATATATTTTTATATTATTCAAATAAAAAAATTATTATAAAAATTCAATTCTTTAATTTTAATAAATTTGATATTAGAGGCTTCTAATTATATTAATGAATCATTAAGTGTTTTCTAACTTCTAAATGAAATGTTATGAATGATTATTTCTTCAATGTTTTTTTTAAAACTGCTTTCGAATTCAAAGAAACTGTTAATATTTTTTATCATGATCTTTGTATTTATTTAAATTACTTTTATGTTGGATTTATAGCATTTCAAAAAGGGTTATCTCTAATTGTTTTTTCAAACTAGTTGCCCAAATAATTTTTAAAAAGAATTTTTATTCTTTGAAATGTCTATAATGATCCATATGTGAGATTATGGATTTGGTCCTACACAACCATTAACCTCATTTCTATGGATAGATTGTAAAATGTTATATGGAATATTTCATTAAACTTTTAAATTTTAAACATGTTAATTATGAAATATTATAAATTTGAATATTTTTGTGTTTTCATGGAAGAAATATTTGTTGATTATTATTATTTATGGGTGGTTTCCTATATCTCCATATAATAAAATGGTTGACACTTTATATATCATTATCTAAAAAAGGGTAAATGGGAAGAATCCCTAGACAAATACAAAGAGGGAACATTGGTAGTATCCCAATACAAAGAGGGTACACATATAGTAAAATGGTTGACACTTTATATATCATTATCTAAAAAAGGGTAAATGGGAAGAATCCCTAGACAAATAAAAAGAGGGAACATTGGTAGTATCCCAATACAAAGAGGGTACACATATAGTAACCCATTCCCTTGTTTTTATATGTCTAGTATACCAATCCCAAGAGCCTATATTTTAATTAGAGCATTCCCCAGAGAGAACATGGGATCTTAGACCGAGACCACTGTGGTATGATTATTTGTATGTGGTGCATTCTCTTCTTGGTTCAAATTTCATTTTTTATTATACCAAAATTATATGATATATTATTATGTGATGCTTCCATTTCTAATATCACTACACTCCAATGACTAGGAATTTTTTTTTATCATTTCAGACTACAAGTCATTATATTATTTCTTATGGTAGAATTTTGTTATTATATAAATTTTATAATTAGATATTTCTATCATTATTGAATTTTATCATATTCCAATTATCTAACATTATTGAATGTTATTTCACATTAATAAGTATTTGAGATTAGATATTTATTATTTTTCTTCTATGAATGTAATAAAGATGAGTCTAACTTATGTGGATTCTGAAATGGTTTATAGTATAGAATGATCATGAAGAAATGTTCATAAATATCATGATATAATTTTTTTATATATCTGATCATCAAATATATTAATCCATTATTTATAGATATTTTTTGATTATTTGTAAGGTGTAATTTTACCTTATCTAATTGTTTTAAACTTATTATAGGTTCATCATTCTATGAATAAAATATATTTTTTAAATTTTTTTAGAACTATATATATTGATGTGGGGTTGTGATGCCTCAAAAAACACCAACTATCTACATTCCCAGCATGAATCACACATGGAAGAAGAATAATCCATATGTCTCAATATTTTTTGTAGTGAACCCCTAGTTTAAATTGTGAATAGCTTGAGGTAGGGAGACCATCATTATCTACATCATTCATTGGTAAAAAATCTATCAAAACATTCATTTATAACATCAAATACTAGTCCATTTAATGAATAAATTTATGTATCAATCCCCTTTCATTTCATAAACTTCAACCATCACACCATAAAGCACCTTATTACACATTAATCATGGTGTGAATCACCATTCATGAATTGAATTTTCTATTGTTATAAAAATTCAGTATCCCAACCACCCAACTGTAGTTTCAAAACATTGACGAGTACCTAATGAATCCATATAACGTTGGTTAATGTTTATAAAATCATTTTTGATATTTTTCAAACACTCAAAATCATGATATGAATCCCAATTCTCATATCAAAACCCTCTAAAAATAAAAAATTAAATTTCTTTTTATTTTTAAAATATAAATATTTTTATGATTTTATAACCTCCCGACCTTATCAAATATCACCTATAATAATCCTTGGAGGATGTTCAATCATTAATTTTAACCTACAACGGTTGTGAAGCCATGATGAAATTGTCATTTCTTACTCTGGAATGCTAAATTATCTTCTGATGTGCCACTCCGGACACGTAGAAAACTATTTATTATGGTATGATCTACTACTAATTATCATCAGTAAAACACTGAGATGATTATTAACCACACCAATACACCTTGGGTGACCATGATTTCATTAATTAATTCACCTATAATCTTACAACACTCCCTATTATAAGACGCAATTTAGACATTCCAATTCCAATTCATAATGGTCCCCACTATCATAATTATATTCAAAAGTGAATATATAGTCTTCCAACAACCCATAAAATGTAGTTTTAATCCCATAAAATTCAATTAAACATTATAAAACTGTTTAGAACCTCATAGCTATCCTCATCAATAATCCATAACTAAATCATACGATCAACAAATTTTAATTCCCACAACCTGGATACATTGAAATTTCCTAGAAACACACCCACTAATCCCTGAAATATATCCATCATACATGGAGTGACATATATGATGATGTTTATAACCCACAAAATCTAATTCTATAAAAAAATAGTCAATCAAACCCCCTCTATCAATACTTTCCCAAAAATGATTGGAAGAAGCTGGTGATGAGTAATATTTATCACCCGAACATGATGAATAAATATGTCTGGAGTCATCCCGTGATCATCCAAATACCCACACAATGTATAACCCAACACCCTATTATATTTTCTGGTATGTTACTCATAAAAACAAAGCTATCAATGTAATTCACATTGTAGCATCAACACATCATGTATCTTACTCACTCTCATATCACCTCCAAACCATCTCCTGATTGATGCCAACATCAAGAATCTATCTTGTACTGCATCCAAAAATATAATTTGGTATTTTACAAGTAAAAAAACCAGATTCACTTTATCACCAATATATACATTACATATACTTATTCCGATGACACGAAATATCACATCCATGATATCTATATCATGTGTGTCATTCATCCAAAATCAGCACTTCAACACATAACCCACATGATGACTAGAGGCTTCTTCCCCATTGATACCTAAGAGGAAATGAGAAACATAAACAACAGACCATCTTTGAGTCACTATAATTTCATGCTCCACATACAATGAAATTCTAGATTCCAATGGTGCACACCCAGAATATGGAAACATTTATGTCACCCCTCAATAGAAACCTAAAATGGTTTTGTCATTACAACTGGGTCACTCCCCCCATGTCACAATTATCAATTCTTAGGAAATACTTGTCTAGTATAAATCTAGGATTGACAATTTTACTTTACTCTAATAGATTTATGGTGTTTCTTATACTACTGAACAACATTTTTAAATAAAAATAATAATTAGGAAATAATTATTCCACAAATTTCATCAGATCCATCATTCCTCAGCAACAATGTTGAAACTCACAGATCCAACAATAAACATGAACAACGTGTATACAAATTAGAATACATTGAATACACAAAATCCTTGTAGGTATACACTGTGATACCACCAATTGGTAAAACCTGAATCATAATCCCATGAGATGAATCTTATCATGCATCATATCACAATCCTAAAAAACTAAATATACTCCATTTTAATCAAATCCTCATCTAACCTGAAGTACCCACCTAATTCTTCTTGAAAATAGTTCATTTCACATATTCCATGGTATCACAAATGATCACTCTCTAATATATGTCGTTAGAAAACCAAATTCTTGTACCCACACTCTTTCCATATTAAACCCTATAATATTGGATAATAACCCACTATCCTATATATAACCAATCACGAAAACACTTGGGATTTGCATCCAACTGACTCTTTCCGATTAACCCCACTTTGATAGATAGAATAACCTCATGTTATATAGTTCATGATTTTTATATGGACCTCATATAATGAAATATAATAAATGAAAACTTCTAAACACAATTTTCTATTATAAGGTACTCACAGGATTAGGATAACCCCATCTCACATGGTAGCCTCATATGCATCAAATCTCATTTCAATAATAATACTCTACTACCCACTATCCATAGTCATGTCTAAAAAACCAGGATCTCCCACACAAATTATAAATTATACCTCACAAAATTATTATCTCTATATAATCATCTCTCTAATCCTATCTCATCACCATAATGAAATTAACTGATCAAACTACTCGCTCTAGGTTCTCACACACATGTACACTAAGCGTCACATTCCAAGTAATAAACCTAATCACATGACATGATACTCAATGGGAATATTCAAATGATGTTACCCCATCGAGAATCATGATATTTGGTTAATCATATTCAGTCCTCCACATACCGGATTTTACATGTTAAAGATCTCTATCTCATCCAATGAAATATAATGACATTATCCTATATTATCCATGATGAGTATTAAGTAGTCAAATATTTTTATTTTGTAGAATTAAAACATAAATATAAATGTTAAAATATCAAAGAGGATGATATTAAAAATTTCCAAAACCTAAAATATAATAATCCTTCAAAATTCATTTGATGGACATACTTTGAGGGTCCATCGATAAGGCATCTAATTTCTATAATAGCATACTAATGTCATGACACATCTCTTAAAATAGGTATTGTATAACCATAAGCACAATTTTCATCATCATAATATCCATATTACATGTCATTGGAGTAAAAATAAATTATAATCTAGTTGAGTAGAATTCCTAGAACATTTTATATGGGAGTAATCAATACACATTTTTGAGAACACATTAAACAACAAAACCCACATAATAACTTATATCAATCACAAGAAAGAACAAATATTTTGTGTGAATCATATGTTCCAAATATAAATCTTTTCTATGTTACTCTTAGTAAAAATGAAATAGAAAAAAATATAAATATCAAAATTTGATAGAATATGTTGATCAAAATTGGTTAAATCATACAACTATAGCATCAAAATTTAATAAAAACAATAACATGTCTTAAGTATCCTAGTGAAATTTTAAAAAACATTTTGAGTATTAGTAGTATAATATCCATCAAAATATCTAATTAATTCTTATGTCACCATTATAAGATCTCTATTTATATTTAGACAAAATAAAAAAACTCTGATACAATCTGTTATATTAATAACACACGATCTAATAAAACATTATGATATTCTCATCTCATTTAATACTAAAAATCATTACATCTCAAAGAAACTATGACTTTAAGAACACATCCCCATGTTATAGAGGCTTTCAAAAACATAGTAGATTCTAGTGTGTTATCCAAGAGAGACTATACCCCCATACCAAATTTTGTATGAATAGATAAATAACCACACCATAACATCCAATGTATAACCCCAACTGTATGAATAAAAAATACAAAATAATAACTAATTATAAATGAATATGAAAAATAATACAGTAATATAGACATACAATCATGATATCATATAATCAAATCTCATCCAATGGGAAGATTATATTATATATATAATAAGAAAAAAATACATCAGAGTCTCTAATACCATCTTTGAGACTCAACTCACCCTGGTAACAAGACATAATATTAGATGTTATGTTCAAAGATCATTCTCAAGCGTCTTCCAATAGAATCCTATGATTATTATTATATATATTCGTATAATAGATTCATGGATTCCTATGTAGGGTGTAATTATAACATAGTAGGGTACAAACAATGTTGTCTCATCCATTATTGGTAAATACAATATATGTTTATGTTATTTGTTCAAAATTAAAAAATAGAGTGTGGAAGAATAAATAAAATAACCACTCTCGATCTATGGTTTCAAACATTACACCCAATAATTAATATACTTGTGATGGGTAGTAGAAAAGTTTCTCTAACTAGGTAATGATATTTTAAAAACTTATATTTGGTCAATTTTTTTAACCCTGGGATGTTATCATTGGTAATCCATGTTACCATGAATAAAAGAAAATTTTAGGATGTGTTCTCTTGAAAAATTACATTGTGGTGTCTTAAACCTAACGTTAAATAAATATTCATGATAAAAACTAATTGATTAATGTTTTAGAGCTAATATAGATAATATTTTCATTGAATACAAAACGGTATTATCAATATGGTAAAATATGTGAAATAAATATTGATAAAAATTGTTTTAAATTTATATTCATATAGATAGATTTGAATATGAACTAATGTATTTAATTAGAGTTGATCAAAGGTTATGATATATCAATACATCACCACCACATGATGGAAAACAATTTCTTTGATTCATTGAGTAAGAAGGATTATGCAACCTTATCTACGATGAGGATCGATATTTACCCACTGTTCAGGGACATTCAAATTATGGACTATGAAATAAAATTGAAAGCGGATAAAGGCTATCTTTTCTTCATGAATACTCAACCATATATCCATGTAACAATAAAGGAGACATAAAAGTAATATATAGATATTCATGTGAATATTGATAATATTTAAAATTTAAACATTGATAATGACAGAATTATAATATTTGGGTAATTAATATTTGTTCCTTCACTAACATAATTTAATAGATAATTTAAGGATGATGCACATGGCTCTCAGTTTCCATCCATCCTTGAAACACAAATATTTAGAGAAATATGAATATTTATTTTTGGTGGAATAATATGAAAAGAGTGATTCTAAAATATATATCAAGGTTCTTGGTATTTCATCATGTTATGAAAGAATGATAGAAGAATATAGGGTTTGTTATATCATTACCCATACTTGAATAGAATATGGAGTACATCAGGGAGGATGTAAATGTTGGAAAACATGAGATTTATAATGTAAATAACTCCATTCAGGATTTAGTTCATCACCATATGTTTCTACCGCATTTTGTTTCTATTTGAGAATATTTCTCACTTGATCAAAATTGTATGGTATACATAAAATCATTGTAAAGGATACAAGGAAAACAACAAATAGTTTTATTAGATTTAGATATGAGTTTTACTTTTAATTCTTGGGGATCTATTCAATAAAAACT
This sequence comes from Viscum album, assembly GCA_963277665.1. Taxonomy (NCBI): domain Eukaryota; kingdom Viridiplantae; phylum Streptophyta; class Magnoliopsida; order Santalales; family Viscaceae; genus Viscum; species Viscum album. The sequence continues at coordinate 1,003,590,540 of OY728163.1, read as the reverse complement.
AATTAAAAATAAAATCTTTTGAGCTAGTTATCATGTTCAAATTGAATCAAAGTCTATAATGTTTTGCAATCATTAATAGATATGATAAAAACTGGTTAAATGGATTTATAAAATTCTCAATAAACACAATCCCCATGTTGAGTTATTATATGAAAACATTTATAGGATACTATTCAAATAGAATCATCTTCTTGTGGGAAGTGGAATTGGAATCTAATATTTTATGGTTTATTTAGAGATAATATTCTGTTAGAAACATATATTTCTTAATAAATATTAGAGATGAACTAGAAAATTAATCCACATAAACCATGTAAATAGAATATATATTTATATAATTTTCGTAAACATTTATAGTTAGTTGTTGGGAAGAAATTATTCTTTTAAATATCACAAAAAGATAGTTTTAAATGATTTTATAAAAAGGAAAATTTTAGGACTATATATATTGGCCATTTTTAAATCATTAATCATGTGGGGATGATTCCACCGAACATCTCCTAAATTCATTACATCTTCTGTCTTTCATTTTTGATGAAGTACATATATGAACCTTCATTTTTTCTGAAATCAGAGGTAGTATAGTTATACCATAACATCTCATAGATGGAATAAATGCATGAAATGTTATATAATATATTTAATGTAATAATAAATAAGAGCACTCACATATTTAATGTCTTATGGAGATATCATATTTTAATGAAGCAATGTAGAGAGATGAAGATGAAATTAAGTATAATTTCTATCATTTTTTCATCAGGTTAATGAAACTTCATGTGTGAAATTCTTTTAAGGTGGTATTTTATAACACCACATTATTTCAGTAAATAATTTTTTATTAAATACATATGACGTTGAATAGATTATTTCAAATGAAACATTTAACTAAAATGAATCACAATATATTTAAATGATAGAAAATATTATAATGTGAGATCAAAATTAATATATTATGATAATACAATTTCAAACATAATTATGAAAATTATAGGATAAACAATAGCATTTATAAATAAAAATACAATGGAAATAAAATTTTAATCATCATGGTTTTATATGATTATAATAACACTAGTGGGAATTGTTGAAATAAGGTTTAGAATTACAAATATAGTTTATATGTTGATAGATAAGTAAATCCATAGGATTAAAGATTATATGTAGATATATAAGATAATATATAAGAATTAAATCAAACTCTTATATATATTATTGCTAAAAATATGATTATTTGATAAACGGTTATTAGGATAGAATGAATCTGATATTTATATTAATGAATAAAAGTAATATATTTTTTAGTAACATTTTTAAATAAATATAATTCATGAATAAACTAAAAATGAAATAGATAAATTAGAATATCTTATTATGAAAAATATAGTTTTATACATTACATATTATTTTTATTATTTGGAAAATTTCAATTATTTTTAAATCTTAATGCGTTTTTTAAATACCGATGTATTGATAACATTTAGTGGCTATTTTATGGATAGTAAATTTTTATTGGATTTGGTTAATATTTTTTAATGTTGACAAATGATGTTAAAAATCTATTTTATTAAGTACTTTAGATTTTATCATAATTAATTATACTGATCACTGTTAAATGAATCATCTAATGTAATTTTTCAATTTATTACATGTCGGTTAATAATTATTTAATTCATATTTGATTTGAAGTAATATTAATAATACTTAATGTCTAAGAAGTTATTTTTCTCTAAAACATATATATATACTATGGTTTCAATTAAAAATTATTTATCACATATATAGAAAAGTAATTGCATTCATTAGAGTATAAATTCTAAATTAAAAGATTTAAATTGGTTAATATGTTCAATTTCATTTATTTCCATAAACAAAAGTTACAAAGGTAATATTATTTTAACTACGGTAAAGGTGAAATTGGGAAAAAATTATTTATCTAAGTGGTAAAAAATTCAAATATCGTAAAACCATATAAAAAATGAGTGGAAGAGGGATTACATGACCATACCTTGTCCAACATTAATTATTTTTAAACTTTTTATCCACATGAACTTTAAAACAAATGAATTATATTTTAATTAATGATTTTTATTTAAATGACACACAAAAAACAACTATAAAATAATAATTCCCCACTTTGTCCAAACCAGTCATTTATTTTGAAATATTCGTGCATTTTTTGTTTTTCTACACTGATAAAAACATTATTAGACATTTCTTAACCAATTTTTCAAGGAAGGATTCCCAAATACTTCATTACGAAGAACCCAATTTTAAAAGAAAAAAATTCATCAATGTGGTTAAACCCCTATTTTTGAAATCTGGAGAAAAGATAATGATTTTTTAAATCACATATTTCAATCATGGTTTTATATATCTAGAATCATTGTGGAGAAATTTTATTATCATTGTATCTAATACTCCAGATACTACATTTTTCTAGGGTAATATATGTAGTTTTCATGTATTCACACCATTTCACTCCACTTTCATTTAATTACTTCTCAATAGATTTTTGTATGTGGTTCAAAACATTTCTCTTTTTTACATAGGTAAAATTTCATCTCCATATATATATTATATATTTTTTTATAGATTTTGATATCACTACATCTATTTTAATTATGTGATATTTAAATGAACATAATTATCTTTACAAATGTAATTTTTTAAAAATTCTTTTTTGAGTTATTTTCAATATAACATTACCTTTGTTAAAATATTTTTGAAAGGAGTCTAATTTTTAAAACATTTTCTGCATGAATTAAATATCCCATAATGTTCATCAATTTTTTTATGAAACATACCATCTAGGACTTCATGTTTTCGTAAACTAATTTAAATTCCAATTCTTTTATAAATTACATTCATTTAAAGAACAAATTTATTAATGTTACTGGATGTTTCATCTTAGTTTTTATTGAAAATTTATAATTACATTATAATATTAATTTCATATTATGTAATCACCCTTTCATATTTATTATTCTTTTCTATGGATACTCTGTATAGACACATTCCTTCTTCTTTCACTATATGGATAATGATTATATCTTATAGATGATTTTCATGAAACCAATTTATTTCTCACAAGTTTGGTATACTACGAGGGAATTATAAATTTTATCATATGTATGGATTAACATTTTATGATGGGTGGGTTTATTATATCCTACCAATACATAAGGAAAAGTTTCATATCTAATGAGATAATGATTTTTTTCATAAAAAATTCCATGTATATGTGTTCACTTGTTTATGTGTAAAAATTATAATAGATATCCTTGAAAAAAAGGACATGTGTGGAAACTATTTCACGTTGATTTATTCCAATGTGTGTGTCTTGATATGATTACAAATAGCTTTTATCAAAAGATTCTACTTAATATGACCATGGGTAGTTTTGTTCACTATTTTGTGTGTTATCATGGTCATAGGTATATATATTTCTATTTTTGTTGGTTAACATGATAATATTGTGATTCTTTTAATAATGTTTTCATGAAAATGAATTAAACTATCATTGTTGTCATATTTTTGTGTTAGTGTTATTGTGGTTAGTGATGATCATAGTGTTAGGATTTCCAATAATTATACTAACATGAAAATTTTATGTTTTTCTATATTCCTAGGTAATACTCCATGGATATTGATTACTAAATCATTTATATTAATTATCACACAATTGTATATATATTTTCCTTTTAGATTATTTATAATTCTATCTTGCTTTATAGACTTCTCTAAAAGTTCCATGATTACATTTATGAAATATTCTTTCCATGTCATGCTTTCCCACATTCTTATGGTCTAACTTGTTATGGATAATGGATATGATTTTCCATTACTACAAATTTTACATCACCATATATTATTTTTCCATTCACTAGGTAATTAATAGTGGTATTAAATATCATTTTTCTAGATGGATAAGATGTGAGAATGATATTTGAATGATATATAGAACAAATAATGTTAAATAATACATTTATATAGGTAGTCTCTATAGAATATAAATAATTAAGTTCTAGTATTGTGGGACTATAATGAATCTACAATGAATATTCATGTATAATTATAATTATATAAGAATGTTATGTTTGGATCATCTCACTTAGGATAAAAAAATATTTGAAATTATTTTATTTTAGAACTAGATATACTGATTCATATTTGGGGAGAATTTTTTAGTATTTGAGTAGGGTTTAGTTGTTTTTGGAATTATGATTTTATGAATAAGAGTATATAACATAAAACAACCTATGAATATTTAATTTATTTTAGGATACTCATATAATGTCATAGGATCAAATGAAGGTGATAAAATTTAAGATATCTTACGATTGATTTTATTTATCATAATATCTCGTAACTCGATTATTATTTATTGATACTCATAATATGAATTTTAATTTTATTTAAAGGATATAAATAGAAGGGGTCTTGTTAAAATTGAGTTTAATGTATAGTGAAGTTAATTACCTAATGAACAATTGCACGTGATTATTGAAGGATGGAAAACCTTAGTTGAAATGATATCACATTTTACTAAAAAATATATTAAATCATGTTAAACACTTTAACACAAAAGAGTTTACGAAATACACTAATTATTATTTCACACATCAACATCTGCCTTCTTCTGTGTCTCATTTAGCCACTTTAGGATTTGATAATTACACATCATTATTTTTTATTCTACCCTTATCCCATTGTTGCGTTCTAGTTTTCGGCCACGAAACGCCCAACGTGTCCATATCCAATGATTGATGGACCTGCTTTCCAAAGGCAGGCGTTCGCAGGATGGTCTGACCATCCACTCTTAAGAACTCACATTGGTCGAGATGATGGGATGTTGGGATCATCACACAATTTTTTTGGGGAATAATTGCATCTTATGGGACTCTCTTATAGATTTAAGACGTATTCATATGTTCATTAATATTTGGTTTATGCACAAACATTGTATCAACGGATTCAACTATGGTGGGTAGTGGTCAACTAGATGCAGGGGTTCAGAATCATTTATGCCCAAGGTTTACCATCCCTCGATAGATTAATGACCCCGAAGGGTTGGAACTCTCTTGAGGCATCACTTGGGGTGGTGCAGTGAACTGAAATGGAGATGATCAGATCAACTAGTTTTTGGGTTTGAACCACAGGGAGGCTTCCTACGTACCCTACTTAGGAAGAGAGGATCAAAATCCACGTAGTTTGGATAAGTGTCGGGGAACTGATGTGAAGAGAGACTGGGTGGTCCGATGGGTGGTGGGATCGATCCTCATGGAGGTTTCCTACGTAACCTGCCTAGGAGGCAAGGATCAAAGTCCACATAGTTCGGATACACAGTTTAATGTCATGCTGTATGAGGGTGGAACTCGACATGAAGAAACGATAGAGTGGTGGGCTTGAACCACATGGAGGCTTTCTAAGTTCCATGCTTTGGCATGGATCAAAGTCCTCGTAGTTCGCATTGGCTTGGGGCTTACAATTTGAGGATGACAAGAATGATGGATTGGGGCTTACACTTTGAGGAGGCCCAGAATGATGGATTGGGGATTACACTCTTAGGAGGCCCAGAGTGATGGATTGGGGCTTACACTCTGATGATTCCCAGAATGATGGATTGGGGCTTACACTCTGAGGAGGCCCAGAATAATGGGTTGGGTTTACACTCTGAAGAGGCCCATGTCATGATGTCATGGTTGATACTTACTCTAAGACAACATGAGTCATGCTCGGTATAAGAAACAAGAGGCAGGAGGGACCAGAAGATCATGACGTGAAAGGTGGATCTGTGAGAAGTGGAGTGGGGCTTATGTATGGAGCAGCCCAGGGTGATGAATTGGGGCTTACACTCTGAGGAGGCCCAGAAGGTCAGGGATTACTCTGAGATGGATGCATGGGGCAACAAAGCCCAGCGAGAGAGGGAAAGGGGGTGCATTGGTGCCCATCTCCTCTCTTGTAGTGCATGAGGGCTTCATTATGATGGTTATTTTACCATCTCCGAGGAACCCTCAACAAGTGGAAGGGCAGAAAATGGTTTCCTGAGCTCAGGCTCCGCATTACCGTGGGAATGTGAACCCAGGAATGCTTAGGGAATCTTCTCAAGGGTCGGGGAAACTCCATTTCCCCTATTTATCGTGGGTATGTGAACTCAAAATGGCGCGCTGATGTGCCTGAAAGTTACAACTTGTGGATCCGTGGGCTCTGGTGGAGGCCTTGGCTCAGGTCCGATGAACAGACCAATGAAGGAGGCGTGGAGGACTTGGCTGGATCAGAAGGATTTTACCTGGCTCTGAAAATGAGAACACCAATGTCTTTGGCGAGCCACTGAAGTGTATGGATGGTGGCGCCCTTCGTGTGGGGGAGTGCCACGCAGCTGGAGAACCCGTCCGCGAACCAGGGTGGTCTGCAAACTGATTTGCATCCTGCGAACCAGGGTGGTTCGCGGCTTCGGGTTCAATCCACGAACCGTGGTGGTTTGCTACTTCGGGTTCAATCCGTGAACTGGGGCGGTTCGTGGCTTCGGGTCCAATCCATGAACTAGGGTGGTTTGCGGATGGTTCCAAGCGGGCAGTGGCGACCAAGGGTGACACCGTTCGGAGGCTCATCGGTCGGGGCTTCTCCTGTATAGGAGAGTGTTATGCAGCACGATGGATGGGAAAAGAGGCATGAACTCCCGGGTCCATAGGGAAGCCATCCGCGGAGGGGGTGTCGTTCGCGGTTCTCCTTTTTTTTTATTTTAGGTTCGTGGTCTACCAAATTATTATGAGATTTCTAATTCCTTGTTCATTAATATACTTGTTGTGGTTTGCGGATGGGAATTTCACTGGTTGCGAAATCCGAAGCCCTCCTTCAACCGATCTACTTCAGAATATCCAATCCCTCTGAATCTGATTACAGTCCTCCAATACTTTTCTCTTTCAGCCTGAGTCTCCTTTTATAGAGTGGGGGAGAGGGATGTATCTATGGACATATGGAACCTTTTCCTGAGGCCCATAACCAAATAACTGGTTCACAGCTAACTTAGTCAATCCGCGATTAGTGGTTGGTATTTGAAGCTTCCCCCATTCCGCGAGGCGTACTCAGGGAGTGCTCCGCGACTGCGGAGGGTTCCGCCTCTATTCCGTGAATGATAGCAGGTGTGGATTGAACCGGTCAATGCAGTCTGCGGTTGGGGTGGTTCGTTACGGTGAACCAGACTGTCACCCATCCTGCCTCACGACCGTAGAGGCTCTCTGCCTCTATTTCGCGAATGACAATGATTCACGGAGGGGGGGGGTGCCTCATTGGGCTTGGCCACTTCGCGCTTCCATGGGACCGATTCATGGACCGGTCCTTCTTGTATCTCTTCTTTTATTATTTTCCCCAATTCATAGGGGATTTGGGTAGAACATCCTTTGCGGATTTTTCAAGACCCTACAAATGCCCCCCATCGGAATGGGGTCCGATCGGAGCGAAGAGGAGGCCATTCCGATGCAAAGTGGTACGGAAACTATGATGGTTTGCGGTAGAAAGGTGGACCCGATAGGGGACCACGCCTATAAATATGTGGAGCCCTTTACTTTTCCTTTACCAAATTATTCACAAAACTAGATCACCTTCGCCTCTGCGCGTTCGCTCCTTTGTGAAGTGCTTCATCCGCAATCCGACAACAATCCTCCATGAATCATTCCTTCTCCGTGGTCACCTTCACCTGCGAACCCACATCCCAACCGTGAACCATTACTATTAACTAATTAAAAAGTAAGTGATGAAAAGCTATGGAGGAACTTTCTTCGCAGTTTCGATGCTCCGCAGACTAAAAATATCATGAACTTTAAAAAGTATCTGAGTCTTCCGAATAAACTCCGGATTGAAATTCCGCAGAGTGACTTGGTTCTCTGTTTCCTGGCCAATGCTCCATGGGCCATGCCTTTGTGGACTGATTTCACATAGGGATAGTTCACGGGATGATGTCATCGTGAACCATCCTCCAAGGCCTCCTTGCGGATTTTGATTATGAAGGCCCCTTTAACCATTCATTTTGTTATTTTTTTCCAGACTTTTATTCCGGAATAAGCAATTATTGGCTCTCATTGTGCACGGAGAAAATATGGATCCCCATCGTTCTATGCCGAGGCCAGCTGCAGAGCCCCTCTCCACTGACCTAGAGAGACGTTCAGCTATGATTCACAGATCGGGGGTGTCAAATAAGATCCTAGTAATTCCGTCATTCCTAATGACGATGTTTTGAAGAACCTTCTCTCTCGAGAGCTTCTGAGAAATCCATTATCAAACCGGCTTCAACTCTATGGATTCAGTCTTCAGTATAACGTTCTTATCCCACCTAAATTCTTTGGCCTCCCTTCTCCTTTCCTGGATGCACTGTCAAAATTCATTCAAGCAAAACATACCCAATCTGGGGAGAAAATCTCCGATTTTGGTTCAAAAAACGCATTTATTCTGAGGGGCTCTGTCTGGACCCAAAGCAATCAGCGCACCCAAGACTTTTCATAGAAATTTGTCCTTACAGACTACCCTTATATTATCCGCCTTGCTCAAAGGGATCCTGACACCGGGTGGGTTCCCAGGTGGGATCTTCGGTCTGGTGGGCTTTTCTCAAATGATTTGGCCTGGGATTTCTAGGCCCATCATCATTTTCGAGAGTCTCATAATTCACTGGAGGTGGTCAATCAATACTCCGCAGTATGGGCTTCCCAATTTTTTGTTTACCCACCATCTCTGATCCTACCTGACCTGTTCAGCAGCTGGTGTTCAAATACTAATACATTCCAACTTGCCCACGGTGAAGTCGACATCACTATATGGGACATCTACCAGATAGGAGGACTTCCTATTACTGGCGAGATGTATGAATAATTGTTTCCCACTCCCGATGCATGGGATGACATTGAACAGGTGCCTTTATTGGAGAAGGAGCTGCTGGAAATGGCGGAGCAGTCACTGGGTCATGCCTTGTGTGCCCACTCGCTTATTTCTTTTAGCACTTGGATATGGTTATTTCTAAACACCACTGGTCCTACGCCAAAGATTAAGTGTCCCATGACTCATCATTCCCAATAGTCACGAACCATTCAAGGTTCTTATAGGGCAGTTCTAGAAGCAGGAGACTACATTTCATGGGATTACGATGTGCATCCTGGTGTGTCACCTATGCTCTGGTTGGCCGGTCTGTTTGCTATGTTTTTGAGTGGATGGCTATTTCCTTCCCGGGATGTTAACCAAGGTATCTGAGCCTGCACTATGATGATGGCGGCTGAGTTAGCAGAGGGATGCTTGATGAATTTAGTCACGCCCACTTTGGCATGTATCTACAAGCTATTGAGCCACATGCAGGTGGGATGGTCACCCTACCATCTAAGCGGGCCATTTCAATTTTTGTATGGTTGGGTGGTGGATCATTGTCTCTATTATGAATATCGTCACAACACGGCCATCCATCTCCCAACCTTTTATCCTACCCTACTGGATATAGCTGAAGTTCTCTTGAAGTCTCTCAACTCTAGTGAAGTCCTCGAGCTTCTGATTGACTTCTCCCAGTTCATCTTCACTCCCTACCCCACCCCATCTGGAATCTTAGTTGACAACAGCCGGGGGAGCCTGGAGGAGAGCTCTAACATGATCTCCCTATGAGATGAGTTTCTTTCCGCACGGATCGACAGGGTTTCTCTGTGTGAGATGTACGTCCCGTATCGCTTTTCTCGCCAGTTCGGGTGAATGAAATTCCATGTTTCCATTCCCCCTTCTCGGGCTCAAGGACTGCATCCATCCATACTTTGTTAGTGGTGAATTATGCTGACGAGGGAGGGATCTAACACAAGAGTTCCCCTTCCAGATATGGGGGAAGCTGCCCGCCTTTCCATGGAGTATGCAAAAACATGTGTAAAATACTATCCTAATGGGATTTTAGGGAAGGCTGTCCGGTAGGTTCCCAAATCAAGAGGTATGGTGGCGGATGCATCCACTACACCTTCCTCATTAGTCTTTAGGGAGGACTAACTATTGGATCGTCGATCAAAGGGACTCAGGGAACTTTCCTCTCCCAACCCTTCGGTGGCCGCAGTTTAGACAAATTCATCCTTCTTGTGCGTGTATGAGGATGACCCTATGTTTTCGGGTCCCCGGGAGACCCTCCCGGAGGTTCCGCTAGTCGATACCGGGCTTAGAAACATGGTCCCCAAGCCCGAACCGGGGTTAGAGGCTCCAGACTTTCTAGCTTCAGAATCAACTTCTATTTAGCACTTGTCTGCATGGGCTGTCATGCCAAACATTGTTCTCTTTTCGTCCAACGAGGATACCAAAGATCCTGGTACCATGGCAGACCATCGAGCAGTGTGCAGGTGGAACTAGCCACAAATCTGTGAAATCATCACTGAATCCCCTTTAGCCGAAATGGAATCCAAAACCAAAGCTCTTTGTCAGCTCTTCTTGGGTTTGGGGTTAGGTGGCTTTGACTATCGGCAATTCCATTCTCTTGCTTTCAAGTTGTCATGGCACGTGTGGAAGCTGTCACTAATGAATGCAGTCTTGCTCACTTTGAAACCACTCATTGTGGGGCTTGAGCCATGGAGGAAACCACAACCAAGATCCATCAACAGATAGCATGGGAGGCAGTTTCTTGAGATCAGGCGGCCATTCTATCCTCCGAGTTGCATGAATGCGAAGAACGGGACACAATGCTAAGGGATCAACAATCGGCTATGACTGGTCGTCTTGAAGCTACCACAAAAGGGATCAACGACCTCCAAACCATAGTGGAGCATGTCCGTCTGGTGGCTGATGTTGAAACCAGGGAGAGGGCATTGTTGGAACAGTCCTAGGACGACCTTCATTGTGCGGTCATTGATCTGGTGGGGGGAGCGAGTAAAGATCCTTTATAACTATCAGTTCTACTTATACATCCCATGTTTTACTTACCCCTCTATCCCCCTTATTTTTTCTGTGTGAAGGAGAGATCCCAGCTTGTGGACTTCAACCTTGTTTTGATTGAACGAAACACAATTTCTGTGAATCACATGTTGCAATGGAATTTGATTTTTACAAAGAACATTTTTTGTGACAATAACGATTCAGTGAGTCAGAATTAACCATAAATCAGGAAAACAATCTTTAATTGTTTCCTAGACCATGGGATCCAGTGAGCGTAGTCTGACTATTGCTAGGGTTTTATAGAAAAACTCTAAAAAAAATTTGTCTCTTTTTTTTTCTTTTAATGCCCTAATTTTTCCTAGGCCCATTTGGTATGGACCCAGCGGGTATAACCCGGATTATTCATAGGTCTCCATTTTCGTGTTTTCAGCCTAACAGGATTTGTTCCTCTATCTTTTGTGAGCGATTTAATGTCCCGTCGTCAAGACTATCACTACTGATGTTTTAGGTCGAACAACATTGACCAAATATGGTAGGGTGAGGGCCCCAATGGGGTTCAACTGATTGAAATATGTCTTAATAACCTTCATATGAACATGGAGGGAAACATGATAAATTTTGAACGACATGTAGGGAATGTCTCAAGGAATGGGAGTTGTGTCAGTGTACAGAGGTAGTAAGAGCGTTGACTAAGGAAAACATGCATTTGGTAGATGGGCCAGGGGCGGTCAATATGCAGAGCCGCTGAGGGCATGGTATCCATAGTCATACAAAGGTGTCCTAATGTCAAAGACTTGTCTATTTTTGATGGCCAGGGGACTTCGTGGAAGTCCAGCTACTGGAAACCATGATGGGTGGTTTTGAAATGAAAAATTAAATCCACCAGGGGTGGATCAGAATGGGAGTGTGACATCTGAACAGGTTTAGGGTGCATCCGTACTAATCAGGATCGTGGTCAGGAGACCACTTCCCTATGCATTTAGTTAGTGTAAGGGATGGTCAAGGCTTCGCATAGTTTAAAGTCAGGCAGCTGGGACATCATTTAAAAATGGTATGACTTCTCCTGGTTCTCCGTAATATTTACAAAGACGTTCCACCACATTCTAGTAGGATTGTGGAAGAGGTTGGTAAACTGTAGCTCAGAGGGTTTCCAATTCTAGGGATAAAAATAGGGGTATAGAGGCCAAGAGGAGTACAGAGAGAAGCATTGTGTCTGGAAATCATGCCTTTGAAAGTTGGGCCAAGGGAGATCAATATGCAGAGCCGCTGAGGTCATGGTATGCATTGTCATACAATGTTGTCTATAAGTCAAAAACTATCCACTTCCGATAGCCGATAAACTACAGGGAATTTGAGATTTGGGACCACCAGGTGTGTCTTATGAGAGTTTGAATTTTTTTCTGAGTATAGGGTATGGCTTATGATGAGAGTTTTCCTGAATATGGGGGAAATATGTAGACTCTACTTCCCTAGAATGTGTGATGTAATTCATTCTCATGCTGGTGTGAGGCGGTGGTTCATGAAGGTCTAACCCGTGTACTGAAAGGTGGAGAAAAGACTCTGTTTCTCATTGAACCCATGACGAGAATGACCGTGTAGTTTATCGTCATGTGGTTGGGACATAATCCACACAGTTTAGCATCATGCGGCAGGGACGAGGCATTTTTGAAGGTTGTTGTGCAGTTTACTATCATGTAGCAAGGACATGGATTTTTTTGAAGGTTGCTACGTATTTTACCATCATGCAGCGAGGATGGGTGTATTTTTGGAAAGGCTACTCTTCATCAGAATATAACTCAGCTTGAATACCTCAACATGCCCCAGACGTTGGGGGGTGGGGGGGTTGATTGGTGTAAATCATTGTTTTGGGGCTTCTTGTATCAGGAAAGGTGATATGGGGGCTCTGAGGCCGGTAAGCGTACGGAGCTAGGAAGAGCATCGCCAGTGGAAATCATTCCTTTGATGGACAGGTCAGGGGCTATCATTATGCAGATCCACTGAGGTCATGGTATTTATAGTCGTGTAAAGGTGTCAACATGTCGATCGCTTTCCACTTCCGAAGGCCATGAATGGTTATGAGGATCCGCAATTATCCGGGTCATGAAGTCTTTCATTTGGACGGGGAATGTCTAAATATGTCAGGGATACCCATCCCTGGTTTCCTATTGAGATTCAAAGAGCTCCCTACGATGATCTTTTCTCTTTGTTTTCTTGTGCGCAGGGGAGTTCCTTCATTCCATGCAGTTTCACGTCATGCAGTAAGGACGAGGTACTCCTAGTTTATCAGACATAGAGATCGGGCCTTGGGTGACTCGTAATTTATTCACTCGAAGGATAACTGAATCATCATGTTCTAATATACATGGAACAAGGTGGGGGATGAAGGTTGTAAACTGAAATTTTGAGTTTTCCCGGATCAGGAGGTGTGGTGTGGGGGCTCTGAGGCCAGTAGGCGTATGGAGCTATAAAGGTTACTACCCAAGGAAATCTTGTTGTTAATGGACGAACCAGGGGATATCATTATGTAGAGATACTGAGGGCATGTTATGCGTAGTTTTACAAAGGTGTCCCTGTGTCAATAACTTTCCACTTCCGGTGGCCATGAATGGTTATGAATATCTGCAATTGATCACAGTGCAGAGTTTAGCACGTGGGGATAATAGTGTCCAGGTATACCATAAAAATAAACACTGCAATTGTCCATTGAGTCAATGTACCCTAGTCCTGACTTGATTATTTTTGATGCAGGTCGCTATGTGAACCACTGATAGACACATAGGCTAGCCAGATAGGGATACCATGGCAACACCTGGATGTGAAAAGGGGAATGAACTTGTAAACCACTTCGCAATAAAATTTTGGGTCAGGAGGTATGGTATGTGGGATCTAAGTCTGGTAAGCGTATGGATCTAGGAAGAGTGTCGCTAGTGGAAATATTTCCTTTGGTAGACAATCCAGGGTCTATCAATATGCAGAGCCAATAAGGGAATGGTATGCATAGTTAAGAAAAGGTGTCCACGGGTCGATGGATTTCCACTTCCGATGGCCAAGAGTGGTTATGAAGATCCATAATTATCTGGGTCGTGGATTCTGATGTATGGGGAGGATTCATCCAAATGCGCATGGAGTATCTCCATCTTGTATCTCCATGTGTCTTGGGTGGGTCGCGATGATGTCCGCGCGGTTTAGAGTCATGCGGTAAGGACAACGATATACACCCTATGGAGGTCTGGTCCGTACATGGGGGAAGGGGACATTTTTAACATCATTGTCAGTGTAGTTTAATGTCGTGTGGTAAGGATGAGGTGTACACCCCGTGCTGATCAAGTTCTCACACAGTGGGAAAGGGCATTATTTTTGTTTATTCAGGGGGTTGGGCCAGGACTAGTGATACTGGCATCGCTACGTATCCTGTGAGGGCAGGAATCAAGCCATACATAGTTCTCTGGAAGAAGTATTCCCCATGTAGGTCTGGTCCATATACAGGGGAAAGAAGGCATTTTTTATCATTTATTCAGTGGGCTAGGCCAGGACTAGTGATCCTGGCATCGCTACATATCCTGCGAGGGAAAAATCAAGCCGTACATAGTTCTTTGGAATCTGTGCAGTTTAATGTCATGCGTTGAGGATGACATACTCTTAGTTTAAGGTCAGAGAGTTTGGAATGTTGGGTGTTTGGTAGTTTAATGTCATCCAGATCAGACGATGAATACACCCCATCCAGGTCTGGACCATACACGGGGGGTGGGTCATTCTTAACTCTTATTATCCATGCAGTTTAATGTCGTGCATTGAGGATATGAATACACCCATGCAAGTGTGGTCCGTAAACGGGGTAATGAGTATTTTTTTCTTTTTTAAGGTGGATGGGCCAGGGTGTGATATTCTCGCATCACAACGTATCCTACGAGTGCAGGAATCAAGCCTCAGGTAGTTCTCTGAAAGATGATACATCATGTATAGATCTGGTCTGTATACAGGGGAAGAGGGCATTTTTAAGTCACTTCGTCCGTGCATTTTAACGTCATGGGGTGATGACAGAATGCTCTTAGTTTATGGTCATAGAGTTTCGATCGTTGGGTACTTGGCGGTTTAAAGTCATGTAGCTCGGACGATGAATACATCTCATTTTTTTTCTTCGTCTGTGCAGTTTATCGCCGTATGGTAAGGATGAACTCCATTCATTTTAACTTCATGAGGTAAGGACGTAAAGTTATTGGTCTCTATGCAGAATACTTCTTCAAGAATCTCATATTGGTAGGAGCCATGGTGAATTACCCGTCCATGGAGATCAGTCCATATGCTCTGTTGGAGTAGACCTTGTGTACAACATATAGTCCCTCCGACTTGGGATCTAGTTTTGGGGGCTTCATGCCAGGTATAATTAGGCTCCGGAGGACCTGCACTAATTCACCTTCCAAGAAATACCAGAGGCGGACCTTGTTGTTGAAGGATCGTGAGATCCAGTTCTAGAACACTTCTAGGTGGTGCAGAGTGTGAAGTCGCTTCTCATCTAACAGTTCCAATTCACCTAGACACTTTTATGACTTCTCATCATCGGATAGTTGATCACAAATGGCAACACGGAGTGAGGGAAGTTGGTGTTCAATGGGCTGGACCACCTCTATTCCCTACACCAAGGAGTACGGGGTTGATCGAGTAGCGGTGCAGATTGTGGTTCAATAAGCCCACTATGCATGGAGGAGTTTATCCGGCCATGACATCTTGTCCTTGTCCACCATTTTCTAAAGGATGTTGGATAGGGTCTTTTTGAAATCTTCTATCTGTCTGTTGGCCGCTGCATTGTAGCAGGATGAGTGGTTAGCCCGGATACCATACTCGTGGTATAGATTTTCCAACTCAGCAGAGGAGAAATTTGTGATGTTGTCTGTCAGTGTAGTATGAGGGACAACAAATCTGGTGATGATATTGGTCTTTATGAAGCTAACAATATTTCATGCCCCGAATTCCTTGATGTGTATGGATTCTTACCATTTGGAAAAGAAGTCGGTGGTCGTGAGGATATACTTCAGCTATTTGGCTGTGGCGGGAGGATATGGTCCCACGACGTCAATCCCCCAGACGGCAAATGGCCAGGAGTACTTAGCTTGATGAAGTTACTCTGGGGGCTAGTGTATGAAGTTTCCATGAATCTATCATGAGTGGAATTTTGTGGTAAAATGCTCGCAGTCTCGTTCCACTGTAGGCCAGTAGTACCCAAGCCTTCAAACCTGATGGGAAATCATGGACCCTGGTTGATGTGCTCCACACGCTCCTGCATGGACTTCAGTCATGACTGCAACGATTTCCCCTCTGTCAATGCATCTGAGGAGCACTCCATCGAGGCCTCGTTTGTAGAGGACCTCTTGCTGACCCATGCTGTCATAGAGGACAAAATTGATTTCCCTTCTTCATATTTTCTCTCGTTCATCCCTGTCTGATAGAATCTGTCCCCATTGAAGGTAGTTCGTGATGGGGATCATCCAGCCGGTGACAAGAGCATATGGCTCAGGGGCAGGACTGAATTCGTGGATTTCTTCCATCGTAGCTTGAGAATATGGAAATACCATTCGACGGTGAGCAATGATTATGACCATTTCATCCAGGTCTGGGTCGGCTAGGGCTATGTCCACGTTGGCTAATGCATCCACCCGAGTATTCTAGGACAGGGGAATATAAACCAATTTCAGTTCTGTGGAGAACTCGACCATTATCCCTCGGACATGGTCAAACACAGGGATCAGATCCTCCTTTTTGATAGCATAGTCACCATTGACTTTCTTGATGACCAGCTCTGAGTCACCTTTTACCTTAAGGTGTTGTACATTTTCTTGGAGTGCGAGCTCCAGGCCTGCAATGGGAGCTTGATATTCTGATTCATTGTTTGTACATCCGTCTAACAGGAGGATGGAATACGGAAAAAATTCCATTTCTGGGGACACAAGTATTATCCCCAGACCCACTTTTTTGAATCTAGTATCCCTCATCCTCTTCCCTGTGGGGCTTCTGGACGCGCCGTCAAAGTACATTTCCCATGCTGGGATCTCCTCTTGAACCGAGAATATATCTACATCAGGTAGTTCAGCGTCCAGTGCAGTGGTCCCTGTTGAAGGTTTCTCTGCCATAAAGTATTCTAATGCCTGGCCCCTGATGGATTTTTGAGGCACGAACTAGATGACGAACTATTTCAGGATGACCGCCCATCGGGATAGGCGTCCGGTTAGCATTGGGTGACTAAGGAGGTACTTCAGCGGGTTACTCCGCGAGATCAAATTGACTTCATGATGCTTCAGATAACAACGCAACTTTTGAACCACAAATAGCAAGGCCAGACAGTTCTTCTCGATATTTGAATATCGAGTCTCAGCATCAATCATGGTTCGAGTAAGGTAATAGAGACTGTTTTCACTGCTGGCATCATTCTTCTGTGCGAGGAAGGCTCCAAGTGACCATTCTAGGGCCGTCACATACAGAATGAGATGTCTTCCTTCGACTGGGAGCATGAGCACCGGTGGGCTTAAGAGGTACTTCTTCAAGTTGTCGAACGCCTCTTGGCAGTCGTCCGTCCATTGGTACGTGACCCCCTTCTTCATTAATCTGGTGAATGTCAAACATTTTCCTACTACGTTGGCTATGAACCACCTAATATAGGCTATGTGATATTGGAATCCCCTCAGCTCAATGAGATTTCAAGGAGGTTTTAGGATCAGGATAGCCTCCATCTTCTCAGGGTTGACTTCGATGCCACGACGACGTACGACGAAGCCAAGGAATTTCCCTAAGGTAACGCCAAAGGCGCAGTTCAAGGGGTTCATATTCATGATATGTAGTCGGAGCTTGTTAAGGATGGTCTCATGGTCCGACAGGTGATCTGAGTGCTATCTAGACTTGACCAGTAGGTCATCCACGTAACATTCAACAAATTTCCCTAGGAATGGATTAAAAATCTGATGCATGGCACAATGATACATGGCACAAGAATTCTTGAGACCAAAGGGCATGACCTGGTAATAGAATACCCCATGAGAGGCCCTGAAGGCAGTGACTTCTTCGTCTTCTCAGGCCATCCTGATTTGAATATATCTAGAATAGCCATCCATGAATAATAGAGCTTCCTACGCATCTGTTGCATCAATTAACAACTCGGTGATTGGAACTAGGAAGTCATCTTTCAGAAAATGACGATTAAGGTCTCTGAAGTCAATGAAAATGAAGATTTTCCCGTTGTTTTTCTTGACAAGGACAATGTTGGCCAACCAAATGGGGCACTAGACCTCTCTAATGAAGATTGCTTTAATGAGATCGTCTACATCAGCCCCTATCTTGGTAGCATGCGAGGGGTGTGTCCTTCTAGTGGCCTATTTGTAGCCCTGGTGGTCATCTGGAAGACCCAGGTGATGTGTCGCTACCTCGGAATCTAGTCCCAGCATTTCCGTGTAATTTCAGGAGATGTCATCCCGGCGTTTCCTTAGAAAGGAGTTATATACCTCTTGTTCCTCAGGAGACATGGACGCATTAATGAGAGTGGGCCTCGAGTCTTCCTCAGTACCCACGTTTACGTCCCTAATATCGTCCATAGTGGCAGAGATACCTTCCTCAAATGCGAGAGGTGCATCACTGAGATCTTCCTCCTCTCCTTATTGCAAATCCTCGTATTCTTGGTCTGACAAGGAGAGAGCTCCTAGCACGAGGTCTTGGTAGTACGGATGTGTTGTGTCGTGGGAGCCCTTGCTCGAGCTTTCGCCCCCTGATTGAGGGTCAGTAGATGTTCCCACATTGTCACACTCGGCCGTTATGGCTTAATTCATGAGGACATCTGAGTGTGTGTCCGGGCTTAAACTCCTACCTTCCATGTGGTTGACGGTCAGGACATAATCTCTGCCAAGCCACCTAAGGGGGTCGTTAGGAACCATTTCCAGGCCATTTGGAGTGGGGATCCAATCGACTCCGTCGACCAAAGGCTTCTTTTTATTTTTCTCATAGAACCCGGTGTCGATGTAATGTGACTCAGAGAGATCAAAAGGGGCTTTTTCAGCGTGAAATGTCCTACATTGTCCATTGACGCAATACTTGATACACTGGTGGTAAGATGATGGAACGGCCATGTGCTTATGGAGCCATGGCCTTCCCAGTAGGGCATTGAATGTTGTGGTCTACCGAACCACCAGGAATTATTTCTAGGCTACCAGGTCACCAAAATGGGTCTTTAGCTTAATCTGTCCCATTGGTTTTTGCTCACTCTTTTCATAACCCAACAAAGTTGTGGCTGAGGAAATTAGATCGTCCTCACTGTAGCCTAACTTACGGAGTGACCATAGTGGATGTATGATAACTACAGATCCATTGTATATATATACTTTACGGATCTCAACACCATTCAGCATGCCAGACACATATAGTGGTCAGATGTGTCCTTACATGATGGAATCTTTATCCTGATCGGTGAAGGAAATCGCCGCATTGAATTCAGCGAAGCCAGTCTTCGTCTGGTAAATCTCGGTGGCAGCTACCTCGACTTGAAATTCCAGGGGGATGATCAAAGCATCAATAAACACCTCCATTAGGTTGGATGATAATCCCAGGGAATCCAGGATTGACAACTTGGCTGGTACTGACGCCAAATACATAAGGATGTCATAATTTTTCTCCAGTGGTCGACGCTTCTCGATTGTTGGGAGAGTCTTAGCATGTGATTTGGGAGCTGGAGGAATTGACGAGGAGGTACCGTCCATGGGTATAGATGTCGATGTTGTTCCCATGTTTCGAGGACTTGGCCCGGCTAGTCTATTTGTGTGCACTAGGAGACCAGACACATGCTCCTCCTCTGGTGGGTATCGCAGAATAACAGGGCCTGAGTGGCCACTTGTGGAAGTGGAGGGGCATTCCATCTCCTGCTGAGTTCATTGAAGGGCTCTCACACGAGTTTCTGCAATATTGACGGTTTGGGACGGGGTCCAACCGTAGGGTTGGTTTCAGCCACAGCTGCACCTCCCCTAGTATCATCAGCCTATGCAATTCCTCCTCCCAACTCCTCGTGTAGGGAACTCAGGTTTATAACCATACCATTAGTCAGGGAATGATTCCATGAGATGGATGACGTTGATAGAACCAAATATTTTCTCTTCATCATCTAATAGGTCAACCTGGTTAGTTGCCTCTGATGGTGTCCTTTGGTGGGTCGGAGTCCGTGGTGCCCAATTCAAGGGCATGAAATCCGCCAGGGTTGGGACTAACTTCGGCCCCATCGCGGACTGGTCCTCTTTTGATTGTTTCCTCCTTTAACTCTATCCGGATGACCAGCTTGTGGAGGGTTTTGAGGCCAATGTGGCCGGCTCTGCGGCTCCAAGGGCTGTTGGTAGCAACACTGGTTGCTGTAGTTGACCTCGGAGTATGCCATGGGATCTATTGATAGTCTTCCGAGTCATCCAGTTGTCAAACTTCTACCCCTGTATGCTGGTGAATTTCTGCCACACCTCCTCTTTGTTGGAGTCGGTGGTAGAGATACATGCCACATGTGATGGGGGTGGTCCCAGCTCCACCTGTCCAGAATCTACCATCCTCTACAGAAGGTCTTTGAAGGCGAAGCATTCTCAGTTACTATGCCCCAACATTTGATGGTAGGGGTAGTAATCTAGCCTGTCATCACGACCAACTTCTTCAGGTCTCCTTGGCTCTGGGAGGCGGAGAAAGTTGAATTTCATGGTGGCAATGAAGTAGCCGCGGACTTGATCAACCTGGAATGAGTATGCTTTTTTTCCTTCATTCCTCAAACTGGTTCCGCTTCGGTCCTCTCTGATCGTCCCGTTTAGGCGGAGGCGTCCACTAATGTGCAGGGGGGCCTTGACGATTTGGTGGAGGCCTGAGCGGTGGAGTGGGCATAGTGGATAGGTTGAGTGTGACCGTGGATGATTCAGCTCTAGGAGCTATTTTCACTGGAGCCTTCAAGGATATTCAGGATTTTGAATTAGTCCGTTACAGGGAGTCCTCAATTCTCTGGGCAATGGCCGAGAGATGGCGGAAGCCAGTGGTGCACTCCACTGGTATGAGTGGTGTTTGCAGCTCATCTCTAAGATTATCGATTCATATGGCTAGTATCTAATCTTGAGGCATTGGCCTGTTTAGAGAATAGGTCAGACCATTCCATTGGGCAATGAAATATGAGACCCTCTCATTCTCCCTATACTTGCAGTTCATGAGATCGTTGGCCACTGTTTTAGGCAACGTTGAGCTCAAGTGGAATAGGAACTACTGTCGGAGGTCCTCTCGGCTCTTTATCAACTGGGATGGAAGACTCATGTACCAGACTAAGGTGGATCCTTTCATGGTCTGTACGAAGCATTTGAGATTAACTACTTCTTGTTGTTCCGGATTCCCCATCACAGGGTAGGAATATGATGCGTAACGCATCAAATGCTACTATGGATCGACTGATCTATTGAAGATGGGGAATACAGGGCTCCCCAATTTGGGTGGAGGTGGTGTGTTGGTCACCCAGTCATGGTAGGGTTTCCGCTCGAGCTGTATCGGAGCGTGTCAACCTTCCATCACTTCCAATCGATCTGTTAGTTACTTGATGGTGTTGGTGAGTCCCTCGTTTACATCCTGTTGGGCCCGGTCTTGGGTAGGCGTAGCCCGATGCATTTCCTGAGGATCCGGATTGGCCAGCACCATGAGTAAATATTCCATTTGGTGTACCCTCGGAGGGCTCGGGCGTACATGCTACAGTTGCCTCCTAAGTGGAGGGAAATTCTGGTATTCATCATCCAAAATTAGGTAGCTGGAAGAACTAGGCGCCTTATTGGGCAGGAGTCCTGATCGTGCTTCGTTTTCCAGGGCAAGCCTTAGCCTTTTAGGTGCACTTGCTGGGAGTGAATGGTGTGGCTCTTATTGGGACTCACTTTCAATAAGGAGGTTCCTCTGGAACAACTTGGCATTAAGGTTACTCAATTCTTTTATCTCTTCTTCATGTCGAGTGAACCTCTCTTTGAGAGTGAGTGGCTCATTTTTATTGAGAGAGGGTGACGGGTTAAGGGTGACCATTCTTTTATTCTTATCCTTGCTGGATGCTCTCAAGGTATGTGGAGGGAGGTTAGCTAAAGGGGCGGCCATATTTAAGGCGGCCCTCTAGTTCCAGGTGTGCAAACCTGAGGGTTCGTTGTGAGTCATAGCCTGACTGGAACCGTCGTCTCCCGATCCATCCAAATTTTCATTTTATCTAGTGTCTCCCATGGGGTTAGCCTCTATGTAATTGATGAACACATATTGCGGGGTGGAGGGGACGTCATCTTCCGAATAGGATGAGGATCTCCCATGTCTTCAGTTGTCCTTCCATTTCATGACCTCGGATTGCCCTTAGACTTCTTGACTAAGGGTGACGCAGAGAGTTCTTTGATGAGACCTTATGGTGCGCCTTCCTCTCAGAGGGGATGATGATTCAAATCATGGTATAGGATGGGAACCCCCCCCCCTTCTGACTGTCCCCCCTAGACGAGAGAATACCTATTCTCATGGGGGAGATTGTTGGTGAGGGGTTACTAATTTCCCCATCCCTGAGGGCTGGGGATGGCTATGTTCCCTAGACGGTGAGTCACATCCTGGTTTTATTGGTCTTATGGGGGCATTTGTTTTTAAAAATTCCCCCAACCCTGCAAGCTGGGGTTGACCCTGAATGGCAGCAGTGGCTGCGACTATCGTGACCTGCCTGATCTCGCGTGCCCTCATCTGGGGGACAACCAGATTTGGTGCTGAATTCACGTATGGATCAGTCCCTTCTGGGGAGGCAGGAAAAGATTTCTGATTGGCCTCTCTTATGAGAGAGGCCTGCTGTTTGATCTCGGTGGCCTGATTCAGGAGTTCTTGAATGGCTCGTTCCCACCGGGCATGATGCTTCTGGGACTTACTCAAGGCCCGACTCTGTTGGGTGTGTTTCCGTTCCTGAACATGGGGACCACTCTATTTCCGTCTTGATTTGATGACAATGCAAGACATCATACCGAACATGTTCCTCTGGGTAGGGAGTAGAGTGCGATGAAGAGCTTCGTGTTCCCCCCAACCTTTGATATGGACTCCTATCGGAGCGTCACCAATGAGGCGGAACAGTTGACACAGTACATGGAGGCAAACTGCCTCCGTTTTCCCTTTTCACCTCTCGGGGCTTTGTTGTTGTGTCGAGTTAAAGGCCTCCAGGTCGATGTGACGCAGGAGGTCCCCTATAGTCTTGACATGGTCTACATACCCGTCATAGGGCAAGAAGCTCGATTTCAGCTAGCGGAGGGCCATTCATATATTATGGTAGATTTCGTACATGCATTCTTCTGACAGCTCCCTGGGTAAGTCGTACTGAGAGGTGGTCATGGGCCAAAACATAACTGGTATATCATTCATGGACAATCATTTCCTCAGGTGCAGCATATTGGCATACTCCTCCGCCAGTGATTCCTCTACTTGGTAATCCCATCTAAGGTGCTCACTATAATCGAAGGCAGTGGGATCAATAGGTATTGAATTGTCTTGTGGGCGATTCTGAGGTGGTTCAGAAGATGAACGCGTCCCTGGAACGGCTCCTGATCAATGAAGGGCCTCGCTAGCGACAAGATGGGAATATGACATGCTAGATCCCGTCCTTCTGAGTTCCTTGGCATACGAGGGCCTTTCAGTGCTTGATTTGGTAGGATGAGGACCTTCCTGTCAAAATAATATGTCATCATGGGGAGGAACTCCGGAATTGCGGCCGTAATGGCGAGGACTACCATTCCTGCTTGATGATTCACTACATAGGGGACTTTTGTAGTGCACACCATGGGGAGGTCCTCCAAGGCGTGTCGCAGTAAGGGGAGGACCTTCTGGCTACGTAGCATCATTATTGGGAGGACTATCGCAACAACTGCCATCATGGTGAGGATGACCATCATGGCTTGAAATTTGACGCACATCATAGGGAGGACCTTTAGGACACACTGTGATAAGGGGAGGACCTTCTTATTGCTTGGGGCCATTGCAGGGAGGACCTTCGTAATGGCAGACGTGGTGGCAAGGACTACCATCACAGCTGCAGGAATGGCTAGGACTACCATTACTGTTGCCGCATGGAGAATATCTATGGGATACATCCTAGGGAGGGCCTCTAGAATGTACCGAAACGAGAGGAGGGCCTTCTCGTTGGTTGACATCTCTACGGGGGGACCTCCGTTATCTGGGTGGTGAGGAATACCACCGTAATCTGATGCCTGGCCGTGTGGAGTTCCATTGTAGCTTAACCCCTGGGTAGGACCCTCAGGGCAGGCCACCATAAGGGGAGGGCCTTCTTGTCATGATGAGACGTCACAATGGGGAGGGCCTCCGTAGTTCCGACGATGATAGCAATGACTAACATCAAAATCTATGGTCCCACTGCATGGAGAGTGATTGCAGTTTATACCCCAGGGAGGACATTCAGGGTGGACCGCAACAAGTGGAGGAACTTCTTGCTGCTCGATCTTCTTGTCACGCGGAGGGTTTCCCTGACTCGCATCCAGAGATAAGATCTTATGACCGATTGTTATATGCCCGCGGGGGAAGCCCCCACGAGTGCACTGGGAAGAACCTTCGGAACTTTTGGTAGTGACATTGTGGGGAGGACATTCGGAACTACTACTGCCACTCCGATAATATTGTAATGGGATGGCAGGGTTCTGAGCTTTTGATGTGTGCTTAGCAGCGTTGGGAACCCCAGCTTCCAGCAGAGCGGAGTCATGAACCCGCTATTTATTTTCCAACTGCCTTCGGCGCGTTCAGGGAACTCTTTTGCCGGTAGCGAGGACCATTTGCTATTGACAATGACCTTCACCTCCTTTGGGTCCCTATCTAATTGGGTCCTGTGATGCTGCCGGGATATGCCGATGAACATAATAACATTTATCAGGGATGTATGCCTTCTCAGGAGCATCCACGGTGATGGAAGGGTGTCCCATAGTTGGAAAGAGTGAAGCAACTCGATCTGGTTTCCCTTGCGTCATAGAATATTGTCGGTGACCCACCTGGGCCGAAGAAGGGATGCATATCTGCTTCGAGGCGGTTATCTCGTCTCTTTGATGAGTCTCCTCAATTGGGGAGATGGGCTCACGGGCCCATGTCCTTGCTGTTGCCACCGATGCAATTACATTCTGTCAAGTCTGCAAGTTATGATCTGGGATCGATACCTGCTCTTCCATCATTTCCAGGATATGTAGAGAGACATATTTGGATGGAACAGGTATGAAGGACCATTCCAGTATCGGAGTAGGAATATCATGCTCTGCTCCTCCAGTGGTCAATGGGTACTAAAAATTCTCCTTTGTCAGGGCAGGTGAACAAATCTTCCCCTGTACCAGGATATGTCAATTTATCTCTCCATTATCTACCACATTGGGGTGGCGGACTTTGCATTCACCCGCAGGGAGCTGTCCCTACATATATTGATTTCCCACTGTATCGAGTCTGTGGCCTTTGTTCGCGAGGAGAAGTGCCTTCCTATGATTTTCCACCTCATCTTGGTGGCGGGCTTTGTCGATTGCTGCCATGTAAAGATGGCGGGCATCAGGGGAAACTTCCAGGAGCTGGTCCTGTAGGTGTCGGGTCGCCACCATGTCAAGCTGGTGGGCTTCACAACCCTGGGATGGGAGAGGTGCCTGCCGAGTAAGTGTCATCCTGCGTGAGCGATGGGCTTGATGGAGCTCACTAGGGATGCACGTAGGCTCGTACGATGCCGCCATGTCTGGATGGAGGGATCAGGAGGAGGAAACATGTGTAGGTGCCTATTTATGTTATGTCTCCATGGCCGGGAATCGGAGCTCCCCCTTAGGGACCAAGGTGATGACGGGTCTACGATTGTACGTCTACCGCCCTCGTCAGCGGTCCGAGGGGCTGGATCTCGGGGAGCGTGGGATGGAATCCTCGGGTAGACATCCTCTTCGGCATAAAGATTTTGGGTCACGACGTGACCACAATGACATTTTTCGGTGAGGGCCTTAGAGCGAAACCACCGTTTGGTGGGGATGAAGTCCTCAACATCGACCACATCCGCCTCTCTGCGATAAGGAGGTACACATTGTCTCGTTCCGGGGATAGTCTCCCGAAACGGTTGGAGATAGCGACAGGGGCTGTCTGGATCTGCCTTTCTGGTCACTGCTGGGCAGGTGACCAGTGAATCTTGATGGATTGGAGGGTGTGCATGGCCGCCTCCACCGTTGGGAGAGTACTGTTCGCATGATACTCTCAGATCAATGTGTCTAAAACCCAGTGTCGAAGATGCTGGGTGGGGGATGGGGTCCTCCGTTGTTGAGGAAGTCCCGTCCTTGCGTCATTGGAAATGCGCACATGTGAGTTGCTTTGCAATTCCAATGGCTCGAAGGGAGTTCAAAAAGTGGTACCTGCAAAACATTTTATCAAATACAAGGAGAAAACCCATCAAAGAAGCATCTCATAATCCCATGCGCAATTAATGACCTTGCTTGGCCCTCCTTTAGAGCATAAGGGGGAATAGGGTGGGATTAAGCTGAATCCTTCATGTTTGGTTAAGGATTCACATTGGGTTCACTATATTTTGTTTCATTCTGGTTTTTGGCCACGAAATGCCCAACGACTCCATATCTAATCATTGATGGACCTGCTTTCTAAAGGCAGGCGTTCGCCTGATGGTCTGACCAGTGACTCTTAAGAATCACATTGGTCGAGAAGATGGAAATTCGGGCTCATCAAACCCTTTTTTGGGGAAATTATTGCGTGTTCCGAGACTCTCTTATTGATTTATGACGTATTCATATGTTCGAGAATCTTTGGTTTATTCCAAAACATAGTATCCACGGATTCAACCTTGGTGGGAAGCAGTCAACTGGATGCAGGGGTTCAGAATCATTTATGCCCGAGGTTTCCCATACCTCATTGGATTAATGTTCCCGAATGGTTGGAACTCACATGAGGTGAAACTAGGGGTGGCACGGTGAACCGATATGGAGATGATCAGATCGACCTGTTGTTGGGCTTGAACCTCAGGGAGTCTTCCTAAGTACCCTGCTTAGGAAGTGAGTATCAAAGTCCACGTATTTCGGATAAGTGTTGGGGAACCGACATGAAGAGAGACCAGGTGGTCCGATGGGTGGTGGGCTAGAACCTCATCTAGGCTTGATACGTACCCTGCCTAGGAGGCAAGGATCAATGTCCACGTAGTTCTGATACAAAGTATTACGTCATTCTAGATGAGGGTGGAACTCGACATGAATAAATGACTGAGTGGTGGGCTTGATCCTCATAGAGGCTTCCTACGTACCATTCTTTGGCATGGATCAAAGTCCTCGTAGTTCACTTTGGCATGGATCTTATGCTATGAGGAGGCCCAGAATGATGGATTGGGGCTTACACTCTGAGGAGGCCCAGAATGATGGATTTGGGCTTACACTCTGAGGAGGTCCAGAATGATGGATTTGGGCTTACACTCTGAGGAGGCCCAGAATGATGGATTGGGGTTTAAACTCTGTGGAGGCCCTGAATGATGGATTGGGGCTTACACACTGAGGATTCCCATGGTAGGATGTCATGGTCGATGCATACTCTAAGACCACGTGAGTCATGCTCGTTGTGAGAAACAAGAGTCAGCAGGGACCACATGATCACATCGCAAAAGGTGCATATATGAGAAGTGAAGTAGGGCTTATGCATGGAGCGGCCCAGGGTGATGAATTGGGGCTTACCCTCTGAAGAGGCCCAGAAGGTCGGGTCTTACTCCAAGATGGACGCCTGAGGCGACAAAGCCTAGCAGGAGAGGGAAAGGGGGTGCTCTGGTGCACATCTCCCCTCTTCAAGTGCATGAGGTATTCCTTCTGATGGCTGTTTTACCATCTTTGAGGAACCCTCAACAAGTGGAGGGGCATAAAAGGGATTTCCGAGCTCAGGGTCCGCATTACCATGGGAATGTGAACCCAGAAATGCTTCATGAATCTGCTCAAGGGTCGGGGAAACCCCTTTGCCCCCTATTTATCGTCGGTATGTGAGCACAAAATGGCATGTTGATGCACCTGAATGTTACACCCTGTAGATCCAGTGGCTCCGGTGGAGGCCTTCGGTCTAGGTCGATGAACAGGCCAATGAGGGAGTCACAGAGGACTTGGCTGGATTGGAAGGATTTTACCCGGCTCTATTAATGAGAACACTGAAGTATTTGGTGAGACAATATGGTGTATGGGTGGAGGCACCCTTCGCGTGGGAGAGTGTCACTTGGCTGAATAAGCCATCCGCGAACCAGGGTAGTCCACAGACTGATTGGCTTCCCACGAACTAGGGTGGTTCGCGGTTTCAGGTTCACTCCACGAACCAGGGTGGTTTGCAGCTTTGGGTTCAATATGCGAACTGGGGTGGTTCGCGGCTTCGGGTTCAATCCGCTAACTAGGGTGGTTCATGGATGGTTATAAGCGGGCAGCGACGGCCAAGTGAAACTCCGGTAGGAGGCTCATCAGTCGGGGCATAGCCCGCATAGGAGAGTGCTACACAGTATGACAGATGGGAAAAGAGGAATAAACTCTCTGGTCGATGGGGAAGCCATCTGTGGAGGGGTTATGGTTCACGGTTCTCCTTTTTCATTATTTTAGGTTCGCGGTCCACCAAATTAATATGTGTTTTCCAATTCCTTGTTCATTCATATACCTGGCGTGGTTCGCGGATGGGAATTTTGCTGTTTGTGATATCTGAAGCCCTCCATCAACTGATCTGCTTCCGAATCTCCAATCCCTCAGAATCTAATTCCAATTCATCGATCCTTTTATCTTTCCCCTTGAGTCTCCTTTTATAGAGTAGGGAAAGTAATGTATCTATGGCCATACGACACCTTTTGTGGAGGCCCATAACTAAATCCCAGGTTCACAGCTGACTTGTTCAATCTGTGATTCACCGGGGGTATTGAACGCTTCCCCCACTTCCATGAGGTGATCTCAAGGAGTGCTCCGCGGCTGCGAAGGGTTCTGCCTCTCTTTCTCGAACAACAGCGGGTGCAGCTTGAACTGGTCGACGCGGTCCGCGATTGGGGCATTTCGTTACGGTGAACCGGACTGGCACCCATCCTTCCTCGCGACCACAAAGGCTCTCTGCCTCTATTTTGTGAACAAAAATGGTTCGCGAAGGGGGGGTGCCTCGCGGGGCCTGGCCAATTCATGCTTCCATGGGACCAGTTCGCGGACTGGTATTGCTTGTGTATATTCTTTGATTATTTTCCCCAATTCTTAGGGGATTTTGGTAGAATCTCCTTTGTGGATTTTTCAGGACCCTACAACCACTTTATATTCTAATAATCACAATCACTTATATGTTTTATTTCGTTTAACATAAGTATTTAATAGTATTAATTATTTTAAATCCAATAATATATGTTTTTAAAATATTTATATATTGTATTTACTTATACCAATATATTTAAAATTATTAATACTCTTCATTGTGTAACTATAATTATTAACTTTTATATTGATTAAAAATTATTAATATTGAATGATATAATTATTTGAATAAAATATCTTCATATTTAAATTTATTATTTATCAGAAAATTTACTATATGATTCGTAATGAGTTACATGGACAAATACATAAGTTAAGATCATTAAATATCAATTATACATGTTATATTCATAATATGGGATAAAGAATTTAAAATTTAGTGATTCATGTTGATTTTAAATAATAGGAATATTTTCTAAATATGTTTTTAGTGCATAAATTTTTCAATTGATATATATCAGGTTTCCAACTATATTATAATCCACTATATTTTTTCCTTCTAAATTCTACAGTTTTTCAGAACAATTTTGAAACTATATATTAATTATACCATGATCTGTTGAAGTTCAATTAAAATTATTCTTGATTATATGGAAAGATAATAAAATTATATAAATAAAAATCAACAATACTCAAATCATATTATACCATTTAGATGTTTCAATTTTGGTATGAAATCTCATTCCTCAAGCTTCTTAGATATTTTAGAATTTTTGATTTGTGAATTCAGTTACATGAATATTAGATACATGAATTTGGATACATCGAATGATGGATAAATGAATTAAACTACATCAATTAACTTATTTTATTGGGCTACATTAGTTCCCTTATGTCAATCGACTATGTGATTAACCTAAATGAAATAGCAATAAGAATTCACTTTTGTTAATCGACTAAGTAAATTTTTCTATATAAATATTCACAATGATTTCAAATACCCATATTTATTTTTGTGAGTGTCTATCAATTACTATTAAAATTTAATTATTCTCGATTCTTCATATTATTTTATGTTTTATTTTGTATAATTTTTATATTTTATTTTTTCAAAAATTAGTCATTATTTCTATTGAATCCACGTGAAATGTTTTCAAATTGTTTTAAAGGGAATTAAAATATAATAAAATTGGATTAAGTGTTTATGGATATTTAGGAAGATATTTTGGATAATATGATATTCCAAATTAAACTAGATGCTATATAAAGTGTTATTCTAGTATAATATTCGGCATTTTATTAGGGATATAAATATTAATTATTTTTAATTATATTAATTATTATAAATATGGTTAAATGTAAAAAATTATTTTCTTTTATATAATATCCATAGAGCTCATCAGGATATTAATTATATCTATTTTATTAAAAATATACATGAATCAATTTTTTGGTAATTGTACATGAGCATTATGAATGTTTATAAAGTGAAATATTAAAATAAATATTTTTTGGGAATATGTAGTGTTAGTCATGAATAAATTAAAGGACCATTATATGGAATTTATTATTTAATTTTTTGGATTTATTTAATATGTAATTCAATATTAATTATTATCCTAATGAGATTATATTTACAGCATTTTTAACATATTTATAGTATAAAATATTTAATTGAAAAATAATTCCTCATAATGATTTTATTAATAGATTTTATGATGTAGAATTGTCTCATTAAATGTGATGAGAATTTTAATTTTTTTTCTGTATGAAAATAATGAGGGATGGAGTGGAAAAATATTGTAATGGTTTATTAATTTCTTACCTCTTACTTTTCCCATGTAGATAGTTTAGATGATTTTACAGGAGGCTTAAGGAGGTTCATTAGAGGATGAAAATATAGAAGAACTATAGCAGGCTTCATATACCGTAAAATAGATTACTAAATGAAATGTTAATTCTATCATAAGGTGTAATTATTTCATTGTAAAAGGTGTTTACATCATAATGTTTAGTTTTACGATATATGTTTCATGGATCCTGATTGTTTTATATTGTTAATGTGGGATTTGGGATGTAAATTCCGCAACTCCAAAGTTGTTTATATATCTTGGTTGGATGATTTTATACACATACCGGCATAGTACCTCTAATTTTGGGTGAACCCTAGACCATAATAGTTTACCTACAACCCTATAATCCCTCTCCTTAATCCATGGGTTCTGGAGGTGGGTTTTCATTAATCAGTGGTAATTTGTTCTCCCATTCTCGATTGTTTTCTCTAATTCATCTATTTGATATCTACTTTAGAATATAGGATTCACATTACAGTGAGTTTGTATGTGTTTTGATCATCATGTGAGGCTTTTTTGATTTATACATTGTTTCCTTGTGTGTTTTTTAGTTGTGGGTTATTTCTTTTTAACCATGTTGTGTGAAATCAGTTCAAATATTGATTTGAGTTGGGGTGATCCTCATTCTAACTAGTTATTGTGCTATGAGTTAGGATTTCCTGGGTTTTCATATATTTTGGTAGATATTAAGGGTCATCATGTTACACCCCAACCCTAGATTCCTATATTCGGTGCATAATTTTAACACATTGGCATGATTACAAGGAATCAAGTCCCGAAAGACCGATCAGTTTAGGAGTCTTGAATAATAGATTACATACATGAATGTTACATTACACTTTCTAATATACAACAAAAATTTATAATCCATTGATAATTCCATTTCTCCCTTATGCTAACCCTCCATCTCAATCATAAAACACTTCTAGGGATCCTGGGAATATATAACATAAGAAATGGGTGAGCTCAAATGCTCAGTAAAGATAACAATATAGAAGAATCTTTTATAAATAAGCATAAACATTTAAGGAAATGTATAAAAGTAAAACAATAGCCTTTTCAACATAAAATTAATCATAATATGGAAAATATAAATCAAAATAATTCCATTTTCTTACTCACATGGATATTCTACTAGTTGAATAATCACATGAAATATCAATAGCCACTTTCATAACGATGTAATGCATAATGCCAGACTTTCATAACCACATAGTCAAGGCCTTGTTCCAAGACTATAAAAAAGATTTTGTCAAGGCCTTGTTCCAAGACATAAGTCTGTCTCATTAAACCTACTGATGCATCAAGGAGCTACAGCGTGCTCCACCCGTCACTTACTAAGTCCAATGCATTCCTCATATGAAAAGGTTTAAACACAACATAAACATTCATATTAAAACTAGCATACAAAATGTAAATACATTATCCATAGACCATGAATGGAATAAAAATAACACATCCACATTCAAACATATCACAAAACCTTTAATACAATATGGAAGATTTGTATCATAAAAAATCTACCTCAAACATGTTTAAAATCCATCAAAGGATGTTGACATAGATGAAAATGATTTCTCAAACTCTTTGAGAGAAATATCCCTTTTTATGAAAAAATTTAAAAGTCACACAATTTAAAAAGGAAGAAATTTAAAGACATTTCTGAATCAAAGTTACCCATACCACTTTGAAACATTTGAAAGGAGTTAAATTTTTTAATACATTCATGTTCATATTGATAAATCCTTGAAAACCATTTTGAAAACATGGACATTATTGAGAATGATTTAAAAGAATAAATATTTTAAACATTTAAAACAATTTTTTAGTAAAAAATACCTTAAAATAATCCCTTTTAAAACTCATTAATGAAACATAGTCCTAGATAATAAATATGTCCCAGTGGATATTTACCTAAAACAATCTCGAATAATAATGAAATTGTGAAATTAACCCTTACCTAGCACTTTCCTTCGGTCGATGGTACATTTAACCTCTTGTATAATTACCATATTATGTTATTAAATTATAACATAAGAATATTCATATTTATTATATCATACATGAATCATTTATGACTTTATACCACCCATTTAAGAATGATTTCCATGTTAAATTAAAATTTTGGGTAACAATCGGTTTCTTTATCGTACATGTTTTAAATTGTTATTCTTTATCGTATCATTTAGAAAATGATTTAAATACTTGCAGAATAAAAACCGTGATTTATATATCATATATATTTAGAATATAAATATTTATAATAGATAGTTATTTTAAATGGAAAACACCATTTATAGTGATGGTAGGTCGTACGTACGCATAAACGATGTTTCAGTTTTCATATTGTATTGAATGGAAGTAAGTGAAAAAGATATATGTAAGTACATAAATACATTTATATATATATATCTCTAGTATAATTATTATTTCATATATTATATACTTACTAGTAATATATATTTTTATAATCGTCGATGAATGGTGAATGTGTAAATTAACCTCATCACATCGTGGAGACAGTAATTTGTACGTACCGACGAGCGACAATATCATTTCCTTAAAGGTGTGGACTTGGAGGGTATATTAAGTTTACAGAGAGATTATCATATCATTTTCATTATTTATATACATATTACTCATCATTATATCCTTCCAAATAACGTTGTTTTGAATAACAAATTACACCACGGTGTGGAGACAGTAAGCCACACGTACGCACACATGGTGACATTATCATTCATAAGATAAATAGAATAATTGATATGGTTGTTCCATATTTATAATAACATCACAGTATATATAAGGTACCAGATTTATTATTTTGGTATTGTAATAACAAAGAATGAGTAAGTGGAAAAAGAAAATAACATGAAAGATGGTGGTGAAATCATTACCTTTTCTTCGGGTTATTCCTTTTGATTTGATCAAAAGGGATCCTTATGTTGGATTTATGATCAACTTAAGGCCTCTAAGATGAAGTTAAGATAGTTGGGGGGATATTTGGGCCAGTTTTGGCAAAGCCAAATGGATTTGGAGGTGTGAATTTTGTAGAAGGGGAAATGCCCTTTTATAAGAGGGGTGAGGGGCACCTTAGAAAAACCATAAAATATTATTTTATAATAAAATCATTTTTGGTTTATAATGGATCCAAAATGAATTATTTAAAGTATAATGTGGGTATTGTTCAAAAACCGCTCAACCAATAGGTTTTATATAGGTTTGGTTCACTATATTAACCTTATATTTTATATTTAACTCTTAGTTAAATAGTTTAACATTTACCATGTCTCATTGTATTTTTATATTATATGGTTAATAATCATACTATAATATTCCAGGAGAACCTCAAGTTGTTCATTAATAACATATATAATAGTATTTACACCCTTCTTCTGGACCTTATATTTTTATTAATAGAATACAAATTAATAATATAATATCTGTTTTAAAAACTATTTTATGTCAATTTTGACACTATTCAGTATTTTGTTTTTTCCAAGTTCATAACATCATTATTACTTTTATAATATTTAATTTAATCAACACTAACATGTCATATTAACATATAAAATTATTTTAATTCATAAAAAGTCTCAAATTACATTTATTTGGGTATTTATAATATCAATTATTTTAATATTTCATTAATAAGGTAATTACTACATCATCATTGTGTCATAAATAAATTAAATTATTTAATATCTAAAAATTATAAATAAAATACCATTATGTAGGAAATAATTTTTTTCTATCTAATGAATATTTATAGTTGAATTTATATTATATGTAACCCTATATTAAAAATGGTTTTGTTATTAAACATTGAATTTAACACTTTTAACTTTTCTTTGAATTAATTAATAATAAATGTCCTAACCTAATCCAAGTGGACCTAAAGGATCATATTTTATTCATAAGGTGTTTTTTGTCTAATTACAATTATCCAATAGAATTATGACATGTGTTAGGGTAATAATGTTATCATTTTTACCCTTAATTACTCGATTTACTTTTAATCGTGGTAAATAAAAGTCAAAAGTTAATATTCACCAGAAATTATTTTCATCTTATTGAACCACATTTTACTTATTTATATCAATCGATTCTCCTGTATTTTCAAAATTCAACTCACAGAAGTGGTAAAATTAAGTTTTATGCAAATTTTCAAATGCTCCTAGGAAGTGGGTAAAAGAAGGTAAAACGTTCGATAAAATTTTATAAAATTAATTTTATTATAAAATGAATCCAGTGAATTACATTGAACTTATATAGGTATTATATATAATTTTTGACTTAAAATAAATTTAAATAAAACAATTAATTATTTAAATAAAAAGTCTGTTTTAAATAATAACACAGTGATTTTCACTATTCATAAAAGATTTAAAGGTTTCAAAAAAATACCAAAATTTAACCCTAATCTTATTTTGTTATTATGAATTCAAAAATGACATCCATTTTAATAAATTAAAAACATATAATCTTGATTAATTTATTTAAATTTAATTCTCGTTGTCAAACCCAAAAACCGTATTTTTAAGAAATAATAACTATCAAAAGTTTGACACTTGTTTATGTCCAATTTCAAAGTGAAATTACTTATAATGACCATAATTGTATTAAATAGTAAAAATATAATCTATTTATACTTTAAAACCATTAAAATGTATTATTTAACACTATAAAATATTTTTATTAAAAAAGTTGTTCTTAGTAAAATATAATATTTTTCATTATTCAACAAAATATAAAAGTTATCAGAAAAACACCAAAAATATATCGTAACTAATTTTTTTTGTCATGATTATAAATAAGAATTTTATTTTTTCAAATTGAATATATAAATGTTTCACATAATGGATTTAAAAAGGATTCGCCATTAAAAGGTGTAAAATTGCATTTTGTTTTTGAAAAATACCTCTTTTATCTGAAAAAAATTAATCTGTTCTTACATTATGTCTGTGAAACTCAAAATATGGATTCTAAAATTATAATGATTATATAATGTTCATAATTATCTTAATACCATTCATAATCGCTTTTGAACGGCTAGTTTGGTAAGTCATGGTGCGCTAGAACTCGGTCTTGCATGTAGTGAATGTTATTGAATTAAGTTGAAGAAATACTGTACTATGAAATCATGGGGTGCTACATTATTCCCTTATTTAATAAATTGCGTCCTCGCAATTTGAAATTGTTTTTCAAAAATAAAAGGTTGAAAATAGAAAATACCATTGTCGGAAAACCCATATCAGAAATTGGGTAAATAAAATTCAGTTTTAATAAGAGGAAAAGGGAAATGAAAGGGTCACCACTGAATTATGATATCGATTAGGAGAACATTGGAGGAAATTAGAGACACATAATTGGAGGAAAATGTAAATATTTATAGGGGGTGATTGAGGTCATCAATCACAAACAAATGTAAAATTGAGGGCCTCAGATCCATCAATCTATGATGAAACAAAACATAAGGTATTAGGATAACACATTTTTGGTTTTAAGATCCCTTCCATAATGTTTAAGAATTAATTTATCCATAGTATAAGAGGAAAAAATTATATATATATACTATAAAATTATTGTTTCATCCTTCAACTAATTCCTACCACAAACTCATCTTTCACTCCAAAATATTTCTACAAAATATTCTATTTATCCTAATAATATAGGGTTGAAAAAATAATGAATTTATAATTAACCTATCATACCTTTTAAAAAACTATATTATAAAATCGTGGGACTTAATGTAGTCCAGTGTTAGGTGATAAATCTCAATCACACTATGGATGTGCGTTCGATTCCCGCAGCTTTGTCCACTGTGACGGATTGTCACATGGTCTGTGTGTGGTCCTTTTTATAACAATAAAAAAATAACCTTAACAATAGTATCAAATTTCAAACATATTCCTTTACAACCTCTAGATTTATCTAAAATACTTTTATGCAAACTCACATTCCAAAATTTATAAGGAAGTTAAACACAATAAAGATTCTTTTTTCCATGTAATAACATGTGAACACCTTCATCATGTGTTATTTTAAAACATGGCAACACCATGACTTGACAAAAAACCTTATTTATTACATTCATGCTCCATTATCCTTCATATAATACTGAATATATTCTTGATATCCAAAAATTATGAATATTCCAACAATGGTGAAATAAACAAACTATTAATCAGTTCCAAGGAAGTGATGAATATCCAATATATTTTATCCAAATCAAACATCTCTTATTCCAAAATCACCACTTCATTTTCAAGACCATATTAAGGACTACCTTTCCTTCAACCATGTATTTTCCAAAAAGTGTATATTACTATTAAGTCACTTTTCATAGAACCATGTAATCTCAAATCCTCAATGAAATAGTACTGTAGTAGAATCCTTATTTTTCTCTATAATTCATATAACCAGTATATTGTTGATACAACACTAAAATGAAATAATTATATAATAACAACATAAGAAAACTAGTCACTCTTCTTCATCTGAGGTAGTATCATAATTAAATTATTATCCTATAGCATCATTTGAGGTATAATCTAATGAATGGGACATTGATTCACATAGTGTCCCAACGCCTTGTAGATGAATAATTTTTCATTTAAAAACCTTTTTTTACCCTTGAAATCACATACTTGGTGTCCTTTTTCTCCAAACTTATAACAAACTCTCATTCCCTTCAAGTATTTACCAAGATGATTATTTCCACATTTATCACATATGGGAAAATCATTCTTTCCAATCTTCCCTTTATCCATATTTCTTTATACCATTATTTTGTTCTCTTTCTTCCCATAAAATCCATATGACTAAGAGAATTCATTACTTATCATATGGACACATGTTACTATTTCTTAATATATTGAGAAAACGTGGGAGACTTTTTCCCTTTTAAATGTTGGCTTAATACCCAGAAGATATGATCCCTTTTTACTTTTTGGATCATACATATTGTAGGAGTTCTCATTCATTCTACTAGATGACATTTCTTTACAATAGAATACACTATGACATTTTATAAATCACAATTCATAATTACCACTTGTAAAATACCTAACGTAAATTGAACAGTTTATGGATATAATCCACAATCCTAGAAATGCTTTCTTTGAGGAATTATTTACTCCTAAATCTTTCATAATGGCTGGTAATGATAATGTGAATTATCCTTGGCATATCCCTCGAGTGTTTCGTAACCAAAAGTGCAGCAAGGCCCATTGTCGTACACCAGTTCACATTCGAGTCTAGCTCAAAGCGGTGTTTTCGGGTTTTCCCCCTAGGCACATCTGTGTCAAGTCCACCTCTACCTGCTCGTATCAAGATATAGATGAATTTCATGGAAAACTCACAAAATCATGGCCTTCCCATAATTCTAGGAAGTTTTTATATAATAATCCTCAATGTATATCTTAGGGCAATGAGCTCTAATCAGTGATTATCTAAATCGAGTTTCCAAGGTTATTTCTAATCCTCCTCTAATACCAACTGTAATGCCCTAACCCTAGATTCCCAAAGATGGTGCATTATTTTAGTACATTGTCATGATTACAAGGAATAAAATCATGAAAGACTGATTAGTTTATCATTTTTGGAAAATAGATTACATGCTTGAATGTTACATTACACAATCTAACATACATCACAAAAAAATACATTGAGAATGCCATTGTTCCCTTAGGTTAACCATGCATCTCAAACATAAAACCCTTCGTGGGATACAGGGAAAATAAAAAATAATAATGTTGTGATCTCAAATGATTAGTAAGGATAACAATATAGAAGAAACATTCATAAATAAGAATAAACATTTAAGGCAATGTATAAAACTAAAACATAATCTTTTTCAATGTAAACTTGATCATAATTTGGGAAATATAAATAAAAATAATTCCATTTACATAGTCACATAGATATACTACTAGTCTAATAATCATGTTCAATAACAATAGCCACTTTCATAACGATGGAATGCACAATGCCAGACTTTCATAACCACATAGTCTAGGCCTTGTGCCATGACTTAAAATAAGATTTTTCAAGGCCTTGTTCCAAGACACTCGTTTGTCTCATTAGACCTACCGTTGAATTGGGGAGATATTGTGGGCTCCACCCATCACTTACTAAGTCTAATTCAACCCTCATAAGAAATGGTTTAAACATAACATAAACATTAATATTAAAACTAGGATACGAAATGTCAATACATTATCTATAAACCAGGAATGGTTTAAAAATAACACATCAACTATCAAACATATCACAAAACCATATATAAAATATGGATGGTTTTTATCATAAAAAATCAACTTCAAACATGTTTAAAATCCATCAAAGGATGTTGACAGAGATGAAAATTATTTGTAAAACTCTGAGAGAAATATCCACTTTTCATGAAAACATTTTAAAGTCACACAATTTAGAAATGATGAAATTTAAAGACATTTTTGAATCAAAGTGTCCCATACAACATTGAAATTTTTGAAAGGAATTAACATTTTAAAAACATTCATGTCCATATAAAATAATCCGTGAAAACCATTTTGAAAACATGGACATTAATGAGAATGATTTAGAGGAATAAACATTTAAACCATTTAAAATGATGTTCTAGTAAAAATTTAATTAAAATAATCCCTTTGAAAACAATTTTATGAAACATGGACATGGATAATAAATATGTCCCAGTAGATACATACGTAAAAACAACCTCGAATAATAAAGAGATTTTGAAATTTACCCTTACCTTGCACTTTCCTTTGGTTGAGGGTATGTTTTACCTCTTGTATAATGACTATAGTATGTTATTAAATTATACGAGAACCATATTAATATTTATTATATCATAAAAGATTCATTTATGATTGTATACTACCCATTTAATAATTATTTCCATGTTAAATTAACATTTTAGGTAAGAATCGCTTTCTTTATCGTATGAGTTTTAACTTATTATTCTTGATCATATTATTTAGATAATGACTTAAATACATCCATAATATATATATTATTTATATATCATATATATTTAGAATATAACTATTTATAATATATCGATGTATGAAATGGAAAACACCATTTATGGAGATGGTAGGGCGTACGTATGCATAAACATTGTTTCTGTTTTCATATAGTATTGAACGAAAGTAAGTGAATAAGATATATGTAAGTACATAAATACAGATATATATATCTATGAATATAAATATACATATATCTCTAATATCATTATTATGTCATATATTAAATACTTATTAGTAATATATATTTTTATAATCGTCAATGAATGGTGAATGTTGAAATGAATCTCATCGCGTCGTGGAGATGGTAATCCGTACGTACACACGAACTACTATATAATTTCCTTAAATATGTGGAATTGGAATTTATATTTATTTTACAGAGAAATTAGCATGTTATTTTCATTATTTATAAAAATATTAATCATCATTATATCTATCCCAATAACATAGTGTTGAATAACAAATTACACCATAGTGTGGAGATGATAAGCTGTACGTACGCATGCATGGTGAAATTATCATTCATGGGAAGGATAGAATAATGAATATGGTTGTTCCATATTGATAATAACATCACATTATATAAATTGTACAGGATTTATTATTTTGTTATTGTAATAACAAAGAAATAGTAATTGGAAGAAGAAAAGAACTTGAAAGAGGGTGGTGAAATCATTACATCTTCTTTAGGTTCTTCCTTTTGAATTGATCAAAAGGGCTCCTTATGATGGATTTCTGACCAAAGTAAGGCCACTAGGATGCAGGTAGGATATTTGGGAGGATATTTGGTCATGGTTTGGCCATGATAAATGGCTTTGGAGGATTGAATTTTAGAGAAGGGTAAGTTCTCGTTTATATGAGGGGTGAGGGGCACCATAGGAAAAACAAAAAATATTATTTATAATAAAATCATTTTTGGTTTATTATGGCTCCAAAATAAATTATTTAAAGGATAAGGTGGGTATGGTCCGAAAATCACTCAACCAATAGGTTTTTAGATAGTTTTGGGTCACTATATTAACCTTATCTTTTTTATTTAACTCTTAGTTAAATAGTTTGACATTTAGCATGTCTCTTTGTATTTTTATATTATATGGTAAATAAACTTACTATAAAATACCAAGAGAACCCAAAGTGGTTCATTAATGAAATATATAATAATAATTTAGACTTTTGTCTGAACCTTAGATTTTTAGGAATTGAATACCAATTAATAACATAATATTTGTTTTAAAAACTCTTTTATGTAAATTTTGACACTCTTTGGTATTTTGTTATTCCTAAATTAATAACATCATTATTACTTCAAAAAAAATCTATTAATCATCCCTAAAATTTCATATTAACCAATACAATTAGTGGAATTCATATAAAGTTTCAAATTACTTTTATTTGGGTATTTATAATATAATTATTTTAATATTTCATTAATAAGGTAATTACTGCATCATCATTGTGTCATAAATAAATTAAATTATTTAACATATAAAAATTATAAATAAAATATCATTATGTAGGATATATTTTCTATCTTTATAATAAATGATTATAGTTAAATTTATATGATGGGTAACCCTATATTAAAAATGGTTTTGTTATTAAACTTGGAATTTAACACTTTTAACTCTTCTTTGAATTAAAAAATGATAAATGTCCAAATCTAATCCAAGTGGACCTAATGGATTATATTTTATTCCTAAGGTTGTATTCGGTCAAATTACACTTATCCAATACAATTAGTATATGTGTTAGGGTAATTATGATATCATTTTTACCCATAATTGTTTTATTTACTTTTAACCCCGACAAATAAAAGTCAACAGTTACTATTCATCAAAAATTATTTTCCTCTTATTGAACCACATTTTACATACGGATATCAACCTTGTCTCTTGGATTTTTGAAACTCAACTCATAGAAGTGATAAGATTATGTTTTATGCAAATTTGAAAATGCTCGTAGGAGGTGGGTAAAAGACAGCAAAACGTTCGATAAAATTTTATACATCTTATTTTATTATAAAATGACATCAATTAATTACCATGAACATATATAGGTATGATATATATATTTTGACTTAAAACATATTAAAATAAAATAAATAATTATTTAAATAAAAAGTCTATTTTATATAATAACACATTGTTTTCACTATTAATCAAAAATTGAATGTTTTCAAAAAAAATACCAAACTTTTACCCTAAGATAATTTTGATATTATGAATTCAAAAATGAATTCCATTTTACCAAATTCAAATCATAGAAGCTGAATTTATTAATATAAAAGTAATTCTTGTTGTAAAACCAAAAAGTATATTTTTAAAAAATACTAACTATCAAAATATTGACACTTGTTTATGTCCAATTTCCAAGTTAAATTATATACAATGACCAGAATTGGATTAAATGGTAAAAGTATAATCTATTTATACTTACAAAAATTAAAATTTAAAATATAAAACTATAAATTATTTTTATTAAAAAAGTGATTTTCAGTTAAAATAAAGTCTTTCACTATTCACCAAAATATAAAAGTTTTCCGAAAAACTCCAAAAATTTATTGAAACTGATTTCTTACATATTGATTCTAAAGAAGAAGTTTATTTTTTCAAATTGAATATATAAAATTTTTAAATATTGGATTTGAATATGGTTCACCATTAAAAGGATGAAAATTTAATTTTTTTGAAAAAAAATATTTTATCTAAAACAAAATGAATTTTTTCTTACATTATGTCTATGAAACTCACAATATGGATTATAAAATTATATGGATTATATAAAGTTTAGAATTCAGTTAATACAATTCATAACCTCTTTTGAACGGCTGGTTTAGTAGGGTATGATGTGTTTGAACTCGGTGTTGTGTGTAGTGGAAGTTATTTAATTACATTGAAAAAATAACGTACAATGAAATCGTGGGGTGTTACACATCATAATATGATAATTAATATTCAGAACTAAAATCTATGTGTATAGGGGTAGTTCATTACTTACTACATTGTTATATGTTATTGATGATATTATGCAATCTTGTTTTTAATAATGATAATAATAGTTTTTTAGAGCCTTGTTTTCTCTATAGATGATATGTGTTGAGACCCCTACTATGTTATTATATGATCACAACCAAAATAAATTTGTAGCTAATTAATATATTTATAATAATATTCATTCTCATGCATATCTATTTTTCATGACAATACCTATGTAAATTAATGATGTAATGTGATAAAATTCCATGAATAAATTTGTTGAGTCCAAAATGTATTTTTGTTGATATGTGTAGTTGATTTTCCATTTTTCCATATGTTTTGATGGTTTTTTTGAAGTGTTTGGGATTAGATAATCAATTTTTTAGTGCTTGGGGCTATAATGTCATGTGGTTGGTTGGAATGGCTGGGTTGTGGGAAGCTGTTATGTGGTTGTGGTTCACAGTGGTGTGATGTGTGGTGGACATGATGTATAGTGGTGGTATTATATGTGTTCATATATTGGCATGAGTTTGTGATATAAAGTGGATTTTTATCATAGTGGTTTCGGTGTGTGGTTTTTTTTATTTTTGTTGGATGTCACATGGGGATGTTATGGTGATGTGGTTTGGTTGGTGTGTCATAGAGGCAACACTTTATGTGAGATGTTTGATTGGTTGTGTAGTTTTTGTTTCTGTTTCTGGGTTATCCATAAAATAAATTTTTACTGATAAAATAATTAAAAGGAATGATAAATAAATGATATGTTCTGTAAATTGATGTTTGGTAAATGGAATAAATTGATTTAATGATAAATTAATGTGTTTTGAAAATTTGAATGATGTGTCTTAGTAAATAGATGTGAAATTTCTTGGCCTGTAAGGCGGTTCTGTGGTGTGTTTCTTATACCAGTGGAATTGATTATGATAGATGTGTGGTTGTGTAGTGTTTTCGGAGGTGTGTTCTAGTGTATTTGTTATTATACTAATTTTTGGGTATTTTTTATTATCTATATATCCTGTATTGTGTTCTATTTATATATCCACCGCACCTAAGTTGTATTACAAGACTAATGCTCATAGGTTATAAGTTGTGGGTGTTTTAAAAAATATCTAGGATAGTGGTGATACAAATGGATAGATATTCCTTATTCCCCTTTCATCCTCCAGCAGTGATCACCCTAGTTAATTTGGGAAAGATGTTATGTGACTCACCAAGAGTATTTGGGTGAGATGAGGTTATGAGGTGATGAGGTGGTGATGTGATGTGTTGTATCAGGTGTCTTTAGGTGGTATGTGATTATATATAGTAGTTGGTAGGGATCATTCATTGTAGGAGGATATAAAACTATTTATTTTCTTTCAAGATCATGATACCTACTATTATGGTAATATAATTTGATGTGTTGTGACGACCTTGGTGTCTTCGGGGGTATTTTTTGTCATGTCCTAGGATCCTTTGAGTGAGAAGAGATCTGGATATTCTGGATTCGTAAACATGAATCT
The DNA here is from genome assembly GCA_963277665.1 of Viscum album. Lineage (NCBI taxonomy): Eukaryota > Viridiplantae > Streptophyta > Magnoliopsida > Santalales > Viscaceae > Viscum > Viscum album. The sequence continues at coordinate 1,003,546,082 of OY728163.1, read as the reverse complement.
AGACCATTTTATGGTGGGTTTAGTTAGGGGTGCAACCCGACTAACATTGAATATGTGTTATTATATTTTTGTAAGGTATTGGATCACATGAAATTCTTCATTCAAGTGTGATAGATGAAAATCAATGGTTCAATGGTAGTGGATAGCCATGTTTTTCTATGATCTGAATGCTATATTATTATATTGGATGATTGATTTATTGAGTGAGACATGGTTAGGTAGGGTTTAGTTAGCTCAAATATTTCTATTTTACTATGATCAGCTTTTTTGTATAATATATTCATTAGCATTATCATTCCACACGTGGAGTAGATACCTTGGGTACTATCCTATTGAATATACATGTATGATCACACTAAATATTTAAATTATTTTTAAGGTTTCCAAAATTTCATTGGGGACCTATATTGATATTTAAATCTATTATCTCTATCTATTGTCAATATTTTTATATAGACTTGTACTTTTTTTATATTCTAATTCTTTTATTTTATGGGTTTACTCTTTTTTTTTATGAATTGTGGGATTGTTTTTGATTAATTCTATATTTTCTGTTAGGTTTTCTTGGTGCGATTTTTTATTATCTTGGGATCCTATTTTTATATTAGTGGATATTACCTTCTATATGTCGTATATTTATACCCTAAATGCATTTCACATGCATGGGTCATGATGAAGGTGGTACTCAGGGAGTCATTTCCCCCTCTTTTTATAGATTACCCAGGAGGGGTATCTTTGGATTGAGGGGTTCATGAATAGTTCTATAAGTGGGTTTAGTTTAAAAGTAGTTTTTATTTTTGATCTATGAATAGTGAAGAATTAATGTGTTGGTTGGGAAAAGATACAATTTTATCAAAGTAAATGTCATAGTTCCGAGAGATCAGCTAAGTAACATGATTTTAGCCCCCACTATGATCTTGTGCAGAGAGTATAAGATTATTGAATGGACGAATTATGTGGAAAATTATATTGGGTAGATACCCCATATAGGTACACGAATCATGACCATTTTTATTTCTATTTTAATTGGGTAATAGTATAGACATAAATAAGGAAAATTATTAACTAAGTACAATTATTTTAAATTTAATTATATTATGGTATTTATGCTCTCATTACTTTTCAGGAAAATATCTTATTCATTATCCATGGGTAACTAATGAATTAATGGGTCATAAGGATGTTCTAGTTGACCATTATATTGTTGATCTGATTGATGAGGTTGAGGTTTATTATAGGGGTTTATAATGCATTCTAGTGGCTGAGTTTGGGAATTTATTTGCAGAGAATTTGAAATGTTGAGACCAATCATTGGATAGAGGGGATCTTGATTGATTTTGTTCTAATTTAAGAACATGTTCATATCTAGTTTCTATTGGTATTTAGATAGTTTTGGAGAGATTTGTGATAGTGTTGGATTTTTTACATTTGTGACTAAGTGGAGGAGATGTTTTGTTTCTAGGCTTTTATATGGGTTCTCTCTAGAATGCCTATTGTCATCAGTAAATAAAATAGTGCTACAAGAGTTTTTCTCTCTTCATAAGGGGACAATTATTGCACAATATATTTGTATTATGTTTATAGAACATTTTATATTTTCCCTATATGTTTTTCGTGATGATGATTCTAGTGAGTTAAATATAACATAGGGTTGTCAAATTGTGATTAAGTATGTATTCACTCCATATAAACTCCCTATATATATAAATATAAAAAATAATTTTAAGGTAATTGAGATGTTGATTTCATAATGAATTGATCCTCAGGTTTAAGACTAGTAGGGTGTCTATTGGATAAGTGATTTAGGTAGTAGTGAAAGGGTGATTATACTATGAGGGTTCCAGCTAGTGGGGAACTGACTGTAGATGATTTACTTATACCCTTCTAGGGCATGAGGCTTCTGAGAACCAATATGAGGCTATCCATTTTCCTGTTGTAGTTGTAGTGATAAGGATCCATAAACTCTTCTTAGTATCGAATGGAATATGGTTTTGGAAAAGGTAATCCTCTTAATGGTTCACATAAAAAGGGACCTAAACTATATCCAACTAGTGGAGGTTAATTGCAGAGAGGTAGAAAAGCAAGGAAAGGTTATATGCACATGATAAACATACCCATTCCAGTAGATTCATAAATTTTCCGTAAAATGATTAGTTTTTTATATACTCTTGTATGTGATTTATTTTATTCATGATCCTCACACTCCATTTTTATCCTTAATTGGTTCTGTATTTGGGAATGTATATGGATTGAATTTCAGTTCCCCTTGTGTTATTTACACTGGTTGGTGGTAAGAGTGATTTGTTTGATGAGTGTCATGGGTGTAGATATTTTATGGGGAAGTCACAGTCAGTGTGAGATGAATTCATGGTAAATATATGACTGTCATAATTGATATGGATTAGTGGTATTATATACATATAGTCATTTATTAATTTTCAAGGATATTTTCATTTTGAGATGTGGTGTCATGATAAGTGGAGTTCATTAGGGAGTGAGGTCGTTGGATGGGTGGTAGTAAATCAGGGCATCCGTTCTTTCCATTGGTGTATATGTTATTGTAATATTATTAATTAAATGTTTGTATAATTTTTAAGAGCTATTATAATTTCTCCTAGAGAATATTATGAACCTAGCACCATAAAGTGATTTCACATTTGGTATAGAGTTCATTCACATTCATATATAATTTCAATTCTTTCAAAAAGAATGTATCAAATTGAGTTACATAGTATGATGATATAGGTGGATGATATGATTATAAATTATCTTATCCAAATAATTACCACCTTGGGGTGCACTGATGTTGTTTTACAAGAAGGATTATGGGGCCATAAGGTTGTTTATTAGCTACATTAGGATAAATCAGACCACAATCAAGAACATTTATCTAATTTGTTGGATCAAAACTCCATTAAAATATTTAAGTTGTTGTCATCAGTTTTTAAAGCCTAAAATATTATATGTATATCACCAATTGATGGTGAAAGTTTAGGATATCCAAAATACATTCTTCAAGTGAAGGTATGGGAACATAGAATTCATGGTCATGTATTTTGGTGGGATGAAAAGAAAAAACATGTTTATGGGGTTCATGGGGTAATATACAAATAATTAAAAAGAATTGTTTGATAATATAAAAGAAACATGAAACTAATATTATAAATGAGTGTAACAGCCATATTATTTATGATACTTTTCATTTAAAATAAATTCAATCTCTTCATTTTCTTGTAATGCACGCAACAACGAGTTTGAACGAAACTCATTAATCTCTTAAAAATGTACTAATGAAACATTTACATTATAAAATATAAATTTAATTTGAGGGAATTAATATTAATAACTAAATAATGAAAATATTTTTATCTATTTATTGTAATAAAAAAATAATCATTTATAAGTAAAAGAGTTGTTTTCTGAAGAACTATTTTTTTCCTAGAATATGGATTTGTCTCTCTTTGCATGTATAATTTAAAATTAATTTTTACAACCATTATAAAGGTAATTTCACAAAATAAACATAATTTTTTAAACTGTAATAAAAAAATTATTATATTGGTGATTTTGGTGATTTTTATTAAAAGATTCATTATATTGAAAGGTAGAGAAAAAAACAGAATTTTAATTGAAGAAAACATTTTGATTAAAATATTATTAATTTGGAAAAATATAATGAATTGGTTTCAAATTTTATTTAGTTATTTTATATATCTATTCATCCATTTTAATTTATTGGAATATTTTTCATTCCGAATTTTGAAAGAAAACATTGTCAACATTTGAACATTTTCTTTTGGAAATCTAGCATTCTCTTTCTCCCTCTGGGATTAATTACAAACTAAATTTACCCACTTATGATAATTTAATTTGGATATATTAATTCCTTATTTTTAATTATCATAATAAATATTTTATAATATGTTAAAATATTTATTTTATTAATGAGTAGTGAAAATAGTAAATATTAATTACAAGGGATAAGGTAAAAATTCATATACGAGGGGTTAAAATAGGAAGATAAGTGTTAAAATTTTCACAAAAACACTTACAAAACACATTTTACATCCTTATAAACACCATATCTATAAAAATTATTATATTTCCCCCTTTTTTTAAATGTATTTCATGAATTAAACATGTATAGAATTGAAACTTTTTTTAAAATTACAATTGTGTCAGTCACCTCACTTATAAAACACCACCGCCTAAACTCTCTTATATAAAAAATAAAAACTATTTTGTTATGAAAATACCAGATAAAATTTCTTCTCAACATCCCTCATCTAATCCTTTATGTTTTTTATGGTTATAATTACAACTTAGGATGTCATCATTTCAAACATAAGTTGTATACCTTATGAAGATGCGATGTTCTTTAATGAGCGTATTTTTTTTCATTCTCCACTTTAAAAAATTATCATTTATACCTGAAAATATAAAACCTAAATATCTAATATGGTAGTTTTATTATATTTTAATGACATAAATCCATTTCAACTTCCATCATGTGTTATGAAATCATTATTGATCTGTACGATGGTTTACAGCCTCTCTAATCAATGTTATTTATTTTTCTATTACCACCTATCACTGATGCGTATGATGATGTATATAAATTATATATTTTATATTTATAACATTATTATACCTATGTATTCATTATAATATTTATACATCTTTACATTCCATTAAATAACAGATATGATAATGTTTCTTATTAGTATGGTGGACTACCTCCTTGCGAGGCAATGTCTTTGGTTTTTTACTGGTCCATTACATGAAAGGTAATAATGATAAATAAACTAAATATATTTTACATTAATTGACAAATTATGATATTCATTAAATGTCAATAATTATGAAAAATATAATATCTCATTTTATTTTTTAACATTTGATACACTGAAAAATTATAACATCGTTCATAGATGTGTAAACTATCACGTTCACAAAGAGATATGACTCTCTTTTCATCACCACACCTCATTGATTATTTATATAAGTATATTTAAATATATAATATGGTATATATGATATATTATCAAAATTAAAAACAAAATACCACTCACCTCATTTCCATAATTATCATGAAATTTGGAACATTATTCATACGTATGTACGACCTACTGTCTCTTTGATTGTAATGTACTTCATTTCTCAAAACTATCATTCCTGATTGGTCTTAAATGATTAATTTATGTATATATATGATATATATATATATATCATTGTTATTATTCCTTATGAGTTTAAAAAATGATATAATTGAAAATAATAATCTGACCCTGTAATTTATGAAATATAAGATGAATAAGGTCCTAGCATCTGATAGAAAATCAATTAATGATGTAATTGTATATAATAAGGTAATATATTAAATGAAGGTATAATAATCATGAAATGTTTTATTAATAATTTAAATTACTATCATAATATTAATATTCATCATGAAAACCAGATACATGATAATTCAATCCCAAGGTAAAATACTTCGTCTCAATTTCATTTCATTGAGGACTATTTTGATAATATACAATTATATTTATTTCCAAGGTTCGTATACAGAATATATGACATGTTATATCATTTTTTTCTCTTTCATAATGGTATTTATTGTTTTTAATGTTACTATTTCTATGCATTTTTATTCAAATATTTAAAATGTGATAGGGAGACTTTCTTAAAAAACGTCACTTTTAAAGGCTTCCTTCATACTTCATATATTTCATGTAAATGATTCTAAAATGGTTTTTAAAAAATTATATGTAAATAAAAATACTATAATATAAATTTTATTTCCCTTTTTACATTATTTTCTAATGTTTTTAAAAGAAATGTCTTTATTTTTTTATACGGAACATTATGAAAAATGAAAAATGAAATGTTTTATTCTTAATGTATGTCACAATAACTAAATTTCATCAATTGTGGAAATTATTTTATTTATAGAATCATTTTCATGATTTAATTTTTATTCTTCAATGAATAACCCTATTTCTAATTTTATGTGAATTTCACTATTGAAAATGGGGTTTAGAAAGAATAGTGTATTTTATCTGAATGTGTATTTACTCTGGATTTAAAATAGTTTTTAAATGAACTTTTTTATGATATAGTTATATTCATGATATGTTACATGATCATTATATGAAATTGGTGAGTCTGATATAGCTTATAAAAATTTTGGAGCCCCATTACTACTCAATGGTGGGATATATATAGCTTATAGGAAGGGTGGAGAACAATTATAGTTCTTAAAAAACTAGTGAGCCTAATATAGATTATACAAAATGGTGATCCTCATTATAGATCTAGAACGCATTGAGTAATTATTAAATTAAATGGTTTCTATGTGGATATTAAAATTAAAAATGTTTTCAATGGGTATTATGAGTATGATTCTATATGTCACTAAAATTTGTTTTTAATTTCTTATTATGTCTTTTGAATGCTTTATTTTACTAACACTTGTGTCTATTTTACATTTTAAAATGCTCTATTTTATAAAATTAATGAACATTAATTTCAAAGGATACAGTTATATGAGTTTTCTTGTTCTTTATTGGAAGAATGGTTTTCTTTTATTTCATTTCAATTACTAATATTTTTTTACCATCCCCGGTTTTAAAATATTTTCCATGGTGTTTAAGAGTAGGTAGTGGAAAGGAAAAAAGTAATGATCAATGTATTAAAGATTCCCCATGAAAATATATCATGATCTAATTTAAAAAAAAATTATTATGTGAAAATTGATACTAATCAGAAGTGCCCAGTTTTTATTTTAGGTTTTTGTTATGTCTCAGTAGTGTCTTAATTATATAAAACTCTAAACTAGAAAATATCATAAAATGTACGAGAATAATTATTGACTTTAAACACAATAATATGTAATTTTTTAGGACATATTATAATAGTTAGTACCATCTTTAATTTTAGATAACATTAGATTTTATGGTAATTAAAATAGTATAACATTTTATGATTTTACCTTTTAGATAAGTTTACATGATATATTGTTTTATGATTACCATTTTGATTCATCTAAACTATGTCTATTTAGATTTTTTCCACATCGTAAATAAGATAGATATAGTATATTATATATGAGAAGATAATATACTTCCAAATTACCATCTTAATATTATTGGAAATAGATCCTATCTATTTGTTGTAGTGATGGACTAGTTGACAAAAACTATAAATAGAGGTTGTATACATGATAGAGAGGAACCTGATCTACTAAGAAGGAACTCATCCATAGTTGATAATTTTATTAGGAAACATTCCCATTCATTTGGTGTATCATCTAACCCTGTATTAGCTAAAGGATTTGGTCAACTCTCTAGAAAAGATATTTGATGTCATTGGATATTAAGAATGTAAAAAGGTAACTCTTTTAATTTATTTTTTTGATGTCGAATTTTGTCGATGATGGTCCATGGTAAATTATACCATTTATTATGATGATCATGATGATAAGGAATCATTTCGTTATAAGAATATTTTCCTTGAAATCAATTTACATATGGTTTTTTATCTTATATTAATGAAACAATTATAGTAATTTAAGAAAAAAGGTGAATTATTTGTGGATATAACTGATGAAAAATTCACAATATTGTCCTAGTATGATCCAAATTTTATTTGGGACACTAAGAGTAAAATTAATCTGTTTTAATCAGGATTGAAAGAAATTATTTGTTGAGCATTTGACCTAAAATAATTTAGAATTTATGAGAATTTAGTTTATTGTTTGAAATATTTATGATGGATATTTTTTAAAATTATATTCCATGATATGAAATAATTATGAAATAGTCATGTTGGCCAAAAAAAAGAAGCACTAATCTAATAATTCTAGAGTTAATCCCAAAAATTGTTCAATGTGTGGAAAAATACATTTACAAGAATTTATTTTGAGAAATAGAAAGTGTTTTCAGTGTGTTTATTTTTATCACAATGATTTTGAATGGAAATAAATGGTTTTTGAATATCCTAGGATGGATAAAAGAGATAACGAGTCAACTATGTGAAATTTGAGCTACAATATGTTGTGAAATTGTGCTTAAATGTGTCTACTGTTACTTACTCATTATATAAATAATCATGATGATAAGAAAATATGGTTGAAAAATAATTTTATAGTTATATAATGGTTTTTGGTCTATATGGAGATATGGTGAGAGCTCCAGGGAGGTAATTATTTTTTGAAGGATGATCATAAGATCATTGTATTATTGATGATTTATGTAATGGAAATACCATAGTAGACTTTTATTGAGTTTTTATAGATATTTAAATTGTATTTTTCTGTAGTAAATTTATTTTAGGAATAATTTTATAAAATTTATAGACATACGTTTAAAGGTATTGATGACCTTTAGGGTTATAATTATCATTAATTCACTTTTCGTAATAGTTAAATAATATTATTTGACTTTTGGAAACAATATTGTACATTTAAAATTATAAAAAATGTAATTATAATATTAACTTCAATTTAAGTAGTTTCAAAAAAATTGTTAATGTTATAAGAATTATATTAACATGGATTTGGAAAACGATTATGTGAATTCTTGGTGGCAGGATATCACATCTGTCAAGTCAGCAGTGCATGAACCCATTACAGAAGGACAATATAGTTTTAGCACATACCACTGGCCTACAAGATGTCCTGCTTAATTTAAAATTGTTTTCAGTTAAACATTTTGAAAATTAAAATTCAATGATGAACCAGTGGTGTTAATTTTTTGGTTTCAAGATTAATTTATTAAATATGATAAAATTTTCTCATGATTTTGATTTTGGAAAATATTTAGAGATAGACTGAAAGAATTTTCAGTCTTTTATGTATTCAATGATCCGTTAGAATTTAATTCTTGTTCTTTGGGAATAAAAAATTATTTTTTTTATATTCATTTCTTGGAGTTAGTGATGAATTAGAATTTTTTATAGATAAGAAAATGATGAAATTTTTTTTATGAAATAAAAAAATTTCACGTAAGTATATATCACTATAATTGTACATTATAAATTATTTATTTAAATTTAGGGAAATAATCATAAAATAAATTGATTATAATATTATATTAATATGAAAAGAGTCAGATTTCATATTATAAAATATTGTATTTATGGTTTTTAGGCCTTTAATATTTCATTTATCATTCACTTTCATGTTATTAATGACATCAATCACTATCTATAATTATTTACGATTTTCTTTCCTTTCTATATCTTAATCTTCCACATGAACTCTCCAACATAGAAACCTAGTTATTTGTTATTACATATGATAATATTACATACCTTTCATTATAATTATTTTCATAATTTATTAACCATTTTACATCATTGGGTTTCCAACAATTTTACTTTAAAATTCCCAACCACTCATTATTGATAAAAAGATCAATTTGGGAGGTCACAATTTATTAAGAGGGTGATGTAACACCATGAGATTTTAAAATATGATAAGCATGTTCAAAAGTGTAAATAACACAAAACACTGATCATCTATTGAAATATAATACCATAATAATTTATGAAAATTTAATTTTTAAATAAATTTAATTACTTTGATAGCTTGCAATGCACACCACACATAGTTTGAACGAAACATGATACTCCATCAAAATATTATTATTTAAAAATTAAAATTATATCCTAGCTATTGAATTGGTGGGTATGAATAGTTACAATTAAATTTTAAAATATATGGTTATCCATTAGTTATTAATAAAAGAAGAATAGTTTAGAATAAAATATATGTTTTCTAAAAAACTATTATTTTCCTTAAAATACATATTAGAAACACTTTGTGAACAAAATTTAAATTTCATTTTTATGAATTTTGTAAAATTTATTTGAAAAAATATAATTTAGTTTTGATATGAGATTATATAAATTATAGTATTGTTATTTTTTGTGATTTCACGGAAGAGTTTCATTTTTTCATTTAATACTGATAAATTGTGAAGTTTAATACAAAACTAAATTTCCATTTAATTTATTTATAATGATAGAAAATAATTTCAATTGATTTTAAAGAAACATTAGGTGAAATTATATATATAATTATACAATTTATGAAATTAGAATCATTTCCATATTGAATATTCATGTAAAAACATTGTAAAATTTTGAACATTTTCTTTTTGAAACCCTGTTTTCTCGCCACATCTGCGGTAATAATTTTAAATTAAAATTTTCCACTTGGGTGAATTGAATTTGGAAAAATATATTCCATATTTTTAATCAAATTAATTAATATATTATATTTTTTTATATTCTTTTTTTACAAAAATTAACTTTGAAAACTGTAGATATTAATTATAGTTGTTAAGGTAAAAATGGATTTAAATTCAGTTAAACTAAGGAGATGAGGATTAAAAATAAATGAAAAAAATGTAGAACAATTTTTTTTAAAAAATATATAAAACATATCCCCTATAGGTTCTATAATGGGTCATTATTTAATATTTTTTTATGAAACAGACATTGGTAGAATTTAGTCTTTTCAAATAATTACAAGAGTAACACTGACATTACTTATTAAAGGCCAACATCTCATCCCTCTACTTCACAACTTATAAAATCCTTATACTGGTAATTCCAATACAAACTAACATCTAAAATTCCATAATATAAAAACTGATGTATATGTTTTTATAAATCCAAAATAGTAAGGATTTGGTACAATCCAACGAAGGATACCCGAAGAATCGGTGATATTTTTTAATGAGCGCCTTTACATTATTTCTTTCGAACACTATTTAAATTTTTATTAAACCATGATTATATAATATTATTTGTATATCCCATATACTGGGATGTTTTTTAAAAAATTATATTACCAAAAAAATTTACACATTCATAAAATGGGTTATGATATCATCATTCATGTATATGGCGGACTACCGCCTAATGAATAGATATCATTCCTTTATCCATTACTACCACACACAGTTAGGTATGATGATAGTTAATATATATATACATATATATATATTATTTATAAGTTAATTATACATTTTTAGTTTTTGTATCATATATAACCTTTTACAATCCATTTATTATATGATACGATAACTTCACCTGTGTATACAGTTGACTACTTCCTAGTGAAGCAATGTTATTCCTTTCATACTAGTGCATTACATGGAAAGTAATACATATAAATATAATTAAATATGTTATATACATGGAATTAATTTGATATTCATGAAATATTTATCTTTCGGAAAAGGTAATATATTATTTTCATTCTTACCTTTTAACTCAATGATAAATTATAATGTCATTCATGATCATATAGACTACATCCTTCACAAAGTGGTGTGACTCCATTTTCATTAGCACACCACATGTATGATATATATATTTGTATAATTTCTTTAAAAATAAGTTATGTATTATATTACTATCATTTTGAGAGGATAAAATAACATTTTCCTTCTTTCCATAATGATTATTGAAAAATTGAATCATCACTCAGGTGTACGTACAACTTATCGTCTTTGTGATTGTAAGGTGCTCTATTTCTCATAAAAAAATTAATGATTGGTCTTAATAGTATAATATATGTATAAATATGATATATATATATAACTATAATTATTCTGTATATGTTTATATAACGACCATTGTGACCATGATCATCCTATAGATTCATTTTTGACATATAAGATGAATATGGTCAAAACATCCAATGTACACTTAATTAATTATTAAATTGTCTATAATGTAACACCCCAGGTAAATAAAGAATATGAAATTTTTATATTTATCCATATTTGTGAATAAAATATTAATAATTACTTTAAAGGGTTGCTATGTTCGATAGCGTACCCGATACGCAACAAAGAGTTTCATTGAAATCTTACATTGCACACTAGTAATAAAATAATATTATTTTAAATGGTAGTTAACACATAGTCGTTGTATTGGAGGGAAAGGATATAAATAACTAAAATATGATTATATATGTTTTTTAAATGTTTTTACTTTTATCTAATAAAATATAAAGGCTTAAAATACGGAAAGAATTCAATTTTAGGCATATATGCCCTCATTTTCACTAAAGGTTCACTTATCACCTTTTGATGGAAAACCCTCATTGAAATATAGTTTTGTTCACTCTTATACATTCTATTAGACCAAATAAAACTTCTATTTAGAATTGGGACATCATAATTTACTTTGTGTAAATTTTTTGTATCTTTCCGATAAAGTTCATTTTTAATGAATAGTGTATAATGTTGTATTATAATTCAAAACCTCTTTTTAATCTAATTTATTTATATTATTAGACGCTCTTTTCAATTGTTTTTAAAGTTAAATTAGAAAATATTTTTACCATTAAATCTAATAGTGGTCGTTGGAATTAATTTCACTTTGAAATCGGACTTAAACTAGTGTCAATCTTTTGATACTTATTGTTTCATAAAAACACGCTATTTGCTCTGACAGTGGGAATTAATTATTAAATTACTTAATGAAACATATATGTTCTGAATTTTTTAAAATAGACTTCATTTTTGAATTCTTAATATTAAATATATCTTAGGGTGATGTTTTGGTATTTTTCTGAAAAACTTCAATTTTTGATGAATAGTTAAACCACTAAGTGGTACTTAAAAAACTGATTTTTCGTTTAAATGAAATTTTACCACCTCTGTGTTTTGAATTTGAAAAATATGACATACATGGTTTTCATTAAGAAGTAAAATGTGGTTCAATGGGATTAAAATAATTTTTTGGTGAATAGTAACTTATTAAGTTTTTAATCACGATTAAAAGTAATTAGTGTAGTTTAAGGTAAGAATAATGTTTTAATAAAATTAAATGACCTTGACACATGTCCTACCCTCATTGGATGTGTCATGGCCGACCAAGACAATCCATGGGTCAACTTGGGGACCCCATGGAGCCACTTAGGTTGGAAAATGACATAAATACCTTTTTATTTAATGTTAAAGTAAAAATGACACAAACATGAAATATTTTACTAAAACAATTTTTACATGTGGTTATACAAGTCATATTTTTGACTATAAATGGTAAATGGAAATCTATAAATATTTCCTACATCATATTATTTTTTTTATAATTTTTAGACGTTAAATAAATTAAATTATTTATCACATCATGATGATGCAGCAATGACCTCATTATTTAACGATTTAGATAAAATGGAAAGATAGTGTAATATATAAGACCTACACATGTCCAAAACTTATTGGATCGGTGTATTTCGAACCCTTATCACCTTATCCTCTAATTATATCAATGTGGGACCACTTAAATCCGAATATGTTTTTAAAATAATGTGACTTTTCTTTACTTTTCAATAGTACCCCTCCTCTCCTCTTATAAAAGGCCCCCACCTTTACCTCCTTACCAACACTCCCAAAGCATTTGGCTCGGCCAAACCCTGCCCATTTTGTCTCTCCACTTCCCACTCTTACTCTTTGAAGCCTCACATTGGGAAGAAGACTTCCCAAGGAAGCCTTTGAGCTCAAATCAATGGGAGTTACCCGGTTTTAAGGTAATGTATTCACTTGAGTTCTTTTGTTTTATTTTGCCTCTCCAACCCCCTAAACTATTTTTATTCATTTTTTTGTAATAACTCCAGTATCTTCAATATACTAGGATGTTTTTATAAGAAGGATTAGAGCTACACATACACACACCTACATCAAATGGTTAATGAACATACTGTTTCCGTGGATGGTGAATTTCTTTCTCACGAAACGATGATTGTTCAACACACATATAACACATTCAAAGGTGGCCATTAAGATGTGAATATATTTATATATGATATATAATATATTTATGTTTTCCTTAAGTTACTGTATTATTCATTTTGAACATAACTTTATGGCTTCCATTATGGGTAAACACGGTAATTTCATTTTAGGAAGTGCGGACTACCGCCCCCTCAAAGTGATTTGATTCGTTAATGCCATATGTGGGACGTATACAGAATGGATTTAAAGTTATTATATATGATTTTATACTGGAATTATAATATACCTATATATCATTATTATTTATTTCCATTAATGTATGAGATATAAATGAAAGTAGCGTTAATGCGTACGTACGGCTTACCGTCTCCATGAACGGTGCATTTCATTTCTTATCCCCAAATGTAATGTACTATTATAAGTACATGTATATAATGGATATATATGATGAATGATACATCTAAATGATGAATATAATTCTGGAATTAAAATATACATAACTCTTATTTAGTTTTAATTCCATTAATATGACAAAGAAATGAAAGTAGCGTTCATGCGTACGTACGACTTACCGTCTCCATGAACGGTGCATTTCATTTCTTACCTCTAAATGATTATGTGATATTATAAATACATGTATATTCTGGATATATATGATATATATGATATCCAAATCATGAATATCCATCTTGATATAATGAACCATTGACCACATGAACAACATGTAATTGTAAGAAGTTCACTTTCGACTTAAGAACCAAATATCGACAAAACAGACATTATTAACATAAATGATTACATAATGTTTATAACATTTCAATAAGTGATATAAGATGAATAATTAACTTGAAAAAGGTTCTTAAGAAAATATAAATTCACTCATGTTTATTATTTAGGACATTAAAGAACGATCGAGTCAAGTCGGACCCGAGGTAAGAGATCTTACTCCTCTCTTTCTTTTTAAGTACGCTTTTTTATGTCATTTCTTTTAGAGCTCATATTTATTGTTCTTGGGATGTTCTTTTATATTACTCTTACTGTAATTTTTATGTTCATATGATGAGAGACCCTATTCTCTCTCATAAATCCATTTTGGAAGTTTTGAGTGGCGTCGTTAGGCTACCGAATTTTCGTAAGAGATCAAACACCTCACTTTCTTTTAAAGTACTCTTCTTTATGTCACTTCTTTTAAGATCCTCTTTGTTATGTTGGGGGATGTTCTTTTATATTCCTATTTCTGTAAACATTATGTAAATATTATGAGAGACCCTATTTGATCTCATCAATCCATTTTTGTATGTTTTATGTGGCGCCGTTAGGCTGCCGAGTTTTCGTAAGGTATTTTTCATCTCACTTTTATTATAGTGAGATTTATGCTACATTTGCCACAATTTTCATTGAGTGGTGTATGTACTGCACATTATTTTACTCATTGTGTAATATTCTTTCATTTATTAGTATATACATCAATGTTGTATTGTCTTTCTTTCACAGGGTGCATGTCTCGAAAGATACCCATGTCGGTAAGGGAACCTTTCACCCTCTTTTTTTAAAAGGCTTATTTTGTTATGTCGTTTAATTCACATACGATTATGTTGGGATATGTTCTTATATATCATTATTTATGTAAATTTAATGTCCACGTGATGAGATCCCCTTTATCTCTCTCATCAACCCATTATGTAAAATTTTATGTGACACCGTTAGGCTGTCGAATTTTACCAAGAGAACTTCTTAAACCAATTTCGATTTCTTTGGGTTCAAAATGTAGTTATTGAATATTTAATCCTTTTAATATATGTGAATAACCTATGATTGTTTTACACATAATATACACTTATATTGGGTGTATTTATATTTTTCACACATAATTATGAGATTGATTTATCCTTAATTTAATGATACCATTTTTATAATGGATTTCATCTTATTTTACATTTATTTTGAGACTTCATTGTTGTTATGCACCAATTAACTCTTATATGGTGTGTATACTGTCCTTTGACATATTATATCATGAATCCCTTTATTCTCATGATATTATAAGGATCAGATTAAATGTCATTCCGCTATTATTTGTATTCAAGAGTCTCTCATTTTTTTAAAAACTATTTAACAAAAATATCCTTTTAAATGTTTTAAAGATTAATTATTCTAAATATTTATCATTAATTTCCATGTTTTAAAAATGGTTTTCAGTATTTATTTATATGGACATTAATGTTTTAAAATTATAATTCCATTAAAAGCTTCAAAGTGGTATGGGACACTTTGATTCAAAAATCTCTTTTAAATGGTTTTTGAAAATGGATCGATTAATTCAATATCTTGGAATTAATTTTTGTGATTGAAAATGAAATGTTGTTATTGAAATGTTTTTATTTTCAATATTTTATGTATAACGATGGTACTTGGACATTTTACAGGTGGTTACGTGATAAACCATATGATGGGTGGTGCCGTGAATACTAGGACAGGTGGTTACGTTATAACCTCCAATGCATTGGGTACGGAAGTCGGCCGTATGGCTATTCCATTAAGTATGTATGGAAGTTGGCCAAATGGCTATTCCATTAAGTGATATGTGTGGAAGTCAACCTTATGGTCATTCCACTTTAGTATGTTTATTTCCCAAGTTACCTTTATATTTTATGTGATCTTTATATGGGTTTTATGGTAATATTTTGGTTACAGAAGGGTAAGTAATGATCTTTTATTCAGTGAAGAGTTTTTACTACTTCATAAAGGTTAAAATTATTAATTTGATAAAGTATACATGGTTTACTTGTTGTTTTGATAAACTAACAGTTTTCATTCTTTGTGTATCCCTTACAGAGCTCTTTATGCCCACCCCAAGTTTTTTTAAATGTTTTTCACAGGACCTAATGTGGAATAGGGTCAAGGATGGGATCAAGGGAAAGTCATGCTATATAAAACGTGGAACTAGATATGTTTCTTTTTATGAGTTTTCATTTTATGGAAACTTAGTAGAAGTTTCTACTTTGTAATCTTTTGAGATGTAATAGTTTTTTTTCTAATTCTCTTAAACTCTATACCTGAAAATATCCTAGATGTGAATTATTCATTTAATTCAATATTAAGTAAGGTTTAAGGATGGGGCCTTATAGTTGGTATCAAATTTCGGTTTAGATAACTTTAGAGGTTAGGATATTCTATATGCATAAGTGACATTACCATAATGGTTAGGATTTCAGAAAGTGTCCTAGTTTTAGATAAAGTGAATGAGTAAGTATATCTTAGTGTTTATCTTCCTCATTAGTACATAATGGTTTTGTTCATATACTCACACTGACCCTTTTTGGTTTTAGTAAATGGCTGGATCCAGCAGGCACCAAATAGACAAAAGGTTTGAAGGAAACTGTGGTGGTTCTGTGATTAAGATACTAGATAAAATAGAGGATTCAATGTGGAAACTCGTGGTTGTTCTAAACCAACTATCCAGGAGTCATGATCAGCCACTTGTACCTTGGTATGTTCTATAATTCATCATGTACGAGATGACCAATCAATGTGGAAGTTCAGGTAATAATTATAAAGGTAACCATTATGGTTTATATGATCTTTACTTTTGAGGTAATTATGGGTTATTATATGTTATGATGGAAAATGAAAGGCATGAGATAAACTTGAGGTTAAAATATGTTATGATTATTTTTGAATATTTTATCTCATTTTGGGGGATGTTTTAAGAATTATATAGTTTTGGAAAAAGGACAGCACGTAGACCGTGTGACAACCCGTCACGTCAGACAAAGCTGCGGGAATCGAACCCACAACCAATGTGCGACTGGTATTTATCACCTACCACTGGACTACATGAAGCCCCTGGTTAGTTTGACTAATTCCTTTTAGTTAAGATGATTTTAGGAATCAAGAGTATGTTTATTTTGGGTTATCTATGTAAATTATTAACCAATCATCGAGGATATGTGATTAGGTTAATTACTTTTCAATATGAGAATTTAATAGTAACTGATGTTATTTGGAGATAAAAGTTAATTTAAACCTTGGAAGACTATGTGACTAAATCCTTCAAATATTTGGTTTTCAATCTTAGTTTGGTTTACTTTGAATAATTTTAGGGACAATTTGTTTATCAAATGGTCCTCTTTGAACTTTGGGTTTTGTTGGACAAATTTTGGAGATTAAGCATAGATTTTCTTTTTAAAGGGTTATCCTTTTCTGGATTATCTGGTCTTGTACTAAACTTTTTGGTTTTGGTTTTGGATAAACCCTGAAGACATGGGAAGTATATAGTTCTCTTTGGTGGATTAGGTTATTCTCTAGAAGTTGATTATAGTACTCTTAATATGAACAAGTCGTCCTAAATACTCGCCTTTTGGTGAAAATATGAGTTTGTGTAAGGAATCTAATAAAAGTTAAAAGTCAACATGATAAGTGATTATGTTTCCTTATTAATAAATTCCTCAATAAAAAGTAACATAAAACAAAAATTTTGTCTATTAACTTTTCCTACTGGGGAATTGAATACCGTTTAACCCATCACAAGTTTGTGATTTTCTTATGGTTAACTTTCTCCTAGACATGTTTACTATCACTCTCCCTCAAGAACATGAACCTTGTCTTTTTCTTCCATGTCGATATTTTCCTACATGGAATCATAGTATGGGTTAACTCGGGTGACCTCTGTACTTCTCTCCCTTTATTTCAAAGTGATTGTTTTATAGACTCTTGTTCCGATGTGGGACTTTCAAAGATGTTTCCGAGCCCAATTTTAAAATTTCGAGAACACAATTTCCAAAAGGGGGGAAGGATGTAACATCCTAGGTAAATAAAGAATATGAAATTTATATATTTATACATATTTGTGAATAAAATATTAATAATTAATTTAAACGGTTTCTATGTTCGATAGCGTACCCGATATGCAACAAAGAGTTTCATTGAAATCTTACGTTGCACACTAGTAATACAATAATAATATATTAAAGGGTAGTTAACAAATAGCTGTTGTATTGGCGGGAAAGGATATAAATAACTAAAATATGAGAATATATGTTTTTTTATTGTTTTTACTTTTATCTAATAGAAGATAAAGGCTTAAAATACGGAAAGAATTCAATTTTAGGCATATATGCCCTAATTTTCACTAAAGGTTCACTTATCGCCATTTGATGGAGAACCATCATTAAATATAGTTTTTTTTCACTCTTATACATTCTATTGGACCAAATAAAACTTCTCTTTAGAATTTGGACATCAAAATTTACTTTTTGTAAATATTTGGTATCTTTCCGATAAAGTTCATTTTTTAATGAATAGTGTAAAATGTTGTATTTTAATTCAAAACCTCTTTTTAATCTAAATTATTTATATTATTAGACTATCTTTTGAATTGGTTTTAAATTGAAATTAGAAAATATTTTTACCATTAAATCCAATAGTGGTCGTTGGAATTAATTTCACTTTGAAATCAGACTTAAACTAGTGTTAATCTTTTGATACTTATTGTTTCATAAAAACACGCTATTTGTTCTGACAACAGAAATTAATTATTAAATTAATTAATGAATCTTATATATTCTAAATTTTGTAAAATTGACTTAATTTTTGAATTCGGAATATCAAATATATCTTTTGGTGAAGTTTTGGTATTTTTCCGAAAAACTTCAATTATGATGAATAGTGAAACCACTAAGTGGTACTTAAAAAACTGATTTTTCGTTTAAATGAATTTTTACCACCTATCTGTTTTGAATTTCAAAAATCTAACATACATTGTTGTCATTAAAAAGTAAAATGTGGTTCAATGGGATTAAAATAATTTTTTGGTGAATAGTAACTTATTAAATTTTTAATCGCGATTAGAAGTAATTAGTGTAGTTTAAGGTAAGAATAATGTTTTAATAAAATGAAATAACCTAGAAACATTTCCTACCCTCATTTTATGTGTCATGGCCGACCAAGAAAATCCATGGGTCAACTTGGGGACCCCATGGAGCCACTTTGGATGGAAAATGACATAAATACCTTTTTATTTAATGTTAAAGTAAAAAATGACACAAACATGAGCTGTTTTACTAAAACAATTTTTACATGGGGTTATACAAGTCATATTTTTGACTATAAATAGTCATTTGAATGTAAAAAAGATTTACTACATCATAGTATTTGTTTTATAATTTTTCGACGTTAAATAAATTAAATTATTTATGACATCACGATGATGCAGCGATGACCTCATTATTTAACGATTTAAATAAAATGGAATGATAATGTAATATCTAAGTCCTACACATGTCCAAAACATATTGGATGAGTGTATTTCGAACCCTTATCACCTTAACCTCGAATTATATCAATGTGGGTCCTCTTAAATCCGAATATCATTTTAAAATAATGTGACTTTTTTTTACTTTCCTTGAGTGCCCCTCCTCTCCTCTTATAAAAGACCCCCACCTCTACCTCCTTACCCACACTCCCAAAGCCATTGGCTCGGACAAACCATACCCATTCTATCTCTCCACTTCCCTATATTACCCCTTGAAGCCTCAAATTGGGAAGAAGTCTTCCCAAGGATGCCTTTGAGCTCAAACCAAATAGAGTTACCTGATTTTAAGGTAATGTCTGCACTTGAGTCCTTTTTTTTTAATTTTCCACTCCAACCCCCTAATCTATTTTTATTCATTTCTTTTGTAACAACTCCAGTATCTTCAATATACTAGGATGTTTTTATAAGAAGGATTCGTGCTACACTTACACACACCTACATCTAATTGTTAAAGAACATACTGTTTCCGTGGATGGTGAATTTCTACCTCACGAAAGGATGATTGTTCCACAGTCATATAACACCTTCAAAAGTGTCCATTAAGATGTCAATATATTTATATATGATATATAATATGTTTATGTTTTACTTAATCTTCTTTATTATTAATTTTTAGCATACATTTATGGCTTCCATTATGGGTAAACACTATAATTTCATTTTAGGAAGCGCGGACTACCGCCCCCTCAAAGTGATTTGATTTGTTAATGCCATATGTGGGACGTAGAAATAAAGGATTTAAAGTTGTTATATATGATGTTATACTGGAATTATAATATACCTATATATCATTATTATTTCTTTCCATTAAAGTATGAGATAGAAATGAAAGTCGCGTTCATTCGTACGTACGGCTTACCGTCTCCATGAGCGGTGCATTTCATTTCTTATCCCCAAATGTAATGTACTATTATAAGTACATGTATATAATGGATATATATGATGAATGATACATCTAAATGTTGAATATAATTCTGTAATTAAAATATACATACCTATCATTAAGTTTTAAGTCCATTAACATTACAAAGAAATCAATGTAGCGTTCGTGCGTACGTACGGCTTACCGTCTCCATAAACGGTGCATTTCATTTCTTATCTCTAAATGATTATGTGATATTATAAATACATGTATATGCTGGATATATATGATATATATGATATCCAAATCATGAATATCATTCTGATATAATGAACCATTGACCACACGAACAACATGTAATTGTAAGAAGTTCACTTTCGACTTAAGAACCAAATATCGACAAAACAAACATTATTAACTTAAATGATTACATAATGTTTATAACAAGGAAATAAGTGATATTAAAGGAATAATGAACTTGAAAAAGGTTATTAAGAAAATATAAATTAACTCAAGTTTATTATTCAGGACGTTAAAGAACGATCGAGTCAAGTCAGACCCGAGGTAAGGGATCCTACTCCTCTTTCTTTTTAAGTACGCTCTTTTATGTCATTCCTTTTAAAGCTCATATTTATTGATCTTCGGATGTTCTTTTATATTAATATTATTTTAATTTTTATGTTCATATGACGAGAGACCCTATTCACTCTCATCAATCCATTTTGGATGTTTTGTGTGGCGCCGTTAGGCTGCCGAATTTTCGTAAGAGATCAAACCCCTCACTTTCTTTTAAAGTACTCTCCTTTATGTCACTTCTTTTAAGCTCCTCTTTGTTATGTTGGGGGATGTTCTATTATATTCCACTTTCTTTAAACTTTATTTTAATATGATTAGAGACCCTATTTGATCTCATTAATCCATTTTTGTAAGTTTTATGTGGCGCCGTTAGGCTGCCGAGTTTTCGTAAGGTATTTTTCATCTCACATTTATTCCTGTGAGATTTATGCTACATTTTCCACAATGTCCTTTGAGTGGTGTATGTACTGCTCATTATTTTAATAATTGTGTAATATACTTTCATTTATGAGTATTTACATCAATGTTGTATTGTCCTTCTTTCACGGGGTGCATGTCTCGAAAGATACCCATGTCGGTAAGGGAACCCTTCACCCTCTTTTTTTAAAAGACTTCTTTTGTTATGTCTTTTAATTCACATACTATTAAGTTGGGATATGTTCTTATATATCCTTATTTATGTAAATTTTATGTCCAAGTGATGAGACCCCCTTTATCTCTCTCATTAACCCTTTTTGTAAAATTTTATGTGACGTCGTTAGGCTGTCGAATTTTACCAAGGGAACTTCTTAACCCAATTTCGATTTCTTTGGGTTCAACATGTAGTTATTGAATATGTCATCCTTTGAATATGTTTGAATAACATTTTATTTTTTTACACTTAATATCCACTTATATTGGGTGTATTTATATTTTTCACACATAATTATGAGATTGATTTATCCTTAATTTAAGGGTACATTCTTTACAATGGATTTCATCTTATTTTACATTTCTTTTGAGACTTAATTGTTGTTATGCACCAATTAAATATTATATGGTGTGTATACTGTCCTTTGAAATATCATGAATACCTTTATTCTCATGATATTATAATGATCGGATTAAATGTCATTCTGCTATTATTTGTATTCAAGAGTCTCTCATTTTGTTAAAAAGTATTTAACAAAAATATCGTTTTAAATGTTTTAAAGATTTATTATTCTAAATAGTTATCTTTAATTTCCATGTTTTCAAAATGGTTTTCAGTATTTATTTATATGGAAAATAATGTTTTAAAATTATAATTCCATTAAAATCTTCAAAGTGGTATGGGACACTTTGATTCAAAAATCTCTTTTAAATGGTTTTTGAAAATGGATCGATTAATTCAATATCTTGGAATTACATTTTGTGACTGAAAATGAAATGTTGGTATTGAAATATTTATATTTTCAATATTTTAGGTGTAATGATGGTACTTGGACAGTTTACGGGTGGTTACGTGATAAACCATATGACGGGTGGTGCTGTGAATACATGGACAGGTGGTAACGTTATAACCTCCAATGCATTGGGTATGGAAGTCGACCGTATGGCAATTCCATTATGTATGAATGGAAGTTGTACAAATTGCTATTCCATTAAGGGAAATGTGTGGAAGTCGACCTTATGGTCATTCCACTTAAGTATGTTTATGTCCCAAGTTACCTTTATATGTTATGTGATATTTATATGGGTTTTATGGTAATATTTTGGTTACAGAAGGGTAAGTAATGATCTTTTATTCAGTGAAGAGTTTTTACTACTTCCTAAAGGTGAAAAGTATTACTTTGATAATGAATACATGGTTTACTTGTTGTTTTGATAAACTAACAGTATTCATTCTTTGTGTATCCCTTACAGAGCTCTTTATGCTCACCCCAAGTTTTTTGAAATGATTTTCACAGGACCTAATGTGGAATAGGGTCAAGGATGGGATCAAGGGAAAGTCATGCTATATAAAACATGGAACTAGACATGTTTATTTTTATGAGTTTTTATTTCATGGAAACTTAGTAGATGTTTCTACTTTGTAATCTTTTGAGATGTAATAGTTATTTCCTAATTCTCTAAAACTCTAAACCTGAAAAGATCCTCGATGTGAATTATTCATTTAATTCAATATTAAGTAAGGTTAAGGGATGGGGACTTATATATAACATGGTAATAAGTAAAATATAGTTGATAATAATAATTATAACATTAATGAATCATATAAATAATTAACATATGTTTGTTTTTCAAAGTGATAAAGACACACATGACGAGCCAAACTCATGGAAAGTGACGTCATCTTAATTTCCTTTCACTGAGGAATATTTTGATATTATACACATATAATCTATTAAAAGGTGTATATATAGAACCATTGAGAGGTTATATAATGATTTAATCTCTTTTCATGTTACTTATATATTTTTATTGTTATTATTTCATGGGACTTCTAATAGATATATTTCCAATGTGATTGGGGACATTTCATTAAAAATTATGTGTTATTGTTTTCCTTCCAAAACATTCATTTAAATGTCCATGTTTTTAAAGTGATTTTATGAAAACAAATATGGACATAAAATATTTATAATGTACATATTATATGGATTTTTATTTAATTTTCAATGGCATTCAAAATGAATATTTTGACTTGATTTATATAGAATGTGTTTATGAACCTCAACAAATTGTTCTACATGTAACATAAATGAAATTAAATATTCATTGTTGTTGTTGTTAATTTATTTATCATTTCATTTTCATGATTTCATGTTTTCTTCATTTAAAAACTCTCGTTCTATTTGGTTTAGTATTTCAAAATTTAAGTAGGGGTTTTAAAAAAATTTATTTTTATCCTGAATTGTTTTTCATATGTCATTAAAAGAGTTTTAAAAGGGTTTTATGATGAATGTGTTTTAATTGTGATATGATACCTAAGAATTAGATTAAATATTTTATCATTTTATAGTATATACCATGGGTTGGGAAACATTAAATCTCACAAGTGAGCCTGATATAGTTTATGTGATAGGTTTATCACCATTATAGATCATAGATAACGGGTGATCCAAAAAGTGTTTATATAAAGACTGATCCCACTTATATATCTCCATTAAATTGGTTAATATTATATTATAATTAATCCATTTGATTATTCCATGTAAAATATTTTTTAATGGATTTTATGAATATTATTCTCAATGTCACAAAAAGGGTTTTTATTACATTCTATGGTTTTTTCAGGCCTTCTATTAGAAAACATTGTTTCAGTTTTTTTCTAAAATATTTTATTACATTCACTAAGTTAATGGTGAATGTAAATTTTAAAATAATTTTAGTTTTCCAATATTCAATTGGATAATGGTTTTTTATGGACCTAATTATGATTTTTTGTTCTCATTCCACGTTTAAAAATTTTAACTATATTGTTTAAGTATGGGTAGGGGAATGGAGGATGTACTTTTGAATGTCATATCGATTTTCAGTGAAATGTAATCCATAATTTTTTTAAATTATAGAAAAATGGATACTAAATTGAAGTCTCCACTATGTATTTTATGGTTATGTTATATATGAGTTAATATCTAATTCTCTAAAACTGTAAACTTGAAAATATCATGTAATGTAATAGAATGGTTCCATGATCTAAAACCCATTATTATATATTGTTTAAGGATATTTACTTATACATTAACACAATTATCCATTAATTCCATGACCGGTTTATCGTCATATTTATCAATGATATCTTGATCTACCTAAAGTTATTGTTGGGGTTGATGGGAATCAATGAATTTTTTAGGTTTGTTAACACCATCATCTTTATTATAATATGTCTATGTGTGATATTTGGATGTGATAGGTGCGTTTTAATTGACATGTTGTGTCTGGTAAGGTTTTTGTTGAAGAAACATCTATGTTCGATGCTTTTTTATCGAGTAGAACAAAATAATTTTGAAGTGGTTCACATTTTTCCCTAGTCTCTTAGTCTATTATCAAAGGTTTCTGCCTTATTTTTCTCAACTAACAGCCTTGATAACTATTTTAACCATAATTGATAGGGATTTTTTGTTTATGGATCTATGATTGGAATAATTATATAACCAAATATAGATATTTTTAACTGATATAGTGCTTAAGTTTCCTAAGGAGGGTGTGTTATTGAAGGATTTCTATAATGCCTCCCCTCTTGGATTGGGATGATTCTTTATGGAGTAGTGAGATACTATATCATTTCAGTCTAAAAAATAATGTCTCTATGATAACTATTAACCCATCTTAGATATTCTTTTTTTTTGGTTTTAGTGTTTGTGATAATGCAGGAGAGAAATCACCTCCTCTTTGAATGGATTATGGTCTAAGGGGCCACTTGAGATTGATATATGTTTTTTCCACAATGGGATCTGAATCGACATCGGTGAAGGTGGATGGAGTTTCTTCGGGATTAAATTTTTCATATATCATGTTCCTCATTAAAAAATAATGTGGTTTTCACAATGTTTATTATTAATCCCCATTAAGATGTCGTTCAAGAGTCGTTAGATGTTACGAAAGCGATGAAGGACCTTATAATGAAGCATCATGCTATTGTGGAGGGTGGTAGATGATGTTTTTATTTTTTACTGACTATGAATTCATTTATTAAATATTAGTTGGACGAGTCTTATTGGGTAGAAATATAAAAAGTGGTGATGCATGACTAATTTAGACACACCAATGTTCTTGGGGGATGGATAGAGTATTTTTTGAACCAGGTGTTATTTCATGGGAGGTTTTTTGATAGGGAGTATGTGGGTAGTTTGTCCATGATTTTTACAACTCACCCTTGGTAGTAAAACATTTAATGAAAATGATGTATCATGTATTGGGGAAGCATATTTAGTGAAGAGGTATACAACATTTTTTATTATATTTTCTTAAAATTTTGGTTTTTAATTAGGTAAAAAAGAGTAAAATATTCCTAGTGTTTATTAAACTCCTTTTATATTCAAAATTCTATTTGGAACGACCTCTCAATGGATTTAATCATTCAGTTACTCCAAAAATATGGAGGACATGATGTAAATTTAGAGACTATGGGATGACTGATGAAGTGAACATGTTTTCTAGGGATCTATGAATCACGTGTCATGGATATATTGGAGAGTAGGTATTTGGATGATCTGGATATGAATTTTAGGGTATTGGGGACCGTCATTTATGATTGGGATAATCATTTTACATCACATTGGAGGATAATCCAACATGCCATTATCTTCCAGTTGTTCCCTAGCAGACTGTTTTCCCCATAGATGGATTGGAAAACTGAGTGGACCATCTAGATGTAATAGGTTATTTTTGGAGCTTGTGTCATGCACATTAATATGTAAATATAAATCTTGTGGTCAGGTTTTCATATAAAAATAGATATAAATTATCTGTTTTAATGTCTCTATTTGATGTGATTTATAGACTAGCATATCATTACCTATCATGTTGTATAGAGGTTTGGAAGTCAGCAATACATGGTGTTGACATGGTCCATAGAATGCCCGAGAATATATGGTTGGTTTAAGAAAGGATGAGGGTATATTAGGACCATTATATGGCCTATAGTGATCATAAGTTATGGTTCATGTAGTTTGATGTTGGAGACCATTTTTTCATTAATATTTTTACATTGCATAGGCGACAGTGGTTTAGTGGGAGTAAGCTTTCTCCATAGTTCATTAGACCCTTTTAGGTGTTGGTGTGAGTTGGTGTGGTGTTATATCAGTTAGAACATCCACCATGTCTGTAAGGAATCCATAATGTCTTCTATGTGTCCTACCTTCATTTTTGTCTTTAAAAAATGTCTCCTATGTCATTGACTAGGGATACTAAGATATAAAGGATTATAAAATATTAATTAAGAGGCTAGTAGATATTCAGGATCATCAATATTAGTTATTTAATGGGTGAACCCTTCCATTAGTTCACATATTTTTGATTCATGGTGTCCATTAGGAGAGTACATGGGAGTGATATATGTAGGCAGGTTCAAATTACCCTGATCTATTATGTGTTTTTTCATTATCATGATATTATGAGGATGTGGAGTATCGATCCTGATGTTTTATGAGATTTTTTATTTATTTAATGATGTGATGTGTGATAAATATTTTAGTACATGAAAATGGAAATACTAAATCATAATCCATAAATATTATGTGATGACCTAAATACATTTTTTGGTGAGCTCGTTCAAACCATAGAATATATTATCATGGCATGAAGTATGTGATTCATTATTTTTGTTATATGGGTTGTGTTTTTTTGTTGGTTATGAGGAATATATTATTTGGTTGTGTGGATTCTGAGATGGATGTGTGGGTGGTTGTGTAAATATTGTGATTTTTGGCCAATTTTAATTGATGGGATGTTTTTCCCAATGAGAGGATCTAATATGGAAGTGTAGTGCTTCTGTGGATATTTTGGTTTGGCTTGTTTGGTTGTTGTTTGTGTTGAGGTGTAACAATATAATTAAGAGGTTTCTCAGGGGGTGGTTGTTCAGAAAAATTTACTCTTTCATGATTGGTTTCAATTCTTTTGGATGATAATCATTTGAGAGTTTTCTAATTTAATAGTTCATACCTTTATAGATTATTACGTTTCTATTTTGTGTATTTATAGGTGTTCAAAGTTGGATTTAATATGTGCATAAGATGTTGGATATATAGTAAAACATAATCTATATTTTTACCCCATAAAAATTTAATTTATAAGGTAAGTTAATTCCATCCTCTGGAGCCTTTTGTTTTTGGAAAAATAATTTATTTCCAAAAGGATTGTTTATGGAAAAAATTTTGTGGGGATCCTAGGTTTTACAATTTTAACGTTGTATTTACATGGTAAAATGGGTGACTCCCATGTTATTTTTATAATTTTCTTGGATTTTATTATCTCGATACAGTTGTAGTCCCTCTTGGTTTTCGAACACATTAAATTCTATAGGAGGACTACCCTGGTCATATTCCATCACCTTGTTTCGTGTCTACTAGTGGTAATGTTTAGGAAATTTGTGGTATGCCTTTATAGATTTATTAACTTTTTTCTATCATTCCTCTCATGGAGATTTTTTGTGACATTGTGGTTTCAGTTTGGGGCCATGTTAGGATATGATTTGATTACCCTTCAATGATTGGTAGGTTTATTCATGGATTCCTTTTCTGGTTATTAGTTTTTCGTTGATTGTTCCTCTCCATATGGTCCACATAAAGATAAAAAATCTTCTTTGAGGTAGGGGATCCCCATCCTTATTGCTTTAAGTTCTATGTTTGGTCTTGCAATGTTTTAATTACCTTTGGGAGGATTGTAATTGTCATAATAATATGATAATAAATTTTAATAGCTTAAATTGATGTGTAGTGGTGATATGTCACATTATTTACATCATTATTATATCTTGTTTATGATATTTCTTATTGTTGATTCTAATACTAAAAATAATGTATTTTGGGATCCTTTTTTGTAATATATATGATATGTGGTGAGACCCTTACTATGCGGTATTTTGATCTCACTATAAATATTTTTAATGAATATATATATATGGATATTAAAATGGTTTCCAATGGATGTATTCTTTAAATAATATAACCATACTAATAATACATATAATGTAATGAAATCTGTTTAATAATCTGTGGAAGCTGTATTGTGCTTTTTTATGAGTGAATTTAATTTTGTGTTTCCTTCTGTGATGTGGGATATTGTGAGATGTTTTTTATGACTAAATAATATTTGAAGTGTGTGGGGGTTTTATGAGAAGTGTTTGTATAGCATGGATGAAATGTGAGAGATGTTGTTGTTTGTTTTGCGTAGTGGTGTGATGTGTCATGTCATTGTGAGGTGTTTTTTGATGACTAAATAGGATTTTAAGTGTGTGGGGGTGGTTATGTGATGTAGTTGGATGTGATGGATGAAATATAATCCATGTTGTTGTTGTTTTGTTGCGCAGTGGTGTGATGTGTCGTGTCATTTGATGTGTGGTGTTGTTTTGTTTCATGGGGGAATTTGGTAATGTGGTTGTAATGAATCGTGAATGTTTTGTATAGAGGATGTGGTGGATGATGGTTATGATGTTTGTTTTAAGATATAGGTGGATGTTGTGGATATATGTTTTCATTGGAGTGGATCTCTAATGAAGGATGATGTGTGATGGGAGAGTTAGTATGTAATAGTTATGTCACTTGCGTTGTTAGCCCTGCAAAAAAAATAGATAAAATTAAAATGAATAGGCTAGTAAATTAATTAGATGGGATGGAAAATAATTTCATGTAAAAGATATAAATGAATTCTTGATAATTTAATGGTAAGTGTAAATGTGAATAAAGACACTAATAAAAGTGAAGTATATTATTTGGAATTTATGGTGGTTTTCTACTTAATTTCATATAATGGTGGTAGTTGTTGTGATGGTTGATGTGCGGTGTAGTTGTGGTGGAGTTGTGTTCTAGTATAGTTATTATGAGCCCATATGTTTGGTAATGTTTCTTATATTTGTATCATATATGGTATATTTTTTCTATATAAACCCCATCTGAATTGGAAAACCTTACTAACAATTACATGTTTTGGGTTCTAGGGGTTTTCTCTAATGTCAATGATTTTTTTGATAAAAATGTATTGATACCCAAAATTCCCCTCACTTACATAGATATTTATGGCCATGATGTATTCAATTGAGATGTGGTGTGATGGATGAGGTGTATTCAAGAAAGATGATGTGTTGAGGTGGTGATGTGATGTGATGGATAAGACATCATTGGTATTGATATAATGAGATGTGATGTGTGGTGGGGGTAACACATGGAAGGTTGGGTAATGAGGTTGATTTCATGATACCCTACTTTTCAGGTTATGTGACTAGATGTAATGGGATCTCTTGTGTGTCTTTAGGAATGATTATTTGTGATTAGAAAGGTGTATTTGAGTGTGATGATATGTGATGGTTCGTAACGATAACACTTCTTACATGAAATTAATATGGTTGGGTGGGAAGGGATACATTCCAAAACACATCAAAGATGTGTTGTGATATGTATATAATGAATAATAAAATTGTATGTAAATTGTTACAATATTAAAGAATTAAATATGTGGGGAATTTTAAGTAGGGAAACTTGTTTGGTTATGATCTCAATTACATATTAGTATATTGGATATATGATTTGGTGAGCGATCCACTACAATGATGGAATTGGTTAGTTTAC
The DNA here is from genome assembly GCA_963277665.1 of Viscum album. Lineage (NCBI taxonomy): Eukaryota > Viridiplantae > Streptophyta > Magnoliopsida > Santalales > Viscaceae > Viscum > Viscum album. Next base: position 1,003,515,326 of record OY728163.1, on the reverse strand, counting down.
CTATTAAGGCTCATGTTGTTGTTGTTTTTTGTTCACCAGTGCGTTAGAATTATCTTCTCACATATTCTCCAAAGAACATGTGTATAATAATATTTAGTTTATGTTTATCCAATATATGTATATAAACTCTATGGATGTTCATAGGAGGACATTTGTGACTGAGATGGAAATTTATAGCAAAGACTACGCTATTTTTGTAGTCACTTCCATTGAAATGTCTTATGGAATATATATATTTTTATAAAAATTATTTACCAATTTATCCATGAATTTTGGGTTGGTTTTTCTTTTTCATTTATACTATATATCTCTGTTTCATGGTGGTTATTTATCCTACATCATAATCCATACTTTATACTAGAGGGTCCGGCCATCCATATTAGCTATTTTTATACACTCAATGCTTGTTTCCGTCCTAGGGACTACTAAAGTTGGTACATCTTGAACATTATATCCCTCTATTTATTTTAATATTACAAGGTGTATCTCAAGTGGGAGGGGTCTTTAATGAATATATGACACTCTTTATTACTCATACAAGTTGTGTTGTCAAGACTAAGTCATGGAGATTCATCATTCAACTATTTTTTGAAATTAATTTTAGATTTCTCATGCTTAACTATTTCATCTTCATGAAGTGTTTGAGAACTACCTAATCTATATTCTAACATATTAATTAATTGTCATTTAATGGGTTATAATTATTCATTTGTTCATTATGATATAACATTTTTTGATGTATTATCACAAAATGTATGTATTATATAGAATTATACTACACTTAAAAATGGTTTGTCTGGGATTATTATATCGTATTAGAAAATTGTATCTATTATATCCCCATAGAAGACTAGTTTCAATGTTACATTCTAATCAATAGAGTAATAGGTTTCTCCTTTAAATGTACATTTTTAGTTTATCCCATTATAATAATGGGTTTATTTTATACCATGACATATAAGAGGTTAGTAAATAACATGTGAAAGAAAAGATAGGTTCTATACATATAAAAGACTATGTTAGGATTGAAACTATATAATAATGGGATTAATGAAAACTCAAAAAAATTAAGTGGTTTAGGATTGATCCAATAAGGGTATTGGTTAGTTCTTCTCCTATAAAAGGTAGTATTTTTTTAAAATCATAAAACACAAGATAATTGGGTTAAGCCTCCATGTGTGAAAAATGTGGAATTAAAAAGCATTCACTGTCCTAAAAAGGTGTTATATAAAACCAGTTTCCATACACTAGGTTAGTGTGTGAAAAGTATACTAGAAAAATTTAGATCATAAATGGTATAAAATTCTTGTGTTCATTTTTTTATTCATATATTTTTTTTATTAATTTATTCATATAGTAGTGTGATTGAATTATTTATTGTTTTTAATGATCATTTATTTAATATTAAACTCTAAACATATTTTAAATGAAATATAATTCACCTACCTCTTTTAAATTTCCATCACCCCTTAAGGACCTCACAATTAGTATCAGAGCCTGACTCTTTGAGGATAAGTGAATTTTTCAATTTTATGATAATTTGATATTGGTATAATATGTTGGATATAAATAGATATATTGTGAATAATTAAATATATTAGAATTATTTTTATAACTTATTAACCTATTCCTTAACACAACTAAAATAAAACTCTAATATAATAGTGGATAGATTAAGGAGTTGAAATGGTTTGAACCTATAATTTGAACCAAATTTAAATAGAAGTGAGTAAACTAAGTGGAATTTTTATATGTAATATTATATCATGAGTATTGATATTCTATTTTTGGATATTTTTATTAAATATTATATTTTACATATATATATATACCAATTTATTTGAATGTAGATGATGTTGTTAACTATAATCATAATTAAAATTTCATAAATATTCTTAATTTTTTATAGAAATATTTTTGAATAAAAAAATTAGTTTCAATACTAACAATAATATGTAAAAATATCTTGAAATAACATCATTTATTGAATTATATTCTAGGAAAATTGTTCAGTTTAATTATTGAAAATTTCGGTAGAAGATAATGGGGATTCTATAATAATTGAAACCCCCATTTCTCTATAAGAGATATCAATAAATGTAATTACAATTTAAATATAGATTTTTAAATAAAACATTTTATTGTAACAATATTAGAGAAAATATTAAAACCAATTTTTTGATTCTCTAAAATTGTAGGATGTTCACAAATAAAGGAACTCAATCTGTGAATTTATGCAATAATTCATAAAAATCATGTAATAATGCTAAAATTGAAAAATAAACTATTAAAAATTCATTTATAAAATATATTATAATGTAATATATTCATATATAAATTATTTTTCAAATGATACTCGTTCATATAATATAAAATATAGATATATAAATATGTGTGTGATAAGTGTATCTAAATATAATGATTTTAGTTTTGATTAACCTTCATCTATAAATTCATGAAATGATGAGCCACTTATTGTTAGTATAAGGGAAATGTGTGATTCCTATGCAAAAAAATAAAATAGTTGAATTTTATACACATTTTGTAAAAATAATAACATTAAAGTGTTCATGGAAAGAAGTAGAACATATCTCCCAAATTGATAATAATCGATACCACAATTATAAAGCATAAGGAATATTGAATATGGTCTGTGATGACTTATATTTTTTAATGAAAATTAATGGTTGATGAATGAATTATATTAAATTATAAATGAAAAGGTTTTCTCAAAATATAAAATTTATAAAAAATGTTCTTCAAATATAAATATTTGAAACTTCATTTATTTTAATAAATATGGTGATACAAAATATAATTCTTTATAACTCTATTATTCCCACTACACATTGAAATAATTTCTTTGTGTGGAAAATGTATTTGAATTTCATCGATTAATTTATTTAAATTTTAATGTACAATTATTTTTCTTCTTATTTTCCTTTGATGTTTAATCAATATTTTTGTCAAAAATGGAATATTATGTCCACATTTAGGCCAAACTGTCTAAACTATATACTTCTTGGGTACATAATTATATGTATTATAATATTTTCTAAAATTAAAAAACTCATTATAAATGGATTATATATATATATATAATTTCACATTCTTAATGTTTTATTAAATATTTTAATCACTAATATTTCATTTTGGGTGATCATGATTACAAAATTTCATATTGAGTATCTAATATGAAAATCAATAATTATCACTTTCTTTAGCTAGTAAATTTGTATTAAAAATATTATATGTCATTCCCTTGAATTTTTATTTTCATTTTTCTAATGAATATGTTATTTTAGATTCAACTGCCAATTTTTTTGTATGATTTTTTAACTCTTTTAACCAAAATAATCCTTGGACATATTCTAAAATATTTCCTGGATCCTTGTGATATTAAAGAATGTTTTAGAGGAGGATGTACTACTAGAATTAAAAATCTATCTATAATGTTTTGAAATTGTTATTCTGAAGGTAAAGTATCAATATATGATAACATGTTATTATTTATAATTATGAATTCATTATATGTAAATACGTTATAGAATCCTAAAACACATTTTTTATAATATTTATTTTTAAAAACATTAAATATCTATTTGATACTAAATACATGATTATTCATTTTTTAATTTTTTTAAATTTACATGAATTGGTTTGTTTTTCTAAAATGAAGGAAGTAGATATTTTAGGGGAATGAATACTTTTTTCTTTTCATTAAATTTATTCTTTACTTCTAAAAAATTTAAAAATTGATGTTAATACTTTTTAATTTATTCTTTTGAAGAAACATTTTGTTTAATTAGGATTTTCTTAAATATGTAAATAATTTTATAAATCATTAAATATGTATATTTTTCCAATCTCAAATATAATTTATCATGTTAATTACATGTTCTTAAAATTTTCCCTTACTATTTTATTAAATTTTGAATTCAATTACTATATAAACTAGTTTGTTTATTCGTGATAGTGTAGCTGGAACTAAAGAGAAGAATTTTCATTTGAAACTCGTATAGTATTAATTGATATATATATTGAAAAAATTAAATGGGGGGAATGTTATATTAATTATCATATATTTATTAGAAAATTATTCACATATAATTCATACTTCGAGAACGTTGAACTAAATTTTTATTTTTTGGCACACTAAAATCATAAATATTTTCATTAGTGAATATGCTGATATGTCAATGAGAAGTTTAGTTATTTTATTCATAAATATAATTTGTGTAAGAGTTTCAAATATATGTAATTTTACATTTATAAAATCTATTTTATATATTATAAACATGAATTATTATGTTTTATACCTAATTATCCAATTCAGCAGGAGATTGAATTTTTTAATATTCTTACATTTTTTATTTTCATGAAATAAATAGTAATCAATAATACGTTATTTTGTTTATTAATTTTAATTTTTTCACAAATTTTTGGATTGTTTTATTTTTAAAACTTATCATATATATTATTTCATATTTACATAGTGTTTATATATCATTATTTCAAAAATGGCTATTTTATGAGTGTTTTCTTATTATAATTTAAAAGTTGAAAAATATATACTACACAATGTTTTAACAATTTAAGGCTTTAAAGGGTCTTAATGACACATTTTTTAAAAATTTAAATGTTTTAGATTGATTTATAAAATATTTTTTTTTAATTTTCAATCATGCTTAAATTTTGGGGGTGCTTGTTTTTTTATTAGAAACTTATGTAAATGCGAGACATTATTAAACTAGAGGGGGAAAACATTCTCAATTTGAAGAAAGATATTTTATATTTTTTCATTGTCTTTTATATACTTTCAAATATGGGTTGATGTTTTGAAATTATAATATGTTTTGAAATTATCAATTTGTGGGATAAAATTAAATATCTCTTTAAACTAATTTATGTTTTGATAATTTCAAATATTTATTTTTTTTCTAATCAGGAAGAACATTATATTTTGATAACTACTCATAATTAATATTTTTATATTCATTATCAAAAGTTTTAAAAGTTTTAATTTGTATTATTTCATTAAACATAAGAATTGAATTTTTATATTTGACGTCAATTAACATAAGTATTAAAATATAATAATATATTTAATTATTTGACAATATTATTTATATTATATATTGATTAAAATACCCTTATATTTTATTATATTTTATATTTACATCCAAAAAATTTCATTAGATTCAATTTTTTTGTTAATAAAATATTCTATAAATCTCATATTTATTTCATAGACAATTTCATCATTTTGGACCTATAAATATCAATTATAGAGGTTTTATCAATGTTGCCTCATATGAAAATCCTAATCCACATATCCAATTGAAAAAACATATATCCAATTTCAAATACACATAGATAAATTTATATTTTTAGTTACCTTTTGTATTTCCGTCAAAACATGGGATATAGAATTCCAAATTGATTTTCTATTATTATATTCATAATCTAAGAAAATTGTTTACATTTGATATATAGATATAAAATTATAAATCACTATTATTCCTGATAAATTTTTTTAAGGAACCAAATGTTTTTAGAATAAATTTTCCCATTTTTATAACATTTCTTTACTCTATTTTAATTATAACATGAGATATATAATTATAACTATGATAATTCATGATTATTTATAAATGAAATGATGTTTTATAAATATATTTGATCTTATCCCAAATCTTATTTCCTATTTAAAAGGTATGATTTTAATTTAAATTTAATAATTCACGGTGTTTATTTATTTCAAATATTTAGATACTAGTATCTCGATGCATTAATATTGTATATGGGAATTTGGATGTGTAAAATATCATATATGATAATTCACTTATGTTATTTCACTTATGTTAACTGCTATTGTTCATTCACTAACATGAATCAGATTCATGTTCTTTCTATGTGAATTATCTTATCTCAATCGTCTACATGAATTCACTTTTTTGAATTGTCAAGGAAAATTCATTTATATAAAAATATGATTATGTTATAAAAAACCTATTTGGAGTTGGGAGTATCTATAGGTTTTATATAAAACTATAAACATGATCATTTTTTTCACAATATTTTACATTTATATTTCATTCATATATATATATATGTCTTAATTATTAATTATTACAAATCCATTAAAAATATATATTGTTTAATGTGGGAATAAAATATATTCCTATGAGATAAATCAAGTATGGTTTTCAACAATGCTATTTTAAAAAAAAAATTATATTTAAAATTAATCCATTAAAATTATGAAGAGTTATCCTTTTGAATTATTAGGCAGTTTCGTAAGCAAATTAATAATGATTTTTTCATATTGTTTTAATCGTTCTTAATATGATTACCTGTAAAACATGCATATTGTATTCTTGAATATTGATATAGCTTATATGAGAAATAATTAGGTAACTTTTACATAAAATACATATAAAAATTTTCTCTAGGAAAATAGAATGAGTAATACGAATATATAGAAAAAATGTATAAATTTGAATTATTTTGGAATATGAAGAGTTAGTCTAGAATAAATTCATTGTGTGTTCAATGGAGATAAATGTCATATTTTATATATGTATTTACTATGAAATTAATTCCTTCTAATTATCCTAACGATATTATATATATGGATTAGTTTTCATTTTTATTCAATATCAAAGCTAAATAACAGTTTCTTCCACATGGAAAATTTATTTCACAAATTTATGAAGTAGAATAATGGCATTTAAGGGGAATAAAATATATAATTCTATTTTGGTGTATTAAAATAGTAATGTATTAGTGAATTCAAATAAATGTGCCTCTTTTTTAATCTTATGTGTTGTATAATTTGAAACTAAATCATGGAGATTCATCATTCATTTGGTTTCTAATGTAAATTTTAGGTTCACAGGGTTCATTTTTCAATATTTTGATGTGCCTAAAGAATACCTTATCCAAATGCAACATCTTTATAAAAAATCATTAACTATGTTAAATATATTTTATTTATTCATTTGACTGTAAATTTTTTTTGATGCATCGACCCCCTTAGGGTATATTTCATGGATTTATACTACCCTTATAAAATGTAATATTGGGTTTAGTTTGTACACTTAGATGACTATGTCTAGTTTATCCCCGTATAATAGCTGGTTCAAATTATCCCATTATAGAGTAGAGGAAAGGATCACTCCATGAAGAGTCTTTATTTAGTCTATATCTAATTAATACTAGGTTCCTCTTAACCACAATCATATAATAGGTTAGGACATAGCCTATTAATGAATATGATTTGATTTCAATGGTAACAGACTAGTTTATGATTCCATCCCTAAGACAATGTATTCCATATAAACTCAAAAGGTATAAGAGATACATTTTGATCTTGTAAAATTCATGGTTGGGTCTTCTCCTGTAATTGGGAAGGATTTCATTAGAACCCATAAAATCTAAAGGAACTAGTTTAACCATCTAGGTGTGAAAAATGAGTATGTAAAGAGTTCTCACTCTAATTGAAAAGTGATATTACATAGTGGTTTCTATATACTAGTTTGGCATGTGATATAGTACATTAAAATCTCATATGTATCAACTACTATAAAAATCTTGTGTCAATCATTTTCTTTCATGCATTTTATTTTATATCCATATTTTTATTTTAGTGTGGTTAAATTTTTTTATTATTTAGATTGATAATTTTCCACTTATATAGTTTAAAAGATAATATATATTTAAAATAATGACAATTCACCACCTCTTTTTCACTTCCATCTCCACTTTAGGAACCCACAAACCCTCCATTAGTATGTCTTCTGATCCAATAATTATTAACTAATGGATAATGAAATTAAAAATCATATTCTCTATTCTCTAGTACTTAGTGTATAAAAAGTTTGTATTATAAATTTATCATTTGGAAGTTGTGGTTTATAAATGGTATTCCCTCATTAAGAATGAAATGACACAAGAATAATTTTTCCCCTTATAATGGTATAATTTTATGAATTATTCTTCAATATATATTTTCCATATAATATTTTAGTTATAATGGACCAACATTTACTTGGGTTAATGGAAAATTATGATGAATTGATTGATTCCTTATGAATAAATAATAAAAAAATGTTAAATTTATTCTAATAGTGTTACTATTGATCCCCAATGTATGATTAAAGAGTGGTTCAACATCCTAAAACTAGTCCTTTGAAAGCTTTTAGATATAAGTGACATTGGTATTTATGATGTAATTTTTAAATGTTTAAATATGGTGGAATTTGAAACTATAGACTCATAGTATATTAAATTATTATTTATAAAAAATAATAATATAATTTTAGGGAAACTCAAATTATAAGTCAAATCATGGAATGAAATATCACCTATATACAAGCCTAAAATATGGAAATATGGACTTGATAAATTTTCATATTGGAGTAGGAAATGGAATCATGTATATAAGTCTTGGACATAGAGCTCGTGATTATCACAAGTAGATAAATAGATCATCCAACTAAACTATAACAATCCAATATTACGGTTCATAGACATTACATCACATTTGAGAAATACTTAAAACATTATAAAAAATAGATGCACAAATACCATATCAGTCTAGCTCCATTGGAAACATGGAACCACAATAACTAGAACATAAGTGGGAATCATTATATCACACAAGGTTATTCTTGAATATCACCCTTCTTAGACTCATCATACATAATACATATCATCATAACATGTGGAAGGAAACATAATAAGAGGTGACCTTTGAGGCTCAATAAGGTAAAAAAGGATACATATAAGCATAAAAATGAGAATAAGGGAATGAGAACATAATAATAAAAATAGAATACTAAACGTTTCGTATTAGAGACCATGAAAATGAATCATGACATAAATATTTCCAGTTCATAAAACATGGATCATAAATAAATCAGGTACCTAATCCATGAAAGCATAGAATCTGAATAAGGAATGGAATTTTAGAAATCACATATTTATATAATTAAATTTCCATAGTCGTCAAGGAATCTCAACCAAGTCCATATTAGTGGAAAAAGTTTTCTGCCAAATAGGTGTCAACCCCCATTACTGCACTGTATTACATATTTGAGTTCACTCCCCATCATTTCTTAGTAATACTAAACTGAGTTCACTCATCATTCCCTTGATATCTATATCATGAGATATAAATATAAAACTAATTCATTGTATATAGATATAGGTCCTCCCTTATCATAACAAAATTATACGTATATTTTCCCCAAAATCATAAACAGACATATATTAACTCATGAAATGAAATGGGTGTCATAAACATGGAATCATATCATACCCTGTATAAAAAGATATAGGTTTGTAATCATTTCTTCAGAATAATTAATGATGAAAAAAATTGTATTTAAAGATCATATAACCCATGAAAGAGAAAAATATATCATAGTTTTTTTATAAAACCATGTACCACTCGGAAAAATAATATAAGTGGAATCATTGAATAATTTCACCATAAAGGAATGAATGACACCAATAGATGACATCGTTGATGGAAATGATATTGAAATATTCTTTGAAAACATTTCATGAAGAAAATATCCTTCTTATTATAAATATTATTTTTAAAACCTTAATAATTTTATACAACAATTTACATTGATTTTATATAATGTAATACTGAAAACATTTTGAGGACCTCTTTCCATGAAACTTATAAAGATTCCTATAAAATATTTCTAAACTGGTTTCCATGAAAACATACAAAAGTCTCTTAAAAACAGTTAAAATATTAACCAAATTAAAGAAAAAACATAAAATAGAAATGTAAAAGTCCATAAATTTAGTAATAATAATCTTATAATACATTCATGAGATGTATATACACCACACAAATTAAAATAGTGGTGAATATGGCATGTATCTCATGGATATAAAAAAACAAGATTAACTTCCCTTACATTGATCCTGAAAAGTCTTATGTGTCTTTATGATTCTCAATAATAAACATATGTCATAGAATTATATTATTTAGAAACCTTTAATTTTTTATTATAACTTTTAATTCACTTGTTAACAAGTTTTATTTAATTACATGAACAAATAACAGTAAGTCAGATGGTCTGACCAAATTTAGTTCATCTGTTAAAAACAACATCGGTTAGTCGAATATAGTCAATGGGGTCATTATATTAACATATACAGAATAATAATCATGAAATAATTACCATATTTATAAAATTATTATACTTTTAAAACCAACCATTAAATATGGTTGTGAAAACATAATCAACATTATAATCATGGAGATGGTATGTCATACATAACCATGAGTAACGTTCCCATTTCTCAACGATAATTGTAGAAGAAAGGTAAATAAATTTAATCATTCCAAAATTATTATTATATAATAAATAAAATATTATTTAACTATATATCACTATATTTTAATTATTTTGATCTAAAAAGAATCACATTGTGTCAGCATGATGATAGTCCATAAGTCCACAAACGACGTTATCACTTTTTAAGTGTACGTAAGGGTAATAAATAAAATGATCTATATTATAAATTTATAAATTTTTATATGTAATTAATATCATATAGATTTTTCTTATGTCATATATTTTTAACTAAAATCATCATGTGTACATTCCATGTAGTGTGTGAATGAGTCACAATGAATTGAGGGGGCGATAGTCCACACTTCTTCAAACAAAGTTATCATATTTACATAAGATATAAAGTAAAAAAATATGTGTTTTAAAATAATAAAATAGGCATAATGTAAATATAAATATCATTTATATTATATAAATGAAGAGTTTTCATCCTAATTTTCCCCATTATAAGTGATAATATAAAAATAATCAATTATCATTTCATCAATTGAAAGTTCATTGTACACGTAAATAGAATGTTTGGTATCCACTAGATGGATGTGTGTATAAGTGTAGGTAGAACCCTTCTCATAAAAATATCCCCATATATTGAGGATAGTTTTTTTAACATTTATGAAGGAAATAATAATATTTGAGGTGGTGTAGAATTAAAAAAATAAAGGAGATTGAGGAAGGATGTGACAACTTCTTTGGGGAACTCCTTTTGGGCTATATCAAAGGGATTTGTTGGATGGATTTATGAGAAAATGGAGGATTAAAAGGGGAATTTTGGTTGTTTAACATATAATTGGGAGGGTATTTTTTGATCCAACTTGGCTTGAGAGGTGTGTGGATGTGGGAGGAGAGGAGTCCTTTTATAGTTGAGGAGAAGTGGCACTCCTATAATATTTTGGAAAAGGGAAACCTCGCCCTCTTTTTTATATTGAAATATGATTCGATAATGGTCCAAATCCAATAAAAAGGAGTATAACGTAGATATATTACCATATAATGGATTTGGGAGAAGCTTTTATGTTATATTAGGCATTAATATTTGAATTTATTCCTTCTTTAAGGATTATTTAATCATAATCGTTATAATTAATTCTAATTAACTTCAATACTATTTTAGGTGAAAATTGTAATATGGACTTATAATAAATTTTAAATTTTTATATTTCAATATATTTAATACAATTTTAAATATTATAATCTCAAATGTGGCAGAAATTATTTTAAATTTGATCTTGCATATGGGATGGAAAAAATGGGTTTTAATGTAAAAAACATTCAAATTTTTTCTAGGTTATTATAACCAATACAAATGAAAAATATATTATAATGAACTAAATTGGAAAAAATAATATGAAATTAATCTAATAAAAATTTAAAATCAATTGAAAATATAATTTTACCTATTAAATAAATTATATGAAAAATCAATTTTGAGTTAAATTTCAATACTTTTCACTATTCATTAAAAACATGAATCTTCGCAGAAAAATATAAAAAATTCAAAAAAATCAAATATTTATTATTTAATTTCAAAAATTAAGTTTATTTTTACATATTAAATTTAGAAAGTGCCAATATTTAGATTTAAAATATGTTCTCCATCAAAAGGTGATATAAGTTTCTTAATAAAAATATAGGGGTTTGTATGATAAATTGGGTTTATTCTTATCTTATATATATAAAATCAATTGGATGAATACCAAAAATATAAACATGGATACATAGAATTTCTATAATAATATGAATTGATAATTTTAATTTATTGAATTTATTTCTATTAAAACAACTTTTTCAGCATAAGAATAGTTTTCCATTAAAATAATCCCTACAAATTCAATTAGTACTTATATTCATTTATAAATTATATATAATTAATTAATTCATTTTATTTTTTTTAAACCAAATTTTTTCATATGTTAATTAATAATATTTATCTAAGGTAATATAATAGTAAGGTTATATATTATTATATTTTTTTAGAATATATTATTTTTTAGTAACACTCGGTCTTGCGTGTTATGCAAGCCATTGATGAAGGTATGTCTTGCATGAAATTTAAGCATAAAATTGTGTTATTTGTAGAGAAATATAACCATTATATTGTGTGTATTTCATAATTAACTTGTAATTTTGTAGAAAAAATCCTAACATATTGCTTTAATATATATAAAACAACTATTTTCATTAGTGCGTGAAAATGAAAGATGTAAAAATGATTAAATTATTTTGAGAACTACTCCAAAAGATCTATAGGTGTTACATAATTCCCACTTAAAATGTATTTCCACCATGGAATTCCTTTGAGTTATCAATGGTTTAATACTTTATACATCCTTCCATAGAAACCCACAATTTATAAATGAACACTAATACATCCTTTTAAAATTTAAATATGTAAAGAGAACGATTACACAATATAAGTCATAACTAAGTTTACACTTGTGAGAAAATAGGTGGAAAGTGAAAATATGGACTTGGAGGAAAATATTAACTTTTTATAGTGAGTGATACATTTCATCAATAATAAAAAATTTAATGATCAATAAAAATTTTACGGCATGAAAGTTATAAATCATTGATGATTTAAAAGGCCATCAACAAAAAAAGGAATTACGACAATATTTTTTTATCATTTTCCTAGCATTGATTAATTAATATATTATCCATGAATATACAAAAATATAATTACTTGATATATTTATATTAACAAAATTTCATTGCTTGGTTGTGCTTTTATCAATTTCTAATTCATATATTAATTAATGTAATGGATGTTTGTAAATTAACATTGATGTTAGAAGCACTAAAATATAATTTTAGTTGATCATAAGGCCCAAAAGAATTTAAAAGTCTAACTATTTGTCTCAAATTATTTTTAAAAATAAATATGTTTAAATCATTAATATCGGAACATAAAAAGATACAGTACTGGTTAATCATTAATATTTATATGTCAGAAATAATTAAACATTAACTGAGACATCGCATAGGATAGTAGTAGGCATGAATCCCTTACCATCCATCGTTTATGGGATCATGATCTGCGGCCATTCGAGACATGATTGCCTATCATCCGACTAACATGACGACTATTTCTATAAGAAAACCAATATAATTTCCAAAATAAATAATATGTACATCATTGAAATAAAGGCTAATCACTAAATATCTATGTGACCAGGGTTGTCAATACAACCTCACTACATAAATACTTCATCAGAAGATTAACCTAAACATTCCATAAATGGATAACCTTGTAACCCTTCTGAAAAATTTAATACTTCAGAGATAAAGTCAAAAAAATGATCCTAACAATTATCCAGTGTATATGAAAGTATAGCTCTTGGTTGTCACATTCTAAGAATTTGAATACCCACATCATTTATTCTCTTGAATCATGGTAATAAACCTAATTACTATAAATCCTTATTGTAAATATGTATTTCTAATTATTTGAAAGAATATTGGAAAAATTATTTAAATAAAATGGAGTTGAAATGACGATATCAAAAATCACTTGTTAACAAGTCCTTAATTAGTTCAAATTTAATAAGTAGTGTCCAATTCACTTATTTATATCCAAAATATCATCATACAGACATCATTTTATAATCATAGGTAATATATTAATTTTTATCTTATCTTAGCCCAAATACCACATTGTTATAAAATCTCTTTCCTAATCCATTGAAAGCATTCAACATAATCTTGTAAACCCTAATAAAGAAATAAACTGAACTATCCTTGTGTATTTTTCCATAAATTATACATTATTTTTGAGTTCAAACAGATATAAACTTTGATTATTCCACTTTATCCATAAGTAATAACAAGCCTACCTCGTCTTATTACATAATACCTCTTTCCTTTCACATTTCCTTTATAGTCATATCATCATTGGAAATATAACCATTACTCTTACCACCTTTCTGATCTTATTTTGGAGCATTCCACTAAGGACATATTTTTTCATAATGATAACTCATTCCACTATTATAGAATTTAACCATTGATAATAACATATGGAGAAAAATACATCCATCCATTTTTTTATCCAAACACTTCAATTTTCCATTGTAGGTACTTTGTTTGTGTCCTTCGTTTTCCAAATAAATAAAAACATTCTTGTTACTCTAATACATTCACATAGGTGATTCCTTCACATTCTTGACATAATGGAAACCAAATACTCTTTCCTCCATTTTCTCTGTTACATTAACTCTCAGTGATATCCTTCCATATCTTCTTTGGGGAGACTGAGAGTTGGTTATGGTACACTTTTTTAATCATGTTCCTTGAAAATTTATTAGGCATGATAACAATATCTTTCACATCAAGGATTATCCCACTAGAATCTTCATTATAAAATCAACTATTAAATTCAACACTATTCAAGTTCTTTCATGTTTCCACCATTGACTAAAAAATAATCATAGTGTGGGGATTACTAATCATAGTAGAAGACCACATATTCATGAAAATAATTACTTATAGGATGTCTAAATCAAGACACCATCCATAATCTACGACTCACTAGGTTCATCCAAAGTTATTGATAGCCACCTTATATTTAAATCCATCATCATGGTTACTGAAGTGTTTGTGAATTCCAAAATTATATTTAATGAGAGAGTCAAACTAGATGGGCATCAAGGCCTATTTTCATGTACTAGATTACCACAACTCAGGCCTGGGACATCTTTTCAGAGTTGTTACCCCTAGGTATATCTATCCCAAATCCAAATCCACTTCTATTATTCATAAATCAATTCATTTCTAGGAAACCAATCACTCTATCCATTATCAATTTTTAAGGACATTTTCCTATATTTGTCCTTATCTTTGGACTTATACTTATACATTTCTATAGAGTCCTCACTATGTTTTTTATCATCCTAGTTTCTAAAGGCTAACTAAAAATTCACTCTGATACCAACTATAACAACCAAATATTATAGTAAATAGATATTACATCACATTTAATAAATAATTAAATAATTAAAAATAACATACACCCAAATTCCTTATTAGTTTATTTCCTTTAGAAACATCTAACAATAAACACTAGTAAAAAAGTTATCTACATTACATCCTTATAGGTTCTTCTTGACCAAAACCCATATTAATGAGATCAAACATAATACATATCTTCATAACATGGTGAATGAATCATAAAAAGGGGTGAGATCATATGGTTAGTAATGGTAAAAAAGGGCTACATATATGAATAATCATAAGAATAAGGGTATGAAAACATGAACATTTAAATAGATTATCATTCCATGAATATCAAAGATGGTAAAAAAGAATCATGAAATAAATATTTTTACATCAAAAGACATGAATAATTAGTAAATGATGTACATAATCCATGAAATTCTTACATCAAAATAAGAACCAGAATTATGAAAAAAATAAGCTTATAATATGATTTCCATAGTAGTCAAGGATTTGTTGATAATGGAATATTAGTTGACAATGTACTATACTAAACCAGGTTCAGAACCTTTTCTAGCCATGTATTATTGAGTGGAGTTTACTCCTTGTTCCAAATATGTAATAATGAACTGATATCACTCCTCAAAAAATCCATGTTTATCTCATGAGATATAAATCTTTACCTAATGCCCTGGAATGAGATCGAGGTCCCAAAAATATCATAATGAAATCATACACACATATTCCAAAAAATAATATACAATCATATCATATTCCATGAAATGAAATTTTTTTCATAAACATGTAATCATATAATAACTAATGGAAAAGGAAACAACTTTCGTAATCATTTCATCGAAATCATACCCATTGAGAAGAATCCGTTTTTAGACTCATATAATTATTGGAAGAGAAAAATTTATCATAAAATTTTTTCAATAAAACATTGACCATTTATAGAAATAATGTGAATGGAAACATTGATTCATTTCCCCAAAATGGCATGAGTAACACCAACAGATGTCATATTAGAGGGGAAATAAGTTTGAATGGTCTTTTAAGAACATTTCTTGTGGAAAATAGCCTTCTTCATAGAAAATATATTTTTAAAACCTAAAACCTTTTGAAAACAGTTTTCTTTGAAAACATATAATGGAATCTTGAAAAAAAGATAAATCTATATTCCTTGAAACATGTAATGAAGCTTCAAACCCATTTCAAAACCATTTTTCATGAAAAATATGCAAATTACACATAAAATCTTTTTGAAACATAAAACTAATTAAATTGAGAACATGTAATGGATATGTAACTACCCGCAAATTTATTAATAAGAATCATAAAATATATTAATTATCATTATATAAACTACACAAAAGACAAGAGTAGTGATCAAAACATGTATCTCATGAATACAAAAGTAAGAAGAAATTACCCTACCATGAGTACAACTTGCCTCATGTGTATTTACATTCCATGATAATAAATATATATTAATTAATTACCTTATTCATCACATTGGACAAGATTTTTATTTATTTTTATTAAATTATTATGATATTTAAAAAAATTACGTAAACATTTGTGTTTATATTGGGTGTTCTGAAAAAAATTGGTTCATGTGTTAAACAAGACATTTGTTTGTCTAATATGATCTAATGGGTCACTATATAAACATATCTATAATAATAATAAGTAAATAATTAGTATATTGATTCATTAATTACATTTTGAAATCAATCATTACATAGGGTGGTGAAAAATTATTCAATATTACAATCATGGGGGCGGTAGGTCATACGTATGCATGAGTAACCTTACCATTTATCAATAATAAATATGGAAAGAATTTAATTCACATTAAAATTTTAGAAATTATAATTATATAATATTTAACATATTTTCAATCATATATAATTATATATATAATTCTAGTTATTTAAAAGGAATCAAATCGTGTCTAGGAGTCGGTAGTCCACACATCAATGAATAACATTATCACTTTTTAAGTATGTGAAGGGCTAATAAAGAAAATGGTATATTATATTTACAAAATGGTAATTATATAAAATCATTGTTTTAATAATAGTTTCTACTATGATTGGTAGTAAAGTAAATATGAACAACCATCATTTCATGAGGCGGAAGTTCTCCATACACATAATCAATTTGTTCGTTATCCATAAGATGGAAGTGTGTCTATGTGTAGGTATAATTTTTATAATAACAAAATATTAGTACATTCAGGATAATACTATTATCATTTATCCATTAATTGAAGATATTTTAGTGGGTGGAGAATGAAAAGAAAATAAAGGAGCTTGAGGAATGATGTTATCTCTTCTTGGGGTAACTCCTTTTGGTTTCCACCAAACAGATTCCTTGGATGTATTTCGTCCCAAATTTATGGCTAAAAGATGAATAGATTGATTATTACAATATAATTTTGTGGATTTTGGTAGATCCAATGTGACTTGAGTGGTGTTTTGAGCTGTTAGTAGAGGAGGCGTATTATAGTGGAGAAGGAGTGGCACTCCAAAAAAATATTTGAAAAGGGAAACCGAAACAATGTTTTTTAATGCATGTTGATCCAATAATTGGCCAAAGTAAATCCAACAGGGAAAAAGGATGTAATATGGCTATAAAATGGATTCTGGAAAAATTTTATATGTCATATTAGGCCATATTTATAGGGTTTAATGTCTTGTTATGATTAATTTAAGCTTAATTGTTGTAATTATTTTAATTACTTTCACTATTCATTTTGGTAAAAAACAAAGTTGGCATTATTGTACATTATAAATTAAATAGATTCATAATTTGGAATTCATTTTTTTGGAATTCCAATCATAGAAGCTTTAGAAATTAGTATAAATTTAATCTCACAGATGAGACGAGGAATCATGTTTTTGAAGTTAATAATATTCAAAAGGATACTAGGTTTTTATAACAACTTAATATGTTAAATTTATTTAAATTAAGTAAATTTGATAAATTTATAAAAAAAATTATTTAATTAAACTTTGAAAAAAATTTGAAATATAATTTAACATTATTAATAAATTATATAACAAGGCAGTTTTGAGTTAAATTTATGTGGTATTAATTATTCATTAAAAATTAAAACTTTACAGGAAAATACCAAAAAACACTATAACATAAATTTTTTGTTTTTATTTCAAAAACAATGATTATATTGACATATAAATTAATAAAATATCCAATATTTATATTTAAAATTTTGTTTTTAACAAAACGCAGAAAATGTGTTATAGTAAAAATATAGGGTTTTATGTTTTACAGTTGGTTTATGATTATTTATGACTATAAAATATACTGGAAGATTATCAAAAATATTTCCATGGATATATAACATATATATTAAAATTTCTTTCTAACTTTAATTAATATAATTTATTAGGTTTAAAACAATATTGCAGGTATAAGAATAGTTTTCTATAAAAATAATCCCAATATAGTCAATTGATTCTTATATTAATTTCTAAATAACCTTTAACAAATTATTATTTTTTATATTTTTTCAAAACCATTTTTTATCATATGATTGAAAACAATATTCATATAATCAATGTTATTTATATATTATAAAGTATTATATTTATTTAACAATATAATATTTTTTGGTAACACTTGTTCTTGTCTATTACGCAAGCCAGCGAGGAATATCAGTCTTGCTTGAAACATAATCTTACCTATGTGTTCTGTATTGAGAAATATAACATTTATATTATGTTTATTGAAAGATTAACTTAACATTGTGTATAGAGAAAGTAAAAAGGTGTTCCATTGATATATAAATACATATAATAACTATATTTAGTGTTCCATGAAATGAAAAATATCAGAAATATTCAGTTAATTTAAAAATAATATTTATCAAAATATCATGTTGTTAAAATATTATATGGTATAATGGTCCCAAATAATGAAACACTCCCAAATTAATGACTCAATTTCATGAAATTTAGGAAATATGTGAATTAATTCACTAGTATAATGGCTCATGTAGATAATAAGAAATATCAACCTCTAATACAAGGGAAACAAGGGAGTGAAAATATAATTACTACATCTGAAGTATATCGTGGTAATGATGTAGTGAAATTCACACATATTTATTATAGCTATCATTTAAAAAAAATTTCCATTTTAAAAGAAATTAAGCTATAAATTGAATTAAAACCAGTGAATTCATAAAATTTTATATAAATGTACGAGTATATAAATAAATTCATGAATGTATAAAATAATGAATTTTTCTTTCATTTTATAAATTTTGTAATTTCAAGTACTAAATTCATTAAATTTTTGGTGTTTTGATAAAATATTTAGCATGATTTTAATTATATTTTCATTTTTTTAAAATAAATTATTAATACAATATAAAAAGTTGAAATTGATTTGATGATCGATATAGGTTTTGGGTTATTTATAATAACAATAGATCATAGTATAGAAAAAATTTACTATTTATTGGATTCATTAGTCTTCAAAACATGGATCATATAACATTAAAAAAAACTAAAATTGGACACTCCCTAAAGATTTTTTATAACATTAGTACTCCCAGTGTATAAATCTTTCTCTAGGGACAACCCACTTAAATTTCACCAGATCTTATGAATTTGGAGGTAGGTGTAATTTAGTAATGGAATGAGATTATTTTATTAATATGACTTCATGTGACCACATATTACTTACCATAAAACCACATATAAATTTTTATTAGCTAAAGAATATTACTTTTTATGTTCAAATTACTATTAGTCTACCATGTTAATTCATAGGTTGTGTCCTATAAAATATATTGCATAATATTTTTGATGGAACTGCATATATATTTATAACTGCTTTAAAATTATATCCAATGACATCATTGGACATACCTTTTTCTTTTATACTTTATGATGTTGAAAAATTTTCATATAACATAGATAAAAATATGAAATAATATGAATTATAAACGAATTCCTAAATTCAAAATCAATTTCCACCATTCGTCGATATATGGGAGAACTAATCCAACAGATCTAAAAATCACGTGTCTAAAACTTGATTGAATAAAAAATAATGGGATGTCATTTCAAGAGAGGTTAAGATTAGATATAACCATAAAAAAATAATGGTTCTCAATGTATTTGCAAGGTTATAATGACAAAAATTAGATGGGATGGTAAACTCTAGGGATTACATAATCTAAAAAGAAATTACGACCCTCAATTAAGGGAGTGGAATGATTTTATACTCACATGTTATAGGAATCTACAGAACATGTAAAGGGACATATGATCACTCCCCAACTTATATAAAGAGAAATACACTTCAATTTGTGGAGGGTAACTGATTCCTAGATTTAGATGATGATAAAAAATGATAATAATCATTTTTTCATTCATTTTATATAGTCACTAAAATGAGTTGACACTTGAAATATAGTATCTGAGCCAATGAGAGTGTATACATTATTATAATAATTATTTTTCCTATTTAATTTTAAATATATTCTTCTCATTTTCTCTAGAAGATCATTTATCTCCCCTGAATATTAGAAGAATCCAATATTCATAGAATTTAAATTATTCTTGTATTATTACCTATTTCTCACAAATATTCTACAAGAATGCTTTTTAATACCCATATTATAGTGGTTGGTGAGGAGATTCATGGGGGTTTTAGGTATATGTTTACTCAGCTGTGAAAGGATATTGAATGTTGTTATTAGTTTTAATATTTATTTATTATGAAACCACTATGTGGGGGATTTAATTGATATTTTATTTAACTATATAGAGATAATGAAGTAGAGTCAACATAAATCATGATTTTGAAGGTAATTATAAAGTCACTAATTAAAAAATGTGAAAAAATTGTATGGTTCTCATTGAACTCTTATTATTTTTGTTTAATTTTGGTAACTTGGGATGCATTCCTGGGAAAAAAGTTATTCTTCCACTTTAATTGAGACTAAAATTAAACAAATAACCCCTATTATTTGTAAATTATCACCAAAAAATGATATGATATCCTCACATTCACCCCCAAGAGTCTATCAACATTTCCATTCCCTATAGTTTTTTATTTATGGGTTCCATAATCTTCAAAAAAACTGAATGTTTTGATTCATTCTATCACAGGAAGTACCACCAACTCACCATTAATCAAGGACTCATGCAATATTCATCAACTAAATATATATCAGGAAATACTTATCCAACAAGGATGAATTTGTAACATTATTTTGTATAACCATTACTTATACCATAACTTCATAATAATAATTAATGGAAATCTACAAGATACTATAGATGACAACGAAAATATATATCAACGATGGACCTACTAAGGAAACTATTATTTTATTAAAGTAACCATTAAGCCTCCCTGAAAACTCATTTATCAAAACAAATTGAAATGATAGTATAGTTAAAAATAATTATCTCTATGATAAATACCCTTGTAAATCATAGATCATATAGGAACCCTTCCCAATAAATTCCTAACCCTAGTGAATATGTTTTTTATATGTCTATATATAGTTTAAGTGAATCCAAGAAAATTAAAAAATTACCATTGAATTATGAATTTAGATGTGTAATGCTCAAGGAATATGAAGAAGAAGATCATGTGTAATAAAAAGTATAGTATCCCTAAATTATATAAATAGTTATTTAAATTTAAGGAAAAACTAATATAGGGGAACTACATCATCCCAAAACACCCATTTCTAAAAGAACTAAAAAAACCAAAATGAAAAATGAACAATCCTATCAATAATAAATTGTAAAATCATTCATAAAAAAGAATCCAACATCCTAGTGTTTTATGTCATCCACTGAATCCCAATGTATTAGAAGTTTCTCATGGGGATGTGAACCAAGAAAAATAAATTTCAATAAGATGAAAATGTGAGTATAGGTATAAATAATTTTTTATAAAAACTCTAAAGATATATATGAAATTTCCAGACTATGGTTCTTTTACTATGCCATGAACTATATGAGATATTTATTATACATATTCACAACATGATTTGGGATAATGATTTTTTGTTATAATATACTATGTTAACTCAAAATTGTAAAAATTATAACTTCATCTAAGTCTATCTTATGTAAAATTGGTTAACTAAAACAATTGATACCTAATAGTAGTCTTGTAAATATACATATTAGATAAAATGGACATCTATTTCCATCTCAATTTTACATTTTAATCATGGATGAAGAAAGTGGAACCATTAATTCCCCAATCATTCTTATTATTCCTTTTCTTAGAAATACTAATATTATGTTAAATGTTTATAAAGGAACCCGGTTAGTGAAATATGGAGAGGAAACATTTAATTTTTGAATCCTAAATTCAATAAGATATCATCACATTAATAAATTTTTTATACTATTTCACCCTAGAATTCCATATTTAATTAATGATAAGATTGGAATATTGAAATAAATAATTGCTTTTTGATAATCCTATGATTCAAAAAGGTGGTTTTTTAATTATATTTTGGAACATGAGTTTACAATGGAATTAAATTACTATATTTTCAAATTTTCGGAGGTGGATAAATATATTTTAATGAACTACCATAATCAATTACATCCACTACTTCTTTGTATATATTTTTTTAGTTATGCGATATATTGAATTGAAAAAATCGGTACAATACACCCTGATCTGGAACATAAGTTTCTAGCCTCAAATTTGAAATATTATTTTCTATAGGAAAATGGAAATTTATTTGGTGAAATTAGAAACATATTTCAAGTAAATAAAGATTTGAAATTTCTATATATTCTGAAAGAAAATTTTAATCCTATAGGCTGGTCCTTTTTAGATATATTATGCATTAATCCCACAACCACTTTGCACCATTTTCTCTCAAAAAGTGAGTCAAAATCAGGAATACATCACCTGAGAAGACACAATTCAACAATTGTGAATTTTTTTAAATACATAAATTGAATGACTATTAAGATATGGAATCATATATCCAATTTAGATTATGAATATAATCACCCCATATAAATTATCCATCAATATACTAGATTAAATGTTTTTAATGATGATAATAATACATTCGTCCCAAAAATGATTCATTATAGTCGTAATATCTTCATTAAAAATCATAAACTGTACAATGTGACCCAAAAAAGGACATCTTATCCATTTATTTTATATTACATTAGATTGAATAAATATCTAGGTAAGGACACTGTTATTTCTTTAATATATTTTCTTATTATTTTTAGGTTCCCATAGCTTAGGATGATCATGAAAACCTTACATGTATGTATCCCTTTAATACATTTTCATAATGAAGGATAGGTTTTTAATTCTGTTATTCTCTAAATTTATTCTAGTAGTACATGGTAGTTAACATTTCATGTTTTATTTGTATATATCATAAGTTATTTCATGAATAATTTTTATTATATGGAATAAAATTTTAATGTTTTCTTGAAAATATAAAAAAAATTAAAAATATCATTCAAAAAAATTGTCACGGAAATTTTCCCTTTCCTACTGGAGAAAGTAAATTTTTTGGGACACATAATTTCTAAATATGAACTTGATGTGACCAATGATAGGGTTTAAATTATATTATAAATACTTTTCCCACCATATTTAAGGATATCCAATCACTATGAGGACATATTAGATTAAACATTAGATTTATTGAATACATTAGAAAATTTTCATTTCCTTTGACAAAAATTTTTAAAAATACATTGAAATTTCATTAGATTAATCTTGTAGTATATATTTGAATTTTTTAATGAATTCTGAATCATGTATCATATAATCCATCAACCGTACTGGGAACAACCCTTTGATGTGTTGTCTGATGTTTCCAACCAATTAATTTTATTGGTAATTTCCCTGAAAATTATTTCCCCTTTATATATGAAAACTTATATTTATTATACTCTGGAAAATATCTAATAAAATTACACATCAATGGAGAATTTAACAATAAATTTGATACCTCTAACCAATCAATTTAAGTAGTGTAGATTTATGCTTCTAACGAATAAATAATATTTTTTTCTGATGATTCTAACCAACCATTTTATCTTATATTACGGAGTTCCTTTGGGGGGTTCACAACTTACTCCGTATATGTAGAAAGCACTGACATGTTCCAAGATTGCATATTTCTATGTTTAGAGGGTTCATTAGTGGAAAGAGTATTGCATTACTTAATCTTCAGTGTGTTATACTACTGCTTATGGTAATCTAAGAGAAATGCCAGGTTTGAGGGCCTTACTTCCACTAGAAGATCCATTGTGTCTAGAGCTCAGTGCATGATGGTGGATCATATTTTTCATTCTGGAAACTGGAAGGAGGCACCATGACTACATACCCTTTTGGTTCCTCTAGGCATGGTTTATCACATCACCTCTAGGGGGAGTTGGAATCAATGGTTACCTCTTAGAAACATCCTGATGATTAACATGGATGGGTCTTGTGTCTTGGGTGATATGAACAGAGGTGGGTTGTTCGTGATTCTAAGGGGAGTGGTGTCCTCACGTTCACATCTCACTTGAGGAGTGGTTGTTCTATCTGGGCGGAGTCCAAAGATGTTCTATAGGTTTGACAATTTTTATACAAAGGGACATTCATCTCTCTCGGGTGGATACTGATTCCATGATTATCCATGATGCATTACTAGGCAAGGGCTTTGTCCCTTGTTCAATATCTTACATCATTTTTCAATGAAATGCCCTTTTATGAAACAATATTACGATCACCCATAACTGGAATTTGAGGAACAAAGTGGGAGACTATTTTTACTCCCTTGAGGCCCTATTACCCAGGCTTCTTGTCATCTTTCTAATGTATCCTTTCTTCAAATTTAGGGGGTGAACAAGATTCGGGGTGACACCCTTAGTTTGCACCACTTTTGGCCTCCATTGGACTTGGATGTATCTTCTCTTTTCCTAATATATATTTTAACATTTAGAGAGATATTGACCCATAATATTTTAATTGATGCCTTCATAGATGAAACCATGAATGATGTTATCCCTATCGAGCAGTTGTATGAAGTCACTAGGGTACCCTCATAAGCTGAAATAGTGAACTTTTTAGTTGCCTCAAAGGTACCATCCATCTTTTATTTAAAATTTCTGACCCAACTGACCACTAATATGGTATTCATATTGATGGGTAACATGGGTTCAAGCATGCTACCCCATATTTTTTAGGGTCTCAACTAGATGTAAGGGTCTAAGGAGTCGAAATTAGGGAGAATATACCATCATGATCAGAGTAGCATAGCGGAATACCAAAAATATGAAAACAAACAATGGTGGAACATGTACTAAATGAAACAAAAGAGGATCATAAGAATAATAATAAAATTAATGTAAATTATATCCAACACCCATGTATATAATCCATACATGTCCAGATGATGATACAAAAAATGAAATAGTAGACATATAGTAGGTAATAATATATTGAAAGGAAATCAAAATCCTCTATGAGGATCTTCATACCCACCATGAGCTCTATCTTAGTCTTATTCTCCAAACTCCAAGGTACATGAAAAACTTCACAACGAAATGTCTATGGTCCAACAGACATGAGATCTGCATAGGTACCCAAGTGTAATAGAGACTTAAGAAGGTTATGAGATATAAATCTCATTAGGCTATAAACCATGGTTTCTATTGCTAAAAACAATATATGAATATAATTGAATGCAATCTGTATGTATAAATAATAATAATCATAATAGAATAAATAAACAATATCCAAATAATTTTCTTGAATGACACATGATGGATCTACCATATTTATCATATGGATAGAAAGAGGATCGAATCAGCAACATCATTTATATAGTAAAAATATATACATAGTATAGTTATAAATGTAATCTGCATATACGAAACATGCATGTACAGATGTAAGTGTCCATATACCTACAATATTAGGTGCTGGATAGACTAGGACGTAACTCATTCATCCATAACCTATATGAAAGATCCTATAAAATTAATCCAATGTCTAAATTCAATGAATCACATAATGACTATGAGAGAAAATTCTATCCACTCAATATGGTTACTGTTCTATCATTTCAACACTTATATTTGTGACTCTAACCTCATGTCGACCCCCAACATGGGACATGGCCCCTAAATCCCATCATCCACATAGTATTACCCTTTTGAGACGTCATGAATCAACACCCAATGTAAGGGAGCATGAATATTTCATGATAAAAAACCCTTACAAAATTATAAATATTATTTCAATGTTTAATCATATTTATAATAAAATAGGCATCAGTTAGTACCTATCAACATTTTCATTTACTAACCCCAATATTTACTAAAGGAATCACACAAATAAAAATTCATACAACCCATGGTTTTTAAATTATAACTATAGGTTTGGTATAACCCCTCAATTAAATTCCATTTAATTAAACATTTTAATTTCTTTAAGGAAAGAAGTCCATCATGAATAAAATAATCAATTGAGCATATACACATTGAATATATCAAAACATGTAAATTCATTTAGCAAGGTTCCAGGAGTTACATAGAAGGTGTTGTGGTCTAATTGGGAAATTACTTACATGGGAAATCACATTCATTTAGTAAGACAAGCCCATATAAGGATCTTGGTCTAGTTGAAATTTATATATAAGGATGGAGATCCATTTTATAACATCAAATAAGGCCATGTCTGAAACATTACAAATACTACACCATGAAATCAATTTATAGAATAAGGACTAATAAAATAATGTAAATCATGTTATATATCATTACTCTATATATTCTAGTTTCAGATACATCACAACTCATTTAAAGGGTTTTATTATAAAAACATGACATAGTTTAACAACAATCCATTTATCACAATTATGAATTTCACTCAAGACTCATAATTCAATTTATCAATGGAATCTCTTTATAAAAAACAATCGACATTAAAAAATAATATATAATGTGTCAACATAGATTTATGATGATCAATTATCATCCATAAACTCCCTACATGGGGGAATTCAACTAATAATCCATGAGGAACACATAGAAGTAATTCCAGGCATTAAATTCAATTAATTATAATGTGATAGTATAAGATGGAATATCCATGAGGTGTCTGTGAGTGATATGGGAATCACCGATTTACATAACAATCCCCAATGATATAAATACAAGGTGTGTTTGAGAATTTAAAATAAATCAATTTTTGTTAGGTAAACGCATGAAAAAATTAGTGTGTTTCAAAACAATAACATTTATATTTAAATATGAATTTTGGGAAAATTCATAGACCCCCTACCTCATACTTATCATGATCTATTAATCCTATATCTACCACCCATTCGGTATCATTTATAAGAAATCGATGAAATTGACATTATCCCTAAAATATGGAAAATGATCTCGTCAAAAAACTGAAAACAAGAGTAGATTAAATGGAGAATGATTCAAAAGGAATCGAGGGATTACCAATGTAGATTCATAGAGACCCATGAAACATGATTCAAAATATAAATGGAGGATATCTATCCATGTCTATATTAAAGAAGAAAAAATCCCAATGAGGGTAGGGAAGAGATTTGTGTCAAATCCTAGTGGAGAATAAAGAAGGAAATAATTTTTAAAATAGATTAAGGGAATTTTTGTCATTTAACCACTAAAATTAGGTCTCACGGTTTGGTCGCAATGTTTTTCATAACTGTGTTCCAACCTTTTAGCTCTAACTATATTGGTATCCCACATAAAACGGTTTCACTTCACAATTTTCCTAATAGTTTTACAATCGTGTAATGAATATTTATTAGGTACTGCCTATATGTTACTAACCATGAAGGATGGGTACATATTTTCAGTAATCCGTGCACATCCCATTTTACATAAGCCTCTCCAATAAAAAAGGTTGAATGGTTTATTATTAGGGGATGTATGGTTTTAGATAAACCATGTTCATTGTGAAGACTATTGAATCATAGGATTTGTGGGGACTAGCATTCCTTAAACTCAACAAGACACCCAAGGGACCCCTCAGGTATTTACCCAAGTCTAAAAACAACAAAGTCAATTGTTACAAGTCTAAAAATTATGTTCCAAAGGAAAATTCAATGAATAACCCATGTATTAATCATTAAAATTCAAAATCCTTTATAATTATATCATGGATCAAAATACATTTCATTACAACCTCTATACCGTAGAACGTCTCATCCCCGACAAGCCATATTGATCAATAAAACATCACATGTCCAAAAATTGTGGCAAAGTCTAATCAAAATTCTCATATTGAATTTCCAAGTACCCTAAATTCCGTCTAGAATTTACTTATTCATAGGGAATATAATCCATTAAAACCTGATCCAATGATGGATTTCTATTTAATACATTAAGAAGAGGCTGACCTGAGCCCATTCAACTAGAGAAATGATCACTATGAAATATATTTAAACATCAAAAAATGTATTCTCCCCACAATATGTCTTAACAGGTAAGGGGATATATATACGCCATGGTAACTCCACTATTATAGTTTCCTTATAAATAATTCTTCTAAGGGATCTATCGATGCTCTTGTTATGATATATTTAATTGGGTGAACATGATTACTTTAGAGGCCATAATATGGACCCAATTGAAAAGACATAATCAAATATCGATAAACCTAATAGAAATCAGCCACATAAAAATTCCAATAAAGCCCTGTAGACCCTTAAACAACACCCACCTTAGCCGGATGGTGGGATTAAAAATGGTTCATCACCAACATTATACATCATGAAAAAATAAAGTCAATCCTTTGTAGCCAACACTTCTCAAAATTCCAGGCTTTGATAGAATACATCTTTACAAACATAATCTCAATTAATTACTCTATGTTATCTCATGTTAATAATGAGATTGTTCCCTGATGCTCATACATGACTTATGATGATATTTCCTCAGTCAAACCATCACCTAACCATTTACTCTGTTGTAACTTATGAAAAAAAAGTGTGTAACTCAGATAAATCCCCCTTGAATCATCACCATTTTAACATCACCTTAAAGAATTAAAGAAAGATTGAGATTACATTAGATTCATCAAGTTGGATTCCAGATAAATAAACCAATGTAGTTTATACACCATACATACAAGTGGGATGTTTCTACAAGGAAAATACATCCACGTCATAACATTGACTTAGACCAGAGTGGATTCCAGCAGCGTTGAAGTGAATAGAAAAATATCTGGGCACAAATGGTATATCAATGGTGTTCCTACATGGAAAAGTTGTTATCATTAATGGATAACAATGTCTTGATAAGAACCACATGTTAGCGTGAAACTATGAGAAAAATATCCAAACTAGAGAAACTACTCTTAAAACATTATCCTAGAATAAAACAAACACTCTCTTAGTGAATCAATGAAGATGTCAATATAGGGGACTTTGTCATCATTAAATGAGATTACACCAAGATATTTATATGATTCAAGGAACCTCTTTCATAACCAAGATGAAGTGATTTGTATAGTTCCATACAAACTCTCCCAACTACTAGAAATAAGAATAGTTGAACAACTACTCATTGAATACTTCGAAGAAGTTTGGATTCACCTACGGATGCATCGACACAAAATGATCACCAACCTACAACACCAAATGCATCATTTGATCATTTAAGCTCAATAACATAATTAAATTCATGTAATACCTTAAAAATCCAATGCACAAACATTGTATTTGATTGATTGTATGAAATGCAACACCAAGCGTGTAAGGGAATATAATATCTATATAATTAAAAAAGTATTTACTGATTTCAATATATTTTATATATTATATATGTTTTAATTCATGAATTCACTGAGTTAGTGTGTGTTACATGCAATATAAAAATTATTCAATAGAACATATTACATTCATGACCGATTATTACTGAACAATAATATATTATTAATATATTATTTTATTAATATAAGAAGTCATAACCTAGCCGTTAGATTTGAGGTTATAAATAAAATTAAATATATTTTGAAAATATATTTTTAACAAGAATATAAAACTAATTCACTGGTTACAAATTAATGGTAAATGAATATATGAACTAATTATAATTAAAGGGAATAATTATATAGATAACTATTTTTATGCTCACAGAGCAATTTTATTCAAATAAATTATATTCATTTAAATTAGTGTGTTATATTATATTATTATATATATTATATATTTATTCTAATATTTTTGATATTCATACGATATATTTGAAAATCATAACATAAGAACAATTCTAATATTTAAAAAATATATTTTTATTCTAATTTTTATAGTTATTCAAATATGAGGTAACTTCTTCCCTCAACCTATTTAGTTTTATTTCATTCTATACTCCCTCAACTCTACATATTCCATGAATATATAAAGACATCAATATAATCCCTGAACAATGATCTTTTTATTCTAACTTTTATAGCTACACATACACACACATCTATCTAATTGGTAACAAACATACTGTTTATGTGTATGATGAACTACTGCCTCACGAACCACCGATAAATCATTTTCCTTTATGACATCTCAGGGTAAGACATTATGATGGAAAATATATTTATATATGTTATATATTATATTTATTGTTTATTTAATATTATATTACTCTTTTACAACTCATATTTCTATATGTTATATTTTGTGTAAAAATGGTAACATCTTTTGTGGAAGTGTGATCTACCACCCCCTCAAGGATATGTGATTCAATCACACGATACATGGAGGGTTTGAATGATAGTTTTAATTAAATAAATTTTACAAATATATATATATACATATATATATTTTATTAATGACATAATAATCACTCTATAATGATATTGTATATAATTTTTTATTAACTATTCACACATTATGAAGTGATAACATTATTCATGGATTGTAGACAACCTCCTAGTAGACATGATGTGATTCATTTTACTTCCCATGATTTATATATATATATATAAGTATATATTATTAAATAGAAATTTTATTATGATATAATGATCATTTTTATGGATACATTGTTATATAACTTCTTTCCATTATGATCACTGAAAAATGGGAATGTTGATCATGCATATGTACGACTTACTATGTCCATTATTGTAACATTAATTAATTTTTTATAACAATATTGAATTATTTTTTTTAAATATATAATTTATTTATAAATATAATAATTAATTCAATATTATTTTTCTGGTTATCATTTATAATGACCCCATTGACCATAGTTTACCTATAAAAGTTGTTTTTTTACACATAAACTGAAATTGGTTAAAACACACTACATTAAATTAATTGTTTATGTTTATTGTATATGGAATTGTAATAAGTGAAATAAAAGTAATAATAGACCTGAAAATGGTTCTAAATAAAGTATACAATTAATCTATTTTTGTTATACAACATTTTAATTGACATTCACTGGATTTGAAATACAAGAGAAGGGGTTTTCATCTCTATTTTTAAATATGTTAGATAAACGTCATCTTCACTATTTAATTATTTTTTGTTGGGTATCTAATTCTCATTTTAATATATAATATCATTAATAATTTTATATTCACGTTATTTAAAACATTACATTAAATTTATTCCATTATGAGTATTATGATTTAAAATGACTCAAGGTGTTATGGGTCACTTTGGAATGATTAAATTTTATTTTCCTTTCAAATAATTTTAATGACATTTAAATTGTATTTCCATTCAAGGAAATTATAGGACAACTTTTTTCATAATACATTTAATTTTACACTACTCTTGTTATTCATGACCCTTTTCATGTAGTAGTACCATATTTCCACACTTTTATAAACAACATGTTTTAGAACATGTATTTATGAAATCCTAACACCATTTCTCTCTATAGTCGGAGAAGGTATTTTCATATTAATATTTTTTTTATAAAAATATTTTCATATTTTTTTAACCATTTAAAAATGATTTATCAAATTTATTTTAACCCTTTAGAAAATTTTTTAGGTTTCTAAATGTTATTTTCAAAGGTATGGTTTCTAAAATGTTTTTTTTCAAAACAAAAGGATATTTTCCTCTTGAAGGATTTTAAAGTTATTATTATATTTCATCAATCAAAAAAACCATTTTTCATACTCTAGTGTGTATTTTTCATAATTATTCCATCCTTATTCTTCCTATGTATGGTTATTGATTTATTTTTCCAAGGATATTGTCATACATTACTTCTTAGATTTCTTTATGTATTCCCCTTGAAATACTCAATTTTCTAGGATAATTATACCATGACATTCCCCTATATATCCATATAATTTATCGTGGATATATTCATTTCCTAACAGATATAAACATTTTTCGTTCAGTTTTTTCTTTGAATTTTTTATAATTATTTGGAGAAATGTTGATATATATGTATCCTTTAACAAATGTAGATATTTTTAGGTTATATTTTTTATTTGATACGAGAAATGCATTGCACAGATAATAAATGGGTTGGGAACTATATAACTCAATCCCTAAAGGTTTTAGAAAAATTAATAAAATCCCATTGATCCATCATAAGTCTCATGAGAAGAAATTAGTTTGTGACAAAACCATAATTCTTGATTTTGAGTTTTACAGATGATTTTATACCTAATAAGAGAAAATTCCTTTTAAATAGTCTGGATGTTACTTTTTCTCTGTATTTAACAATCATGTAGACCAAGAATTAAGAATTTCACACTTTTTTGTTTTAGTTAATTTTTTGTCAATGAGATATTTCATAGACATATATATGGATGAATTTCATTTTCAGCTGATTTATTTAATGGAATATTTTTCAATCTATTACCTTACCATTCTGGTTATACACTTCCTTCTCAGTTTGTTTATTATATGGTATTTGTGTTCATTAATTTTCCCTTCCATAATTATTATTTTCATTAATTCAATTAATATTTCTACTATATTTGTTCCTTACTAATAATTTGAGCGTACCCTTATTATGTTTCCCTTCCCAGTAAAATAATAGAAGTACTATGAATGATATGCATTAATGTACTATATAGAGTAAAGTTATCGAATTTTTTATTTAGAAATAAGTGAATATAATAATGTAATTAATGTATTAATTTTTTATAAAAGACTCATTTTTGTATATAGTTTACCAAGACTATTAAACTAATCAGTCCTTTCAGGTTTCATTCCTCGTAATCATGCTAATTTATATTACAGTATACATCGGATCTGGGCCTTCTGGGTTCGGGTCGATATAGTTAGTATCAAAGTATTTTTAGTATCAATATTGAGAACTATATTTATGAAAAAATAGATTAGATAATATAGGAAAATGGTAGATATTGAGGATAAATATAGAAGAACACCCTCAAATCTTGGTAGCGTAGAAATTATATGGGTCTTACTTGAAATGTATCCATCCATGGATACCACAAGTGGATGTGGATCTTGTACCAATGTACCTAGGAGTAACAAATTTGACAAGGTGTGTTTGGCCTAACTCGGTGTAACCTGGTACACGAAAATGGTCCTTATTGAGCACATGGTTTGAAACTCCCTACGATACTGTTAGGATAATTAAAATTTTCATTACAACCCATTATGATGGAATTTGAAAATGAATGACTTGGGTTAAACCTAATGTTTATAGGATTAAAAATAAGGGGTCATGAATATAAATACTACAAATGTTTCTATGGAAAAACTCAAGATGATATAAATACCTATGTGGAAATAAATAGATGATGTATTTATGTATTAGGGTCCTATTTAAAACCTTATATAAAGTGGTGTTCAGTGATTACCCTTATTTCAAGGATGTCCAAAATTTTATTCTGAAAATTATATTAATATTGTTTTAAAAAGGACATAATGTATGTCAGGTGATAACCAATCAATTCTAGCAAGGTTGTTGGTCATGAACCCATGATGGAAGGCTGATATTGGTTTCACACCAACCAATGACATATGAAATATCTTGGATAATATGTCATTGTTTTTATTTTTTGAAAAATTTATATTAATGATTCACTACATGTATTGGTTTTTACCTTTAGAGTTTAATTTATTAACCATATTATTTTTTGTAAAATAGTTAGAGACAAATCGATATAATTTTAACTCTTATATGGGCATTAAAATATTTTATAAATGTATTTTATTTATTATGGAATCAAAATTATTATTTCAAGGAATTTCAAAACTGAATTAATCACAAAAAAATATGAAATTTTTTATAGAAATATATCAATTAACTATATTTCATTATATAATTAGGATGGAAAATATTTATACAAATTTAAAAGAATCACTTAGAAATAAAATGAATTTATAGTACCCCTAGTTTCTAGCATGTTAAAATTAATTGATACTTTTCTGGTTATAAATTGTTTGGGTGGAGGTTATGAGAGTTTGGAGAAAATTGGAAGTGATTCTTGGGGATAAATGAAGGTCGAATAGGTGGCACACAGTTTTTCCAAACCGTGCGAAATTCCCAGGAGAAATTTTGCACAGTGTTATTTTTGAGGTAGTAGCTCCTGCATAGTTTAAGCATGGTTATTGGACAATATGCAATGGTATACCATTTTTTAGTAGCTACCACATGGATAGGGCACAATTTTCCTAACTGTGTTGCTAAACTGTGCATAAAGTCAAATCTAGGTCGTTAAAAATATGATCTCACTCATTTTTTTGCATAACTCACTCAGTTTTTACCCAAATAAGCTCTATCATGGTCTTTTTCTTTTACAAAGTTATAATAGGGTTGTCTCACATGCCTTGTGGAAATCCAAAGTCTTCACTTGGTGATTCAAAGATGGATTCCTATGGTATGTGATCGTTCTTCACTGTTCTTGATCGGTTTCGTCGATCTACTTCTCCTATAACATAGGTTTCATATAACTACAACCATTATGGGTATACATATATGATTTTTTATGACAACTTTGAAGATGTTTTGTCATGAAATTGTTAGTAGAAGAGATATAATGCAGGTTGATGGAGATCTAACTCAGATTTCTTAAGCATTCTGTGTTCGTTGTCTAGTTGTGTCAAAAACATTGAGGTAGGTGGATTCTATCTCTAATATACTTAGTATATCTGATGGTCATGATTTACAATTGATATCATTATGATTAATTTATCGTGAATTTTTTTGTTATGAATTGTTGAAAACTACTTTAGTGATGATTTGGTAAATTGTTCAAATCTAGAAAATTGGGTGCTTTGAATAATGTTCTTTTCTTCATAGTTTTAAAATATTAAATTCAAAATGTAAATTTTCTAGAATTATGGCACATGTATTTGAATATATTTTTTCTTTAAAAGAGATGTTTTATTTAAATAGAATGTTTGTTTTTAATTTGGGTCTTTCCTTGGTTTTCAATAAAAGTATAGTTTTATTAAAATGAATTGAAATTTTATTTCCAATGGTTTTGGCATACATTCGTTTTCGTGTGAATATATGTATGAAGTTCCGTAGAAAAAAGGACATGTACCATTGGGTACAATGTGTCTGACCCTAGATTGGGATTATGTGTCACCAAGCCATTAGGTAGTTAGACAAGAGACCGCTCATGAGTATTGAACTGTCAGATAATGCATGCATGTGGGGGTGGGTAGGGATCTGTAGAATGGGTATGCAAAAAACTGATCATAAGAAGTGGGTTTTTAATCCTTGATTAGTTATTTTCTAGAAAATTGAATTTATATGAATTTGTTTCATTTACTTTTGTTTTCACTTGGTTGTAAATGGGTTTTTCAACTTTTTTACATTTCGTTATAAACTGATTTGAGAGATTCTTTTATATAATCTATTTAATATAAATTTTACTAACTATAATATCATTATAGTGTGAGTAAGGATTTCATTGGTGAAACATATCATGTTTAATACCCACCACTTCATTGGAACATCGTCAAGTTTTCATATGGTATCTTTCGGGATAGGGGAAAATGTAATGTTTCACACGTTTTTAGCACTACCTCGTGACACATGGGTTGTTCGAGGATTATGAATCTTGGAGCTTGTATATCATGGAGTCTTGTGGCCTCTTTATTGATTTTTTTTTTACATTTTTTCTAATTTGGCACATGTTTTTTCTTCTATATTTTCACACTTTGATGGGGTTTTGTGATACATGAAGTTGTTTAGTTGTCTTTATTTTGTTCTTGCATCATTTTGTGAATGATTTCATTATGGGTTGTTGGTTTTTTGGTTTCTCTCTTAAAGGGTAAATCATCACCCACATTTATTTGAAAAACATTCCCCTTTATTTAAATCCTTTGGAACCATGGGGACATTAATTAAGGCCCAGTAGTGTCTTCATGTACTCTCATTCCAATTAGAATTAACGGGTCATTGCAAATGGTATTAGATCGTTTGGTCTTTGCCTAACAGGTAGTCATCAATTTTCTTGGTCTTGGAGTAGTAATTATTTCTTGTCTATTCCTTGGGTTGGAATCTTAAAACTGAGTAGGATTTTAATGAGTTAAGATGCATATCATAAAATGATGTAGCTAACCTGTTTATGAAAAACATCATGTCACCAGGGAGTGGGGTACATAAGTGTCTGGTGACACTTCTAGACTATTGGAAATGTCATTGTCATGGGTTCAGCCAATCAATCCAGCATGACATTCATTTTAGATGAATTAATTACCACTAGGAAGGCATACATCATTTCAGGTAGTGATTCATGTCTGAAAAAGTGTTGATCTATGAAAAAGTATTATATTGTTTTTCAAATGAAAAACTTTCAAGAAAAAGAAATGCTTATGGTATTTTGAAATGGATTTATTTTTAAAAAGTAAGTTTAAGGTTTTGAAAAATGGTTAAACATAGAAATTTTTTTTTCTAAAAACTTTGTTTCCGTGGTTTAAGTTAAAGAATTTTACATTCTAATCCATCAGTTTCTAGAGAGTGAGATTGAAGGAGTTTGTTGTTGGTTTATAAAACGGGACCTGGTAGGCGTCATTGAAACTAACCTGAAGAAGATGCATAGAATGTGGTTGCACCTGAACCACAGGTGAACAAAGAGCTAGTTTAGAGTGTTTTCTAAGATTTTAATGTTGTATATATGGAGAATCTGACGAATAAGACAAGGAATATGGATTATTCTATCCAGTACAAGATGCATAATCCACCCATCTTCAGGTGTGATTCATAATCGTATCATTGATTTCATCCATACACAACCAGATATCAAAGTCTAGCTAGCGACTTATATGCTTGAGGATCTTTCACGGATGTGGTGGGATTTACCGGTGCATGTGAAATTGGATTATGCCCTTAAATGAGAGGATTTTGAGTAATTGTTCAACAAAACATTCTATCATCATACATTCAAAATCCAGAAAATGATAGAAATCTTTATCCAAAAATAGGATAATATATTTGTCACATAATATATGGATAAATTAATTATTTTAGTGATCTTTTCACTAGAATTTTTGGCTAGTGCATATTTGAAGTAACACATCTTCGTATTGAAGAAAATACATGAGACTCGGTCGAATATTGTTGTGCTATGTATTATTGATTATATATAGTTGGTGAATAGAGAAATAGTTATTGAATGTGATATCTTGGAACTATGGGAGGAGGTATGATAATATCTATAGGAAATGGTGGGAACTCAAATTCTGGAACCAAGTGGAAAAGGAAAACATTTTTTCAAGGTGGAAGTGGAAATCAAAATCAGATGGTTGGATCAATGAACCTTCCTCCATGACCTAAGAGCAATAGTGGTCAGTTTCAAATTTGTTAGTTTGACCACATAAAGTGAGAGTGTATGGAACATCCCAGAGAATTTCATAAATAAAAAATAGATGGGACATCTTTAGCACTGTTGTCGCAGAGCCCCAAGGTCAGGTACTCGAGACACTTCTCAGGAATCGCCAGCATTGTATGCTTGGAAAGGGTGTGGAAAGAAGAATCAGTCTCATCATCAAAGTAGAGTTGGTCATGGTGATTCTACAAATACCATGACTCCTCAATAAGTTCAATCTATGAAAGGAAATAATGAGAATAGTGTAGTGATGACGAAATATTATAGAGATGAGTAGATGATTGTTAATTATCAGGTAGGACCATCTATGGTGAGAGGTATGATTCTTTGAATTCTACCTTTGTTCATGTTCTCTTCAATACTAGCGCATCACATTCTTTCATTTCTTCTCGTTTTGTTTTTTCTATGTTTAATTTTGGAAATTATTCTTTCTGTTTTAAAACCCCAAACTCCTCTCAGGGAAAGAGAATATAAAGCCATTTTTTGTAGAGAATTTGTTATAACTATTGATAGAGTTGAGATGAAATGGGACTTCTAGATGTTTGACTTGGATGCCTATGATGTAATCCATGGCCTATATTTGTTGACAAAATTCAAGGATAAAATCGACTATTGTAGGAGAATAGTTAGTTTCATGACTAATGATGGAATCGAACATCTATTTTGAGGAGAGACCATGATAATGAAAGGTGAAAAAAGTTTATTGGAACTGATGGTGTGAATGATATCTTATCAGTTGGTGGTGTTGACTATGGAATCAAAGGGAGTGATTGATAAAATTATTTTTCTAGTAGTATTGGATCAATATATAAATGTTTTTCCCAAAAACTTCTCATTGTTACCACCTTTAATGGAAGTGGAGTTTATAATTTATCTCCATTATGGGATTTTCCTATTTCTCTTTTGTAATATAGGATGGTAGAAACAGAGTTTAGGGAATTGAATGAATAGTTGGAGGAGCTGGAAATGAAGGGTTTTATTCGGACAAGTATGTCTCGGTGGGAAGTACTGGTTCCGTTCATCAAGAAATAAGATGGATTCCTTGGGTTGTTTGTTGAGTATCGTATGCTTAACCATGTTATGAAAAAAAAGAGGTAACCAGTTCCACACATTGATGATATCCTTGATCAATTAAGGGGATATCGGTGGTTCTCGAATGTTGACTTGCTATCACGATAACACCAATTGTGATTTAAAGAAGAATATTTTCCAAATATAGTTTTCAAAAGAAGATATGGTCACTATGAATATGTAGTCATGTCGTCTGGTCTAATGAATGAACTAGTGGTCTTCATGGCTTTGATGAATCAGATATTTTAGTGATATCTAGTCTCTTTTTGTGGTGTTTTTTGATGACATCTTGGTGTATTCAAAGACAAGGGATGAACATGAGGAACCTCTAATAACAATGTTACAAATCTTGAGGGATCACCATTTGTATTTCAAATTATCAAAGTGATATTTTTGGATATGGGAAGTACAATTTATTGGCCATGTAATTTTTGATAATGGAGTTTCTTTTGATCCAGTAAAGATAGAAGTTTTTATCTTTTGGAAACCACTGATGAATGTCTTTAACATATGAATATTTCATAGTCTAGGTGTCTACTACTGATGCTTTTTTTCATGATTTATAATGACTAAATTCTCTAATGATAGATCTAAGAAAGAAGAACTCTTTATTCCCATGGACTAAAGAATGTGAAAAGCCTTTCTAGGAACTAAAATTTCATCTTACATCAGTAGCTATCTGGATTTTTATTGAATCTTGACAGGGGTTTGTGGTGTATTATGATGCTTTGGGATCATTTTTTTGTAGTTTTGTCATGAAAGGAGACCATTTGGTTGCTTATGGTTCACAGCATGTAGAGGTTTCATTATATAAATTACCGAACACATGATTTGGAATTTACAGCAGTTGTACATGCTTTGAAAAAGTGGTTACATTATCTCTTTTGTAAGAACTTCACTATGTTCACGTACCACAAAAGCTTGAAACAAATTTTATCACTTAGATATTTGAATCTAAGGAAAAGGATATAGATGTAGTATGTCCATATGTTTGACTCTGGCTTCATGTATACACTTGAAAATGGAATTTAGTGTCAGATGCACTGAGTATAATGTATTATACTTAGTTGGTGTAATAATATTCCGATGAATGGAAGTTACTATAGGTACAAGCTGACATTCATGTGGAATGTGAAGATAGAGATGATTTTGTGGTTTTATTTTCAGTTAATCTTGTTCATGATTTGGTAAATATGGTCAAAAGGGAATAAAAATATGATGCCAAATGTCTGGTTATGAGTTTAGAAATCAATGGTGGGGAGACCATTGAGGGATTCAAACTTGACGGAAATTCGTTTTTGTGTTAAAGAGATCATATGGTTCTACCTATTTCTTGTCATGAAAAACTCTTTCATTCTTACAACCATTCAAGATGGAATGTAACTCTTGGAACACAAAAGATGTATATGGCGTTAAAGGGAACAATTTTGGTGGAGAGGCTTGAAATGGAAAGTGGATGATTTAATTTATATGTTCTTATCATGTAAACAAGTTAAGGAAGATCATCAGAGACTCAAGATTATGTTTTAGTCTTTACCTATTTTAGTGTGTAAATGGGAGATGATACTGATGTCTTTTGTTATAGGTCTTCTAAGAACAGTTCGAAAACATGAATCCCTATGGGTGATAGTGGAAAATCTTACCAAGTTCTCCCATTTCATTTCAATTCATGAAACTCTTATAGTGGAGGATCTATCAAAACTATATATCTAAGAAGTGGTAAATAGACATGGAGTACCAATTTCAATCATCATAGACAGAGATTCGAGGTTCACTTCTCATTTTTGGAAATCCTTACAAAAATCCATTAGCACTTATTTAACTATGAGTACGGTGTATCATCCTCAGACAGATGTCCATACTGAAAGGATGATACATACATTTTAATACATTTGGTTGTCTTATGTAATGGATTTTTGTGGCTTATGGGTAGATCATATACCCTTGTTGACGTTCTCATATGATAACAACTATTAGGCCTCGATACATATGGCTCCATTTGAAGCATTGTATTGGGGTCCTTGACATTCTTTACTATATTGGGTGGAAACCTTTGAGCCTTCACTAGTTGGTCCAAGACTTGTCCATGAAATAACAGAGAAGATCCTATTGATTATAAAGAGTATGGAGATGGATCAGATTCATCAAAAGTAATATGTAGATCGCCATCAAAGACCGTTGTTGTTCATTGTTGTTGATCATGTCTTCTTTAGGATTCCTCCAAATCTTGGACAAAATCATTTTTGGAATCATGGAAAGTTATCTATTAGATACATTGTCCCTTTAGAGATACTGGAACAGGTTGGAGAGGTGAAAAATCAGTTGGCATTACCACCACTATTTAGTTTCATGCACAATGCATTCCATGCATCTCAATTGAAAAATTATCAGCCTGATACTGACCATGTAATAAGATGAGATCATGTTGACCTAGAGTTTGATGCTTTATATGAACATATTCTGATGTCGAGTTTGGATAGGAAAGATAATGTCTTATGTTGGAAAAGCATCGCTCTAGTGAGGATTTTCTGGCTGCATGGTAAGATTCAAGAAGAGACTTGGGAATGAGAGTAAGAAATTAAAGTGTAGTGCTAGAACACTTTCAGGGAATCAAAATATTTCTAATTTCTGAGGATGAAGAGTCAAATGGTGGGGATAATTTATTACTCCCAAACTCTATTGTGTAACACTTCATACTTTATTAGTTATAATGTGTAACGGTGGAGGTTGGGAGAGTTTGGGGAACTTTGGATGTGTTTTGGGGATAAATAAAGGTCGCATGGATGGTACACGGTCTGTCCAAACCGTGCAGAATCCCAAGGAGATACTATATGTTGTGATATTTATAAGGCAGTAGGTCTAGAATATTTAAAGTACATTTTGGGAATACCATGCAAGGGGAGGTCGTGGGAGTAGTATCTATTTCATTTTTAGCACACCGTTTGCCAAACCGTATAGCCAAACCATACACAGTGTCAAATCATGATCCTTAAAAATATGATCTCGCTCATTTTTACCATAACTCAATTATTTTTCCCCAAATATCTCTAACATGGTATATTTATTCTATAATGGTCTAATAGGGTTCTCTCATATATCTAGTGGGAATCCTATGGATTACCTTGGTGATTCAAAGCCATATTCTTGAGGTATATGATCATTATTCACCATTCTTGATAGGTTTCTTAGATCTACATAGATATACTTATCCTTTGTCCTTGGTTTTATAGATCTACACCCTTTATGGGTAGATCTATTGTAACACCCCAGGTAAATAAAGAATATGACATTTTCATATTTGTCCATATTTGTGAATAAAATATTAATATGACTTTAAAGGGGATGCTATGCTCGATGGTGTACCCAACACGCAACAACGAGTTTCTTGGGAATCTTACGTTGCACTCTAATAAAATAATTTTAAATGGTAGTTAACATGTAGCCATTGTATTGGCGGGAATGGATAGAAATAACTAAGATATGATTATATATGTTTTTATATGTTTTTACATTTATCCAATAAAGGATAGAGGCTTAAAATACGGAAAGAATTCAATTTTAGGCGTATATGCCCTAGTTTTCACTAAAGGTTCACTTATCACCTTTTGATGTTGAATGATAATTAAATATAGTTTTGTTCACTCTTAAACATTATTTTGGACCAAATACAACTCTTACTAAGAATCGGGACATCAAATTTTACTTTGTGTAATTTTTTGGTATCTTTCCGATAAGGTTCATTTTTTTTAATGAATAGTGTAAAATGTTGTATTTTAGTTCAAAACCACTTTTTAATCTAATTTATTTATATGATTAGATAATATTTTTAATTGTTTTTAAAGTGAAATTTGAAAATATTTTTACCATTAAATCCCATAGTGGTCGTTGGAATTAATTTCACTTTGAAATCAGACGTAAACTAGTGTCAATCTTTTGATACTTATTGTTTTATGAAAACACGCTATTTGCGCTGACAGCGGGAATTAATTATTAAATTAATTAATGTGACTAATATGTTTTGAATTTTGTAAAATGGACTTCATTTTTGAATTCGGAATATCAATTATAGCTTAGGGTGAATTTTTGGGATTTTTCTGAAAAACTTCAATTTTTGATGAATAGTGAAACCACTAAGTGGTAATCAAGCAAACTGATTTTTCAGTTAAATGAAATTTTACCACTAATGTGTATTGAATTTTGAAAATCTGACATACATGGTTGTCATTAAGAAGTAAAATGTGGTTCAATGAGATTATAATAATTTTTTGGTGAATAGTAACTCATTAAGTTCTTAATCGCGATTAGTGGTAATTAGGGTAGTTTAAGGTATAAATAATGCTTTAATAATATAAAATGACCTAGACACATGTCCCAACCTTATTTGTTGTGTCATGGCCGACCAAGACAAGCCATGGGTCAACTTGGGGACCCCATGGATCCACTTTGGTTGGGAAATGACATAAATAACATTTTATTTAATGTAAAAGAAAAATTGACACAAACATGATATGTTTTACTAAAACAATTTTTAAGTGGGGTTAAACAAGTCCAAATTTTGATTATAAATAGTCATTGGAAAGCTAAAAAGATTCCCTATATCATAGTATTTGTTTTATAATTTTTAGACATTAAATAAATTTAATTATTTATGACATAATAATGATGCAGCGATGACATCATTATTTGACGATTTAAATA
The DNA here is from genome assembly GCA_963277665.1 of Viscum album. NCBI lineage: Eukaryota > Viridiplantae > Streptophyta > Magnoliopsida > Santalales > Viscaceae > Viscum > Viscum album. Next base: position 1,003,471,422 of record OY728163.1, on the reverse strand, counting down.
AAATAGAAAGATAATGTAAAATCAATGAACTAAACATGTCCAAAACCAATTGGATGAGTGGATTTCGAACCCTTATCACCTTATCCACGAATTCCATCAATGTGGGACCTTTTAAAACCGAAACACATTTTCAAATAATGTAATGTTTCTTTACTTTCCAAAAGTGCCCCTCCACTCCCCTTATAAAAGGCCTCCACCTCTACCTCACTTCACACACTCTTCAAGCCATTGGCTCGGCTAAACCCTGCCCATTTGCTCTCTCCACATCTCTCTCCTCATCCTAGAGGATTCCCTTTGGGCAGAATCCTTTCAAAGGATGCCTTTAGGCTCAACTCAAAAGGAGTTACACTTTTAAAGGTAATTCATTCTCTCTTGTTCATTTGTTTTATTTTGCTTCTCCAACCCCCTAAACTCTTTTTATTTACTTCTTTTGTAACAACACCAGTATCTTCAATATACTAGGATGTTGTTATAAGATTTATTTGAGCTACACTCTCACACAACTACATCAAATGGTTAAAAAACATAAGGTTTCCGTGGATGGCGAAATTCTGCCTCCCGAAACGATGATTGTTCAACACTCATTAAACACCTTCAAAGGTGGCCATTATGATGTCACTATTTTTATATATGATATATAATATGTTTATGTTTTCCTTAAGCTTCTGTTTTTTTCATTTTGGGCATACCTTTATGGTTTCCATTATGGGTAAAACACGATATCTTCATTTTAGGAAGCGCGGACTACCGCCCCCTAAAAGTGATTTGATTCGTTAATACCATATGTGGGATGTATAAAGGATGGAACTATGATATTATATATGATATTATACTGTAATTATAATATACCTTTATATCATTATGATTCCATTCTATAAACAATGAAATAGAAATGGAAGTAGCGTTCATGCGTACGTACGGCTTACCGTCTCCATGAACGGTGCATTTCATTTCTTACCTCTAAATGATTATGTAATGTTATAAATGCATGCATGTACTGGATATATATGACATATATGATATCTACATCATGAATACAATTCTGTTTATAATAAACATTTGGCCACACGAACAACATGTAATTGTAAGAAGACCACTTTCGACTTAAGAACCAAATATCGACAAAACAAATATTATTAACTTAAATGATTACATTATGCTTATGACATGGTAATAAGTGGTATAAAAGGAATAATGAACTTGAAAAAGGTTCTTAAGGAAGTAGAAATTAACTCAAGTTTATTATTCAGGATATTAAAGAACGATCAAGTCAAGTCGGACCCGAGGTAAGGGATCCTACACCTCTCTTTCTTTTTAAGTACACTCTTTTATGTCATTTCTTTTAAGCTCATATTTCTTATGATTGGGATGTTATTTTATATTACTCATACTGTAATTTTTATGTTCATGTGATGAGAGACCCTATTCTCTCTCATCAATCCTTTTTGGAAGTTTTATGTGGCGCCGTTAGGCTGCCGAGTTTTCGTAAGGGATTTTTCATCTCACTTTTATTCCTGTGAGATTTATGCTACATTTGCCACAATTTCCTTTGAGTGGTGTATGTGCTGCCCATTATTCTACTCTTTGTGTAATATACTTTCGTTTATGAGTATTTACATCAATGATTTATTGCCCTTCTTTCATGGGGTGTATGTTTTGAAAGATACCCAAGTCGGTAAGGGAACCTTTCACCCTCCTCTTTTTTTAAAAGACTTCTTTTGTTGGGTCTTTTAATTTACACATTGTTATGTTGGGATATGTTCTCATATATCCTTATTGATGTAAATTTTATGTCCAAGTGATGAGATACACTTTTATCTCTCATCAACTCATTTTGATGTGATGCCGTTAGGCTGTCAAGGGAACTTTTTAACCCAATTTCGATTTCTTTGGGTTCAACATGTAGACATTGAATATGTCGTCCATTGAATATGTGTGAATGACCTTTTATTGTTTTACACTTAATATCCACTTATATTGGGTGTATTTATTTTTGTCACACATATTTTTGAGATTTATTTGTCCTTAATTTAAGGATACCTTCTCTATAAGGGATTTCATCACATTTGACATTTCTATTGAGGGTTCATTGTTGTTATGAACCAATTCACTCTTATATGGTGTATATACTGTCCTTTGGAGTATTATATCATGAATCCTTTTATTCTCATGATATTATAAAGTTCTTACTAAATGTTATTCCTCAATTATTGTATTCAAGTGTCTCTAATTTTGGTAAAACCCATTTAACAAAAATATCGTTTTAAATATTTTAATTATTTGTTCTTGTTAATATCCATGTTTTCAAAATGGTTTTAAGGATTTATTTATATGGATATTAATGGTTTAAAATTTTAATCATCAAGGTGGTATGGGACACTTTGATTCAAAAATCTCTTTATTAAATGTTTTAAATGGTTTTGGAAATGGTTTCTTTTTGAATGGATTCATTATTTCAATATCCTAAAATGTTATATTGTGATTGAAATGTGGAAATGTTATGTTTCCTTTATTCGTGTTTATGTGATACGATTATGTTATGGTTCTTGGGCATTGTTATGAAGAACGGGTGGTTCCGTGATAAACTAAGGGCGGGTGAGCCCGATATAGCTCTCCAATGCATTGGGTAACGCGAAGGAGTGAAACGTTAAGGTTTCTCCGAAGAGATTTAGGGAATATACTGTGATGGGTATTCCAAACGTAACCAAGAAGGTTACTCCCTACGTAAGAATGTTATGAATGCCTCAAGTTACCTTTATGTCTTATGTTTTCTATGATTTATTCATGATTTGATATGCCTATGTTTTATGGGTAAAGTATGAACTCATTCTTATGTAAATGTGTACCCATGTTTCCTTTCCATATTTTTCTATCCCTTACTGAGCTTTTTGTGTTCATCCCAAGTTTTTGAAATGTTTTTCACAGGTCAAGGGAAAGGTACATGATGTGATGATAGTGTCAAGGATGTGTCAAGAAAGAATCCGTGTTATATTTTAAATATGTTTCCATTGATGGGAAGAATGAATACTGTCTTTTATGTAACCACTTTGTTTAAATGTGGAATGTAATGCAAGTTTCATGATCTAATTCTCTAAAACTCTAAACCTGAAAAGATCCTCAATGTGTAATCTTGTAATAACTCAAGATTAAGTAAGGTTTAAGGATGGGGCCTTATATCTATGGTTTTCAATTCCAAATATGATGAGTTTTGGTATTTATATTTCTAGGATAAGATATCTATGGTGGGTTCTTAGAGATCTAACTTGATTTTCTTAAGTGTTCTTTGTTTTTTGTCTAGTTTCATCAAAACAGTTGCGGTAGGTTGCTTGTCTCTCAAATCCACTTAGTATAACTAATGGAAATTCATTACAATTTATTCCCTTTTGAATAGTTGATCATGAATTGGTAGGGTATGGATTTTTGGAATCCTTCTTTGGTGATGGTTTGGTAAATTTTAGAAATATGAAAAATTGGTTGTTTTGAATAAAGTGTTTTTGTTATTGGTTTTAAAATATGTATTTTATCATGGGGATTTTCAGGAATTGTGGAACATGAATTTTATTATATGTTTTCAATAAAAGGATATTTTTTATTGAAATGAAATGGTTGTTCTGAACTTTGGTTGTTCCATGGATTTTAATAAAAATATTTTTTTATTGAAACAAATTAAAATGGTTATTTGGAATGGTTTTGGAATATATTGGGTTTTTTGTGCATTCATGATTGGAATTACCCTGAACAAAGGATGTGTACCATTGGGTTACAAGGTTCATGACCCTAGATTGGGGGTGTTTTTCATTGGACCCTTGGTAATTGGACAGGACATTGTTCATGAGTATGGAACTATCAGATAAAGCATGCTTGTGGGGGTGTGTTGTGAACTATGAAATGGGTAGGCCAAAAAAAATAAGAAGTGGTTTTTAAGGCTTTATGAGTTAATTTATATAAAAATAACTTTCTTGAAATTTATTTCATGTAGTTTTGTTTTCACACGGTTCTAAAGGGTTTTTGTAACATGTTTAAATTCCATTATAAACTATTTTGATAGGTTGTTTTATATAAACTATTTTAAGTAAATGTTGCTAAATATTCTATCCTAGTGGAATGAGTAGGGAAGTCATAGTGTAAAACCTACATGGATTTATTATCACCCCTACTTTGGCACTTTGGTGCTTTGGGAGAGGCTATCTTCCGGCACAGTTGCAAAGGTAGTTTTTCACACATTTTTAGCACTACCTCATGATCCTTGGGTTGTTTGGTGATTGCAGAGTTTAGATCTTGTAGAGTATTGAGTCTTGTGGTCTCCTAAGAGTCTTTAGTAGTTTATCTATTGATTAATTTGACACATTTTTTGATATTCCACAATTTCACACTTTTATGTGGTTTTTAAATTCATGAATTTTATTTATTTGTCTTTATTTTTTTCAAGAATCATTTAGTGGATGGTTTGGTTATGAGTTTTTTGTTTATTGGTTTAGTTTTTAATCGGTAAATCGTCCCACACTTGTATTTTAAACCATTTGGCACTAATTTCTATCCTTTGATGCCTTGGGGATGTCCCTTATGGCCTAGTAATTACTCGTTGCACTCTCAAGCCAATTAGAATTAGAGGGTCATTACAACATTCGTAATACCTTACTTTTTTTGAACCAATGCTCTTCTAAATCATCACATATTTATTTACATTAGGAGATAAACATTAAAGTGTTCGTTCACTTTTTTTTTATTAATGAACTCAATATATCCCTATAAATATTTATTCTTTTCTTTTTTTTTTACAAATACCAACTTACCACTATGGTTCCCCAACTTGCAGACATTGTTTTATGTTAGTCCATGTAACATTTTCACTTCACATTCTCTCTTTTATAGGGGATGTCTAACGAACACTACTCCTGATTTGGGATTTATAACATAGGATGTATCAAATAACATGTCACAAAGATAATGTTTAAATTGAAAGTATTCAATTTCACTAATGTGGGGAAAATGTAACTGCCCTAAATTCCAAGGTAGCAATATTGTATTCAATAAAATGTATGACACATAACACCAAATGTGTAATGAGATATAATATCCATAGAATTTATAATATATTTACTATTATAAATAAATTTGATATATATTATATATGATTTAATTCACGCAACAATATGTTAGTGTTTGTTATACACAAGAGAAACATCATTTGACAGCTTAACTTTCACACAATATCATGTTTTACAGAACAATAATATATTATTAAAATATTATTATTTAATAAAATAATACGTAAACTAGCTGTTAGATTAGATGTTATGAATAGTATTAAATATATTTATAAAAATATGATTTAGACATATATACAACTAATTCATTGGTTATAAATTAATTTGAAAAGAATATATTAACTAATTGAGTATAAAGGTAACGTTTTTTAAAAAATAATTTTTATTCTCATTAAATTTTTTTTATCAAGATATATTAAATTAATTAAAATTAGTGAGTGAAACTAATTTAATATATATTTAATATATATTTAATATATATTTAATAAATTATTTTTTATACTAAAAAAATATATTTTCTTAGAATAAGATATGAACAAACCAAATATTTGAAATAAAAACCAATATTTTAATTAAATCGTTCTTATCAAATTTTAATAGAGAACCTATTTTAAATCCATTTTTTTGTAGTTTTATAAATTTTATACATAATAAAATACCATAATATTTAAAATAGAAACAGAAAATTTAGTTTAGAGTTAATTTTTAGTAATTTTTTGTGATGTTCCTTTTTTTAATGAATGAGGAAAATACATGAGCTTTTTTTCAGAATAGATTATTCATCTAATATTTGGTAAGGTTAAATTAAATTTAAATGATTTTTATTTTTAATAAGTTATTTTTTCAATTAATAAAATCTATTTCACTAGAAATAATTTTTCTCTGAAATTAACTATAAAAACATAGAAATGTTTGTAATGTTTTTACATTAAAATGTCGCATTGTCGTCCAATCTACATGATTAAATTTAAATTACTTTCTCCGCTTCTGTGATTATAAATTTTTAAAATGGATTTTATATTTCTAATTAGAATAATTTTTATTTTTAAAATGTTCAACTTCTTTTCTGCAAAAATATTATTAAAAGTATTTATAATTAATTTCAATGATTAAGGTATTATTAAGCTTCCTAATAGACTAAACCTTAATCTTATGGGCCCAAATAACCTAGAATATAGTCTAATAGCCATTAGATGGAAATATTTAGACCCTATACTAATTTTTATATATCATTTGATTATTGAAGAATGTTTTACTGAGAAAAAATTGAATGGAATTCCTTTATGAAAATATTACATGTGCGTTAAACCTCTTCTACTACCAAAGGACCTCCTCTCCTCTAACATCCCTGCATGCTTTAAGACGCATTTTCTCACTTAGATATACCAAAATATCTCCTCAAAATCTCCCCCAAGTCCTATAATCCTAAACTTGGTTAGGAATAAATGCAAGTAATCCCTTTCCTGTAAACCAAATTGAGTTACCTAAATTCGAGGTAACATCATCCGTCAAGATATTTAATTTCATTTGATTCGAAACACTGTAAAATATACATATTCAATGATTATATAAAACATTATCCTAAATATACTATTATTTTGTTATTATATGGTTTTTACCTTCACATACACACACATCAATCTAATAGAAAACAAAGATACTATTTCTGTGTATGGAAAACTAGTGTCTCACAAAATGATGATTGTTCATTTTCCATTACCACATCTCATGGATGGGAATAATTATAACGACACTGTTTATAGATATTATATATGATATTTATTATATATTTATTCTTATATAACTATTTTACAACACATATCTTTATACGTTCCAATTTGGTTAAAAATGATAACATTATTTGTGGAAGTGTGGACTACTACCCCCCTCATAGGGTTCTGATTCATTCACATGTTAAATCGAATCTATAAATATGAGTTTAATTAATAAAATTTGACATAAAAATATCCATATTATATTAATTAAATAACTACATCTATGGAAATAGAATATATATCATTTTCTTTATTAACCTTTAACACATTAAAAACTGATGACATCGTTAATGGATGTGTGGAAAACCACCACCTCGATATGATGTTATTCATTTTACATCACAATAAGTCAATTTATAAGTATATATTATTAAATAACATGTTATTTATGATATAAATTATCATTCTTGAAGGATATATTGATACTTACCTTTATTCCATAATGATCATTGAATACTGGGAACATTACTCATTCTTGTATATGGCCTATCGTCTTCATAATTGTAATATTTGTTCATTTTTCAAAACTATATCTATTTTTTGTTTTAAAATTATAATTCATCTATAAATATAATTAATATTTCATGATTATTATTCTATATATTATCTATAATTAACAATTTGACCATTGAATACCTAAATAAAATGTTTTTCACATATAAACATAATTTGGTTAAAACATGCGACATAAACATAATTATTAAGTAGTTGAATGAAACATGATAATAAGTGAAATAAATGTAATGATAAACATAAAAAATATTATTATGAAAGTATATAATTAAATTAATTATTTTATACATGAAGTCAAAATATGTTCACCTGAATGGAGATGCAAGGTATGGGGTTTTCATCTCACTTTTTACATCTGTGAGATAAATGTCATGTTAAACATTTAATTATGGTGTGTGGTGTATCTACATCCCATTTTGATATATTATATAATTTATACTTATTATTTCATCATATATAAAACAATAAATTAATGTTATTCTTTCATAATTAATGTAATTTTTAATATTTCAATGTGTTATGGGACACATTTAATTGATTAAATATTACTCTCCCCAATAATAATTTTAATAATCATTCAATGGTGTTTACATTCAAGGAAATAATATAACCATTGTTCCATAGTACATTTTAATTATGACCCCTTTAATTATTCATGAACTTTTTCATGTAAAAGAACCATTTTCCCAATCTCTTGTACTCAAAATTTTTTGAAAAATGTATTTCAAAAAACTCAACTTCATTTATATATTTATTCTGGGAACCTATTTTTGTTTAAAAACCATATACTATAGAAATATAAAATATAATATTTCTTGTAATTTAAAAATTATTTATCCATAACATTTTCAACTAATAGAAGATTTTTTAATTTTCTGAATGTTTGTTTTATGAAAAGGTTTTTCATATGGTTTTTTGAAAGAGAAGGATATTTTCCTCAAAATGATGTTAAAGTTATTAATGTATTTAATATATTAAAACAACCCTTATTCTTAATAAAATGGTAATATTTCATATTGATAACATCTTTATTTATCTTATGGATGTATTTTTATTGACTCTTCCAATAATAATATGGGCATTCATTTCCTTGATTCTTGTTTTAGTCCCATAGAAATATTAAATTTCTAATGATATTTGAAAATTTAATTTCCTCAATATTTTCATATCATTTATAATGGATGTGTATAATTCCAATACCATATATCATTTCTATAGATAGTGTTTACTTTGAACTCTATTTGATTATTTGGGGAAATATTGTTAAATCTATATCATTTTTTCAATACAGAAATTTTCTAAGTCATATTATTTATTAAATATAGGGAATGATTTTAAAAGGTAGGAAATTGGTTTGGGAAAATTTAAGGCAATCCGTATGAGTTGGTGAAAGTTTAATTAAATCCTCTCATTGCATAAATTGGCGAGTGAAATGAAATTAGTTGGTGATAAACCCACCATGTTTTTTTAATAGAGAATTGATGGGTTTCTAACATATATGATAAAATTTCTTCTAAAAGGTCTTAATAGTACCATGAACGATGTTCCATGGAAATATTTCATTCAACAATTTATAATTTCCATCATTCAGTTTTAGTTTTTATTTATCCATGAGATATTGGGTATACATATATACGGAGACATTTCATTTTCATTCCACTAATGAAATGACACGTGTTTCAAATTTTTACCTTTTCATATTGTTTATTCACTCCCTTCTTAGTTTTTTTATTATTTTTGTTTGTTAGTTCAGTTATATACTATTCCATAATTGTTAATATTGTTGATTAAATTATTTACTCCATGCTATGTTTTCCTAACTGAGCATTTGATATCACCCATATTATGAATCCTTTCCATTGGAATCCCCATAGAGTACTATAAACGTTATGTGATGATATAGTAGATGGAATAAAGTTAACCTAAATTTTATTTTTAAATATGGAAATTTTTTTGTTTTAATTACTTTATTATTTTTTAATACAAGACACAAGTATGTATCAGATTTACTAATACTCCTAAACTGAGTGGTCCTTCAGGATGTGATTCCTTAAAATCATGCCAATGTATTTGATTGTTGAAACTAGTTACGGGCCTTCTAGGTTTGGTTCTCCCCAATTCAAGACCAATAGTGTATCTCAAGGATGTAATATATAGGAAACAATTTAAATTTCATATTTGTGAGAAAACATTGAAATGATTCAAAACATAAAATTCTACAAGGGAACTCAAGAAATACTGACCATTTCAAAAGGCCCCCTTGTTGTATTCCTTTTACTTGGAAGGGAATTCATTCCCCATAACCATTGTGATGCTCTGCACCTTAGGAGATTCCTAGTCATCCAAAGAAGAGATAGGCTAGACACTAATAAGGACTATATGAAAATACACTTACCCAAATTTCCTCGGGATATTGAACTAAATTATTAAATTGGTATGATTGTAATGAATTTATATACAGAAGGACTGTTCAGTTTATTAGTTTTGGAAGATAGAATACATACATAAGTTTTTTATTATAACATTAAAGGAAATAAAATATTTCAATTCTATTAGAAACATCCCCAACTCTTATATTATCCATGAAAGTCATTCATAATATACATCATCACATCCTGGGGAATAATAAAACATAAAAAAGGGGTGATAATAGATGTCAAATAAGGTTATGTAATAAATTGTATATTATTATAAACATAAGCATTAGGCATGGTTTATAACTAAAAACACATGCCTTTAAAAATAAACATGATCATGATATGGAAGGAATGCAAAATGAGTAATTAAATCCACATAATTAATCCTAAGAGATTGATCCTTATTCATGGATATTATAATTGTAAAATATCACTTGGAATATCAATTAAAAATATCATAATGAGGGAATGTACAATTTCAAAAATCTAAAACATATCGCCAAGGCCTTATACAAGAGGTCTAAAAATACTATGGTAATAACCTCATTGAAAACCCAATTCATTTTGTCTCATGAAAAATATAGATAAATAGAATGGATATAGTAGGCCCCAAAAATCACATGATATGTCAAATTCATTTATCATGTGAATTAGGATAAAAATTAACAACATAAAAAATATGATACGTAAATAAATTTCCCCAATCTATAAACAAAATATTGAACTGGACTGAGTGGCATGCTGAATGGTATCAAGATAGAACATCCACAGAAAAACTGGTCATAAATTCAATTAAATATTCAATATGAATATAATATGATATAAATATTAGTAAATAATAAAATTCAATAGATTTGGTGAAAGTGATGAAAATACAGTAATAAAATCATTAAGTAATTCTTTGGAGAAAAACCCCTTATACTCTACAGACAAGAGTTCTTTTGGAAAAAATCAATTTTATTTATCATAATTGATTGTATAAAACAAGTATGAATCTAATATATTTTTTCCATAAAAAGTTATTATTTTATAAAAAAATTGTGTATTAAATAAAATATTATGTATGTTACTAGAAAATGTTTATTAAATTGAGAAGTTCCCTTTCATCGAGCTTCCATATCAGGACGAATTGAGAATGGGGAATTTTAAAACATGTATTTATCAAAAACTATAGATTTACTGAATTTAATACATGGTTTTGTAAATTATACTCATAATTTTTAAGAATTATATAAAATAAATGATGAATTTAATTTTTTTTATAGAGGAATAAATCAAAACACGGATGAAAATGGAGGTTCCAGAAAAAACACCTTACCTTATGAACAAATGTGATCTTCAAATGACCATAACATCATAGAAAAACAAATTACATCCATTAATTAATTAATTATGAAAATTATCTACATGTATTTGATTTATTATAGATTAATTATGTTCATGTATTACCTTTTTTATGAGTTATTAATTTCAATTTTATTCCTCTAAAGCATTTATTTCCTTTGGGTTCACTATCCATATAGTTGTATATGAGTATAAAAGTTCATGTGGAATGGGTATAATTATATATAATTAAATTTATAAGATATTAATGAATATCTAGAATTTTATATGGTTATATATATCATTTGGTTACATGTTATATGTATTAATCGATAGGTATGACATTTTGTGATAATCGTTTGCATTATTATGGTAGTTATTGATCATAACAAACTCATTTTATTTTAACATTTAGTGATATGTAACTATGATACGTATATAACATAAAAATGTTGTAATACAAATATAATATTATTTTTTACCTATAATGAAATCCATGAACAAAAACCTATCATAGATGAAGGTTCTTAATCATCACCTCTTAGAAAATGATTTCATTTTTAAAATAATATACAGGGAGAAGTTTGAGTAAGGATTTTAATTTAATATGAATTGAATGTAGTATATATATGATTCTAGATTCATAATTTTTTTTTCATAGATTAATCAATGAGATGATGATAAAATAAAATAACATGAAAAGAAATTAAAAGGAAGAGGAAGAAAATTTTACCTATTGAAAAACCCCCCTTCAGATCCTCTTTAAAGGGATTGGGTTTGGTATTTTGTTAAGAAAACTAGATATTTGACCTAGAGAAGTGGCATTAGTAGAAATTTGACATGGTCCAAATCATGGTTGGTGAAAGGAGAAGGGGTGGTAAGGGGGGTATTTATAGTAGATGAGAGGGGTGATTTCTCATTATTCTCATTATAATTTTATTATATTTATCAAGACAAGAAATATAGTTGATTCTTGCAACTAAATATAGTAATAAGTGTATGTGAGTTTGTACCATTGGTGCATAGAACAACCAAAAATCATATATGACTCAATAAATCATGCATTTATCATTTACCATATCTTATCATATTAAACTATTCACCAACAAACCTATGTATTTTAGAAAAATCCAAAAAATTAACCCTAACAACTTATTGAAGATTAGAATTCAAAAATGAACTCTATTTTATGATAATAATTTTATTAAATTGATAAAATTAATTATTCATTAAAATCATCATTCATTGGAAAAATACAAATTTTAAATTTATAAATGGTTTTATAACAGTATCAAAAAATAACAAAGGATTCATAAAATTATCTGAAAATCCTTAGAAAACATAATTTTAATTTGACAATACATTTTAAAAGAATATATTTTATTTTAAATCATTTTATAAATTAAAAAATTATTTAAATATTTATGACTTACAAAAAAACAACCATTTAATTTAACATTTTTTAAAATATTCATTTACTTATAAAATGATATAATTATATAATTCGTTAATTTATAAGGTGTCTAAATTTGATTTATACTTTCATGGGTGATGTTACTATTCATTAGTATAATTTACGATTTATTGGGGTCATGTTACTATTCTTAAGGTTATGTTACTATTTCATCAGTATTGGTACGTTACATCTAAAAATACATCTTATTTTATTCATTATTATTTTATTATGTTGGTATTGTGTACTATAACTGATTTTTTTGTGATCTATTCTATATGAAATTAACATCATAATAGAAATTAAATTGATAGAGTTATGGTTGATTAACTTCTCACCTCATTCCAAAATTTCTTCCCTAAAATTTCAATATTTTCACCCCATATAATGATATGGGTAGTTTTTCATCATAATCTCCTTAGGCTCCCACATCACCACTTAAATTTTACTATTTTTCCAAAGTACCTTTACCAGTCGAGTCATCTGAATCCTCAATACATGTTCTTTATTATCTAGAATCTTTATAGGCTCCTATTATTAAGATAGTTTTGGTTCCAATTCTATTCCATCGTAAGTGAGTACATGTGTTGTGGCTAGCATGTATTTTCTCAATAAGGAGATGTGGAACACAATATTTACCTTATCACATCTGGTCATAATTTCCAAATGATAAGCCACAGATCTGATCCCCTCTATAATTTCAAAAGGACCAATGTTCCTGGGGATAAGTTTAGCTTTATTACCAAATCATATAACACACTTCCACGAAGTTAAATTTAAGGAAACATATCCACCCAGGTGGAATTTCAAATCCTTCCAGGGATTATCTGGATAACTCTTTTCCATCATTTGATTTTCTTTGATATGTGTTTGAATAGTCATTACCTTCACTATTGCTTCCTCCACATGATCTGGGCCTACATGCTTCCTTTCACCAACTTCATCCCAACTTGATGGTGTATGATATATCTTTCCAAACAATGATTCATATGGTGTCATATGAATACCTGAATAAAAACTATTATTGTAGGAAAACTCTTAAAATGGGAAATAACAACCCCACAAACCAGGAAAATTGAGGGAGAAGCATCTCAACATCTACTCTAATTATTTAATTTTCTATTCATTCATTATATCAGTTTTAAGGTTATATGTAGAAGATAGTGTGGGGTATGAGTGGTACTCGAATACATCCCTATATATAATGAAATAAGAAGACATTTACATTATTTTAATGTAAATTATGAATCACTATTAGAAAAAATTGAGGTGGGTTATCCATTATATCTTGAAAATTAATTAATATATTCTTTTTCAACGTAATCCAGTGGAAAATAATCCCTTATAATTACTAAATGTGAATATTTGGTAAGTTGATCAACAATTACTCATATTTCATCATTCATTATTGGATTTTTCGGTAATCTGTTGACAAAATACATAGTGATTTCCTCCCATTTCTATGTAGTAATAGGTGGAGTTTGTATGAAACCTTATGGATGTTTTCATTCATCCTTTACCTATTGAAAAACTAAAAACCATGATACAAAATCAGCAATTTATCACTTCATATTATCCAAACAGAAATATTCTGTCAGCTCTCTATACGTATTTTTGATACTGAGGTGTATAGAAACATTTTAGCTATGGTAATCCAATAATAACTCCCTTTTTATCTCAATTATATAGGTAACATAGATAATCCTCCCAAATTTCATAAATACAACATTATATAAGATGTATAGAATCTTCCCATCATTCATTGCTGTAATTTTCTTTTGAATATTCTCATCATCACACTGAGAAAATTTAATTATTTCAAAAAAATTTGGATGGGAAAGTATTGGAAAAAATTATGATGTTTCTCCTTCTATGATAATTTCTATATACATCTTTAGTAGATCCATGTCCTTTCCAATCCTCATTTTTTCATAAGTCCATGATCTTTTTGGGTCAACTCACCCACTACTTTATTTACCTACCCTTTGAGATAGTGTATTGAAAAATCTTAATCCTTGAGCATCTCGAGCCTTCTCCCTTGTGTCAGGTTGTGTTATTTCATTAAGATGATATATTTTATACTCTTATGGTTGGTATATAGATCACATATTTCACCATATAGAGAGTGTCTTTATATTTTCAGAGAAAATATTAAACTTGCTAACTCAATATCATTATTTGGATAGTTCTATTCATGAGTTTCCAATTTCCTTGGTTCATAGGCAATAAATCTATCATTATACCTAAGGATACACCTGATTCCTTTCTTTCACGCATCACTATAAATAAAAAATCCACCATTTTCGGGATGGTTGAGTCAATATCATAGAATTCACTAATATTCTCTTAAATTGTTCAAAAAATTATTCACATTCTTGTGTCAATATAAACTTAATAACTTTACATGTATGCCTCATTAAATCCTTCATAACTAAATTATTCTAGTTATTTCATTATTTCTACTAGTTCCACTATGACAATTCTATATGGAGCTTTTGATATTGGCCTTTCACCATGAACTAAACCAATAGAAAACATAATTTCCCACTCTGGTAGATGTCCAGTGAAATCCTATAAAAATAAAATGATGTATTATTTCATAGTAGGTACATAATTAATATGATGATTTATTTCATCACCCATATATATTACATTCTATTCCTCTCCATGAATTGAATTACGTAGAGCTAATAGAGGTGGATCTATGTAAGAATAATATGGTGATGTTTTTGCTTAAAATTTAATGTATTATACACCTTCCTCACAAAACATAATATTCTTCTTCTTTTAATAGATTTTTGAATCATATTTTGAACACCAATCCTTACCCAAGATTAATTCAAAGTCAACCATAGTTGTGATGTTAAAGTTAGTAAATAATGAAAATTTATATTTCATAATGGTAACTTCCTGACACATCTTTATTATAATGAGACTTCCCTTATGGATGTCAATTGAAAACTCCCTTGTTAAGAAGAATTGTTAATATCTAATTTGTAATTAAAAATCAGAATATATAATTGTATGTGATTATCTGGAATCAAATAAATCTTGAGCTAAATTTTAGGAGATAATTAATGGACCTATAAACATATCATTATGAACTTTAACCTCTACTGTTCTAATTGCATAATCTTATCATTGAACTTTTGACCTTTTCGAAGAAAATATACCTTCACCCTCACCGCAATCATTTTCATAGTGTCCCATATCTATAAAATTTAGCATTGAACATTAATAGCTTCTTTGATTCCATTAAAACTTGGGGATTCGTGGAATTTTTCTCCAAACTTATAACAGACTCATTTTCCTTTTAATTAGGCTATATGGTGTTTCCTTCCTTAAGTATCTCATGTTAGAAAGCAATCTTTTTATTCTTCCATTTTTCCATTATTTCCTCATCCACCCTCTTCTTATATTTTTTTCCCTTAATTCCATAAGAAATAGAGAATTCTTTCTATTTCTAGATTGTTCATTATAATGACCCATACTTTACATACATTGTTAATACTTCAAAATTGAAGCTCACTTATTACAACATATGACAAAACCGCAAAGGACCGTATAGGTATAGTGTCTTTAGAAACTGGGAAACATAAACAACTGGTTCATAAATCTTCTACAGTGTCTCCCATTTGTTTCATCATATCTAGGGTCCCTTTTAGCATATTCTACTTAATATCCATCTTCCTGCCCTGGGGAAAAGAAAACATAAAAGGGTGTGCTCAAATGCTCAGCAAGGGAAAATAAAGGAAATAAAAATCATATCATATCTTTTTGAAAATCAAAACCTTCAAAAGAGATCATAATATCTTAACATGGAATAAATCATAGAAGTGAAAATGAGATCCCCATAATCATAACATAAAACTTAAAACCTTGTGGCATGCACACATAATCATGGAAAATCATTTCTTGTTAGTCATGACTCTTTGCCAAGACTATCTTAGTGGACAAAGTCCCTTTCTGAACCGAGTCACCCTCGTTCCAGACCTGTTTCACTGAACCGGTATAACCTACTGTTCCAGCCATGTCTATCTCATGAGATATAAAATCTTTACCCAATGCATTGGAGGGAGATATAGGTCCCACCCATCTCATAATGATACCATTCTTATGTGTGCCACAAAATCATAAATCATACATCATTTCATAACCCATGTACAATCATACATCATTTCATAACCCATGTAATAAAAATGGGAATCTTAAACATCATGACATCATAAAACAATTCATATATGATAAAGGAATTCACAAAAATAATTCCATCACAACATAATCAAATCAATGTAATAATAGGGATAAAAACAGAACCCTTTATTATCTTTGATGGAAAATAATTTTGATAAAATACTTGAACTTCATTCTTGAGGAAAATATCCTTTATGCTTCAAAAATACTTTTCCTTTCTTAACATGTCGTACAATTATAAACTAAAAGAAGTTGATAAAAAATAAACATAAAAACTTGTAAAGGAAACTTCTTTGAAATAATGTTTTAGAAATCCATCCATGCCGTGTAAGTTAAAAAACATCCTTCTCCTACTTTTGTCGGAAAAGTCAAAAAGTACCTCGTACGAAAAACGACAAAAGATTCCTTTCATTTCTTTTACTAAAAACTCATTGAAGGGTAAAAATGGATTTAAACAATTGTAGGTGGATGGAAATTATATTACATATTGATGAAACATGGATGTTGATGATAAAATACACCCCAGTAATTACTTACGAATAAACAATCTCGGATAAAAATGAGATTGTGATATTTCCCTTACCTTAGGTCTGATTTGCTTTGTACGTGTCCGAAGCTCCTGTATAATGGTTTAAATAATGTTATTGACTTATTCCAGAATCATACATATTGATATGATATCATATATGGTCATATTCTTAGCTTCATGTTAGTAATATTTCATTGTTACTTGTTACTCGGGTCTTTATTGCCTTTTGTTCTTATGCGTGTTTTGTCGAATACATTCTTATTCTTCTTTTAAGGTTATAGATTCCTTATATCCAGAATGGTATTAGTGTAACATATATCATATTTATTCATTCAATTCATTTATATAATTACTATGTAATGATGATCATGTAGAACGAGTCACATCACATCATGGAGACGGTATTTCGTACGTACGTACGAGTGATGATATCGTTCCTAGGATCGTGGAACTATATTAGAGTATATAAATATTATTTCAGTATCAATATTACTTTATAATAATCATAAATAGTTACTCATTACACCATTATACCCATCCTTGTAAAGTGATGGTGGAAAATTAGATTACACCACGGCGTGGAGACGGTATTCCGTACGTACGCACGCGCGGTGATTTCATTTTTCCGTAGGATGGATAGAAGGTGAATTAGGGTTGTTTCATATTTATAATAACATGTAAGTAATACTGATGTCATTACTTTATCATGAAACAACTAAAGAAGAAGAAGTTGAAGAAGAATGAAATTGAAAAGATCGGTAATGGATATTACCTCTTCTTTGGAACGCCTCTTTGAATCCTCCACTTAGGGAACTAAGATTGGTCTTTGAAGAAGACCAGGACCTCTAGGATTATTCTAGGGAAGTGGAGAGGAGAAAATGGAAGGGGTTGGCCGAGCCTGAGTGCTCAAGTTGGTGTGAGGAGGAGGGGGAGGAGGTTCCCTTTTATAAGGGAGGAGAGGGGCACCTTAGGAATATCTCAAAATATTATTTTATATTAAAGTCAAAATCGGTTTATAATGGTTCCAAAGGGTCTTATATAGAAGCTAAAGTGGGGATGGGTCAAAATCCTATCAACCAATAGTATTTAGACAAGTTTAGGTTATTATTTTAACCTTATCGATTAGATTTAACTCTAAGTTAAATAATTTAACTTTTACCATGTCTTTTTGTTTTCTTTCACTATATGGTTAATACACTTGCTATAACATGCCAAACGAACCCCAAATTGTTTATTATTAATATATATATCCTTATCTAAGTCATTTGGCCGAACCTTAGATTTTTAGGAATAAAATAACAATTAATAATATAATATTTGTTTTAAAAACTATTTTGTGTCAATTTTGACACTATTTGATATATGATTTTTGTGAAAGTCATAACAGAATTATATGTTCGAACCAAGTTGATTGAATCAACACTAATATATCATAGTAACCTATAAAATTAGTGGAATTCATAAAAAGTCTTAAATTACATTTATTTTGGTATTTATATTATCAACTATGTCAATATTTCATTAATAAGATAATTACTGCATCGTCTTTGTGTCATAAATAAATTAAGTTATTTGATTTCTAAAAATTACAAATAAAATACCATAATGTAGGAAATCTTTTTAGATTTCTAATTAATATTTACAATCGAATATATCTTATGTATATCCCCATATTAAAAATGATTTACTTATTAAACATTGATTTTAACTATTTTAACCCTTCTTTAAATAAATTAATAATAATTGTCCTAATCTAATCCAAGTGGGCCTAAATGGTCATATTTTATTCCTAAGTTTTTTTTGGTCGAATTACACTTGTCCAATAGAATTAGAACATGAGTTAGGGTAATATTAATATAATATTTACCCTTAGTTACCCTATTTACTATTAACCGCGGTAAAAAAAGTAAAAAGTTACTATTCACCAAAAAATTATTTTTATCTCATTGAACCACATTTTACTTACTAATATCAACCGTGTCTGTCGGATTTTTGAAATTCCATTCACAGAAGCGGTAAAATTATGTTTTATGCAAAATTCAGTTTTTAACCTACCACTTAGTGGTTTCACTATTCATCAAAAATTGAAAGTTTTCAGAAAAATACCAAAATTTCACCCTAGGCTAATTCCGATATTCTGAGTCCAAAAATGAAGTCCATTTTGAAAAATAAAATTTATAAAATTTCAAAAAGTGGTTATTACTATTCATAATGGCTAGTTTTAATAGCATATTGTTGTTTTGTGAAACTCGGTATTGCGTACGACGCAAGCTATCGAGGAAGGTCGTGATTGCGTGTAAAGCAAGCCAAGCAAGCGTTGTGTAGAAAAAGATTACTTTGATGATTTATTTAACATAAAAGTCTCGGGTGTTACATTCTACCCACCTTAAAAAGAATTTCGCCCTTGAAATTCGTCACTTTGTAACAAACAGACGAAGATACTTCTCCCTCATCATATCCTCAAGCTCCCATGTAGCTTCTTCAAGTTTGTGGTTCCTCCATAAAACTTTCACCAAGTGAGTGGTCTTGTTTCGTAGGACTTTTTCGCTACGATCCAGAATCTCTATCGGCTGTTCTTCATAAGAAAGATCTTGCTCCAGCGGTACAACTTCTGAGCTGAGTACATGTGAAGGATCTGGTATGTACTTTCTCAGGAGAGATACATGGAACACATCGTGAACTTGAGAGAGATTCGGTGGAAGTGCCAATCGGTAAGCTACCTTCCCAACACAATCCAGTATTTCGAAAGGACTGATATATCTAGGGCTCAACTTCCCCTTCTTTCCAAATCTCATAACCCTCTTCCAGGGAGATATTCGTAAGAACACTTTATCACCCACTTCAAACTCTAGATCTTTTCTTCGATTGTCGGCATAAATTTTCTGTCGACTCTGAGCTGTGCTTATGTGTTGTTGAATAGATCTGACCTTTTCTGCCATTTCATCAAAGAGATCAGGTCCTAGTAGCTTTCATTCCCCAACTTCATCCCAGCAAGTTGGAGTCCTGCATTTCTTTCCATAGGGAGCTTCATAAGGAGCCATCTGAATACTGGAGCGAAAGCTATTATTATAAGAAAATTCCACCAAAGGTAGGTGTTGATCCCAACCTCCTTTGAAATCTATAGAGAAAGCTCTCAACATATCATCTAGGGTTTGAATTGTTCTCTCAGACTGACCGTCTGTCTGGGGATGATAAGCAGTGCTGAAACTCAACTCTGTATCCAGAGTATGCTGAAGACTTCGCCAGAACTTCGAGGTAAATCTCGGATCCCGATCAGATATAATAGAAAGTGGTACTCCATGCAATCTTACAACTTCCTTTACATATATCCTGGCAAGCTGATCTAGAGATAAATCCTCTCTAATAGCAATGAAGTGTGCAGACTTTGTAAGATGATCAACTATTACCCAAATAGCATTATTGCCTTTGGATGTTTTAGGAAGTCCTGTGACAAAGTACATAGGGATGTTTTCCAATTTCCATTCGGGTATGGGTAATGGTTGTAACATCCCCTTAGACTTCTGTCTCTCAGCTTTAACTTGTTGACAAACCAAGCATCGAGAGACATATTCAGCAACATCTCTTTTCATGTCATCCCACCAGAATACTCTTTCAGGTCCCTATACATCTTCGTGCTTCCAGGATGAATAGAGAATGATGAACTATGAGCCTCATCCAGCAGCTCCTTCTTTAATTCGGGGATGGGAGGAACACAAACCCGATTCCGGAACTTTATTATCCCATCACAATCAAGGTTGAATTCAGGAACATTTCTCACCTTCTTTT
This sequence comes from Viscum album, assembly GCA_963277665.1. Taxonomy (NCBI): domain Eukaryota; kingdom Viridiplantae; phylum Streptophyta; class Magnoliopsida; order Santalales; family Viscaceae; genus Viscum; species Viscum album. The sequence continues at coordinate 1,003,450,384 of OY728163.1, read as the reverse complement.
GTAACTCGTCATCTTCTTTCTATGCCTCTTTAATCTTCACATGTATAGATGGTTGAAAATTCATTTGAGAAAGTTAAGATTTTTCCCCTTCCATTATAATTCCAAGATCCATCCTTTGTAAATCCATAAATATTTAATCTTTTGTGATCCTCATCATGGATAAACTAGCATGGTCTTGTCGAATTAATGCATCTGCCACCGTGTTTCCTTTCCCAGGGTGGTAATGGATTGAGCAGTCATAATCCTTAATCAGCTCCAACCATCTTCTTTGACGCATATTCAACTCCTTTTGTGTGAAAATATACTTTAAACTTTTATGATCAGTATAAATATCACACCTTTCACCATAAAGGTAATGCCTCCAAATCTTTAATGCAAAGATTACCACAGCCAATTCCAAATCATGTGTTGGGTAATTTTGCTCATGGATTTTCAACTGTCGTGAGGCATAAGCTATCACCATATCATTTTGCATAAGAACACACCCCAATCCCTTCTTGGATGCATCACTGTAGATCACAAACCTTTCACCACTACAAGGTAGTGTGAGCACAGGTGCACTGGATAACCTTCTTTTCAACTCCTTGAAATTCTCTTCACATTCCTCTGTCCAGACAAACTTAACTCCTTTCCGAGTCATCTTGGTGATTGGATTAGATAATCGTGAAAAATCTTTTACAAAACGTTGATAATATCCAGCCAAACCAAGAAAACTTCGTATCTCAGTTACTGTTGTTGGTCTTGACCATCTTTCGATAAACTCTGTTTTTGCTGGATCCACAGATATCCCCTCTTTTGTGATTATGTGACCCAAAAAAGAAACTTTTTGAAGCCAAAATTCACACTTGGTAAATTTGGCATAAAGCTTCTCCTTTCTCAGGGTCTTCAATATAATTCTCAAGTGATCTTCATGCTCTTCCTTTCTCTTTGAATAGACAAGAATGTCGTTTATAAAGACTACCACAAATGGATCAAGATAGTCTCTAAAGACTCTATTCATTAGATCCATGAAGATAGCAGGGGCATTAGTAAGACCAAATGGCATCACTATAAATTCATAGTGTCCATACATTGTACGGAAAGCCGTCTTTGGTATATCCTCCCTTTTGACCCTTAATTGATGATACCCTGAACAAAGATCAATCTTGGAAAAGTATTGAGCTCCGCGTAGTTGGTCAAATAAGTCATCAATTCGTGGGAGAGGATATTTGTTCTTGATAGTGATCTTATTAAGTTCTCGATAATCAATGCAGAGTCTCATTGATCCATCTTTCTTCTTAACAAATAGAACAGGTGCTCCCCAAGGTGACGCACTAGGGCGTATGAATCCCTTATCAAGATTCTCTTGGAATTGCTTCTTCAATTCATGCAACTTAATAGGGGCCATTCTATAAGGTGTCTTTGAAATAGGCAAAGCTCCCGGTACGAGTTCTATTGAAAACTCAACTTCACGGTTTGGTGGAAGAACTGGTAATTCCTCCGGAAAGACATCATCAAACTCTCGTACAATGGGCATATTCTTAATCGTGAGTTTCTCACCAACCATTTGAGATAAATAACATTCATTTAGTGGAATAAATACCCATAAGATGGAAGAAATTTCCACTGGAAGGTTATGTTCATCCTTGCATTGATATACGATCGTAGATTGATCTGGAATATGAAATGTGACTTCCCTTCTTTGGCAATTGATATGAGCTCCATGTAGTGAAAGCCAATCCATGCCAAGAATCACATCAAATTCCACTAAAGGAAGGATCACAAGATTTGCAGGAAGCACTTTCCCACAAACTTCGATCGGAGAAGAATTATAAACTTTTGATGCGACTGTTGTGTCATTAGGTGTTGTCACAGCTAACTCAACATCTAATTGTTGAGGTAATACGGTGATACCCTTAGAAAATTCTTTAGAAATAAAAGAGTGGGTGGATCCAGAATCAAATAAAACATTTTCTACTTTAGAGTGGATGGTAAGTGTACATTTCACCACTTCGTTATCGTACTCCACATCGCTGATAGAAATTGCATGTGACTTTCCTTTGTCTTTAGCCTTAAGATTTTGTTGAAGTCAACCATCATCATCAACCCTTGGATTTGGGCATTGATTGGCATAATTCCCCATCTCCTTGCACTTGAAACATTGAAGTGTAGTAGGTTAATTTTTTGTATCCCTTCCTTTGTTTGCATCATTAGACATCTTCTTCCCATTATCACGGCATTCAAATGCCCGATGACCATCCTTTCCACATTTAAAACATTTACTTGTCCCTTTAAGACAACTCCCTCCATGTTTCTTTCCCCACTTTGAGCATAAGGAAAAGCTCATCTTCTTTTCTGTGTGCTCTTTAGATTTTTCTTTGAATTCCATCTTCCTCTTCTTATCAAACCCATGTGACTGATGGGTTATTCCAATCTCCATCTCGACTTTGAGAGCACATCGAACGATTTCCTCGTAGCTATTGAAGTCCCTTATGGCTAACGCCATTCGAAGACTTGGTTTTAAGCAACTAAAGAATCGATCGATCTTACTCTCAGGCTGGATAATAATACCAGAAGCGTACCTTGCAAGTCTTGTAAAATTTGCTTCATAGGTACCAACAGATTCATTATCCCTTTGCTTCAGTTCAAGAAACTCTTTCTCCATCTTTGTTCGGAGAATACGAGGGAATTACTTATTGAAAAATATGTTCTTGAACTCATCCCATTCCATAGACTCAATTTCATCCCTTTGCCTCATATTCTTAATAAGATTCCACCATTGATCAGCATCTCCCTCCAAACGATACACTGCTAGGATGACTTTATCATGTTCAGAACATTGAAGAACTGAAAATATCTTTTCAGTAGTATTAATCCATTGTTCAGTAACTAATGGATCAGTAGACCCGCTGAAAGAAGGTGGACGCTGCCTCATGAAGGATTCAACAGAATGTTGCTCCTTCCTTTGCTCGTTTGGAAGTCCTGCATGATTCATATCTTGAGAATGTTGTGTGAGCATGGATACAAGATTTTTCAGTCCAGCTCCCATATCGTTTGGTTGCTCAGGGGGACAATCATTGCATTGCCCATCGCATTCTTCATTAACACGGTTCCTTCGGGTTCCAGCCATTGACTAAAACCAAGAAGAATAGTGTGATCAACACTAATTATAATAGGAAAACCACATAATTCAAGAATAAAATTTTCATGCTTAAGGTCTTATCTAAGGCCATTTCTAAAACACTAAGATTGTGTTCTATGCTTAGACATTTCCTTAGGGTTCTTACTAAGGCTTTCACGTCCTAGTTTCCAAAGGTTGACTATACCTTTCCTCTGATACCAACTATAACGACCCATACTTTACATACATTGTTATTACATCAAAATTGAAGCTCATTTATTACAACATATGACAAAACCGCAAAGGACCGTATAGGTATAGTGTCTTTAGAAACTGGGAAACATAAACAACTGGTTCATAAATCTTCTATAGTGTCTCCCATTTGTTTCATCATATCTAGGGTTCCTTTTAGCATATTCTACTTAATATCCATCTTCCTGACCTGGGGAAAAGAAAACATAAAAGGGTGAGCTCAAATGCTCAGCAAGGGCAAATAAAGGAAATAAAAATCATATCATATCTTTTTGAAAATCAAAACCTGCAAAAGAGATCATAATATCTTAACATGGAATAAATCATAGAAGTGAAAATAAGATCCCCATAATCATAACATAAAACTTGAAACTTTGTGGAATGAACACATAATCATGGAAAATCATTTCTTGTTAGTCATGACTCATTGCCAAGACTATCTTAGTGGACAAAGTCCCTTTCTAAACCGAGTCACCCTCGTTCCAGTCCTGTTTCACTGAACCGGTATAACCTACCGTTCCAGCCATGTCTATCTCATGAGATATAAAATCTTTACCCAATGCATTGGAGGGAGATATAGGTCCCACCCATCTCATAATGATACCATTCTTATGTGTGCCACAAAATCATAAATCATACATAATTTCATAACCCATGTACAATCATACATCATTTCATAACCCATGTAATAAAAATGGGAATCTTAAACATCATGACATCATAAAACAATTCATATATGATAAAGGAATTCACAAAAATAATTCCATCACAACATAATCAAATCAATGTAATAATAGGGATAAAAACAGAACCCTTTATTATCTTAGATGGAAAATAATTTTGATAAAATACTTGAACTTCATTCTTGAGGAAAATATTCTTTCTGCTTCAAAAATACTTTTCCTTTCTTAACATGTCCTACATTTATAAACTAAAAGAAGTTGATTAAAAATAAACTTAAAAACTTGTAAAGGAAACTTCTTTGACATAATGTTTTAGAAATCCATCCATGCCGTATAAGTTAAAAAAACATTCTTCTCTTACTTTTATCGGAAAAGTCAAAAAGTACCTCGTACGAAAAACGACAAAAGATTCCTTTCATTTCTTTTACTAAAACGTCATTGAAGGGTAAAAATGGATTTAAACAATTGTAGGTGGATGGAAATAATAATACATATTGATGAAACATGGATGTTGATGATAAAATACACCCCAGTAATTACTTACGAATAAACAATCTCGTATAAAAATGAGATTGTGATATTTCCCTTACCTTAGGTCTGATTTGCTTTGTACATGTCCGAAGCTCCTTTATAATTGTTTAAATAATGTTATTAACTTATTCCAGAATCATACATATTGATATGATATCATATATGGTCATATTCTTAGCTTCTTGTTAGTAATATTTCATTGTTACTTGTTACTCGGGTCTTTATTGCCTTTTGTTCTTATGCGTGTTTTGTCGAATACATTCTTATTCTTATTTTAAGGTTATAGATACCTTATATCCAGAATGGTATTAGTGTAACATATATCATATTTATTCATTAAATTCAATTATATAATTACTATGTAATGATGATCATGTAGAACGAGTCACATCACATCGTGGAGACGGTATTCCGTACGTACGCACGAGTGATGATATCGTTCCTATGATCGTGGAACTATATTGGAGTATATACATATTATTTCAGTATCAATATTACTTTATAATAATCATAAATAGTTACTCATTACACCATTATACCCATCCTTGTAAAGTGATGGTGGAAAAATAGATTACACCACGGCGTGGAGACGGTATTCCGTACGTACGCACGCGCGGTGATTTCATTTTTCCGTAGGATGGATAGATGGTGAATTAGGTTTGTTTCATATTTATAATAACATGTAAGTAATACTGATGTCATTACTTTATCATGAAACAACTAAAGAAGAAGAAGTTGAAGAAGAAAGAAATTGAAAAGATCGGTAATGGATATTACCTCTTCTTTGGAACGCCTCTTTGAATCCTCCACTTAGGGAACTAAGATTGGTCTTTGAAGAAGACCGGGACCTCTAGCATTATTCTATGGAAGTGGAGAGGATAAAATGGCAGGGTTTGGCCGAGCTTGAGTGCTCAATTTGGTCTGAGGAGGAGGGGGAGGAGGTGCCCTTTTATAAGGGAGGAGAGGGGCACCTTAGGAATATCTCAAAATATTATTTTATATTAAAGTCAATATCGGTTTATAATGGTTCCAAAGGGTCTTATTTCGAAGCTAAAGTGGGGATGGGTCTAACTCCTATCAACCAATAGGATTTAGACAAGTTTAGGGTATTATTTTAACCTTATCAATTAGATTTAACTCTAAGTTAAATAATTTAACTTTTACCATGTCTTTTTGTTTTCTTTCACTATATGGTTAATACACTTGCTATAACATGCCAAACGAACCCCAAATTGTTTATTATTAATATATATATCCTTATATAAGTCATTTTGCCGAACCTTAGATTTTTAGGAATAAAATAACAATTAATAATATAATATTTGTTTTAAAAACTATTTTGTGTCAATTTTGACACTATTTGATATATGATTTTTGTGAAAGTCATAACAGAATTATATGTTCGAACAAAGTTGATTAAATCAACAATAATATATCATAGTAACCTATAAAATTAGTGGAATTCATAAAAAGTCTTAAATTACATTTATTGTGGTATTTATATTATCAATTATGTCAATATTTCATTAATAAGATAATTACTGCATCATCTTTGTGTCATAAATAAATTAAATTATTTGATTTCTAAAAATTACAAATAAAATACCATCATGTAGGAAATCTTTTTATCTTTCTAATGAATATTTACAATCGAATTTATCTTATGTATAACCCCATATTAAAAATGATTTACTTATTAAACATTGATTTTAACTATTTTAACCCTTCTTTAAATAAATTTATAATAATTGTCCTAATCTAATCCAAGTGGGCCTAAATGGTCATATTTTATTCCTAAGTTTGTTTTTGGTCCAATTACACTTGTCCAATAGAATTAGGACATGTTTTAGGGTAATATTAATATCATATTTACCCTTAGTTACCCTATTTACTATTAACCGCGGTAAAAAAAGTAAAAAGTTACTATTTACCAAAAAATTATTTTTATCTCATTGAACCACATTTTACTTACTGATATCAACCGTGTCTGTCGGATTTTCGAAATTCCATTCACAGAAGCGGTAAAATTATGTTTTATGCAAAATTCAGTTTTTAACCTACCACTTAGTGGTTTCACTATTCATCAAAAATTGAAAGTTTTCAGAAAAATACCAAAATCTCACCCTAGGCTAATTCCGATATTATGAGTCCAAAAATGAAGTCCATTTTGAAAAATAAAAGTTATAAAACTTCAAAAAGTGGTTATTACTATTCATAACGGCTAGTTTTAATAGCATATTGTTGTTTAGTGAAACTTGGTATTGCGTACGACGCAAGCTATCGAGGAAGGTCGTGATTGCATGTAAAGCAATCCAAGCAAGTGTTGTGTAGAAAAAGATTACTTTGATGATTTATATAACATAAAAGTCTCAGGTGTTACATACATGATATTATTTCTTCACATGTTGATAAAGTTTGTGAAACCAATGACTATATGAGGAATGGTTTTAAACAATCAAAGAATTTATCAATCATGCCCCATGGAATACATATTTATTCTGTGAAATTACATTCTATCCTTGTAAATTTTTCTTCATTCATGGAAACATTCTCATAATCATATAACCTCATATTCAAGAATTTCCATTCCATATCCACACATTTTTTGCAAGAAAAGTATTTTTCATGAAATATTTTTCTTAAAACACAAATGTTCAATATTTTTTATTTCTTCCACCTCCTTTTTGTATTCTATTAGTCACCATCATTGATCTGCATCTCCCAATATACAATAAACTAAAATTCCAACCTTATCATTTTCATTACTATCCAATGATAGAAACATCTTATTTGTGGAACATATCAACTCCTTAGCTACAAATTTGTTTTTTCCCAATGAATGATGGATGTTTTTGTCACATAAAGAATTCTACCATTGATCTTAAATGGGTTACATGCATTGAGACAATTTACATTCCGTCAACTAGACTCCATTTCTAAATAATGGTATACACTAGATTAGGTTATTAATTGAAATGTATAATATCAAACTAGAAAAACACATAACAAAAAATGATATTTTATGCATAGCTAATATCATAATCATAAGCATGGTTTCCTTGGGGATATATTTATATTTAAATCATTCAAAATGGTTTTAATGAAAATGTGAAATATCTTAAGAATATACATAGGGACTGAAAATAGGTGCCTAATAAAGCCAATTATCGTTAACTAGGATACCCCAAGTTAGGATCATGACGCATTATCGAATTTGTTACCCCTAGGCACATCTGTGCCAGAACCACATCCACTTGTTTTATCGAGGCAGAGATGTATTTCTTTGAAGTTACTCATAATCTATACCTTACCAAAATTCATGGATGTTCTTATATTATTATCATTAAATTTTATCTTTGGGTTATGAAACCTAATATATATTCTCTAAATCTAGTTTCTAATATTTCTACAATACTTTCTCAGAAACCAACTATAAAGACCCCGATCCCAGTTCCCTAGAGCCTATGAATTGATTTATTACATTAGTATGTTTATAAAGAAGTTGTATCCAAAAGGAAAAGTCGGTTTAGTAGTTTTTAAGCCAAGATACATACATAAATTTATTATTCCAACATTAAAGGAAATAAAATATATCAATTACATTGGAAACATCCATAACACCTATATTATCCCTATAGGTCATTCGTTATATACATCTTCACATCCTGGGTAAAAAAAATAATTAATGTATGAGATCAAATGATTTTTGAGGGTAAGTAATAATGTTTAAGTTATCATAAAAATATTCATTAGGTATGGTGAATAACTAAAAACACATTTCTTAAAAAATAAAATTGAGAGTAATATTCTGTAAATGAGAGTTTGGTAAATAATGAAAAATAACTTATAATAAGGTATTGAATCTTAATCTTGGATATACTACTAGTAAAATGTCACATGTTTCGTCAATTAATAATATCATACATAGGGAATGTATAATGATAGACATATAAAACATATAATTATGATGTTTGAAAATACTAGGGTAAGGCCTCTGCAAAAACCAAATTCTATTCTATCTCATCAGACCTACAGATGCATTGAATGGAAATAGTAGGCCCCACCCATCACCTTATAAGACCAATTAATTATTCATATGAATGGGGTAAACATAAGAAACCTAAAAATATTATATGTTAATAGATTTTCCCAATCAAAAAACATAATCTCTAACTATTCCGAGTAACCGGGTGAACGTTATCAAGATATAAATTCCAAAGTCAAAACCCTCATAAATGGTTTAAAAACATTTGATAGATGAAAATAATAATATATCAAACTAAATAATGAATAAAAATCAATTTATGGTTTTAAATAGGAGAAAATACTCTAATAAAATCATTAATTAGTTCTTGAGAAAAATACATATTTTACTCTATAAAGACGAGTTATTTGGGAAAAAGAATTTTTATTTGTCATAACTATTTATATAAAACCAGTAATAAAGAAATTTCGTTTTTCATGAAAAAATTAGTTATTTTTGAAAAATAACGGTGTCTTAAAACAGATTATGGATGGAACTTGAAAATGCGTAAAAATTTAGATGTCCCCTTTAATCGGGCTTGTGTATTGGGAATAAGTGTGATGCAGACCTTATAAAACATGGATTTCAAAAAAAATGAAAGATAAACTGATCATAATAAATTTGATCAAAACGTATTCTTAGAATTTAGAATAATTATATAAAATAAATGAAAAATAAAAATGGTTTGTATAGGAATAAAGAATAACCAGAATGAAAATAGAAGTTCTAGAAGAAAACCCTTACCTTATGAATGAATGTGTTCTATACTTGAACATAAAGTCCTAGATAATCAAATTAAATCAATTAATAAATTAATTTAGAACCATCTGTAAATTTATTTCATTTAGTATAATTGTATTAAGTTAATTTATATCTTTTGTGATGATTTATAAATTAGAATGTTATTTCTCCAAAGTATTGCCAATGTTGAGCAAGAATAGGGGGTTAATTTTCCTCCAACTCAATATTTTTATTTCAAATCCCTTTTACGGAAAATTGGGGAACCTTCAAAGTTTTGGGTACATAAGAATCAAACCTCCTATGAAATCATTATGATTTTCCAAGATAATTTTATGAGGTTTTAGTTATTTACCATGTTAACATGACATTTTATGGAGGTGTCCATCATTTATAGGTTGTCCATAATTATATCCTCATAGCAAAGATCCACATTATCCCATGTTTTCAAATGTTCCTCTAGAATATTTTTACCCTCTTCGAAACATCAGATCAAAATATGATTCTATTTTTCAATCGTAGATCGTTTTTCATCATTCATATCAACCTACACTAGTCTTTAATAGATTATGCATGAATCATACTCTGATATTTTCATAAAGAAAGACTATTCCAGCTTTTCTTCATTAGAGTGCATGAGAAGATCCACACCCTCCTTATCAGCATTCACCTTGTCAAAGGCATGAGATTCCTAAATTTCATATTTAATAGTCTTCTGATAGGGGTATTCTTTAATATCTACATGCATTGCAGGACCCTTGGACTTGATCTTGGGAGCATCTCCTACAACAGTCCTCCCCTTTGGGGGGGGGTACCTTTACATGATTCACATATAACAGGAGGACTTGGTAGATTGGAGTAATCCTTCTTTCTATGTGGCTTCCACACATATTAGATTAACCCATAATCATCCATAGTGGTATTATTACCTTTAATTAAAGAGAAACAAAGATAATACCCCACTAAATCTATTTCTCTATAAGTAGAGGACCATGTTTTAGAAGAATATTATTCATCCACTTCATCAATTTCTCTGAATAATTTGTTCCCTTGGATTTCACGATTGGTATAGTTGTATACATGTATGTGAGTAAATGTAGAATGGGTATAATTTACCAAAATTGAATATATATGATATTAGTGATCGTAAGAAGTCTAAATTCTTATATAAATCATTTGTTTATATTTAATGAGGAAGAATAATTAGATAATACATTTAGTGATAATAATTTTCATTATTATATTGTTTGTTGATAATAATGAACTCATTTCTTTTTATCATATAGTATTATGTAACAGAACATAAGAAAGAATTGAATACATAAATTTTAGTCCATTATAACCATACAAATGGTTTCATTACAATCCATGAAGGATAAATTAATGAATGAAAATTCACCATCAATGAAGGTTGTAAATCACCACCTCTCTGGCGATGATTTCATTTTTGAAATAAAATAGAGAGAGAGAAAGAAGTTTTAGTAAGGATATTACATTAAAATGATATCATTCCAATATATAGATGATACTGGAGTAATCATTCTCATTTTTAGAGTGGTGGTGAGGAGAGGATAATAAAAGATAATAACATGAAAAGAAATTAAATTCAAAAGGAAGAGGATTTAACTCTTATATACTCCTCCTTGAAAACCTCCTTATGGGGATTTGATTTGGAATTTTTGTAATACAAAAATATCATATACATATGGTTTATTCTAGGAAAAAGGGTTGGGTAGAAATATTAAAACGATAAATGGTTGGAATATGTGAGGAGAAGGGGTGGTGAGGGTGGTATTTTTAGTGGAGGGGAGGGGTGATTTTTCATTATTCTATTCATTATTTTATTATTTTCCTAAATAATAGAAATATTATTAATTATTCTGACTAAATTAATTAATAGGTGACTATGAGTTCGAAAAAAGGGTTCTTACATCACCCAAACATCATCTATGACTCAATAAATCAGGTATTTATCATTTATAATAAATTACATTATTTTATGATTCAACAAAAATTCAATTCTTTTAGAAAAATGCCAAAAATTAAAATTAAATTGTTTTTTAATTTATTAATTAATATTATATGAACAAATTTTCTTTTAAAATATATTATAAAACAGGAAATTATAAATTAATATTTATGATTTATACAAATACAAACACCTAATTTAATAATTTATGAAATACTCATTTACTTATACTATGATATAATTACATGATACTTTCATATATATGGTTCCTAAATTATATTTATAATTTTATGGGAGATATTACTATTCATTAGTCCAATTTACTATTCATTAGGGGCATGTTACTATTCCTATGGTTAATTTACTATTTTATCGGCATAGGTTCCTTAACATCTCGAAATACCTCTTATTCTATTAATTCGTCATTTTTGATGTTTTTATTCTATTATATATGTGATTTGATGGGATCTATACTAGATGGAATAAACATAATAATGGAAATTTCATTGATAATGTTCTGAGTAGTTACACTATAGATCAAACTCACCTTAAACATATGTTTGTTGCTCATCTGTGGCATACTCAATGCATAAAAAAATTCAACATGAAAACCAAAACCAAATTGGTCAACATGTCAAAAGACTCAATCCTCTTAGAAGACATCTTGGGAATTGTGATGAACTAGATTTCCATAATGCTCAGGTCACACTACTCGAGAGATGACCTGATAATGCACACAATAGGTCAAGGATTAACAATTCCATTGAACTCAATTTTTTTGTTAAATTAGTTATAAACTCAATAGTTATCTCATAAATAATCTCATAGTATACAAAATTTATATAAAAAAATGGGAGATAATGGATTATATCAAATTGTTATCCAACCTATTAATTATTGTTTCTGATAGACTATGTTGATACTGACCCAAAGAAGTTCAATCTCATAAAAATTGAAAACAATCTGAGGACCTCTCATGTTGGCCTGAGAAAATCAAACAGGGTCACAAGACCTATATAGAAACTGACCATGGCCTCAACATGTATAAGCTATTGAAACTAAGTCTTACTTTTTTCTCACATTGATATAAAGGTCAATGATACCATGACCAGACATCGAAAAAAGGTCTTCATTTAGATGCTATGTTTCCAACTAGGGACAATGGTACATAAATAGAACCATGAAATAGAAATGTCACGAAATTTATAAATTCATTTAATCTATAAGGGTTCTACCTAAAATATTATATCCTCTTATGAATAATAATAATCATCCCTATAACTATATCACACAATAGATATTTCACCGGGCTTAAGAGAATATCACTTAATAAATTGCTAAAAAGAAGAAAGGGTAAAAGAAAAACACTAATGAAACCATTAAATGTAGTAGAAGGAGACTATACCCTCATGATTAGAGTATCCGAGAGGTATATTAGAAATGAAATAATATACGGAAACCTCAGCAGTAATAAATCAAAGACAAATTAGTGGAAGGATAATAAAAAACTACATGTAAACAATGGAAAATTCCAATTCATAAAATGCATGCATGTCCTAATAATTGTATATAAACTGAAACAACCAACATATAATTTTAAAAAGTATAACGAAATGAAAAAATAATCTAGGATGATATCCATGAGAATCATGAGCTCCAACTCAGTTCTATACTCTTAAATCCCAAGTAATGGCATAACAAAAAAACTCCATGGACTTATGAACATGATATACACTTAGGTATCCCTATACAATGGAGGCCCAAGTAGGGTTTGACATATAATTACCAGTAGGTTACCACCCATGAATTATACTACTAAAAAATGTCCGTGAAAATAATTTGAATCAGTGTGCAAGTACAAATAAAATTTAGTAGAATTTCATAAAAAAACTATTCCCCAGTCAGGTTTCTAGAAGAAACATAGTGTTTAAACCTACTTCACCTCATGACCGAAAGGAGGATTTGACCAGTCACCATAATTATATAGCAATAATATATATATAGTATAGTTATATATTGGATCCACATATATGAACAAAGTATGTGTGGTCGTGAGTGTCCATATACCTGAAATAATATGTGATGGATGGACAAGGGCATAACAATGTCAACTACAACTAGTCTAACCGAGCTTATAATCTCATGAAAAAGGGTATATTCCAAACATATCACAATGCATGAGATATGTCATTCATGTCACTTGATATAGTCACTGTTCTATCATCTCAACACATAAATATGTGAGTTTGTCATCATTAAAACACCCCACAAGGGACGTGGTGAATAAATCACATCATCCACATAGTTTCAATACAATGATAAATCATGGTTAGACACCTGATTTTAGGGACCATGGTTACTTTTTGATAAACAAAACCATTATCATCATTCAAAAGCATATGTCAAAGTGTAATGTTATTTTTCAATTAAATTTCTATTTGATAGTACCTCTCATGATTTTCATTTATTAATCCAAATCAAAACTATGGTCATCACACATTTAAAAATTTATATAATCCAATTTTATTTAATTATAACAAGAGTCATGTTTGTACCACCCAATCCAATTCCATTACAATTAAACAATTTAATTTTTTCATGGAAATTAAGGCATTATGAATAAACTAATCAATTAATCACAAACTATTGAATATATAAAAACATGGAAATTCATTTACCAAGGCTCAAAGAGGTACTTAAATGGTAAAATGGTCTAATTGGGAAATTAACTACTTGGGAAATCCAATTCATTTAGCAATCCAGGCCTATAGAAAGAGATTGGTCCAGCAGTCATTTAGATATAACTAGGGAAATAGATTTTATAAATTCTAATGAGTCAATGTCTTAGACATTCAATATACCAATCCAAGATATCACAATCTATGGGAAGTTCCAAATCAAAATGTCCAAGCACATTATAAACCACTACTCTTCAAATTTTAATTTCAAATACATCACATATCATTTGAAAGGATTTTTTACAAATAATTTACAATTTTTAGCAACAATTCATTTCCCTGGGTTATGAAATTCACTCAACAGTAAAAAGTAAATATATAAAATAAAAAACGTAATAAAAGACTAGAAACATTTTTAAACATTTTATAAAGGTTCTACATTAAATTATGATGTTCAATTATCATCCATCGATTCCCAACAAGGGGAAATTCAATTATTAATCCTTGATGAATTCATAGATGGTATTTTGGGAATTTAATTAAATTAATTATAAAGTAAAATGTTATGTTGGATACACACATTTTGTGACCGTGATTGAGGTTGAAATCCTCAATTTACATAACAACACTCAACATGTGTAATATAAGGTGTTTTTGATAATTGATAATGAATAAATCAATTATAAGGTAACACATAAAAAATGTACTTATAACATAGAGAAAAAAATTATATTACAATGTAAGTTAAGGGAAAATACATAGACCAACTACATCATACATATTGGGATCTACTCATGAAATATCAATATCAGATTTAGTCTAGTTTAGATGAAATCAATGAGACAAAAAGAGTCCCAAAAAATAGAAAAAATGAACTCAAAAAAATTGCACAAATGACATGAGATTAAATGAATAAATAATCCAAAAATGTATATCTTACCTATAAAGATACACAAATATAGAAAACACTAGACTTGGTAACCAGATAGGGGATATATAGCCATTTCTATGTTGGAGAGGAGAAGAACCCAAAGAGGGTTGGGAGGAGCTTCATGCAGCTTATAGGGGGAAAAAGTAGGAATCAAGTATTAAAACTCATTAAGTGATTTTAGATCATTTCAACCTTAAACATTTTGTTACATTGTTTGGATTCATGGTTTCGTAAAATTGTGATCTATTCATGTGTCTCCCACTTCCAATGGAACCCACGTCACCTGATTGTTCTGCAAAGTTTACCTAACTATGAACCAACAGTTAGATTATAATATATATTAGGTACATCCTCACTGGAACTATCCTTGTTTTCAAGGAAATGAATTTTGGTGTTCCATGAATATCCCATGATATACATGCCACTCTACTACAATGGGGAGCATGGTTTTTTGCTAGGGTCCATACGATTTTAGTCAAATAGTAAACCCTATGAAAACATTCCAAATATGGGATTTTCAGGTCCCAACACTCTTGCAAGTCAATGAGACTCATAATGGAATCCTCATGACATCAAAAAAGTCTATAAATATCATATTTTAGTGTTACAACTGTAAACATAACAATATGAATCACATTTCAAGGATTGGACCATCCAATAATCGACAAAATTCAAATTATCGTGGAATTAAACCTTATCTCAGAACATGTGTCATAATATTTTTGATGATTAATAATCTCAAGATAAAATATGAATCAAAATATTTTATTTTGGAGGATATTTATTTTTGAACCATTTATATTCATCAAGTGATTAAAAGTTATATACCTCAAGGATAGGTAAAATCTATTCTACCAGTTTTTCTGAAACAAACATATGAATTCCAATTTCTACCTCATAAAACAATTGAAAATAATATAAAATAAATTTATTTAGAAATTTTTATGTAATAATATTATTTTTGGATAGTAGTTTCTTACTATATATATACTAAGGGAATTTATAAATGAAAAAATATATTAAAATCAATTATTTTGATGGAAATATTTCATTTTTTGGGATTATGCTTATATGGAGCATTTATAATATCGATTTGATATTATTATAATGTAATAAAAATATACTATATTTCTAAGAGGATTAAGAAATAAATATCTATATCAAATAATGGAAAATAAAGTCTTTAGTTTCTATGGTCAACTAATTTTTATAGGTTTGGTGTTAGATAAGAAATAGTAAGTGATTACGGAATAAAGTTTTTCAGTATTATCATTATATCCATAATGAAATGGAATGTTGTTCGACATAAAAACTCAACATCATTCCCCTCATGGATAAATGTGAACATTTAGGACTCCAAAAATAAAATAAGGATGATTTTGGAATGACCATTATAGTCTAACTGAAAGGGATGAAACAGGAAATGAGAGGATACACAATGGGTATGCAGAAGTAAATTCGAAGCACACATAGGTATTCCCACTTACCGAATAGTTTATACAAAAAATTTAACATTCCTATTAAAATGTTTCACATAGATTATTAGGAAATAATAAATGTAAAGATGGAACAATGAAATACTGGAGAGATAAAAAAGCACCAATTGATAAACTAGAGGAGTTGACAAGGGAATATTTTGAGATCTACATTATGTACAATGAAAATCTACATCACTCCATGTTAAACTCAAGTTGTAATAGATGTTAAAGTAGCTGATAGACTGATGTTTTTCTTTTTAGGATGATTCTCATTCCATGTATGGTTTTTCAATATTTAACCAATACTTTTATAATGACTAATACAGTTCCATTTTGTTCATTATATAGAAATGGTGTTGAATAAAAATAACATATTAATGTGAATATATATAAGACAATTCATTGTTGAAAATATTATTTTAAGGAATAAATAGTGGAGTCCAAACATATCCCAATTAATTGTGAATAAGGAATACTCAGTTGAATCAATCAATTAAAATCATAAAAATACTACTCTTTTTGTATACTATTATTTAAAAAAATTTGAATGGAATTAATTTTAAGATTTGTGAATGGTTTGTTTATGGGAGAGGATACAATATATTAGGATATAAATATTTTCTCATTTTATTATTTATTTCTATTGTCTTATTCCATAATAATAAATAATGAAAAAATAAGGACATAAATAATTTTGAATCATTTAATAAATATCATCATGTTGTTTTTTCATTATTTTTTATTTTTTTGAGGAGTGTATGGTGAGGAATATTGATATTAAATTTATATTTCTTACTAAAATATTCATTATTAATTTTGGACTCCTGAATTTAATAGTGAGTTATTTTTTATTTTATTTTTGTGTTTATTTTACTAATTTTTCATGGAAACATTTTTTTGAGAACTATAAAAATGATTTTAATGTAAATGAATAAAGTGGATGAAATTATTTAATAAGAAGAACTAGGATTCCTAAAATAAATCCTACGTAACGTTTATGTGTTGAAGAAGAAAACTATAGGGAGCTAAACGAAAATGCATACAATCAAGTCCAATGAAACTATAATAAAATGGATTATTGGGATCCCACATGATGTTTTAGTCACAATTTGTGTCTATGTATTTAAATAAATTGTACATTGAACAATTTAATTAAAGAATACATTGGTGGAAAAATCTAACAAATTCTAAGTTACCATCGATGAATGGTTCTTGGTGTTGTGAATATTTAACATAAAATATGATGTGGTAAATTTACTTATAATGATTTTATTTAATTTTTTTCTAAGGAAGTAACAAATGTATATTTATTACAAGGAACCATGGAATAAATAATAAACTAAATTCCCCTTGTTGAAGATTAATTCCACTATTATATATTATCCTTTATGTCATGGATCTAAAATTTTTCATAAATCGAAGTGGTGGTAGTGTATTAAATGTAGAGAGGCAGTTTGAATGAGTAATTTTTTTCTTATTTTGTTGTTTTAAATTTTAATGTAGCAAGGATATTAATTTATGGTTTTGCTAAATTCATTATATTACACGCGAGTGCAATATTGTAATTGTTAATGATTAATGAGAGTGTTTTTTGAAAAATTGTAGTCATTATTTTTATTGATATTAGCGCCAAGATTGATTTACTATCATATAAATTATGAAATTTTATTTAGTTTTGTTACTCTGGAATACTATTTTTAATTAGTAGAAATCATTAATTTTTATTATATTTTTATTTCAGAATTAAATGGGAAATATAAACATTGAATTTTTAATGTTGTTTTGAAAATATTAATAGAATTTAAATTATATTATCATTATTTAAAAATCTATATTTAATATACTATATAATGTATTATCTTATATAGTGATTTACAATAATTTTATGTGATTTTTGATAATATCATGTTAGTGGATGAGAATGTTCATAAGAAATTTCACCAAAATTTGTAGAACTGTATGTGAGAAATGCATAAGAATTTATTAGATATTGAATATGATTTCTCCTAACATCATTTAAGGAATAATTTTATCCTAGCATGTGACTTTGGAGTTGGTGGGAAAATGGAAAAAGTAATCGGCATCTCTGTCTGCATATTAATTCTAGTATTTACATATGACTTTTTTAGGAACCTAGAAAAAATTTTCCTACACTAAAGAATATGGACTCCAAATATTATATTACATTTAACAACACATAAAACATCATAGGATGGGCTGTATAAGACATTCCATGTATGACTCTTCATAGATATATGTACGAAATTCAGAGAAGCATATGAATTTTGAACGACCACATGTATGACTTAAATATGAAAGAATAGATTTAGGACACTGATAATTTTTTGGGATATATGAATGAAAATTTGGACTTCAATATATTTAAAAACATAAGATAAAATTAAAACTCTTTTCATTTTTTATATATATTAAGACAAACTTTTCCAACTGATTGTTACAGAACTCATCAAATAGAATAAGAAGACATAGACCGTTGTAAGTAATTTCAAGAAAGAGGAATTTCATTTAAAAAAAATACCGAATAAATATACACCATTGACCTTTAAACATAATAGAAATCAAATAAATTGGAGTTATGCATTGAATAAAAGGAGATTTAGAGAGCATCAAAGAATCACGATAATCAATAAAGATGTAGTATGGTCATGCTACTCAATTACTATAACAATATTATAACTCATGTAATGAAACCCCTTATTAGTCGAATTAATAAATAAATATGAAAATGGTTCACTAATATGAGTTTAATCTATCATTCAATTGAGTTCTAGACAGTAATTACAAGAGATTACAATTATTTTTCTGTTTTCTGCATTCTTTATACTAATAGAAAAAATAAAACATTTGTCGTAACAACATGTATAATGTCACCATTCCCATATTAATGAATTATTATATTTAATGTTAAAAATAATCTAATCATTTTTTATGGATGTTAATTATTCCCTTTTATAATTGTTGGTTTTAAATATTCATTGAATTTAAATTCTTCTTATCTCATTATTAATTATTTCATACACATGTCCCCATGTTCTCTATTATACATATAAAATGTATAGTGGTGTGTCAATTAATGAGTGACTAGTGTTATATTAAAACCCATCTAACAGGAATATCAAAAACATCAAGAAGGATATTCTACATTATAATGTGTTTCCGGCCAAAAATTCAGTTGCGGAATGAATTTCATATAGTTTAGAACAGATATATCAGCATCCAAAAAGTTCTATATGATCAATGATTTGCGAATAAGGGGGGACACATTCCCTTTATATTTATTTGTGTTCCCATATTCATTGTAAGACCTAATAAAATCGACTTTATCAAAATTTTGAGTCAATTTAGAAGAACTTTAGACTTTTGGAAAGGTAAATCCCATTCAATGGATGGAAATGTTTTTCTTTTCAAGAATGTGATTATCTAAAAGATTATTTTTTATTTCGTGGTGTACTTCTGGCTTAACAGATTCATCAAATCCATAAGCACTTTTATGCTAAACTTCTTTTGTAGTTGTAGTTTATTGGTTTGAATAATTGTCACATTTTCATGGAAACGATGTTGTATGCCTTGGTCACTTTGAGGCATATGCATCAAGAATATAGAATATTATAATCAGTCCCTAATAATTCAATTTATTTAGAAGCATCTCCATAAGACCTCAGTGGACATTCCATTCTTCATATTCATGTTTTTCGAAAAATTGAAAATATGGAATACATGCTACATGAGTCACTAATATGTCATGCGATAAATGCAGTCTTCTACAACATTTGTAGGTATGCCCACAGGATGTTCATTTCCAATTCCCCATTCTTGTAAGGAATCGATTATTTGAATATAAGTCTACTTATTCATCTAATTGATACCATGGACCATGATATTGACTTTATCATATCTATCAAACACCAAATGGCCAATCTGAACAATATTTAAACAGATTTTAAATAGGCTATTTCAAAAAATGACTTCATATTTTAAGAATACATGCCTATATGGAAACCAAAATTAAAAGGGAAACATAACTCCGTGGCCTTCAAGAAACATCCTGATCAGGGTTCTCGAAAATGGATTCATTATTTCAAAAACAAATTAGCTTTCTGGCTCTAGGATTTGTCTATGTTTGAGGTTTCATTCAACATAATTCCCACTGAGACTAATCCCAAGCAGTTTTGTATTTCCCTTTTATTAGTGTGTGAGCTCTACCATAAGTACTATGAGGATATTGACCACTATTTTATATGCTTACGAACATCATCCCCCATTTGGAAAACCATATTTGGAATATTTGAGGTTCAACATCCAAGAACAAAATCAATTAGATAATTCCTACCAACACTGCTTAATATCCAGATGTCAAAGAAGATCTCCATCCTTTATAAGGTGTCCAATGTGGAATTGGTTAATGTCATTTGGAGGGTATAGAATAAATATCTCCATGATTGGAATAAATTCAATTCTATAGCCACCCTTACTGACATTGTGATGAATGATCAATATTCCAAATAAATCATCGAAAAAATTATAACAACTCAGTGAAGGATATCACCATTCTAATGAATTTGAATGTTCATGGCTACTATCCTCCTCCACATAACATTACATAAGTCTATAACATTCCCCCTATTACTAGATGGAAAAAGTGCAGTTATGAAGGGGCCACAAAAGGGAATATTTGGAATGTAGGCTATGGTATTGGATTTAGGGAAATTTCTATGGATATTATTGAATACAAGTAAAAATAATGTGTCAATAAAATGGCCTAGGAATTAAATATGACATGTCCAATAAATTTTGTCCGCATTTGAGTGACAAGGAATTAGAAGAACATCTGGTTCGAGTGTTCTTCCATAGCCATTGTCTTGGAAGTTAGAACGAGGTAGATCCAACATTTATGGAACTTAACAGTGAAATGGGTCAATTACCTTAATAAACTTTTATCTAAGGTATACATCTTCACACATGTCATTAGTGAATCCAACTCACTTATGGATGCACTTGTAAACAAGGGAGTGAATGAGGAGGATTTTGTTTCTAAAACTCTCCCTAATGATCTACTACCAATTTTACAAATGTAAAATGTATGGTTCCCACTTTCATCCTACTGTAGTGAGATAATGAATATCATTTGAGATTCCATATGATTATAGATAGATAATGATATCCAATATGAATATTTAATTAGTAGATATTTATGGGGTGTAATTGAGGGCATATAAATAGCTTTGAAAATTTAATTCAATCAAATTTTAAAATTTAATTCTCAGTCATGATATTGAACAATTTTAAATACCCATTATAACCGCATAACATAATAAAACTTGTCATAAATCTTCAACCTTTATCATGATGACCCGCATCCAATTATTCACTACGTACAATTGGATTCTCAAATTCCTTTTAGAGGACCCATGTGATGTGCTCCTAATAAGATTTTCTGCACTCAAGATCATGACTTATAATAGTTTATTTAGGATAATATCATTCTTTTATATCATGGGATTTTTTATAAAGATTGATTAAAAACCTCAATCATTGGATATTGATTTTTCAGTGAAGAAACCTGGTGGTTTGATGATTTCAGTCATAGTATATAAATATTTTCTTGTTAAGGGTTTTCAAAAGATATTTCCAAAACTGATAGGTCACATTCCCATGAAGAAATAATTTTTATTTTGATCCAAGACTCTCAAAATAAATATAATGTCCATATCATTTTTTTGGTGATATGAAAATCACATTTCATATCCCAAATCAACATGTGATCATATACTTATGTAATGATGACTATAAAATTCTGTTAAAAGTAAAATATCATTACTAATAATGATGGAAATTTATTTCCAATAGTTAGGGAAAATTAGTATTTAATATATGATTTTTGTTTGGAAATAAGTATATGCTTTATCCAATGACTTCCCAAAACATCCCAAATATTGTGAGTTAGGAATTAAAAAACCCATATTTGTGTTATGGATATATCAACAGATTATTTTAGAGAAATATATATTGAATTGTAGTAATTAAATAAGGAAAAAATTAAGAGAATCTAGATATAGGTTAAATATGCCCCGGTGCATCACCATCGGTTGAAACAACACACATAGTTAAGAAGAATGATAAATCAAAGCTTTTTTTCAATTTTTATTGTAAATATAATAACATCTTGAAAAATTAAAAACATAATCTACCCAATATTTATGACATGATAAATCAATTGAGAGGAGCTCTATACTTCACAATAATTGATCTTTGACTTATATATCAAAAATTAAGGGTCAAAAAGAAGTTTATATCAAATGATTCCATTTTTATATGATATAGAAAATATAAGTTGATAGTTATTTTATTTTGAAATAAAAAGTTCACGTTTAACGTAACGTATTTGATTAATAGAGCCATCATATATTACATTATCCAGTATGTGGTAGACTTATAGATGACATTTCCATATATATTATGACCAAATATGAGCATAAAGATAATTTGAGGATTCTTTAATAGAGTTTAAAAATGGATGTACATTGACAACCCACGTACCTATAAAATAATTTATTTTCATTCTAGAATTAAATATTCAATTTTCAATAAATTTAAAATGAAATAAGTGTTATTTATAGAAAGGATGGAATACATACTGATGAATGTGTAACTTCACCTTTGGAATAATAACATTACTATTAGGAATATTAATCTGGCCAATATAGTAGTACCTCACCTATGATAGTATAAATAAAATTAATGTATCTTATAATTGTAATCAATATATATTTATATAATTGAATAAGTAAATAAATCTTTTTTAAATGATAAATTAAGTGTTCATATTTTGGTAAGTCATAAATAGTTAATTAAAATTTGATATTTAATATAATGATTTAAAAGAAAATATATTTTCATAAAATATATTCATAAATTATTATTATTATTTCGTATGATTATAATATAACTTAATGAGACTTTAATTAAATTTTCAATGTGTTATAGAATGAGTTATATTTTTAAAATCATTATCTTTCGAATAAATTATGATTTTAAATAAAAATTAAATTTATCATATTTATTAAATTATCATAAAAATAGACATCATTTTTGAAATCTAAACATCAAAAAAAATTTACAATGAAATTTTTGGATTTTTCTGAAATAATTGTATTTTTGGCGAATAGTGAAATACGATATTTTAAAATATAATCAAAATATACATTTTATTGAGTAATAGATGATCTATGAATGATGAAATACCCAAATATCAAATTCAACTTCATTATATTAATATATTTCTTATAATTAAAAAACTATTCATAGTCCATCACCAAAATAATTAACTAATGAATATAATAATAAAAAACCCCCTCTTCTACACTATAAATACCTCCCAACGCCACCTATTCCACTCACACATAAAAGTATCTTATAAATATTAATTTATACCCAAATCCATTCTTAATACTCTTCCCCGCATCCTAGACCTTCCATACTTTCTAAAAATCCAAAACCAAGGCACTTAATGAGGTTCTCAAAGATGAGAATTCAAGAGTTAAAATCTTATTTCATTTTCTTTTCAATTATTTCTCTTTTATTATACTCTCTCTATATCCCCTTATCTAATAGGAATAAAAAATCTAGTATAATATATATATATATATTGTAATTTTTAATGTTTATGAAAAAATTCATCATCATACATCTTCACCTATCCCATTTATTATAACAAGAAAAACATCATGTATGATG
Organism: Viscum album; assembly: GCA_963277665.1. Taxonomy (NCBI): domain Eukaryota; kingdom Viridiplantae; phylum Streptophyta; class Magnoliopsida; order Santalales; family Viscaceae; genus Viscum; species Viscum album. The sequence goes on along the minus strand of OY728163.1, from coordinate 1,003,426,245 downwards.
TGTTGATTTACCGACATTGTGGATGATGTGGTTTAAATTTCCATTATTTCCTTCAAGTCTGGTAATAAAACCATTAATATGGATTAATAATAATTTATTATAAATATTTTTTTTTATATTTTGTTATGGAACTAGTTTTTATTGATAATATTAATTAATTAAACAAAAGTGGTTTTTAATATTCATGATTCACCCAAATAATCTAAAGTTAATCCCGAATGTTTTATCTAATGATTCATACTGATACCATAGAACCAAAATTATATATAAGATAAGTTAATAATATTAAATTTCATTAATATAATTTCATTTTAGTTCTGTATTTTTTCTCCCTTTTGAAAAAAACAACCATAATAAACCAACCAGAGAAACCATGAAATAAATGCACGTGAAAAATTGACAATAACAGAATATTATTAGCTAATGGAGGGGAGATGTTATGAAAATAGCATATAAGTATTTATAAATAATAATATGGTTCTATAATATATTAATAACACTATTTAAATCTTTATATATGAGGTTTGAAAATATTTTAATTAAGGTGAACCGGGGTAAGGGAATTATGTACCCAATTTCCATTCTTTTTGTTCACCTTATACTACAATAATTATGTGGTACTATGACTATTCATGAAATTAATTTTGATTATATGACGTTTTATTATGTGTATTTACATTTTATATACATATTCCATTAATTTTATTATCAATTAGTTCAAATGTATGATATTTATAAGGGAATATTCGTCAAAAATGTACTTTTAATTTCCCTTCTTTTTTAAGGAATAATTTATATGATGTAAGTATTACTGTTTTATGATTTTTATTCTACTTCATGGTAAATTTTTATGATGAATTTTGGGACCTATATCACCCTTTAATGCTCTTGTTTTTTATGTGTGAGGTTGACTGTATGGTTACTCCAAGTGTAACTATAGAGGTTACACCATAAGGTAGCTGTGAGGATAACATTGTAATGTAGCCGTGGGGGTTACATTGTAAGATAGCCATAAAGGATACCAATAATATGGTTTCCATGGATGGTATAATATTGATTAAATAATTCCACAAGTTACCTTTATGTGATTATTTAATCTTTATATATTTTATATAAATCTCATGGTGTAGTAATGTAACTATATGATACTTATCGAGTAGGAAGTATGTATTTATGAAAATGATTTAATATGTTTATATTATTCATGTAATAATTGTACCTCTCCTTATTTTTATATCCCTTATAGATATTTTTGTTCTCATCCCAAGTTTTGAATTGTTTTTCACAGGGTTTAAAGATGAAAATGTGAAAAGGAGAATGCAAGATAAATATTGTGAAGAATTTTCATTAAAATATTTAACGTTTTTATTAAGAAAAAACTGTATAATGAAAAAATTTATATTGTATCAGAAATACCCACATTGTAATATTTTGTGTTGAAATTTATGAATTATTTAGTAATTTTCTAAATCTATAAACTGAAAATATCATTGGAAATATAGAGTAGTTATCCATTGAGGAAAAGGGGGAGAAACTCATATCATTCCCTTACGAGACCCCTCCAGGCAGCGATGACCTAGGTCGATGGCGGAGCCTCCGCTGTCCCCCCCTCCTCCCCTGGAGTGGGGGCGATCTTCATTTCACTTCATCCCATCTTCCCCTTTCCTACCCATCTCTAACCAAGAATACCTTCATTCTTTCACTACAATCGATCTCAGCCCGAAATAACCAGGTCTTTACAATGGCTCACCACAACATTCGCTCTCGACTTTGGAGTTTTTTGAGGTGTCAACACTTCATCACCTTATGTTGGTGTCAAGTTTCAGTCGAAGCACGCCCATGGTGGAATCCTTTGACAGGTACATTTTTGGGTCTTTGGGTCATCAGGACTGTGTGGTCGTGGGTATCCTCGATAAACAAAAAATAATTGTTCGCTTTGCTTCTGAATAAGATTTGATCCTTGCCTGACCCAGATCTCTAAGTGTATGCAATGGGTTCCCCTTTTTTCTCTTACGTTGGTTGTTCAACTTGAACATGGACTGTGATACTCTAATGACGGTGTTGTGGGTAAGGTTTCCATACATTATGCTACCCTTTCAAAACCCCTCTATTTTACACATGATAGGGAACATTGTTGGATGATTTATATGCTCGGATAGTTGGACTAATACTCTGTGTCACCCGATCTCACCTTGAATTTGCATTGAAGTCGATGTGTCCAGACCACTAGTGAATTGGGTTCAGATCATTTCTGGGGAAGAATTTATATGGAAACAAGAGGTTTTTTCGAATATTGGACTATGTTTTTCTCGGCCTGTAACATCTTAGGACATTCCTACTGATCTTTCTGTCAGGGACCCATGAACTCTCCTCTACTAGAGTCCCCATCAGTGAATCATTTGAATATCATGGATCCAGTTGATACAAACCTCTAGAATGAGGTAAGACTATCCAATCCTTAGGTGGATGATATTTTCAATAGGTTTAGGAATGAGTTGTCATGATGTAAAATGGTTGAACATGCTATTACAGGGTCATGGGTTACCGGTAACACTGATCCTCTACAATATGAGTCTTCCAATCCTTTATATGAAGATGTTTCTCCTATTTTATATGGGCTAGAAGCAGTGATAAAAAGGGATCTTAATTTACAGATGTAAGAGCTACCAGACAAACTGGGGTAGTGGGTGAAAGCTAGGGGAAGGGAAAACAAGAGGTTGAACCTATCATCAATTGACATTAATAATCTATTTGATGGGCTGGATTCTGTTACTTGTAATCAGGAGCCAAAGGCCTTAGGGTGTTTCTTAGGGCTATAGTTAGGGATGAAGAAAGTGATGATCATCTTTTGCAGGAAAGATCAAAGGGAGGAAGAAGGATTTACAACCCAATAAGGAAGAAGGGGGAGAAAGAGAACAGGGACTCGGGTAGTTGCATTATGATCAAGAGGGGCAATCCAAAGGTCATAAGGATTGTTCATATCTTCCATGACCTATAGAGACAAGTTAAGCTAAAAAGGGAGGGACCAATGTGATTTATGATGAATCTTCCATAATTCAATAGGTAAAGGAGGTGCATTTGGAAACTATGAGTGGGAGTGGCTCAATGGAATGCTTCTCCTCTAACGATCGTGACTGAGGGACGTAGGCTAGTATGGTCAAAATTTCTCACCTCCAAGAAGATGTTATGGCACCTGATTCCCCTTTAATTTTACCTTAGAGGTTGTCAGGAAATGACGCTGACGTTGTGGAGCACCATTAATTAATACAGATGGATAGGAGCGGGATGCTGAGATAAAGATTATTGAAAACCCATGGGATCTTCTCATGCACTTTGAGTAAGAGATGTTAGTGAAGAGAATTATCATTCATGCGTCTAAGGAGGATGTGGAGAGGATAAATGGGAGACCATTTCAAGTGGAGTTATCCATAGAGAAAGAAGATTGGATCATTAAGCAACATTTAATCTTGACCAGAGGCTTCAATGATAAGAAGATACTAGTGGAAGAATTCCTACAGGCGTGGGACAAGCTGGCTGATCAATTTGAAGATTCCATTAATGAAGATCTGGTTACATAGGTATCAGCTATTTCATGGAAATTATATAGGGCAGACACATCTTCTCATTTTAAGTTGGACTTTAACAACTTTTTCACATGTTACTAAGTTTGATGCTCTAGGTTGTACTTGCATATTTCACACTTTTTCAATAAATGTGTTTTATAATAAAAAATTAACTTTCAAGATCATTGGTAATATGAAGAATTCCATTCTAATGGAATTTACATGATTATGTAATCATTAAGTCTGGGTCCTTGTAGTTGTTATCAAAAAAGGGTTAAGAAAACTTTAGGTTTATGATGATGTTAATACCATAAATTATTTTTAAATTATGTTTATGTTGATACGATATAGATTTTAAATAATTATATTTTTATTCATCTAGGATATGTCTATTCATAATCTTTTTTTACAGAAGAAATGGGAACCTAATGTAGGAAGGCACCAAGAGGATGATATCTTTTCTAATCTACAACCTAGAATTGTGGGAATTGGAATTTTACAGTTTCTGATAGTAATGGATAAGTTTAATTTGGGTATAAACAGAGGTGGGATCCATCCAAGAGAACAACTAGAACTACCAAATAGGAATATGATGATAGTTGATCATTTTATGAAGAAACACCCTCCTTATTTTAGTTGATCATCATACATAGGGGAAACTAAATGACATATTAAATCCATTTAAATGATATTTTATGTTATGGGTTGTTCTTATAATCAAAATTATAGTCTTTCCATTTATCTTTATAATCGTTAAGCTTTCCAATAGTGTTCAATGGTCACATATATTAGAGAGAGTGATGAGTTTGATTCCTTTGAATTGGATGAATTTATGACTCATTTCCTTGAACAATATTTTCCTAAGGTGGTTTGAATTATGATGGAAAAAAATAATTGATTTGAAAAAAAAATGTGGAGGATTTAGTGGTCGTGTATAAAAAAACTCACCTGATTGGTAAGGTATTCTCTGTTTCTTATTCAGGATCGTGATAGAAAAATAAATCATATTTACACAGGATTGATGCCAAAATATCAAAGGGAAATTTCCTCTAATTAATTAAAAATTTATGAGAAAATTTTCTTATGTTTTGAGAGTTTATAAATGGAGTTCCTTTTACATAACATGTAAATTCATATTAATATGGAGAAGAGGTCAATATCGGAATCCTTAGGGAATAATCAAACAAATAAATATTAAAGTAAGAGAATCCAGTTTCTAGTGTGTAAAATGTGTGGTAAAAAGAACCCTAGGGAATGACATACCAAAACTGGGAAGTGTTTCTGATGTGGTATGTTGGGACATGGGGTCCTAGAATTTAGGGAAAATTATCTTAAGAACAATTCAGATAAGAAAACTATAAATTTATTTAATTATGGTAAGATGGTTCATTATGAAAATACCTGCCCAAATAAAGATCTAAATGATGAATAACAACCATATGATAAGAAGAAAGGGGTAGTGATATAATTTACCACTACATTAGAAGATTTCAGTCCATCCAATGAAATGGTATTTGGTACATTTTTTGTTTACTCGGATATTTCTAATGATATGTTTGATATGTGGTCTATAAGTTCCTTTTTTAGAAATTTTCTGAAAAATCGGTAATTACACCTAATAAAATTAAACATGATCTTTTAGTTAAAACACCGAGGAATGATATTACAAGAAAAGTAATTATATGAATCTTCATATTGTTGTCTATGGAAATAAATTACCTATAATCCTTGTTGTTTTATCCTTAGTAGAGTTTGATGTCATTATGGGAATGAATTTTCATTATATTTATCATGTTAAGATTTATTGTAGATATAAAAAAGTTTTTTTCATGAATAGTTTCAGTTTGTATACAACAATTAACCCGTACAATTGATAACATATTAGGAATCATGGAAACTGCTAAAATATGAAATGGATGTTACCTTGTTCAAATTGATGAAAATAAGTATATAGTTCAAATTAATGATGTGACAATTGTAAATAAGTACCATGAGTTTTTCTTGGGGAGTTAACAAGTGTTATCACTATTCGGGAAGTTAAATTTACCATTAACATAGTTCCTGATGCTTAGCCATTTTCAAAACCCTTATAGAATTGATCAAGTTGAACTTCTTTATTTGAAAAATCATTGGTAGGAGTTTCATGATAAAGGCTTAATTCATCCAAGCACATCACCATTAGGTGATCCAATTTTATTATTAAAATGATATATGGTTCCACATGAATTTCATTTTTTAATAGTCCTTTTAATAACATTGTTTAATTGAATTAGTAACTTTAGCCTCATGTCGTCGACTTATTTAATCAGATCTAGAGATCTCAAAATTTGTCCATGATTGACTTGATATCCGGGTACCATCAGATGAAGGTGAATGTGGATGACATCCCGAAAATATATTTTTATTCCAGATATGGGAATTATGAGTTTTTTTATGCCCTATGGTTTGAAAAATTTCCCTGATGTATTTATATAACATAAGAATATAATTTTCTGTGAATATTAGGATACATTTTTTCTTTATTTATTGATGATATGTTGCAACTTTAAAAAATTTATTAGGATCATGAAAAACAATCATGGATTGTCTTAGAAACTCTGAATGGAAATAAGTAATATGGAAAATTTAGAAAATATGATTTTCTATTTTAATATATTTCTTCTATTGGGAACATTGTAAATAAATATGGTATAATAGTTTATCCTTATAAAATAAAAGTGATTGATGAATGGAAAAGACCTAAAAATGATACGGAGATTCAACGTTTTATTTGATTAATTGGTTATTATCGATGGTTTGTTAAAAACTTTTCATGATTATCTATACTGTTAACATTGTTAACTAGAAAATAGGATTATTTTTTTGGATAGAATAATGTGATGTTTGTTTTTAGAAACTAAAGAAGAGATTGGTGAATGCTTCAGTTTTAGTCAGCCCTTTCAAAAATGGTGTTTTTTCATCTATAATGATTTTTCAATGAAGGGACATACTTGTGTTATAATTTAGAATAATTAGGTAATTTATAATGCTTTAATACAATTGAATCCTCATGAGTTAAATTATCTCAAACATGATTTGGATGAGAAAATATTGGTTTCTCAATGAAAATTTGGAGGTATCATTTATATGGATATAGATGTGGAATATATACTAAATATAAAATAATAAAGTATATATTTACATATACTGAATTAAATATGTGGTAAAGAAGATTCCTTGAACTAATAAATGGATTATGATTTCATGATAGATTATCATCATACAAAATTAAAAAAAGTGGAGGATACATTGGGTTGAAAAAATCATGCATAATTAACCATGCTATGTTTGGGACAAGAGACCTTGATTATTTATTTTATGTATTTTTATGAGGAAGATGTTGGCATAGGAAAATCTTCTGTTTTGTTTCATGTTTCATTTCAGTAATCTCTATCAGACAGATTTATGTGAGAAAAAGGAAGACCATGGGTTATACAAAATGGAATAATTGGTTAAAATGGGTATGTTTTCAAATTTTATCATTGATATAGATTGTGTTTTATTATTTGGAAAGAGATTATATGTCCCATTTGATTCCCACCTAAAGAAATAATTCTTGTATGAAGCTCATAGTTCTTCATTTTCAGTTCATCCTATAAGTACTACGATGTATAGATACATTTGGGAGTATTGTTGGTGGGAAAAAATGAAAACATATATTTCAAATTTTACCATTAAATATTATACATTTCAATATGTTAAAGCAGATTGAAAAATACAAAAGGGGCTACTAAAGAATTTTCCAATTCCATAGATGAAATGGGAAAATATATCAGTTGAATTTTTAGTGGGACTACCAAATACATCTCGAGGTAATAATGCTAATTTGGTTATTTTTGACTGACTAACTAAATATTCACATGTCATTCCCAATAATGATACTATGTATTTGGATTATCTTTATCAAATTTACAGTAAAACTATTTCCTAGATACATAGAGTTATTATTTCTATTGTATCTGACTGTGATCCCAGGTTCACTTAAACCTTTTGTAAAGTCCTTCAGAATTTATTGGGAATAGAATGATATTTCATGACATACTTTTATCCTCAATATGATGGATAGAATGAGTGAACAATTCATACATTTGAATACATGCTTTGAGATTCTTAAATGGACTACCATCTATATTAATATCAACATCATTTTTTAGATGGGATTTCATATAATAAAGGTTTCCAATCTAGTATGTAGATGGAACCTTTTGAGGGATTATGTGGACATAAGTCTCTAACTCCAACATTTTGGGATGATGGGAAAAAAATTTAATGGGACAAAAAATATTATAGGAAGTGGCTAATAAAGTGAACATGATCTAGAAACACATGAGTAATGTTGAGAGTAAGTAGAAAGTTTATGTTTATAATAAGAGGAAAGACTTTTCTTTTGAGGTAGGTGATCATGTTTTTATTATTAGATCATTATGGAAAAATTGTTATGAATTTTGTTAAGAATTGATAATTCCACCAGTCATTGAACCTTATGAAATATTTGAGAATGTATGACCGTTCACCTATTGAGTATCATTTCCTCCATGTTTATCTTAGGTAAAAACAATTATCATGTTTTTATGTTAAGAAATTATGTGACAGATCTATCTCATTTTTTGAGACCAAAAGTATTTCAGTTAGAAGAGAACCTTTCTTACGAAGAGAAACCAGTTCATATTATTGAACATAGTGATCAAGTATTGATAAATAAGTTAATTAACTAGGTTATATTATTGTGTAGAAAACAAATAGTTGAATATTAGTAATGGGAATATGAAATTTATTTGAGGGATAGGTATACTCACATGATTAATAAGTTAATAAAAATTAGAAGGGCATAATTTCCAGAAGATGTGGAGAATTTAACAACCCAAATACTTATAAAATTCATTATTAGAGTTATGTAACTAAATAGTCAAATTATATATAAATCTATAATGAAATAAGTTTTATTTATATAAATTAAGGAATTTATACTGATGAAATAGTAACATGACCATATAAATAGTAACATGACCATTTGGAATAGTAATATGTCCAATAGATTAGTATCCTCACCTATGAGGGTAAAAATAAAATTTATATATCTTGTAAGTGTAATCATGGCATATTTATATCTTGGAATAAGTAAATAAACATTTTGAGAATATAAATTATGTATTGGTATTTCTGTAAGTCATAAATATTTAATAAGAATTTATAATTAATATACTTATTTTTAAAAAGATATTTCCATAAAATGGAATCATTAAATTATTTTCTTGTGGTTATAAAGATAATTTTATGAAAATTTAGTTAGTTTTTTAAAGTGTTATAAAATGAGTTATAGCTTTAAAACTGGATTTTTTTAATAAATTATGATTTTAATAAAAAATTAAATATCTCATATTTAGAAACATAGTTTTAAAAATTTGAGTTCATTTTTAATATATACTCTTTGATCAAGTCATTAGTGTGAATTTTGGTTATTTTTAGGAAATACTAGAATTTTTGTTGAATAGTGAAATACGGTAATTTATAATAAACGCTAAATACTTGATTTGTTGTTTCATAGATGATGTAAGTCTTATGTAACCCCAAAATCTCGAAATATCCATGATTATTTTTAAATATTTTATAATAATTCTGAAACTAATCATATTCTTGGGAAATCGTAATAAACTAATAAATATAATAATGAGAAAACACCCCTATCCTCCACTATAAATACCTCCCCTCCCCACCTATTCCCCTTGCACCTCAAAGATGTGTAGCCTTGTTAATTTCTATAAATATACCTTCAAAAGCCTATTCCTCTTGTCCAATACCTACTTGTATCTCGATCATGCCAAAACCAAGGTCTTTAAAGAGGTTATCAATAAGAAGAATTCAAGTGGAATAATCCACTTTGATTTTCATTTATTATATTTTCAATTCATTTTATTTTCTTATTCTCGATTCACCTACCTTTATCCAAGAGACATAAAAACTCCATTATCTTATATATAATATAAATTTATCATTTTTATGTAGAATTTCATCATTATACTTATTCACCAGTCCCCTTTTTCTAAAAATAAAAACATTTTCTTTGATGTGTTGATTTACCGACATCATAGATGGTGTGTTTTCAATCTCCATTACCACCTCTAATTATTATAATAAAACAATTAATATGTATAAATGATTTTTTTTATACATATTATATGTTATATTATGATTTTAACTAGTTTTTATATATAATATTAATTAATAAAACAAAATTGGTTCGTAATGATCAAAATACCCCAAAATAAAATAAACTTCATCACTAATGTTTCATCTAATTATTCACACTCAAACCATATATCCAAAAATATATATATTACCATTTAATATTATGTATTTTCATTAATATCATTTAATTATAGTTTTGAATTTTTTTACCCTTTGCGAAAAAATCCACAAAAAACCAACCATGGAATCCATAAAATAAATGAACCCAATGAATTGAAATTAAAAAATTATTATTAATAAATTAGTGGAATGATTTTATAAAAATATCACATGATTAATTATGAACTTGAATATGGGTCTGTTTTATTTTAATAACAGTATTTAGAACATTATACATGAGTTTTGAAGATGTTTGATGTAAGTAGAACATGAGGTTAGGGAATTCATAATCTAATTACCATTCTTTGGGATAACCTTCTACATCCCCAATGATGTGGTATAAATATTATTTTTGAAATTAATTTATATTATATTATGTTTTATTTTGTGTATTTTTAGTTTATACACAAACTCCATTCTTTTTATTAACACTCACACCAAATATATGATATTTTTAAGTGACTATTATCTAAAAATCCTATTTTAATTGCATTTATTTTTTTTACGGAATAATTCAGATGATGTATGCATTACTGTTTTATGATATTGTTTTGGTTCATTTTAAATTTTTTATGATGAATGGAGGGACCTAAATCTCCCTCTCATTAATTAGTTATATTTATTTTATAGGAAGACCATTTGGTTACTCCATCTGTAATTGGGTTGGATACACCATAATGTAGCCATGAAATATACATTGTAAGGTATCCCTAAGGGTTAAATTATATGTTTTTCATGACGGTTAAAAATATTATGGTAGTTGTGATGGTTACAATCTTATGTATATAATTATCCTTGTTTTCCTTATGTTATTATTTATGTTTTCTGTGTTTTATAGAAATATCATTTTTTCACAATGTAACTATATAATGATCATCTGGTGAGATGTATGTCATTATGAAAATTATTTGATATGTTTATTAGTATTCATGTACGAACAATTCCTATCCTTATTTTCATATCCCTTACTGATATTTTTGTCATTATCCCTATTTTTTAAAAAAAATTATAGGGTTAAAGTATTGGTAAGAGAAAAAGGAGAATCCATGATGAATGTTATCAATACATTTCATGAAAATATTTAATGTTTATATTAAAGCAATTTTTATTAGGAAAAAATTGATATTGTTTTAGTTTTACCCACTTTGAACTTTTGGTTTTTGATATGTATCAATTATTTCCTATCATTCTCAAAATATAATATGAAATCATCTTTGGAAAAGCAATGAAGTGATTTATAAAGGAATTTACTAGATTATGTAATGTTTAAGTCTGAGTCCTTATAAAAACTAAATCCCAAATTCATCAAGTGTAAAAAAATTATTTTAGAAATTATTATTCTTGTGTTATGTAATAATAATTGAGGGTATAAATGTGGATATTTTAAATATTAAAAACAATGGAGAATGACCCCAAACAACCATTATAATATTGATTCATACAGTTGTTTGATTGGATGGATAATATTGATGATTTGTGAAAAATTTATCATTAATCTTAGATACAAAAACTACATTAACTCAAAAGTGGTTAAAGTCCCTTTGTAGAGGGAAATTTAAATAAAATTTCATAGAGTATTAGGAAAGGTTTATCACTACCCGTACACATAGTGTACCCTATATTAGAGATGTTATTTTGAAATAGAGTGATGTGTCAACAAAGGAATTAGGATTTTTCCATGTATAATATGACATAGCTATAGAATATACCATAGGTAAATTAATGATTCCTAAGAAAACATTCCCAGTGCATTATGCGGAGATATAAATCTTTGTTTTTAAATTTTATATATAAATTTATTTTCTTTGTGGAGAAAAATATGAAATATATAATAATAAAAATATTTTAATGTATATATATTCACATTGAAAAGGTTTAATATGCACTAAATTATGTAGATGATTTTTACCAAAGACAATTAATACACATTACATTACCACCCCAGGATGGGAAAAGGAAGGTTGGTCCATTGAGAACCAATAGATGAGGCTACCTAATACGTGATCATGATTGGAAGTGTAATAACCCAAACCCTATTTTCCAAGAGTAAGTAGAAACTTTATTACAGTATCATAAGCTATATAGAAGCACATATGAAGCATTGAATATCTATTCACAATAGTGAACCAGATACCTGCATGAAACTCACATTACAGTTGAAAACAGAAAATATACATATTGTGTTTGTTTAAAATTCCATATTTCCCCTTAACACATCCCCTTATATTAATCGCAAAAATATTCCCTATATCATAGAGAGAGAAAACATAATAATGATCTAATATTATATAATAATTATAGATAAATATATAATAGAGGATTTAATTAAAAAATAAGAAAAATAAATTTGGCATGGTTAGTAATTGAAACACATACCATTTAAATAATCACTGGATCATAATATAGTAGAAATAAAAGTTGATCAAATAAATCCACATAATGTATAACAAGGGACTAAAATATATACATGTCTATTAATAATAATCGAATAATAATGTGGATGTAAATAATAAGTTCAATAGTGATGTAATTTGTAATGATGGACATCTCAATCCATACTATCAATAAATTTCACATGAAATTTTAAACGAGTGAGTAAAAATCAATCTAATTTTCCTTATTGATTTGTCTCATTAGACGTATTAATGCGTCAAGGGGATATTTTTAACGAAAAACAACCCATCACATACTTTAACCAATTAATTACTGATATTATAGGGGTGAAAGATAATAAACATAAATATTTTTATTAAAAACTGACATATGAACTGTTAATATTAAATATAGTTAAATAAACATAATCACAATTCATACAGAGTATTATGATGAATCGTAATAAAATTTCGCATCCTTATTCAAACTGATCAGAAAACATAAAAATAAGAATAATGATTATATGAATAAAAAATATCTATTGTTAATCATAAGTAAAATAAATGGTTGATGTCTTTGATGAATATAAATACCATACAAATGTATCTGGAACACATATTTAAAATATAACCTTTTAATTTTGAAAATATTTTTAAAACTAAATGTTCATAAATTATTTCAAAAATATTTTTATTCTTATAAATGAATATTTAAAACATTATGGGGATATGATATAATGAAATTAAAATCATGACGCACTTGTTAAAACAAATATTCCTTTCAAACTCTCAATAAAAGAAAAATGCTACAACTTTGGAAAATAACAAGATAATTCCATTAATTTTTTTGTAAAAAATAATAAAATGGGTTAATATGACTTTAATAAATCATTTAGATGATTGGAAAAATATTTCAAAACAATTTTATAAAATAAGGATTTGGAAGAAAATAAAATCTTGACTAAACTGAGAAATATTGTTTCCTCTCCATAAAAATGTTTTCTCTTTTATTTGAATTAATAATGAGTGAAAATGGTATTATTACATGAAAATATAATTAATATCCACATATGATGTAAATATTTTGTTTTTATGTTCCAAATATTGAATAATTTACCCATGGGTGACATAAATAAGAACAATCCTAAATAATGACGAGATTGTGAAATAAACCCTTACCTCATTAGAAACATGTAAATCATAAGCCATGTAAATTAATTATGATAAAAAGAAACTATAAATACCATTAATATAACATTATTCTTGATATAACATATCATAGAGGAATTATATACACCACACAAAATAAATATGTTTTGAATAAGACATATGACTCCAATAAGATAAAATGAGATGAGAAACCCTTACCTTTGGATAAACATCGTTCATATGTGTATGAAACTCCTGTATAATAAATATATATTTATTGTAAATATATTAAAAAAATATACACACATATATAATAAGACATATTATTCTATTAATCAATTTTATCACACATTTGATAATAATATTTCATTAATTTATTAGTTTCAGGTGTGAGTTTCCTTGTATTATCATGTGATATTTATCAGGAATGTTCTGGTTCATGTATATAGAAAATAGTTCCATTATATCTATAATTATATTAATTTTATAATTGTTATTATTTTTAATTAAATATATCCTTACAACCATTCTGGATAATTGGACATAGAAAATGAGCTCAATCACATTGGGGATAAGGAATGTCATACTTATGCATGAGTGATTATATCATTCAATTAAAGGGTGAAATAGAATGAAATTTTATGAAATATTAATTTCCCTAATATTATAGAATATAAAGTATTAAAATTTTATTCATTAAATTTATCCCTATTAAATTCCATGTAATGCATATATGAAAAATGAATCACATCTCTTTTTTAAGAGGTTGTCTCTCGTACACACGAGTGACATTATCATATTTAAAATGGAAATGAAAAGGGGTATATTTGGTATTATAAATAAATAAGTATAATTATATTATAAATATTATATATATTTATATATATCTTATCCATATTCATATCCGACCATGATACTTGTTGATGGAAGAGAACTTACATCAGTTCATGAGGAAACAATCTTCCATACCCAGATTAGAGGATTTTGTTTCCCATATGATTTAAGTAGATATGGATAAATGTATGAAAATAAAATAAAATATAAGTATATTTTAAGAAAACATTAGATCATATTTCACGATTTAATGCATAATTTCTGCTTTTAAATGATTAATGAAGAAGAAAGATCTTAGTGAAGACAATTACTTTCTCTTAGAGAAACCACCTTTAAAACTCTTCTTAAAGACCCAATATTTGGTAATATTGGAAAAACAAAAATCTCAGGAATGTAGATATGTATGTTTTGGTGGTATTATTTTATAATTTTGTTGAGCTTAATTGATTTTGAGGTGTGATTAAGTGATTGGAGTGAGTTCCCTTTTATAATTGAGGATGAGTGACATTTTTATAAACACCCAAATCTATTCAATGATGGGAAGTAACTATGAACTAAAGTGCCTCAAAATTATAAATATTATATTTGATGGATAATATTATCATCTGAAACCTAAAAAACCCATAAAACAAAAGTTTATAGAATATTAATTTTTATCCATTTCATTAACATAATTTTATCTTTTATTTTTCACAATTGTAAATAGTTTTTTTATCCAAGGTAATTTTTCTACTAATCATAAAATAAAATTTTTCCTATTAGATAATTAATACCTATGAAATATAAATTTTATTACAAAACTTTATCAAATAGAAACTATATATGTGTGAAAAAATAATTTTAACACAAGATTTTGTGAAGTGAAAAACCTCATTTTAACCCTTCCGATCGTAATTATTTTCTAATCTATTTTGTAATAATTATGGAAAAAATAATGTTTAATATATTAAATAAACATAAATATTATTACATAAATTTAGATTATATTATATTAAAATAAATTACTGTAATTATTTGAATTTAATTTAAAATAAATCCACAACTCGTTTGAAAAAATAGATTTATGAGAAATTGATTTTTCAAGCATAAGGTTATGTCATATTAACTAATATAATATTATTATAATTATATGGATTTTAATCTTTAAATTTATAAATTTACACTATAAAATAATTATAAATCATTCAAAATTAAATATTATTTTATTTACATATAATGGAATTACATTATTCCCTTTTAAACAAAATAGTTTTCTGGAAAATAATCATATTTCTGAATAATGTTTATTTTTACATCATAATTTTCATGTCTTACTATTTATAAAATTTATATTAAAAAAATTAATTAAAAATATTATAATAAGTTATTATAAATTAAAGGAGTAATAATTTAATATTACATTTTTAACTATTCAAAAAAAATTCTAAAGGAAAATTAAGAAAAAATTTATTTAGTATTATTGTGAAAAATAAAGTTAAAAATATATATTTATCAAATAAAATTATAATTTTTTTCTTTGGAATATAAAAATGATCATTTTATTATATTTTTAATGAAATAAAATTTTTATTTCCTACAATTGATTCTTGAGTTTTCATTCATTTCAAGTTATTAAAGATAGGTAATTTATTTTAAAAAACTCATCCAAAGTATCAGGGTGTTAAATTATCTACTATGATTAGTGATGAGTGTAATATATGCAATAAAAGTCGATTTTACACTTTTTAAAATCATGGGTTGCTGCGGGATGTGACCCAATTCTCATCTAATTTCAATGTATGGTTATCATAAGGTAAGGGGGGATAATATCTTTTTGAATTTTATAAACATTGATCCATGTAAAGATTAATGAGAAATGGATGGATGATGCGGGGAAATATAATAAGGTAATACACATTATGGAGTTCAAAATTGGGGATAATAGACTACTACGATTATCTAAATGGATAGTTTTTACATAAATACCTTAATTAAAGAATCATTTACTGGACGTTGCACATATCTCATCACTCTCTATCCTTCTTGAAACCACTTAAATGTATATAGATCTCAATAATGTTTTCTTATAAGTCAATATAAAGAGATAAATTGCAATGTATATATGTTTATTATTGGTAATACAACATGATATATATAAATTAATAATGTCTATAAGGATGATGAAAACATTACTATTATTTTATAGAAATTGGATAACCTTCTATTTCTGATGCTTTCACCGGGGCACGCATATCCGTCTATCGAGGACACACAACTGTTTCCCCACATACCCGCTTTCCAAAGGTGGGTGGCATCCATTCCTTGTTTAGGGACGTTTTCTACTTGACCGAAATGGGATGATGGGATGTCAGTTCTTACATCCATGGATTCCTCCTTAGAACACGTCAACTAGTCTCGGTCTCCTTTATAGATTAAGTCGTGGTTCGTGAATCTCTTTCCCAGTGTCATATCATCATAGACACTGGTTAATTACACTACTTCTATTTGGTCATTCCATAGGGTCTTGACATGGTAGTAACCTTAGGTTGAAGTAGATGATAACATCAGGCAAGTCGGGGCATCTCTGGGTGTATGGGCATAGGAGGACCTGTATTCTTTTTCATAAGAGGGAATATCAAGAGTGTAGAACCCAAGGTGTCCCATGTCGAATGCGTGGAATCACATGCTATATGCATGTATCATAGGTTTTCCATAGCTTCTAATGTTTAATACAGTGTATACTGTAATTTTAACATCCAGTATATATGGTTACACCAAGGGAGTGTCTTTTGAGGTTTTCCTCAGGCATATAATGTTTATCACGAGGTAGGCCGTGATTTTAACATCTGGCGGAGATAGAATGAGAGTGATCATAATGTCCGATAGAGACAGATCAGATTGATACATCCCCGGGAGGGAATACCTGTAAGGTTTACCGAGTGGATGGATCAGAATTCCCAATGAGGGCAGATCTGAGGTGGTGCGCCCCATGTAGGGGAGATGTCACACCATAATGGCTGATCTGAACACCACTGACAGTGGATTGTGGAGATTGCATCCCAGAATGGGGGACACCAAGGTTTACCATTTCTGGTGATTGAACCTCATGTAGGTTTCCTACGTACCCTATGTAGAGGATAGGGATAAAAACCCACATAGTTATAAGTGGTGATTATTCAGGGTGGACACAAAGGAAAACTACTCGTACACATACTGGGGCTTACGCATGGTTAGATGGCCAGGTGTCACAAGGAGCGACACTGGGATGAATGGCATGATCTCACCGAAATGTGGGGGCCCGAGTAAGAATCGGGATGGTTAATGGATAGATTAATTAAGTATAGGGTGAATGAAATGGGACCATCGCAAGGGCAATTGTGAAGTTGGGCATGATCCTCGAAGAGTCCTCCTATGTATTTGTGTCCCAGGTAATAAATGTATGAATAGTTCAGTGAGATGATGAGACACCTGAGGAGGCGACCCTTGAGAATGGATGCATGGAGGGGACCTAAAAGATGTGGAACCGTTTTATTGGGGCATGAGCTTCCTGAGACACATAGGCTCGAGGGAGAGATCAAGATAAGACATGAGTGATGGGATTGAACCTCATGGAGGCTTCCTACGTATCCACGTGGGAAGGGATCAAAGTTCTTTTAATTCTGTGAAGAAGTGGGAACCGATATGAAGGGGGGTCGGAACCAATGGATAGGGGAATTGAACCTCAGGGAGGCTTCCTACGTACACATCCATGGAAATGATCAAATACCACATAGTTCATGTGGTTGGGAACTGACGTGATGGTAGACCTGGGGTTCAATGGTTGTTGGGCTTGAACCCTGTGGAGGCTTCCTATGTACCCTTCCATAGCAAGGATCAAGGACCACATTGTTTAGAAGACGGGTGTGGGGATTACACACTAGGCTGCCCAAGGTGACGGTGAACCGATGTGAAGAAGGACCTAGGGTCCAATGGTTGTTTGGCTTGAACTTCAGGGAGGCTTCCTACGTACCTTTCCTTGACAAGGATCAACTACAATGTAGTTTAGGTGGTGAATATAGTTTAATGTTATGCGGGATGGGGGCATACCAACCTGAAGGGGAGTCGGAATGTCCAGGTGGTGGTGGGATTGAACCTCGTGGAGGCTTCCTACTTACCTTACCTTGGCAAGGATCAATGTCTGCATAGTTCTGGATGGGGTGTGGGGCTTACACTCTAGGATTCCCAAGGTGTTGGTTAACCGATGTGAAGGGGGTCAAAATGACCAAGTGGTGGTGGGATTGAATCTTATGGAGGCTTCATAAGTACCTTGCCTTGAACTGGATCAGAGCCCTCTTAGTTAAGGATGGGGGTGTGTCGGTAAACCAACGTGAAGATGGACCAGGGGTATGATTGGTGTTGGGATTGAAACTCATGGAGACATCCCACGTACCCTACCTTGGTAAGGTTCAATGACCATGTAGTTCTGGTGGGGGAATGGGGCTTACACTCCAGGATGCTCGACGTGTTTTCATGATCGATTCTTACTACTCTAAGCCCATGTGATTCATGATATGTGTGAAAAAAAGGTGGCAGAAAGGACCTGATGATCACAGCGCAAAGGTGTTCAATGAAGGATTCTTCATTGGGATTATGCAAGGAAGCTACCCTAGTGTGGCTATGGAGAAAAAATAGTGATTGGGGCTTACGCCAGGACAATTCCTGGGTGCCACTATTGAGCAGAAATAGTGGATGGGGATTATGCAAGGAAGCTGCCCGGGTGCCGCTATGGAGCAGCAATGGTGAGTGGGGATTACGCAAGGTAGCTGCTCGGGTGCCACTACAGAGGGGCAACAGTGAATGGGGATTACAGAATGAAACTGCCTAGGTGTCTCTATGGAGCAGCAATGGTGAATGGGGCTTATGAAAGGAAGCTACCCGGGTGCAGCTATGGAGCGGAAATGGTGAATGGGGATTACACAATGTAGCTCACGGGTACCGCTATGGAGTAGAAATGGTGGATGAGGATTATGTAAAGAAGTTTCCCGGTTCCTCTACGGTGCGGCAATGGTGAACGGGGCTTACGCAAGGAAGGAGTCTGGGTGCCACTATGGAGCAGAAATGGAGGATGGGGATTATGCAAGGAAGCTGCCCTTAATGTCTTCCTCATGTCTTGACATGATGGAATCCCAACTCACTGGTGGGTTGAGGTATTCACCTATGAAGTACCGCAGAAGTGGGATAATTCCAACATTGTTGGAATTAATTTGAACAAAGGGAGGTAAAAAGTGTGAATCACATGCCTGATATTCAAAATGAAATGAGGGTGTCATTGAGATAGAGGATATCTGTTGACTGTGTTCAAAACACAGTATCCATATCGCATTATCCTGAAATGGGGACAAACAAATGAGGGGCGACTTCTGACCATGTTCGAAATACTGGACCTTACTTGAAGTGTTGTCCAAATTCTTTCGGGGCGTTTTCCCAGGGTGGTAGGTGAACCGGTGTGGCATGGTACCTGGCCGTTATGGGGTCCCTTCAGACATGGAAGTGGACGAGGATCCAAATGAAGGACATGCAAAGTGTGATGTGGATTGATGGAATGTTTGAACAGATTCAAAAACTATTGAAATTATTCCACTGTAATCATGGCATTAGGAATCTTATGCTTGGATCATAAGGCATCTCTTGTTTTGAACAAGAGGCATCCTACGTTAGGAACATAGGGTACACTGTAGATTAGAGTCATGTAGAGGGGACTGTTGGCATCTCATGCATGGAGTGTAAGGAATCTCTTATTTGGAGTATGAGGTATCCTATGTTTGGAAGATTGGGTTTACTATAGTTTATAGTCATGTATATAGGATTGTTGTCATCTCATGCTTGGAGAATAATGCATCTTTCATTAGGAGCAAGAGGCATCCTATATTTGGCACATAAGTATTACGACATTTTAATGTCATGTAGATAGAACTACTGAGCATAAGGCGCCAAGAAATGGTTGGTGTTGGGTCTTACACAAAGACGACCCTTTCTGGTTCAACCTTGAATAGGAGCCAAGTGATAGGGTTTGGAAGAGTTGCCTGAGGAATGGTTCGAGTCAAGGTACTTCGAGAATTGATAATGAAGATCTCAACTCATGACATGGGAATTGAACCAAGAAGAATATGTCGACTCAAGGTGTTTCATGGTGTGTAGAGTAGTATCTCAAATCATGGTATTCTATAGGTGGAAGGTGGGTTCGCATAAGAGCGAAATGGAAAATGTCGATGTCATGCCTGAAAAGTTCACAGTGTGACTCTCCATTTTTCACCGGGGTAAGTGATGGTAGTGAAGGGACCGGCCCGTAGGGCCAAGACCACAGCCCGACACTGACCCCCGAGCTGGGGTGAAGAGGTGTATCCCTCGTCATATGGACCGGTGGGCGTGAAGTTAAGATCTTCGCAAAGGATTTTTCTTCGCAAATTAGCATTGTGGAGCAGAAGGGTTCGTAGAAAATGGGTTCTCGCGGAGTATGGGCACGCAGAGCATGGTCTTGTGGAGCATGGGCTCATGGAGCATGGACTTGCAGAGTATGGACGTGCGGAGCCTGGACTCGAGGAGCATGTTCTCCCGGAGCATGGACTTGCGGAGCAGCAACATGAAGGAAGTTGCTCACGGAGCAGGGGCTCGCGGAGCTACTTCACGATGGAATGGAGAGCACCACGAACCAGAAGATTGTCCACCCAAGGGACGGAGTGTCCGTCCATTGAAGAAGGGGTGATCTGGGTATTTATAGTCAAGTGATGTTGCAAAGAAGATCTCTCTCGGCGCGAAGATAGAGCTTTCTCTGTGGGGGATCGTGAACGTCAAAGGGGTTCGCAGAGCACCCCGCCTCCATGCTTCGCGGAAGGTCTTCGCGGCACATCATGAACATCAAAAGGGTTCGTGGAGCATCACGCCTCCTGGCTTCGCGGTGGCGTTCCGCGACCGCAGAGGGGGGTTTGTGAACGGGCTTCATGATCTAGTTTCCAAGCCTAACTTCAAATGTCCATAACTCATAATCTGTAACTCCATTCAAGATATACAACCTACCAAATAGAAGCTTGTGAAATGGGCTACGATCTTGGATCATGTATGGAAGCATTTCAAAAAAAATTGGGACGTGTTTTCTGGTTTCAAAACATACCCATTGAATTAATTGTGGGAAATTTTATGAAGTTTATGTCTATAATTCAATTTTGGTAATATTTAATAGTTTTACAAAGAAGTAATTTTATTTCTATTTGAGGGAATTTCTAACTCGATTATATTTTCATGTTTCACATTAGTAAATTGTTAAGTCTATATGGAGTAACACTATAAATTTAATCTAATCAAGATATGAGGATTACATTGATGTTTATGTGAATTATTCAAAAATCCAAAGATACATATCTATTATTAAGATTTACTTATCGTAAATAAAATGATGTTCAATCTAAAATTACCATTAAAACTCATAAAGATGTATTGATATCGTATTCAATGAATTTAAAAGGTGGCTAGGATTAACAACTTCCCTTAGTGATGTTCTCATATTGCTATAGTTTTCATGAATAAATTCAACATCAAAATATGATACACATCATGGGAAGACATGTAGATCTTTATCATGTATGGAAGAAGTTGGAGGTACTATTATTCGGGGAATGGATATTTTCCATGAGATGATAGAGAATATGAATAATATTTAGTAATGCATTTTGAATTCATAAATTTAATAAAAGAGTTGAATATATAATAATTAATTGCATTTATATTACGATGTTGTAGAGAAATTAATCCTTTAAATAACCTTATGTAATAGGGCTATGATATTTTAGGGAAATTGAATGTTTAGTGCCGAATACATTGTCCCTTTTTATTTCCTTGATCATATAGTTATGGTTCCACCAAAGCTCTTCAAAACATATGATGTATTCCATGAATCGTTTTTGAGGAGGTGAATACATGACCCTCCACATCAATTAATCTTATAGGTAGTATAATTAGAACATGGCCTCTCTTATAGGAAAAAACTAGTATAAATATATAATCATAGATATAACTGATTATAAAAAAGACTACTCACTCAAGTAAGATTTTATATATGAATTATATATATTATGAATTAATATGGGAAAACAAATTTAAATGAGGCTATTATAACCTCATTTTTCATTAGAGTAATTAAATTTGAACAGTGATATCCATTTCAAGTGGGTTAGAATGTTGCACCTAGTTATTTTAGTCATTATTTCTCAATTAAATTAATATTTTGTGGAATAACATATTACATACAAAAAACTGAACTAAAAACCAAAAAAACATTTATGGGGATAACATTTTTCATTATAAGATAAAAATTAACATTTTATTATTATTCATTATGAGACATCATACTGAAAATTATAAGATAAATAAAATGATAAGTATAAAAAATATAATGTACATGAAATCGTTATCAACATGATTTTCAGTGATTATTAAAAACCGGAATAAAACTATAGGAATTATAAACATAGTAAAAAATATAACACACATGTTGATAGGGAAGTTAAGATATATAATTAATAATTATTTAAATATATGTAATACTATATATAGAAAAAAAATACAACTGTTATATATATGGTCATTGGAAATATGGTCATTGGAAATATGGTCATTGAAAATATGATCACTGTATATATGGTCATTAGGTATTCATGTATATAATAGTTATATTTATGTTTTATAATACATAGTAATGAATATAAAATAATATAATTATGTAATGAAATAAAAGGTAAATATTTATTTAAAATATTTTATTATAAAAAAATATTTTTTATTTGATAATGATTTTTATTACTATTGTAATTACTAATGATTTATTTGGTGTATTTATAAAATTCATTGAATGATTTAAAACCAACTGGGATGATAAAATCAAATAATTAATATTATAATCATTAATCTTAATTAGACATGATTAAAATTAGTCATTGTAAAAAATGATATTTTTCAAAAACAATATTTTTTAAATTATTTGGTACTTATGTATTAATGAATTAAGTTTATCACATTTAGATAATAAATAAAAGGGAGTTTTTATTATATAAATAATATACTAACACTAATATTATTATTAACTAATATGTTATAATAATAAGAACATATAATGTTTTAAAAGTTATTTTTCTTAAAAATATATACAAAAAATTATTTATAGATGATCCTTTAAATTTAATTTTAATTTTTTTGAAAGTTAATTAGAATAAATTGAGTAAAAATTTATAATCATTATTTCAATGTTAGGAATCATGGTAAATAATTTTATCCAAAATAATATGTTATTCAGGTAGAAATTTGTTTTCCACTATATTGGTAAAACAGTTTTAGGGTTTAAATAAGTGGTAAAGACATAAAATATAATAAATAAATATCTATATATGATTTTATGAGGGATTAATCATCCAAAAAATATCCCACCTATACTATTTTTCCTTAGTGTATCCATGTTACCTTTAAAATAAAAACCTTATAAATTATAGAATAAATTTTTATTGATGTGTCTCCCAAAAATTGCATATAAAAGGTCCAATACTAAATAAATTTAAAACCATTATATTCCTTCAAAAATATCATTAATTTATTCCCATTGTTACTATACTAAATACATCATAAATGTTTTGTATCATTGTTTCTATGATGGAATCTGAAATCCTTTAATATTCAATGGACTCAATTGGGGAATAAGATATTTGATCAAAGATATTCAAACAATTTTTATGGAACTAATTTTTAAATGTAAGGGTTTATTTTCCCACATCCAAGAGAAATAATTTAAAAATATCTAAACATTAATTTATATAAATTATATATTCATTGTTTATAAATACCCATACTTTATCTTTTCCTCAGGTTTTTTTGGTATTTCATGTCTTCGTTATATTTCCCTTTTCTTATAGTTTAAAATCCATCTGAAATGTTGTTTATCAGAAGTCCCAACATTACCACTTTTTTATTATTTAAATTCTTTCTCATCTATTCCCATATTCATTATATTGATTTATATATGTAATTTTATTATGATTTAATATTGTATTATGTCCTTTTCAATATACATGACATTATTTACCAGAGGAATCATATTTTATCAATTTTCAGGTTATTTAATTTCATATAATTTGAAATTATTTACGAAATAATGAAATGAAACTCCTTTTTAAAATATTTTATACATGATTTTATTTTCATATATTTTTTTGGTTTAATATATAAACATATTATTTATCTTTTCATGGGGTTCCAAAGTAATTTTTTTTCCATTATTTTATAAATTATTATGTTTTATTAGAAAAGTTATAATAATTAAATGATATTGATTCATATTTTTAAATTTTATTTTCTAATGCTGTTGTGAAATTTTTTTCAATATATCTCTTAATAATTTAATATTTTTCTAATTCTTAGCTAGTTATGCGATTTAATGATAAATTCCCCTTACGTTCTCTAGAAGGATAATGGTATTTTATTATATAATTTTTTCTGAAAAACTTTTATTTCACATTGATTAATTAATATTTTATGGAATTATGAATGTTTTCATATATATGGATGATCATTATATTATGGTTGGGTCTGTTATAATCCCTAAATACAATTGTTATAGTTTTATATTTAGTGATATAATGAGTTTTCCTATATATTTGATTGTAAATTGATTTTGTCAAAAGTGTATTCAGGTAAGTTATTTGAGGTCTAATTTATCCCATGTTTCTATATGAGAATGATTAAATATATTTATTTTGTATTGTTCTCTATACAAATGTTTCTGATTTTCATTGTTCATAGTTTCTTAACAGCTATTATTTTTGGGAGATTTGTCGATTTTTTTCATGAATATGATTGTAGATAGAGTTTTTGACAAGTTTATTCATGA
This sequence comes from Viscum album, assembly GCA_963277665.1. NCBI lineage: Eukaryota > Viridiplantae > Streptophyta > Magnoliopsida > Santalales > Viscaceae > Viscum > Viscum album. The sequence continues at coordinate 1,003,401,058 of OY728163.1, read as the reverse complement.
TTGTAATTATAAATTACTAGTTTCATATATTTGTGTATGGAAATGATTATGTTCGACTATATTTACAATGTTATATTTCATTATTACTATGTTTATGGCACATTTCTATGTTTTTCCACATGACTATAATTTTCACAATGGCTCTTGTCTATTGTCTTACGTATTCTATTTAATACTCTATATTATATGTATGATTCATGATGTATATAATCCATTACCTTATACCATACAAACATTTATTATGATCCCATTCTCTTTTTAAATATATATTTCTCCCATGATCATGTTTTTTCAATTGTATATGATCTAAACCATTATGACTAATTGATACATTTTTACCTTAGAAATATTTTTAGCACAAACCAATATATATCTACCTTACCTAGGTAATAAATAAGGGTATTAAGTTTGATGTGATAAAAAATATAGCCTTTTATAAAGATATTTGTGGGATATTCTGAATAAATAAATTGAAATAATACATTTTTATAGAATGTATGTAAATATATTAATCTATTGGGATCTAGTATTGTGTTTTCAATAATGAGATAAAATTAATATCAATGTAAAATGATGTAAAATATTTTCATGTTATTTTTTCACCCCAATTGGTATCAATGAATATTTTTATTATTTTTATTTTTTTACTAGATTCAGGAGTGGGGGTCTTGGGTACTAAATGTTAGATTATATTGGGGATTATTTTGTTGACAATTCATAAACCGAAAAAACAAATGATTCCAACTATGAATGTCAAGGATATTCTCCCATTAAGTTAAATGGGCTCTCACGAAATGTATTATTTTACTTTATTTATCATTTGGTTTATCTTAATCTATATTTTTTTTATAATTTAATATTATTTCTAATGGTTTTGAGATCACACTAATAAAAATAATACATATACATACATTTTAATAAATTGTGTGGAGTTAGGTCATCAGTATAGACCTATTCCCATGGTTCTTAAATTTTTGAGATATGAAATTTCATTGGAAATGCCTATACTGATGGTTTGGTCAAGCAATACATATTGGTCCATATTTAAAAAATAACTATACTATCATATTATCCCTTAACCGTTTTCATAAAAATGAATGCCTTTAAAACAACCCTATAATAGATTTTATGTTCATCAATGGAAATATATATATATATATATATTTAAAAAAATCATTTATAATTATTAATTAGTGATTATTATTATAATTATTATGGAGAAATAATAGGCCAACTTTTAACCTTGGTTTGAATAAATGTGGGTATATGTTTTCCCTTGAAATTATTTTTCCATGCAATCTATGGGCACAACTAACATAAACAGTGGGTACAAGGGTGACATATATCCACTATTTTATTGAACCATGGGTATTTCTCCCTCTCATGGAATTTGTTTTACCCCATGAAACCTATACCCACAATTTCCCAAAAAAAATGTTTATAGGTTCACCCTTGGAATCCTATACTCACAGATATCCCAATACTGTGGGTAAAAGGGTACCTATGCACATGATTTTAGGAGAACTGTGGGTATAGGTTGGTCCCATAAAAAAATTTCCCCTGTGGAAAGAGGGGTGACCCATACCCATGGGCTTTCTTAAACACTGGGTATATTTTCATTTTCCAGTAGTGTCACTCAATACTATAAATTTATTTTAATTATTTTTTTAATTTTATAATTTATTCTCCAAAACATGATTAATTATTATAATTATTCATTATAAAATTATTTAAAAAAATTACTCTCAGTTGAGTATCATTTATAATATTAATATTGATGGTTCCTATATGCTTAATCATTTCAGGTTTGGGGTAGTGTTCCTTTCTTTAATGCTATTAAATTATGTTCTTTAATGTTATAAGAAAATAAAAAGAATAAAACTTAAATTTTATATAATTATCATTTTATAAAGTGAGCCCATTGATTTCACGATATTTGATTGAATTTTGGAATAGATTTTCTATACCCCCTTACCATTTAATTAAAATTGTTATTTTAAGGAAATATAATGGGAGGAAACATGATTTTAATTAAATTAAAGAAATAAAAATATTATTTTCATAAAATTATTTAAAAATATTATTTATAGAATGAATTATATATGAAATTTCATATATTATTTTATTAGTGAAAACCATCAAAGTAATTGTTCACATCCCACTTATTTATTTCAATGGGTGTGTAGTATTGGTTATTCTTATATGGGTTGAATTGAATGGCCTTTTTTAATTCTTTGTATTATAATGCCTCTTAGTTTTTAATGGAGATAATTTTATTGATGATGGTTGGATAGTGACCATGGGTCATGTGGTGATCATCGGTTGTGAATTTTTTATTTTTTTAGCATTAAATTTGGTTCATCCCATTAGTCCCATATTGGTTTTTCCCATGAATTTATATCTTATATAACCTCAGTTTATATATTCTCTTTATGACTTATTGTATGTGAAATTTGTTTATATTCTATGTTCTTATTCCAATTTTTTATTTTTCTTTTATTTGAAACTTTTAATTTGATATACATGGAATTATATTGAATGTGGTCAGCATAAATGAATCATAGTAATATTTTTTTTGTTTGTATATTTATATTTTAGTGTGAAATAAATCTAAAATCAGTGTAATAGATATGTTTCCACCACATTATAATAATGTAAAATTAGGAACATGTCATGATCATCATAATTAAGAGTCCTAGGAGATAAGGTATCTTGACCCAGATTTGTCTATTAAACATAGGGTATCATCATATTAATTGTTGTGGAGTTTTAATTGAAATAATCCATTTTAATCGTCTTACAAAAATCATTATAGATTTCCACATGAGTTTTTTATCTTCAATACACAATCCATTTTTTCTTTCATCCACCCTATTCCTCTAACTTACATTCCCTTCTATAACAAGGCAATATAACCCAATAATATTATATTTTACACATTAAAATTAAGAAAGTTAAATTTAATAATCCCAAAAAGATAGTTTCCATTGAATTAATAGATTTATTTTTTTGTTTATAAGATTAAAACAACTTATTAAATTTATATATATAATATAATGAGTTGGAAGAATTAAAAATTTTGTATATTTAGTTATGTTCAACCAAGACTGTGACTTTTTTAATGTTTTAAAAAATAAAAATAATTGATGGTTATGACTTAAAAATATTATCTATTAGGATTGAATAAGAAATAACGAATATAAATAATATTGGACATTGGAGGGTGGGAATTTTGATTATATTTTTTAGTAAACAAATAGATTATGCTCTATCTATAAAAATAACAGTTGTCTATTAGTCACAATATACCTTATCTTAAGGGTATTTTAGTTTTAGAAGTATATAAACTGTTATATAAGTTCTTTTAATATATATACATAACATGTATTCTTGTATGTGTGATTATGATTTGATTTAAAAATCTAGTATGTAAAAAAGTTCATGTGTTGTATAAAATTTCATACATTAATATGTTTAGAACATATTAATTTGGAATAATTTATAAGGTATAAAAAGTAATTCATTATAATAACAAATTAATAAATTAAATAAAAGTTATAAGATAACGAGATATAAAAATTCATTTATAATATTAGGATTGTATTTCATCTAATGTAAACAATTTCTAATTCATTAATCATCAAAATGGGTAGGATCATACCAAATTTAGGTTCTCATGGATTACCATTTGTAAGGTAAACTAAATTTAGATGGATGTAATATAATTATTTCCTTGTATCTAATGTAATTTTTGGGTAAACCATATCTTGAAATGGGTAATGATGAATATATCACAAGAATAGAGTGGGATACTATATATAGAGTTTTTATGATATGATATATTAACCCGGTTACCCATGATTCATATATTTTATGATAAACATCATAATACACCTATATAGTAAAGTGATGAAAGAAACACCAAGGAAGTGTTAAATATTCTAAAAAATATAGTTTGTGGAACACTAATATATAATTTATTTCACAAAATGGGTACTAATTTTTGCGTGATAAAATTTAATAAAACTTCTTATTAAATAATTATAAAATATTATAATTATATAACAAAATAATTTTCATTAGATATAAATGGAATCATAAAAAAATTTATCATTGAGGTTAAATCTAGAAAAGTATATGATTACTTAATGTGAGTTCATTGACTGATATAGATTCTTTATAATAGATTATAATACATTAGATGATTTTTATGTGTTATAGGAACCAATTCCAAATATTCTCACAACTAAATTTATTCTACAAGTGGTTCTAGATTTTTAATTAATTTATAATAATTATTAACCTAATCTATATAATCTGATTAATTTTTTCTAGAATGGAATATTTTGAAATGAAACAAGATAACAGGGAAGCAATAAAAATGACTAATAAACTAAAAATGATGTATCTATTATAATCAAGTCCCAAGAGATACAATGTTAAATGTCATTATACATATGAAAAATGATAATGAGAGCTTGAATATCAACCCATGTAATAAAAATGACCAGGAATATCAATGAAATAGATTTCATGGGTATACATTAAGGAAGTCTTTTTATTTGAATATCATTCTAAATTCGTCATAATTTTTTTTGTTAATACTCAATATGAATAAAATAAGAATGTTCGTACTTAGAGTTTACCTGATATTATCAATATATTGAGAATAATTATTATAGGAATTGGAGCATCATGCTCTAAATTTGTGATGATAGTGTAGAAGTGTAATATTTTAATTAACAAGAAGAATATTTCATTGTCATATAGTCATTAGGGTCATTAAAACATAAGGGATGTGTTGGGTAAGAGGGAAAATGAATCTATTATAAAATTCCTAAAAACTAGAGACCAAATTTCTTAAATTATATGAATTGGTTAAGAAACACTACAGAGAATATATATTAAGTATTTATGTTACATAATTCTGTTATTTAATTTTTAGGGTTAAATAATACTGACTATATATTTTATAATTACTGAAATTATATTGGAGCTCAAAATATGGGAAGAATTTATCATCAGAGAATGATGTTAGTACTCATTTGATATGGGCATGTGTTGTTATATCAAGTATTTTGATGAACTACTTCCAAGAATGATGTATTTTAAATTAAATATTAATATTGTATATCATTTTAATTAATTTATATTAGAATAAAATGATTATAAAAAATTAAAGTTAACTGTTATAGTGTTTCTGATAAATGTGGTATATCATTAATTTAGTACTATAACACCTTTTGAAAAGATAGTATATAATGAGTTTGGATGAGAAAAAGAAAAAAAATTCCATATTATTTATTGCAATATATGAGAAAGAGTTCTTATAACACATTAATGGTATATATTAATAATTAAATATATTGTTTCAAATATTCCTCTCCTATGATATAAATTATCACAGAATATATTTTCTGAAAATTATCATTATATGAGGTTAGTGTAAGACACCATGATTTTAAAATTTATTTTTGATTCATACAAACACAATGTTTAATTTTATTTTACATAGAAAAAATAAACTAAAATCCACCCTGATATATTATAATGATATAAAATATTACAGTATGATATAAAAATTCATACATTAGGATAATGAAACAGTAATGATCATTATGAATATTATAAGTTGTACAAAAAATAATTTAGAAATCTACGAACATAAAATATTATTCATCATGTTATTCAATGTAGTAGATAATATCAATTGAAACTATGTAAATAATATAGATAATTGGAAATATAACATACCTGTTGATGGTGATGTAAATTAAAAAGATGAATTATTCTAAGACTTCATATAATATTATATATTATAATTGAATATATATATTTTCAATGGAAATGTTTTCATTCATAATATAATTTCTTGATATTTGTTCGTTGGGTATGGATCAATTTAATAAGAGTATTTAATGTCTATAATTCATAGAAAAAACATGAAAATAATATAATTATATAATTCTTGAATAATATAAAATTTATAAAAATGATTTATTATAAATTTTTTGTACAAAAGTTTTTTTAATAATTATTATTAGTGATTTATTTTATATACATATAAAATTATAATGAATATTTTAATAATAATGGATTTATAAATTTAAATTGAGGAATATGAATTCTTATTCTTAATAGGGTGTGGTTATTATTATTTGATATAAATAATTTACTTTTTTCAATGTATTTTTATTAGTATTATGTATATTTAGCTTAAAAATTAAATTGATCAATGTCATATGATGAATCTAATGTAGTTTTTCAATCCCCAATAAATATATTAACTCATATTTAATTAATAACCTAAATTAATTAATAAAAATATCTATTCATGTTTGACAAAGTCATTTTTATAAAGAAAAATTAATATTTAAATTTAATGATTTTATTTAAAATTTAGTGTTTAAATATTTAAATTTAAATGCTATTAATTTGGGACAAAACAATTAATCATTATGAAAAAATATATAAATAATTTTATCTTCATTTTTAGTCATAAAATAATTTTTAAAAGTAAAAAAATTAAATTTCCACTATAATGATAAAATGAGAAAAAAGAAATCTAATCTAATGAATAGAGATAAAATATCCTAAAATTATAACAATAACTGATTTTAGGAAATATTTCTAAAAACAATTCTACTTTCCTCTCTTATGTTTAAACATTATATCCAATTTCCTTCTTAAAATACAACCTTATAAATTAAAGAATTAATATTTTTGGAATTTCTTCTCAAAACTCTCCTATTAAAAGTCACATCCTCTACCCATTAAAAAATAATCCATTATATAAATAAATTAGTCCCTATAATTTTTCATAACCTAACACATTCGTACACATTTTTTTTCCTTTGCTTTTAGTAAGGAATCCAAAATCCTTCTTTTCAAAGGAACCTAATTTTAGAAGGAGATAATTCATCAAGGAATCTTGTGATGTTGGGTGGTTTATTCAAGTTAAATATGTCTATAAGTATCTCTTTTAAAATGTATAATAGTGGCGATTATAGGATATTCTTATGCAGAGGTCACATGATATGTTCAAATAGTCACATTAGTTGTTTTTCTATTAAATTTATTTTTAAAATGGGGATTTCTATTATTTTAAATAAAGTAAAATAAAAAATCATATTTATATTAGAAATTATTGTTATATATTTGAAATCAAATTATATTCTGATATAAAAATATATATTATTGGTAGTAGTAGTGGAAATGTTTTTACCTTAAAATATCCCTTTATCATTGTCTATAAATGAACATATTAATCATATTTCACAATTTATACTTCATGGCCCAAATGAAGACACCTAATTTAAGTATAAATCATATTAGTAAATCAATATATGGGTTCCAATCCCATTTTGAATGGGATCTATTTACCCAAATGCTTCCGAGTAAGAAAAATACATTAAATTCACTCTGATCAATGACGATACCATTCATATTGAAATTTAAACAATGAGAGTAACCAGTTTATATTCATAATTTGAAGAAAAATCCATAATATATTAAATGAATGTGGATTTAAGAAATAAAATGTCCCAATTCAATTATTAAGACTCGCCATCACCAATATAAGGGAAGGGACAAAAAATTTCCAGACCCTTCCTCCTTCATGTAGAAGGAGTGATAATGACCCCCGAGTCCAGCCTTCGTTTGGCCCCAGATTGGCAACTAGCACCAAGGGTATATAATCACACATTATATGGATGAAATTACCCTTTTAATAGAAAAATATCAAGAGATTAGATGGTAAAACTCAAAAAAATCAAAAAAATAGAAAGTAAATTTAATCCAAAACCCCTTTTTCCACATGGATGTTCAAAATAAAGAGCTATAAGTTACAAGAAAACTATGATGAAAATTACCAAAAAAGGAAAACAGTAACTAAACATTTCACGATGTCTGAGCTAGTAAAGTCCAGCATGTTACTCAAATTCCTCTTGGAAACTAAAAATAGTTTTATATACGTTTGCTGAGTATAAACGAACACTCTGTATGGAAAACCAAAATCTCTCATGCACATGTGGGGAGGCATTCTAATGTCTAGTGAGAAAGTAGAGGTAGACAAAACACATAGCAAGGTAATCTATCCACCCTACCTCACCATGGTAGACTCCCCAAATAACGCAAGTAAAGTTATGTAATAGTAATAGCACATTAATTTTTGGGTACCCTGCATCGCTTCCCCACTGGTTATTGAAGACATCCTACGCACCATACCTCCCATGAAATTTGCATTGTAGTCCCACTGCCACCCCAAGTACAACCATATGGGCCACCAAAACCATGCATCCTACCCAAAGAAACATGGGCCCCCACAAACATACATCCCTCTTACAGACACCTAGGCCACCACAACCATACGTAACCACGCTCGAAGACACTGGGGTAGAATAACTATCACCACGCTGTAAGACACCTTGGCCTCATCCCAAAGGCACTTGGGAAATAAACATGCCCCCACACACCTTAGCCAACCACCGCAACATAACCTGCTTGATGATTTTTGGGATATAATGGTTCTTAAGCTATCACAGCCTGCCCAAAGAGTTGTGGGTTACCTAAGAGAGGGAGTAGAAAAGGAACCAATAACCAGCCACTCATAGGAGTGTTGGAAAAAACACCCTCCCCCATGAAATGGTGGTGTTTGGAACAAAGTTCTCAATGTGGGCGGGGTGCTTATAAGAAACACGAAAACAAAACATTTTACATAAAATTATTCAACCACTCGTCCCAACCTAAGGGTTTTAAAACCATCCCATACATAAACATCCTCATTATTATTTATACATGGATAAATGCACAACATCCCCAACTAGAGCACCACCCATAGAACTGATTCTTGTTATCATGTTTATATCATTTTGGTAGAATAATTCTCCACTACCAGGAAACTAAGTGGAACATACACAAGTAAATGGAACTCTAGAATAAAGAATTAAATATCAAAACAACAATTTAAGCATTCACACCCAGTTCTCTTGTAAAAACACAACAATAAAATAGGTCTTTGAGATCCCTCCATATACTGAAACCAATCCAAGCCCAAAAATATGACCCCATGGAACCTCAAATCCAAAAAAACAAATGAACAACATGGGATCCCATCCCCATACACATCAACACACAATCATTAAGAAGGGAAAAGAAAGATAGTTTTCATATTTAACAACACCATTTATCAAGTTCCTTCTTTCTGTTTGGTTAACTGGGGTGATCACACTTGGATTCTTATCCATTAGGCATTCATTTAATCAACTAGGTTTACGTGATTAAACAGCTTCCATGATACATCCATTCAATCACAGGATTATCATGAAAAACATGTACATTATTTCAAAATAAAGGACCACGAATTTCCATGATTTTCAGTGGGCATAATCCCATACAATTCACAACATATAAATAATGATAATTGAGTACATCATCATCATCATTAAACAAACCCCCTTAATTATTTAAATCTCATTTATTATCATCATAATGGTATGGATTCATCCTTGCTCCAAGGAAACATTACCATACCCACATGAAAGATGTTGTCATGGTAGCTTTCGAATGATATGTGTTTGTTGAGTACTTAGGTGCAGCAGAGTGGCTGACTAAGGTCATCTCTCAAGGGAAGAAGTAAATTTAAAAACATATTAATGATATTTTGAAAATAAAATAATAGATAATAATAAAACTAATTAAAATTATGGAGGTTTTTTTATCATTTATAAATCTTGAATAATTTTTCTAGAAGAAGAATATATATATATATTTTAATTTTTGAAATGAATTTTGATTAAAATGACACAACAAAAATGTATTTTTTTTATAAATTTTTTAAAAGGAATAATAAATCATACTATACCTATTAAATAAATTATTTATCATTATAATTTCAATTAACATAAACTTAATTATAATCCCCTATGTTTTTAACCCTCTAACCCTTTGGGAGTTATTTTAACCATAATGATGAAATTACTTAATCCCTAGGCTAGCTTTAGAACATGCAATCGTAGTACCATAATTTGACTGATGTTCACGGGTTAGCTTATGGTCAATGGTTAATTAGATAACATATCCACTCTATAAATGAGGATTAATTGAGTTTAGGTATTATATTTGAACTATAAAAATTTATCCCTTGGGGTCTTGTATTACAGATTAAGATTGCACTCTCACAATTTACACAAATATCGACCTCGTGTTTTTTTGTGTCAATTTTTTAATTACTTGCATTGTTTCTTTTAAATTGAAAACTCAATTAATGGATGATATTAATTTAATTATAGTAGATCTTCGATTCAATATAAATAAATGAAGGAGGTTAGATGTAGATTAATCACTAAATATATCTTCTCTTACATGGTTGTTGTAGTCATTATAGTAATGTTTTGCATGTGAAAAGGTTTAGAAAAGATAGAACCCAATCTTGTTTCTACTCTTGATTCCATAACAACTAGGAAAATTAATAAAAGAAGAAATTTGAACAAAACATAATAAAATATTATAAATAAATGATGAACAAAAAATTTTGTTAGGTAAATACAAATATTACAACATGAAGATGAAGAAGAAGGCTTCGATGAGGGGATCCTTGCTCCAAGATCCACCCCTCTTACAATGGTAAGATAATTTTTGTAAAACCAATTATCCTCTTACTTAAATATCCTAATGCACATCCCAAACCCTATAAATATGAAAAACCCAATTCATAGAGTGGATGGGAGGTTAGGTTCAAATTGGTTTCAAGCATGAATGGGAAATCAAAGACAAATATTTTAATCCAAATTTCACCGCACATTTGACCACCAAAACGCGTGAACCAGCTATCCTTCAAGAATAAATATTTTTTAGAAAATGATTCCAAGATATCATCTAACAATTTGGGCCCAATTATATTATGGATGAATATGTTATGTCCCAAATGCAGAACCAATGTCCAATATGGAATGTCTAACAAAACATTGACATCATGGACCATTTTCACTAAACAAATATGTGATTTAACTCAGATGTCCTGAATTCAAGTTGTAGAAACATAAGTCAAGAAGAAATTCAAAATATATTAAGTTAAAATAATTCTAATTAAATTATTTTTGTTATAAATACTATAGTGAATTTGTAATGTGTAAAACTGGAGTTTTCATAAAATTTTCAAATGAATGATCAAATCCCAAATATTACATAAATGAACATAGTTATCACAATGTGACGAAATTTTGTCATTTATTATTAATAAAATATTTAATAAATTTGTGTTTTATCAACTTCTCCATACTTACCCTTTGTCACTCCTGGTTAAAACATCATATCATATATTCTGAAAAATTGTGATAAGTAAACATCAATATCAAATCAAAACAATTTTTAAAATACATATCTTGAGATCCAAAAATTCCATATGAAGAAACAAAACATCATGACTCATAAAAAACATAATTTCATGTTATCCATTTATATCATTCAATGTATTTCCACTTTATTTGTCCTCCCATGCACAAAACACTTACCTAGCATGTATTTTCTCTTATCACACAAATATAAATTTTTCAACAATGTATTTCTCATTTAAACTCATAAAAGGGTCACCATAGTATTTATAAATTCCTAAATAGAAACCCTATGTGAGTCAATGAAATTTTTTTATCATGGGAACTTTTCAGGTTTGTTTTATAACATTCAGATTGTATGATTTCGATGTGAAATATTTTGAGGTTGAGTGAGGGGGTTTGACTATTTTTAAAGAAAAATTTCATTAATCTAATTTTCACTTAAATATGGTCTACTATTCAACCCTCTTAGTATTAATTCATGTTCATCGTCATGAAAAATAAAGGAAATTGCACACCATTCAACAATTTAGTAGTAAAAATGTCAATCTTCTCCAAATTAATTTTCTTGAATGCTCCAGATAGGCACAACATTCATCCTCTATTACAAGATCCCGAAAGTCACAACATCAATTATCATGAAAGCTCAAGAAAAGGAATAAATTTCAATATAATTATTTTATTTAATATAAAACACATCTCTTCAGAATTTAATTTTCCATATAAATTATCAAAAAATGTAGTATCACAACATAATACAGCTTCCCCATGCCTAAGTTCAAATAGATTATGCAATTTCACGTCAAGAGTTGGTTGGATAGGAAAAATTGGCAAGTAATGTGGCAAACCTAAATGGTTGTTCATGGATTATTAGGGATAATAGGATTAAAGTTTCATAGTAGGACATTATAAAAATTATTCTTATGAAATAAGGTCTTTAATACCAAATAAATACATCATTCATTTATAAAACAAGTACCTCAAGCCCTCATGTTTTGATAGGAATAAATCAAATTTTTGTTGAATTAAGAATGATTTGGTTCTCTCAAGAATTGAGGTTAATGTAATGAATATGAAATGAATGGTTCAGAAGCCTCACATGAATGTGATTTCAAATATAAAGATAGTGAGATGTGGCATGGGATTCAAAATTTGGAGTACTTTTCATGAAACTACAAAATATTTGAACCTAAAAAAAGGACATTTTCAGCATTCATTTAATTATAACTTCTTGGGATAAATCGTTTCAATTAAGGATATTGATTTAAAAATGGTTATTAGAATACTTTTAGATAAAAAGTTTCAAAAACACACCAAAAATAAAAAATAAACACACAAAATTTGAAAACCACAAAACTTTTTTTAAATCATTGAAAAAGAGGAAACAAATTGAAATTACGAAAATAAATGGTTCCCTGCCCCATGCATCAAATATTTAAATTTAGTCAAGTTAAACCCATGAGGTAATATATCCACACGCAATATATAATTTTAAATAATAAAAAGAATAAAAAAATGTTAAAGGGTTAGGAACAGTTTGATATGCTCAAGTGATGACGGGGTCATGAAGTGTGATGATATCCACTACATTAGTTGAAAGTACCTCCATGTATTTATTCAAAAAATTCCCATTGATTATAATGATCCTTCATGTGTCCTCTTATGTGATCTACACTGCACTATAAGGAATAACATTAGTCGCAACATAAGGACCTAACCACCTAGAAGACAACTTACATGGAATGAGCTTCAGTCTTGAACTATAGAGAAAGTCCTTTTCTACAACTTGAAATTATCTTTTCTGGATCATTTTGAGATGATAATATTTTGATATTTCCTTTTAGATCCTTGAGATATCATATGAAGACAATCTAATATCTTTAATCTCTTGAATATGCAGCTTCCTTTTGATTCTAGATTGTTCTAAATCCATGTTTCATTTCACTATAACCTTATAACCCTTATGCTCTACATTCATGGGGATATAACATTCATTCACAAAAACAAAATGAAATAAGGAAATACAAATTGGTGTCTTTTATGTTATCTTATATTCCCATATTTCATTATCCACGTGCTTTCTCCAATCCTTATTATTCAACTGCATGGATTTCCCCAATATTTCATTCAACTCACGATTTGAAACCTCATCCTGGTCATTTTGTTTGGGGTGGTATGGGTTTGATATTTTGTATGTCACCCCATACATCCGATACAGGGAAGTCAAATTCTGATTGAAAATGTGTGTCCCTAGGACACTGATGATGGCCTTCGGTACTCCAAACATGAAAAAAACATGTTATTTGACAAATCCCTCAACAACATGAGAATCATCAGTCCCGGTGGCCTTAGCCTCCACCCATATTCTCAAAAAATCAATGGAAACCAAAATATATAGAAATCAAAAAGAACTAGGAAAAGGACCCATAAAATAAATTCCCCATACATCACAATTATCATAGAATAATATGTGTTTTTGGGGTATATCTTGTCTCCTAGAAATATTAACAGTGAGTTGGCAGCATGATCACGACTTACGAAACACATGATCATCATGTAATAAAAGAGGCCAATACAATACGGAGTCCAAAACAATCCTAGTTGTCCATTGGGGTCCAAAGTGTCCAGCAAAAGAAAGTGTATGAAATAACTACAGAATAGTCTCGAACTCATGATTAGGAACACACATCATAATAAATTGGTCACTACACATGCGCTGTTAGTAGGGATCATCCCATACATAAAATCTAGACTCAAAATGTTACATATAGACTTGATGTATCATTAAATTTGTAGGAATTTCATAGGAAACAAGGTAGTACACTAAATCATCATACGAAGGATGCGTAATTTAGATGGAATAAAGATGCTCATCAGGGAAACTCTCCTGAAGTGGTACCTAGTCCAATGTGTCATACTCTAGTGTTTGAGTAATCCTACTCATGTGGTTTGAAACTAGGTTTTCAAACCTTTTCTTTTCAATTATCTCAATATCAAATTCATGAATAAGGAGCATCCAATGTATTTTCCTAGGATTTTCACCTGACTTCATCAAGAGGTACCTCGAAGCTGTAGGGTCAGAAAAACAACAACTTTACAGCCCAATAAATATGAATGGAATTTATCTAAAGAAAATATAACAGCAAGAATCTCCTTTTTGTGGTTTTTTAGTTTAATTGGTATGAATCCAATTTCCTAGATGCATAGACCATCACATGTGAACGTCCCTCAACCCTCTGAGATAAGTCAACTCCAACTGCAAAGTTAGAGGCGACATACATAATCTCAATTGGAGGCTCCCACCATGGAGGTTGTATGATAGGTGGAGTGGTAAGATATTATTTTATCTCATCAATGGAATTCCTGTAAGAATCATAAAACACAAAATCAAAATCATTTTGAAGTAATCATGACATAGGAAAATCAATATTGAAAAACTATTTGATAATGTGCCGATAAAATCATGCATTTCCTATGAAAGATCTAAAATCAGACACACATGAAGGATAGGGTAGGGATGAAATAATATCTACCATTGATCTATCAACCACTATCCAATGTTTTTCCAATACATTCCATAATAATATTCCATGCTCTATAATAAAATGACAATTTTCCATGTTCAGGACTAGATTCGTCTCAATACAACGATTAAAAACTTTTCACAAACTATAGATATAATCATCAAATGTAGACCCATACATTGTAAAATCATCCATAAATGCCTCTATTTAGGACCCAATAAAATCATAAAAAATACTCACCATGCATCTATAGAAGTAACATAGGCATTGAAAAGTTCAAATGGAATCCTTTGGTAGGAAAAAATACTGAATAAACAAGTGAATTTTGTAATCTACTGATCCTTTGGAGCAATAAGAACCTAAAAATATCCCGAAAATCCATCCAAGAAATAATAGTGTCTTTTCCCAGCTATTCTCTCATGAATTTGATCACTATATGGGAGGGGTAAATAGTCCGTGTGATTGGACTGATTTAGTTTCCTATAATCAATACACACACACCAACTATTTTGCACCCTCATAAGAACTAACTGTTCTTTATCAATTTTAACAACAGTAACACCACTTTTCATAGGCACAACTTAAATAGGACTTACCCACTGGCAATCTAAAATGGGATAAATTATACCTACCTCGAGAAATTCTTCAACTTCTTTTTTTTACAACTTACAAAAGTGTTGGATTCAATCTCATTTGTGGTTGTCAAACTGGTTTAGTCCCATACTCTAAAAGAATCCTATGCATGAAAATGGAGGGCCTAATACACAATATGTTATCCAAGGTCCACCTGATTGCCTTAATGTTCTCCCTCAAAGGATACAAAAAAAGTTCTTCATGTTCAAAAGGGAGATTGTTAGAAATGATAACAGGTAATTTCTCACCACTTAACAAGTATGAGTATTTGAGATTAGGTGTCAATGGAATGATTTCCAGTGTAGGGGGTTATGTCGGGATGGAGAAATTGAAAGAAATAAAATATGTACACAATGAACATCAGTATCAGAATATACATCATCAAAATTGGAGAATAAAGTATCAAATCCATCAGCATACTCAACCGCCATGTAATAATCAGAGTGAGAATTATCAAAATTAGAATATGAATCCATTTCAAAATAAAATATAAGAGAGGATTGTGCATTAGAAACCGGTGTGGAAGTACTCTTAGACATAAAACTCAAACAAATACTCATAATATCCCTACGTATAGGGAAATAAAAATTCATGTGGTTTTTACTTGGTGGTTCAAATGGGATATAAAAAATGAAGAATGGTCCAATATGGTGTACTTCATGGATTCCATAAAATTAAATATCATAACTTCATCTCCAAACATCGTGGAAAGTTTAACATCATTGTAATTTATGATATTCTTGATGATTCATGGAAGGGACTACCTATGAAAATGGTACCATGAGAACATACCTGATCATCCTCCATGTTATGCACATAAGAATCCATTGGAAAGAACATGTCTCTTACCCAAATAAGTACATCCTCAAGTTCGGTCATTGGATATATTGTATCCATATTCTCCAATTTCACCACTACTCATTTTTGCTTTAACTCGCCAACCTTTAAAGAAGAAAAAACAAAGTGAGGAATTACATTAATGGAAGCTCCTAAATCACAAATAGCATTACAAAACTGTAAATCCCCTATGGTGCATGTGATGGTGAATTTCCATGGATCCATGCATATTGTTGGCATTTCTAGAGTTAGTGTAATGAGTGATGACACTTTCCTTCCAATATTTATCCACTCCTTTCCCTTGAGCTCTCTTCAATTGGTACAAATTTATTTTAAGAATTTAGAATACCTTGGTATTTTTTTAATGGCTTCGAGTAAATGGATGTTGATATCCCCATGCTTGAATATATCCAAAACGTGTTTTTTAATTTCATATTCAGCCATTTTTTGGTTTGTACAACCCTATTAAGAAATGTGAGGGTTTTAGGTGGATGATCATGAATTTTTTTCTTACCATTATTTTTCTCCTTGGGTTTCTCATCAACTTGTTATGAATGGGGTTTCTCCATAGTTTAGATGAATACAAGTAGAATGATAAGTGCAGATGTATTAGTTGTTTTCTTCAAACCTCTCAATGTGATGGAACTAAATTCACCATGGGATTTGGAGTAGGTTGGGATGGAATATTTACAAAATTCTAACTTACTATTTCATGGAGGGTGGTGGAAATTAGGCTCATTTGAGTCTTCAACTCTCTCAGCTCTGAACCTTGACTATTCATCTCATTCTGTTGATAAAGAAAAATTCATTTCAAAATATCATTAGTATTAGAATCTACCTTTGGTTGAGAATTCCTTTGTTGTTTTATTGATGATACTTGAGCTTCAAATTTCCTTTGGGGTTGTTGGAAACCCTGTTGGTAAGGTGGATGTTGCTGGAAGTTTTGTTGAATGGGGGTCTTTGTTATTGTACATAGTTATACCCCATTTCTGATTGGTCCTTCCACCATTAGTAGTATGTTAGAGAAATCGAATCATTCATTGTTTTGGGATATGTTTGTTGTTTCTGATAATGTGGTCTCCCAGGAAACATTGCTGCACAATATTCTGTTTCTTATTGATGGGGGAAACAGTTAGTTGGGTGGCATATCTCTGTGAAAATTCCACAAGGCCTTGAAGTAGTGGGTGGAGATGTCTTTTGATCCAAATAAATCTGCCTCACTAAAGTGTTCAATTCTTCCAACTTGGTATCATATAAATGAAACTCATGAGAAGAAGGACATACCCAATGTGCTCCCCTGACATGCAGTGTACCTCGATCACCAAATTGTTGGGAGTTTGGGGACATTTTTTCAATCAATTCCTGTGAATCTACTGGTGTCTTATCCACCAATGCTCCTACAGCTGCATCATCCAGCATAATCCACTACAAATGTATGATTCCAACATATAATTATTGTATGAGGAGTTTCTCACTGATTCGGTGATGTGGGAATCTTGTACACAACATCTTGAATCGCTCCTAGTACTCATACATTGACTCCCCTTATGCTTGTTTGATCCTAGAGATCTTCTTATATTTGGTCCTTGATGCTGGAAGAAAACCCTGCAAGAAAAAACATTTCAAATCGTTCCAATGTGTTACATATTCAGGTTTTAAATAATACATCAAATCCTTTGCAGCTCCATCAAGTTAGAATTGGAATTCTCTTTGTTTTATTTGATCTTATGAAACATTTCTTTGTTTAAGGGTTGATAACACCACATTAAATTCTATAAGGTGTTTTTTCTGGATCCTCACCAGATGATCCACGAAATTTTAGAAGAAGGTTAATTAACCAATATTTCAATTCAAAGAGTTATTTTAGTTTTGGGTATGTAATACAATTTGGTTGATAAGTAATATCTGGTGAATCCAATTATTTAATGGTTTATTAAGATCATTGTTATTGTTTTCAGCCATTCGTTATTGTTTTAGGTTTGATTTAGAATTGTTTTAAATTTCTGTTTTCTTAGAATGGATAAATTCTACATAGGGTTGAATGGCGAAACATCTCATATACTGAGAATGTCTGATTCATGCCCTAAGGCTGCATTAAATCTCAGGGTCAAGATCTAAATGATATATGGGATTTTTCAGTGTTATAAATAAAATAAAAATTAAAATAATTAAACTGTACCATAGTAAAATAAAAATGAGAAGTTTGAGTTGATGGTCCAAAAAGATGAATAAGAAAATAAAAGAAGAGGGAAAAAATACGATTGGGTAAATAAGGAAAGAATGAAGTGAAGAAGAGAATAAAATGTAAAATAAAATAAATACCTCTAATTGGTTGAAATATTTACTTTCCTCCCCTGAAATGACACCAATTTGAATGGAAATTTCGTGGGAGCATTCAAATGATATGTGATTGTTAAGTAATTAGGTGATGTAGAGTGGCTGACCAATGTCATCTCTCAAAGGAGGAAGTAAATTTAACAACATATTAAAGGTATTTTGAATGTAAAATAAAATTAAATTAGAATAATAAATAAAATATTGGGTTTTATAATCATTTATAAATCTAAATAGTTTTTATGTAAGAAGAATTTATTTTTTATTTTTGAAATGAAGTTTGATTAAAATGACACAATAAGAAGATTATTTTTGAAAATATTAAAAAGGATTAATAAATATAACTATACCAATTCACTAAATTATTTATCAATATAATTTAAATGAGCATCCACATAATTATAATCCATTAATTTTTTAACCCTTAGAACCTATCAGAGTTATCATAACCACAAAGATGAAATTACTTAAACCCCATGCTAGCTTCAGAACATGCAATCACAACACTATGCATTGATTGATGATAAATGATTATCTTATGGTTAGATATTAATTAGAGAACATAAACACTCTTGAAATTAGGATTAATTTAGTTCAGGGATTATATTTTAACTCTACAAATTTATCCCTTGTGGTATTATATTTCCAATTAAGATCACACTATTATAATTTACGCAAATCATGATCTAACTTGTTTTTGTATCAATTGTTCAATTAATTTCTTATTTTAATTTAAATTGAAAATTCAATGAATATATAATATTAATTGAATAAAATTATCAAATTTATTGAAAATAAATGATTATAATATGTTATAGTTAGGTTGATTACTAAATAGAACTACTCTTCCATGGGTGGTGTAGTCATCGTAGAAACGCGTTACATGTACAATAGTTTAGAAATGGTAGAACCCAATATCATTTCTACTCATGATTCCAGCCCAATTAGGATGATTAATAGAAGAAGAAATTTGAACAAAAAAATAATACATGATAATAATTAAAATAAGAACAAATATGTTTATTATGAAAATGAAAACATTACAATATGAAGAGGAAGAATATGGCTTCGATGATGTGATCCTTACTTCAAGAGATACCCCTATTACAATGTTTGGATAATTTGGGTAAAAAAAATTCTAGTCTTCCTTAAATATCCTAATGCACGTACCAAACCCTCCAAATGTGAAAAAAAACCCTTTATAGAGTGGAGGGTAGGCTAGGGTCAAACTGGTTTCAAGTGTGAATGGGGAATCCCGATCAAATATTTTAATCCAACTTGAACCACCCATTTTTCCCCCAAAACGCATAAAACAGTTATCCTTCCATAAGGAACATTTGTGAGAAAATGATTCCTAAAGATCCTCTAAAAATTTGGGCCTAATTCAAGTACATATGAATATGTTATGGCCCAAATTACCGAACCAATGACCAATCTAGAGAGTCCAGCCCAACTTTGACTTCATGGCCCATTTGAACCAATCAAATGCATGATTTAACACAGATTTCCTAAATAAATGTTGTAGAAAATTCATTCAAGAACATATTTACAATATATTATGTACCAATAATTCAAAATAAATTATTTATGTTCTAAATACTATAGTGAATATTTAAAAGGTTAAACAAGAATTTTCATCAAATTTTCAAATAAATGATCTAATCCAAAATATTCCATAATTGAACATAGTTATCATGATATGAAGAAATTATATCATTTATTAGAAAAAAAATAGTCAATAAAATTTTGTTTTATCACTTCCCCACATAAAACAATGTAAAGAGGGTTGAAGGAAAATCCTACTTGGTTGATCAAATACGGAAGTTTTTCTCCTCGTGCTAATAATTGTGGATGCGCAAATTGAAGGAGAACTCCATGGCCTCCAAGGGAGAGACAAAAGGCTCCAGTACAGGTGAAAGATTCATCTATGGAGTAATTATCTTTGGATTACTTAAAAAAATTAAAAGGAATTATGAAGAGAGGATCTCAGTTTAATAAAAGGCCATATCCTAAAATAGGGGAGACGATTTCGATGTACTTAAGAGTCTGTTCATAGCTAGACCACATCGTTGGGAGGTTTCACACATTGGAATTAATTTATATTTAATAATTATTCTCTAATATGGTGGATATAATAGTTGTGAGTTAATATATTTCTTTTAAATAGAGAAAAAATTCTAACATGGGTGAAAATATAAAACATGACAAAGGTGTGACACCAAGGAAAAAAACCACATATTTTTGGTAACTCAAGGTTCTCTAGACTACTAGGGGATTAAAACATATTTTACTAGATATAAATGGCTTTGTATGGGGTTTTAAAACACTTTTACATTAAAAGATAAATTACTGGGGAAAATTGAATATTCCTAAAAATAAAATAGGGAAGGACTCAACATCAGTTGAGTCACCATCACCCTAGCACCATCGCCCTATAACTATCGCCCTGACACCATGCCCCTAGCACCATCTCCTGGGTACCATTGCCCTGACACCCTTACCCTGGCATTATCTCCCCGATACTTTTTCCCAGACACCGATGCTGATTGGTTCTATAGACAACCCATCGGTGCCACCAATGCCCCTCAGTTCTACTTACACTCATCCATACCAGTAACGCTTCTTTGTGCCATTGATGCTGATCTGTGCCACCAACTCCCATCAGATCCACCATTTATTCAATCTTGAAATTTGGAAAACACTATAATGAGTCACCGATGGTCCCTAAGACACCCCAAACACTAAGAATTTGTTAAAATAATGGACCATTAGGGTCTGATCCATTACATCAGATACCTCTCAAACTATTATCACCCTTGAGAATCCATGAGTAAAAACAAAGAAAATATAGGGATCTCGAAAAAGAACCTCCTATGTTACCTTTCAGAGAAGAAACCATCATAGAGTTGTTTGAAAACCGGAACAAACCTCAATATATAAGAACACCTCTCACTCACCTATCTCTTGAAAAACTATAGATAAACCACTGATATTCTCCCCCAAGTAACCACATTAGATTTTAAAGGTCTTGTAATCCTTGCATATGTATTAGGGTGTCCATTACCCCATGTCAACATACTATCTACTTTGGGTGGAACTAACATGGACACATGAGTTTAATCGCATCTGATTAATGCATCTCAATTAGGGATCATGTCCTCCCCTCCGCCACAGTAATGACTCTCTACACACATTTGGATAACAAGGGAAACCTCCCATCTCATATTTTACAAGGAAAATCATTACATCACAATCAATTACAAAATAACACAGAACAAAACTCAAAACATCTATGGGTACTGGGCATGCATCTGTGCCTCATGTTTCTAGGAACTATCCTCAAGGCCACGATGCCTCTAGAACACACAAACCAAGGGAATGATTCATCCAATATGCACCCCATCCCCACGATCCTCAATCCTCACTGGTCACTACATAAATGTTGAATAATCCTCGATATAAATCGTTCCCCATTTGATGATGTACAAATCATCATGTAAATACCAAAGGAGATGAGACACAGGGAAGACGTCATGGACCCTCAGTAGCGGTGGTGGTAGTGCCAGATGATAAGCCACTTTTTTGACCCATCACAACACCTCTAAGGGTCCAATGAACCTCGGATACTTCTTACTCCCCCTACCGAACTGCTATTTCCCACACTGAGGGTAGAAAATTAAAAACACATGGTATACCACCATGAACACCAAGGGTCTCCTCCTATGTTTGTAAGATGAGTTCTTCCAGTCCTGATCCACCTTCATCGTCTCACACACAAGCTGGACCCTCTCTGTTTTTCTCTACACCACTTCCAAGCCAAGAACATCTGCTTCCACAACCTCTGTCTAACACACAGTACAACAACACTGTCTTTCCTAAAAGGCTTTGAACATAGCCATTCCAATTATAGAGTGATATATATTATTGTTGGAAAACACTAATAGTAGAAATTTTATCACCCATGATCCTCCAAAGTCTAGAACACATGCGTGCAACATGTCCTCCAATGTCTGGATAGTCTACTCTGTCTGTCCATCTGTTTGAGGGTGGAAGGTACTATAGAGGCATAGATGGGATCCAAAATCATGTTTAAGTTCTTTACATACTCCTGAGGTAAAAAATGTATCCCGATCAAGGAATATGGACCTCATAACTTCATGAAACATCACCTCCTCATTCACATTCATCTATGTTAAGGCATCCAATGCACTCGACTCCTTGACTACCAGGAATTGAGTTGATTTTGTCAGCCAGTCCACTAATACACAGATAAAAACATAGACCCCACAATGAATAGGTAGTCCTATGATGAAATCCATAAGGATTTCATCCCACTTCCACTCCAGGACATCTAAATACTGCAACAGACCGCCTAGAACACGGTTCTAAGCCTTTACCTGGTGGTAAACAAGGTACTTTGCCACAAACTCTTCCACTACTTATTTCAAATCAGGCCACCAAAACTGACTCTTTAATCCCTGATACATCTTGGAAACTCTTTATTGTTCCATGAAAGGTGACTTTTTGGGCACACTAAGAACTTCCACAGGCATTTCCACTAAGACAAATAGTTTTCCATGGAACAATATCTGATTGTGACCATATTTTAACCATCCTTCTGAAGCATTTCCCTATATAACATGATCACACAGTACATCATCCTCTATGTCCCCCCCACTAGGACTCCTACACCTGTTGTACCAAGGAAGACTGCACCGTCATCTGAAATTGGCATCCCCTACCATTCTCCACCCTTTCATCCAAGTTCAAGTCACCAAACTCCTCCATCACCTTCCAAGAATCAGCTGATTCTCAAACCACATAATTCTGCGACTTCTAGATCAATGAATCATCCAATACATTATCCTTTCCTGAGGTGTAGGAAATATCTATGTTGTGGTCCTGAAGACACCCCATCAACATCCACTACCGCATGTTCAGGTCTCACTGGGAGAAGATACACATCAAGCTCTTATGATTTGTGAAGACAATGAAGATTTCCTCGATGATTTAATTCTGCCACAACTTTAGCAAAAAAATGAAAATTGGAAGCCTCAGGTAATTGGTGGAAAAGTTATGTTCATGAGTACATAACATCATAGACCCATAAGAGATCACTCCCCAATGTTTCATCATCACACACCCCAATCCTTAGCCGGAATCATCACAGAACACTTAAAATGTTACCCCTTCCTCTATAAACCTCGTCACTGGGGCACCAACCAGCTTCCACATTAGATAACTGAAGGCCTCCTCACACTTCTCACTCCAGAAATTTCTTAGTTTTTCCTTTTCGTGGTTTTAAAATATGATTCAACTCTATAGAAATTGGGCGCAAGCCTCTAGTAGTATCCTTCCAAACCCAGAAAACTAAAAATATTTTCCCCATTCTTGGGTTCTATCCAACAAAAAACATATTCAACCTTCGATGGGTCGACTACTATTACCTGCTGGGACACCATCTGTTCAAGGATGTGTGCCTATCGTGTCTACAACATGCACATGGATGACTTCCCGTAGAGCTAGTGCTGTCAGAGGACCTCTGGAACTATCCTCAGATGCCCAGTGTGATCCTCCTCCGATCATTACTAGATCATGATGTCGTTGATAAACACAAATATGAACCGGTCCAGATATTCCCAGAAGATGGATTTCATTTTCCTCATGATCATGGCAGGTTCATTCGTAAAGCTAAACAACATAACCATGAACTCAAAGTGCCTATATCTTCACCTGGAAGTAGTATTTGAGATGTATTCCTCTTTCACCATAAACCTTTGATATCCCGATCATAGGATGAACATAGAGAACCAACCTTCTCCCTTCAACTAGTAAAAAAGTTTGTCGATCCTTGGGAGGGGGTAATAGTTCTTGAATATCACCTAATTCAGCCTTTAGTAGTCTACACACTGCCTGAGACCACCGTCAGACTTCTTTGTGTACAAGACCAGAGCACCCAATTGTGACGTACTTGGTCAAATAAAACCCGTCTTCATCAGTCATCAACCTGGATCCTCAACTCACGCAACTCAGAATGCTGCAGTTGATAGGGATCCATTAAAATTGAACGAGAAATGGATTTCAAGTCAAACCCGAAATCAACATCACACCATGGGGGTAGACTCACCACCTCTCTAGGTAAGACATCCAGGAACTCCCTGACGTTCTCTGGTACTTCCACCATCTTTGTATCTACAGACTCTATTAAAAACTTTTCTAACAAAGAAAGAAGGGTATCCACTCATCGGCTGCCCTCTTAGAATCCCCGCTCACCAATGAAAGTTACATGTTGGGTATCCACATATTAAAACATGTCCCTTCTATGGATGTAGTCAATATCATCATACATAGAGAACAACTATTCGATGCCTAAAATAACATCATATGGATGCATCTGTACCAAAATAAAACCACCAATGGACTGTTTTGGCCCCAACATCATTCTAAATTCCTGAAAAACATTAGACAAGCTGGTCTGTCCTCCAATTGGCATTCTAAATACCAGGGGAATAAAAAGACTCTCTGTGTTTGGACCCAGAGCATGAGATATACTGGGTGAAACAAAGGATTGTGAAGATCCTGAATCAAACAAGGAACAAGAAAGATTAATAATAAAGCCGATTTTACCTTTAACAACCTCTAGAATGGCTGGAACTGCTACCTTGGCCGCATGACACTACCCAAACATTTCCCTTATACCCCTCGACTATCGGTTTCCTCCCCGAACGTGCCCCGGTCGAGGTCCCGGAGGAGTGCCTTTAGGTCAGCTTTATCTTGTAGTGTCAACTCTCAGAGGATATGGAGCTCATTGTCCCTGAGGCTACGGTTGAAAAGGCCTGGCAAGAAACTTCTTCTACTGAGGTGGGTGATAGACCTTCCTACCTCCACTATAGTGCACTCAGTTCGGGCACATATTCTGAAGGTTCCCATAGTGGCCAATGATTATGTTTCTCGGTCCTAGGCCCGTAGGCAAAGAATGAGGAATGGGATATTGAAACTGGAATTATTGGGGCCTTCTCCCCATTTGTCGAAACCTGGAAGTCCCAAATGCTGGATGTCTAATAAGAACTTCCTTCCCCTTAAACAAGATCAACTGGCTCCCCTCTCGTAGCACAGCTCCCAGCGTGTGAATCCTCTCCACCACTAATGTGTCGCTCCCCGCATATCCCCCATGGCCAGAGGAACCAAATACTCAGCCGGAGCTCGAATGAAGATGAACGATATCACCTGCACCTCGAGCTATCTCCCTATCTCAATGTCTGTGACACTACCCTCATACTTTCTAAGGGTCTACGGCTAAATAAAATGAATCATCTTCTTCCACTAATCATCCTCCTCCTCTTCATCATCCTTATGATGATCATTTAAAACCATCCATCTGGGATTTTATTGGCCGCACTACTTGTAAACGTTGCACAAGTTCCATATCTATAAGGTAAACTTGTAAATTCATAAGCCAGAGTAGTGTAGTGGATTCCATTTAAATTTTTATTAAACATTATATTTATTTTAGATTCCCAAAACACCCAATACCCATAAGAACACAAGTCATTATGATGCATGTAACTTTTCTAGGGTCATTACCCTACAATCAATGTAGCCTCACTTGGTCGTTTAATAGGTCTTGAGTCCTTTCATCGGATCATGTGGGGGCCCTAAAATCTCGTTTCCTATCTGGTCTTCCTTATCCAATTTCACAAACCAATAATTCCTAAAACTGTTCTCCTACCATCCCATGAAATCCTATCTATGCCAAACCTCTAACTATATCATATCTATCAATCATCACCATTGATACAATTATTTCACAAACCACCTTCACTAAGATGAGGGAATGAACAACAAACGTCCAGACCCTTCCATATTCAAATTGAAGGAGATACAATGACCCCCCCCCCACCAAGTCCCTCCTTCACTAGGCCCCAAAGTGATGACTAGAAACAAGGGTATAGAATCAAAAGTAATATGGAAAGAATTACATTTTATTATAGAAACATATCGGGAGATAAGATGGTAAAACTACAACAACTCCAAAAATATAAAGTAAATGTAATCCAAACCCACTTTTTTTACATGCATGTTCAAAATAATGTGCTACAAGGTACAAGAAGACTCAGATGAAAAGTACTAAAAGAAGGAAAATAGCATTGAAAATTTCCTCGACGTCCAATCTAGTAAAGTTCACCATTGTTCTTGAAGTCCTCCTAGAAACCTCAAAATACTTTTATATATGTTAGATGAGTATACATGTACACTCACTAGGGAAAACCAAAATATCTAATGCACAAGTGGGGAGGCATTCTAATGCCCCATGAGAAAGTACATGTATCTAAAAAAGTAGCAAGAGAATCTATCCACACAGACTCACCATGGAACACTTCCCAAATAACATAAGTCATGTAAAGTAATAGTAATATCATATCAATATTTGGGTACCCCACACCACTTACCCACTCATTATTGAAGACATCATACGCGTCAGACCTCCACCTACATTTTCACTGCAGTCACATTGTCTCCCCAACAATAACCTCATGGGATACCACAACCATACATCCCACCTACAGACACCTATGCCACCACAAAAACCCATCCAACCTATAGAAAGATAGTCCACCACAACCATACATAACCACTCCTAGAGACACATGGGTATAATAACTACCACCACACTCGAAGACACACGTGCCTCATCTCGAAGAACCTTGAGAAACAAACCTTCCAAAACACACATGAGCTAACCACCACAACATACCCTACCTAATGATTCTTGGGATATAATGAAACAAAGTCCATCACGGCTTGCTGGAAGAGTCTTGGGATAATTGAGAAAGAGAGCAGAAGAGGAGCTAACAACCAGCCACTCGTCAGAGTATTCAGAATAACACCCTCCCCCATGAAATTGGTGTGTTCGACATGAACTTTTCAAAATGGGTGGGTGCGTATAAGAAACTAGAAAACTAAACCTTTTACCTATTGTTAATCAACCACTCACGCCAACCTAAGGGATCTGAAACTGTCCCATATATGAACATCCTCATTAATATTCAAAAATTCCAAACGGACAACATCCACAAGAAGGGCACCACCAATTGAAACCATTATTGTTATCATGTTAAATTGATTTCATTAGAATAATCATCCACTATAGGGAAACTAAGAGGCACATCCAAAAGTCAAAACAACTCTATACTGAAGAAGGAAACATCCCTACAAAAATTTAAGCATTCACACCCGGTTCTCTTGTAAAATCACATCGAATAAAGGGGTATGTGAGATCCCCCAGTGTATTGAAACCAAACCAAGACCCAATATATTTCCCCACACATCCTTAAATATAAAAACCATCAATATAAAAAATAGTTGATCCCATCCCCATCCACGTCACCCCATGAGCATCAAGCAGGTCAAAGAAAGGGTGTTTTCAGATTTAACAACAAAATTTATCAAGTTCCATCATTCCATTTGGTTAAACTAGGTGATCACACCAGGATTCTTATCCATTGGGAATCCATATAATCATCCATGTTTACATGATTAACCATTTTCAATTTACAACCATTTAATCACAAGATTATCATGAAAAATAGAGGTTTATTAGTGCGCAAGAAAATAACACCAATGGCCACGATTTTCATTGGGAATAATCAAATAATGTTTACAACATATAAATGAAGATAAAAGAGTACATCATCATCATCATCATCAAACACACCCCCTTAATTCATTAAAATCCATTTATTATCATCATTACAATTTGGTTTCATCCATGCCACATGGAAACATTATCATTCTCTCACCGCATGATACATAGTAAAGAGAGATGAAGGAAAACCCTACTTCGATGATCAAGGATCTATGTTTTTTCCCAATTCCAAGAACTGGGGATACGAGAATGGAAAAGAACTCCAAAGACTCAAATGGAGACTAGGAAGGCTCCAGTACGACACAATATATGTCTTCAGAGTATGTCTCTTGAGATAAATTTAGATAATTGAAGGGAATTATGAATAGAGGATCTCAGCTTACGAAAATTCCAGATCCTAAAATTAGGGAGACAATTTAGATGTTCTTAAAAGTTTGGTCGTGTATTGAACACACTGTGGGGTGACTTTACACATTGGGATTAATTGAAATTTAATAATTATCTTTGGAGATGGTGGAGATAATGGTTGTGAGTTAATAAATTTCATTTTAAATGAGAACAATGTGTAACAAGGGTGAAATTGTAAAACATGAAAGAGGTGTGACAATGAGGAAAAAGCAATAAATTTTTGTAACTCAAGGGTTTCCTGACTACCTGGGGTTTAAAACATAGTTTACTATTTTTAAATGGATTTGAAATCTATTTTAAAAAACTTTTAAAACAAAATATTTGTTACGGGGGAAAACAGGAAGGTCTTGAAAAAAACAGGGAAGCACTCACCATTATGTGACTCACCGTCACCTTGAAACCATTTCCCTAGCGTCGTCGTCCGGTCAATGATTTCGCTTGGTGCTATGGATGACCCATTGGTGCCACAGATAACCATGGTTCCACTAATTCCCTTCGGTGCCACCGACTCTCCTCGTTGCCACTGAAGCCGATCGGTGACACCGACGCCCATTGGTACCACTATTCGTTAAATCCTGAAATATGGAAAAATCTTTATTGAGACACTAGTGGTCCCCAAGACAAGACAAATAGCAAAATATGGAAAAGTAATGGACATGGATGGTATGGGCCATTACATAAATCATGGAAAACACTTTCAATTTCCAAATAAAAGAATAAAAAAAATTAGATACTCAAAATCAGAGGGCAGCCTCAATCTTCCATGATCCATGAACAAAAGTATTTTATCTCTATATGAACTATATAATTCATAAAAACTCAATTTCTCTTGTATATGATATTAATTTTGAAATAATCTTATTTCAATCCATCCTTTTAAATAAAATTATATAAGGAAATATATAGAAAATGGGGTTTTTTGTGGTTATTTAATGTTTTAGTCCCTAGAAGTTTGGATCCATTTTAGACCTATTCCTAGACAAATTTTACTAATGTACCATAATAAATGTTTTTTTCGTATATTTAATTTTATTCCATAAAAAATTAGATCGTTTTTATGAGTGGTTAAAAAATAGTTTCCTAATTAGTTAAAAATATTCATAAAGAAGTGTATGTTCAATTTTAAAATTTTTTATTCATTTAGACACCACATTAATAATAGAATTTAAACATTATATTTAATAACTAGTAAAATTTGGAATGTTATCTTTTTTTCATAAATAATTACCTCATTTGGACACATATTGGTCGATATATGCCTCATTTACATAAGGTAAATCATTTATATCTGAAAAAAATTAGTTTCCAACATTACTTGTTTTTTTCCTCTAAATGGTATATTCAGCACTTGAACCTATTGGAAGATAAGAGGACCACGGGGAAAATGATAATAATAAAGAATTTCCACAATTCAATCAGTATCCAAACGGTTAATCCAAAAATAGCATGTGATAAAAACTGTTAAATTTAACGAATTTGGGTACTTTCACCGTTTATCTCAAAAATCATCTAACTTCCTAAAATGATTCCTTTTCATATATAATGACATATTATTTTGAATAAAATCATGGAAATACATATTCAAAATATTCAAAATAACATATATATTAATTTTGCATCCCATAAAACTTGAACTCTTAGACATGTGAGGACTCTAAACAAATTCCGATATTTTTTCGAAACATGTGTCAATAAAATTCAAAATATTCAAATAAAGGAATAAAACCAATATTTCTTCTTGAAAATCATAAATTATAAACTCCTCATTATTTTCTTTTAGTCCATTACCATGTATTTCATTCTTCCTTAGATACTGATTTTCACCACACCTTTTTCGTTTCACATTATTTTTAAATAGACACATTTTTTCTCATCCAAATAAACGCAAGCATCAACATAGTATTTAAAAAATTTATAAATCTACACATAAATGAGTCAAATAATTATATCTTTCATGATGTATTATAATGGGTTTATTTTTGTTTTAGTTGTTATAGTGTTTCAAATTTTAAAAATTTATATGATGAAGGATACTACTTAGCTTGTTGTTAAAGAACAATTGTTTGATTCTTCTATCCAACAATGTATGGATTTATCATATTTATTCCTATTATAAAATCATCAGAAAACCAACATCAAATATTTTTTAATGATAAAACAAAAATACATTTCATTTGTAGTAATGTTGCCATAATTTATTCAAAAAAATATCAATTCTTTTGTTAATTCTCTATAAGGGCACAACATTCTATGTTAAAAAATATTTAGATTTTGATTTTCTTCTACACTAAAAGTAGAAATAATGTCATTTAAAATCCCAAATAATGTCACCCATAGTTAATCATTTCTAAAAACATGATTCATTCTTCTAGATTGTGTTGAATATGGAAATTTTCTTGTAATGAGGCTAACAGACATAAATTTCATGTCTAATATTGGATCACAAGGGTTAAATGAAAAAGATTTTTCTAAAATGGTGTGTCCAATTTTTTAATAAGTTATATCAATAAAAAAAGTTCCTAAAAAATTTCGAATACAAGTTAATTATTTATCACATGTCTTGAAAGAACAATGATGTGTTATGATTAAAATAATATTTTTTTGGTTCACTCACGAAGTGGGATTTTATGTAGATGATTTAAAAAAGGTCAAGGGTCCTAAAATTAATGTCATGTTAAACATTGGACACCATTAATATCATGAAATTTATAATTAAATTGTGTTTTCAAGAATTTACTGAATTTTAATCTAAAACACATCACATATCAGTGATCATTTATCCTTAGTTCCATGATTCTAGATTTATTGATTTATGGGAAAAAAAATTCAATTCACAAAAGTAATTAGTTTGAAGCACATAGGTTAGAAAAAAATTAATAAAACAAAAAAAATTAAATAAATAACAAAATATTAAAAAAATGAAAATTGTAATCTAGAAAAGAAGATACATGAAATCCTAATATACCATTGATGTCAATACCCCACACATATTTTATGAAAATTCTTAATTATTCATTGTAGATTATATGATAAGTAAATATAATAATGATAAGACATGGAATAATTAATTGGGAAGGGAATAAACAACTTGGTTATTATTATATAGCAGAAGCCTTTAGCTATCCACCTAAAATATGAAAAATAGAAAGCAAAATGAATAACACAAACCGAAGCATTAAAATTTTATATAAATCAGTAAAGTAAAAAAATTTTAATAACGATAAAGGAAAAGTGCTTTGGTTTTTACCACAAAATGGGTGTTACGATTTAACTACCATATTCCAAACGTTCAGTTGGTACATCCCTAGTTTAATGGTAGGTGTCGATTCTTTCTCATGAACCAAAAAAATAAAATTTCTTTAGTTTTATTCAGTTCGAACAATATGTGGATTAAAAAAAATTAATATTTCTTTAGGCCCCACAATGAAGTTCTTTTTTTCAATGATGTAGTGGGAGTGAAATAAAAAATATAAAATAAGAAAATATAAAATTTATCCTTATAAATTTCCATCATTTTTAGTTGAAACTAATTTACAGGATGTGGTTCATCTTTAATTAAATTATGAAAATGATCTATTCATTTCAAAATATCTTGATACCACCATGTTCATGTCTATAAATGTAATCATCAAATAGTAACACCATTGTTTCATAAATTTAATAACTCTCTTCCTTTATAATTGAAAAATATTTCCACAAAAAATTAGTAGTAATAAAATGTACACTTGGATAAAAATATGCATATTTTTATCAAAATAATTTGAAAAACATTTATCAGAATTTATGGATTCACTATGTGGATTCATAGAGTATAGATTAATTTGGCAGTAGGAAAAAGTTGTATTAAATATAGGATAATGGTTAGGTTCCTTTACATTCTATTCAGAATTTAATGGATCAATTTTATCCTCCTCTTTCGATAATTTTTGATATAACGGCCTTGATATTCCATCTACAAAAAGGGATTTTTCAAGGAATTTCATTTTAAGAAAATTGATCCAAATTATATTCAAAATGAAATTGACTCCCTAGAGATACATAAATTATTAAATCATTGATTTTTTTATATTAAATTTAATAAAGTATATTCACATTAATTTTTAAATGAACCAAATATTGGTTCTTATGTATAAAAAATCATTGGAAAAAACTTTTAATTTTCTTAAACGTCTTTTTGAGTTGAGAATTATATTAATTAATTCATTTAATTGGAAGAAAATTGATATCTGTTTACTAATAAACATAATAATGATATAATTATCTTCCATAAGTTTTTACAAAACCTCTTCCATATTAGTCTCCTCAAATTTTTGATAATGAAGACAACCATAGGATTAGTTATTATGAAAGTAAATTTTATTGTTTTTAGGGACTCTGTATTTGTTTTTAAAATAAAAAAAAATAAAAAAAAACATACTATGAAACAACCTTATAAATGATGTAAAATTTTAACAAATATGTTCAGTCATGTAATCTCATTCAATAATTTTCCCTTATAAAATGGATCAAAGTGGTGAAAATGGGGGTTTCATATGAGAATGTCACAAGTTATGTTCAACCTACAACATTAGTTTTTTTTTCATATTTTAGTTAAAATGTGTATTTATAAGATGTCAAAAATGTTTAATAAAAAATCAAATTTATACTAGAAATTATTGTCAGTAATTTGAAATTAAAATTAAGACTAATAGAAAAATACTGAATAGAGACAGTGAAAGTGGACATGTTTTAGGCTTTATGATCTATCTTTATCATTTTCAACAAATAAATTAACAAATTATAATTCTCAATGACTATTTCAAGACCTAAAAGCATAAACCAACTTTAAAATAATTCTATATTGAGTCCTAAAATATGCGTGTCTATCCCTTTTTGAATTTCATCTAATTACCAAAAGACTATTGAGTAACCAAAAAGGAATAAACAAAATTTTCTCAATATAGAGACCTCAACAAATGAAACTTAAATAATAAGGGTAAACATTTTACATTTTTAATATAAATAACGATATTGATTTAGATAAAATAATATTCAATAATAAAGGGATGATATTTATTCATGAAAAAAACTTATCATATAAATAAAAAATAAAAAAAATAAAAGAAAAAACACAAAATGGGATAGAATCCTTAGTCTTCCACCATCCACAACAACGATGATTTTATCACTAAATGGATTGATTAATTCATTAAAATATAATTTTATCATCCATATTATCTTATTCAAAAATACATTCACTTTATAAAAAACTTTTTAAATTAAATTGAAAATGTTAATATATAGGAAAATGTTTTTCCGAATGTATTTTCTAATTTATGTACCTATAATTTTGGAACCATTTTGGATCTCTTCTCGACCTAATATTTAGATAGACCATTCTTAAATGTTTTTCAAATATGTATTTTACTCTAAATAAAATTTAGATCCTTTCGATAGTTTGTAAAACAATTAGCCTAATTACTCTATTTTTTTGGTTGAAATTTTTATTTAAGAACCTCTATTATGGAATATTTAAAAATTTCCATAATTAGAGAATTTAAAGAAAGAATTTAATGATAATTCATTCCCTAAAGTCCTATTTTATTTCATTGTATAATAACCTAATTCAAAAAAAAATTATAATAGATTACAGGTTTACTATGGGGATATCAGTTATATTTGAAAAAACAGTATGCAACATCATGGTTTTTTTGTCGACAAAATGTTTTATTATTTACTTGACCGAGTTGGATGAAATAAATACCATGATCATAAGTTTCTGAAAAAAAAATTATTTCAAAAAATAATATAACTATTTAAAATGTTACACCCAAAACAAAAAAATGATAAAAAGCAATAAAATAATTTAATTATGGTTTTTCATTGTTTATATCAAAACTCAGCAATGTTCCAATAAATGATGAAATTTTAGATAAAATGAAATATTAGTTGTTTTCAAATCATCTAAATACATATGAAAAATGGTTTATAATAACAGTACTATCACGTAGTTATTCATAATCTATTCCTAACTAAAATCACATTTAAACTCTTAATTAATATCATAATACATATTAATGATTTTATATTTACATTAATTTTCATCTTATAATATGATAATAGTATTATCTTACTATAAAATCTGACTAATTAACCAGTATAATGTGTCCTTATTTAGGACAGTTCAACCACCTAAATGAAGGATAAAATAAAAATATGTTATTTACGTTCTAAATTTGGTTTTTGACATTTACAACTGTAATAAATTTCATGAATATTCTTCTTGATGTTTGACAAATGAAATTAATTGACATTATAATGTAACCCATTTTATTGGTAAATTACCAAAAAAATCTTTATCTAGAATTTCATTATAACAAACCATACCAAAACCTTATAACAATGAATCATGGGGATAAATAATCATTTGGAATTTTAAAATTACACTACCATTACTAATGTATTAATTGTTAACATAAAATCAAATAATTAATACTAATATCAACATTATAAAACATGTACGGAACAATCAAAATCACGGACATCCAATGATAAAAAAAATTACTAACAATAATATTTTTCATAAATTATTGTAATTAATGATCATAGAATGTAATTTATATGAGTATTTTTCTGAAAAAAATTATTAATATAGTAATTTTTATTATATAGGAGGTTAAATCTATATGATGGAAGTAGAAAGTAAAATAAATGGTTTCTTTTCCAAACTCATTTTCATACGATAATTGTATTTGGCTAAAAACTTATTCAGTAAAAATTATTTACATTTCAGTCTTAAACACCATATATGTTATTCTCCTATATTTATTAATTGAATTTATATGTACTTTATATGTTTCAACTCTCTTTTAGTCTAAATTTGAAAAAAAAAGATGTTTATAAGTGGAGCTGACCTTGTCTATTATATTTGATTTGGAATCCCTATTCTCTATATTCATTATATAGTTATTTGGTTTTTTTATATCTTCCATTTTCATTAATTTGGATTTTTTTCAATATGATTGGATTTATTTACAAAATATATCTTATTTTAACATTATTAGAGTATTTTTTTCTACAAAAATTTACCATAATTAAAAGGGTCTGAAAGAAATCTACTTTGAAAACGTTTTTTTGATAATCAATATTATTTCATTGTTTTTTTTTTATAATTTTATTATCTATTTTTTCATTATATTCCAAATTAATTTCTATTACAATTTTTATAACTTAATTTCTTTTAAAATAGATGTTTTCAAAAGTAACGTTTATTTCTGATTATTTTTCAATGTAGTTTTATTGTTCTCTTATAAGAGTGTTTTTCATCTAGGAAAATATAATTTAATTCATTTTGTCATTCATCAGGGATAAACTAAAATAATACCATCTAGATTATTTAATTTCGTGTATTATGAATATATATTAAGTAAATTTTAATGAAACACATCATTATATCATGAGTTAATATGCTATGTTGGAATTATTAAGGTATTTTTTTCAAGAGGGAAAAAGTTCAAGTACATATTTATAAAATAGGTTAATTCATTATATACATAAGATGAATTGAGTAAATTTTTATAGCTCATGATATAATTATGTTATTCCTAGTAATTTTTATATTTTATCATAACATAATGTGTGGGAATTACTAGTTCTGCTCAAAATTTATTGTGTGGGAAACATTATGCTTGTTTGTAACATAATGTGTGTGAATCATTGTGTTTTATCACCACAAAATGTGTGGTTTTAATTGGGTTTTCAATAAAATAAAATTATTTTCATATTTGGGTTATCCCATGACATAATACACGGTTACCGTTAAGTTTTATCAAAATATAATGTGTGGGAATCAATACTATTTATCATAAATTAATATCTAGAAATAATTAAATTTTTTCATAATAATATTATTGTTTATTATTGTTATTGTTGAAAAAAAATACAAGGATATTATTATGTTTTTTCAGGAAAAAATGCCTTGGTATTATTGTGGTTATTCATAATAAAATTTAAGAAATTAATTGGGGTTTCACTATTAAATACATGATAATTATAGGATTTTTTTTTCATCATTGTGTGATTGAGAATTATTGTAAATAGATCCGTAAAAAATATGCATGTTTGCATGATTTTATATAGTTATGGTTACCTTATTATGTGTGTACATGATGTTATTTAGATTTTTCACATGCTTATGTGTGAAAATTATTTTGGCTGGATATGTTTACAATATTATTATTTACCGTAGTTATTTCACATATCACTGTTATGTCACATACATATGTTATATTCCATAGAATAGGGTTACTATATCATGTCTTCGTATTGTTAAGACATGGTATATGTATGTCGAATTTAGGTTATATTTCCATAGGGAATGCTTTATAAAAAACACTTATGGTTTTATGCTATATTTAAAAGTATATTTATCCAATTATTATCTTTTCTCATATGATTATCATCTAACCCTTTTGACTCAATGATGCATTTTTTACTTGACGGGTTTTTGAGATCATCCCTTTTTATGTTTTCATCCTCCATTTATTGACAATGGGTATTATGTATGATGTATCTATAATTATGAAATATTCTCTAAATATTTTTGATAGATGTTAAAGAAATAATGTGATGAAATATATTTTTGTATCCAGTTCCAAAGGGAGGAAATCATTTTTGTTTGGGGATTGTTTGTTTATTACTTATAAGTAATTAATATTTTTTAAATGATTTAAAATATATGTATTTTATTGGGGTTTTCAATCACTTGTTATCAATGAATATGTGTAAAACTAGTATCATCAGATCACATCAAGGAGTGAAAGAGGTTGTCTCTGAATCACGTCTTAGTATATTTGAATATTTATAATAAAATTGTAAAATATAAATTATTATAATAACACAATTTAAAGTGGATTTCTACTAATATCGTAAAAATAGTATTGTGTTATTTTGGGAAAATATTGTTTTAATGTAAAGAGTTACAATTAAATTTTTCAAAAAATGTCTTAGATAAATGCTTAAATTTATAATAAAATTCCCTCAATGATATTTTATAAATTATGGAATGTGTTTTAAATAAATTTAAAACAGAAATTATTTATATATAAAAACCATATATTATGATGAGAATATTTTTAAATAATATTTTAAAATAATAAAGACTGGATATTATTAATCATAATATTACACTTATTTGGATAATATTTATTTATAGATATTTACACGTTAATGAAGTCTAGTGCGTGGATTTATTAGATGGTCATGTAGTGATGTGAGAGGAATTACATATAGATGTGATGATTTTAGAAAGGCCAATAAAATATAGTCTATATAAAACCTCATTTATGTTCTATTCATATATGATATGTTTAGACTAACATCATTGAATTTTATTGTTAGTAAAATTAATTTTATTTAAATATTTATAAATTGTGTCATGCTACACAGAGCGAATATTTACCTTAATTTTTTTGGTTATTACATAATATTTTATACAAATATATATTATTCATTTCTAATTATAAACTTTTTATATTATTTTTATAGTTTTAAAAGTATTTAGATTTATTCAGATGCATTAATTAAATTGATAGGAATTTGTAGAAAATTGTTTTAGAAAAACCCCATGGTAAATTGAAAATTATATAATTATTTTCACCTGAGTTTGAAATTAAATACCAAAATAAGGAAACCTAGGATTTAATGGTGAATAAAAATGAAAAAATCATTTCCTGATTATATTTGATAAACCACACCACATTTTTATAAGTAGATGTTGTTTTTTATAAGGAATTTTTAAATATTCATGGGGATATTTCATGAAATTGGTATACTATTTTTATCTCATTAGTAAATAAATATTTTATATTTTAAAATAAAATGTAGTAAATAAATGGACTGTAAAATATAATACACTACATGGATAGAAGATATGAATTCAATAGGTGATGTTTTCAAAAAACCATTATGGTTATGGCCATAGGTTAAATTATTTTTTTGATAGATAAACTATGTTGTGGTGTAGAATTAATTGTCATAAATTGATGGTTTCTAAAAATAACTATAGTTTAGTGAGATAAAAGGTATTTTAATTTGACCATTGGGGTTTTTGGTATATTTCCATCGTAGAAAAATTCACCATTATTCTTATTCTTTGGTTTTAGTAAATTTCTATTTTTAATCATTATAATGGTAAATTATTTTTTTACTCCTTAATATTATAAATTCCTAATATTATTAAACCACTATATGTTAATGATTATTTAGTGCTGAAGGGTGCAACTCATGATAAATGAAAATTATATAGTATATTGATCGTTAGATATTAATTTTTATAAATTCAATCACAAATAATTTTAAAAATTGATTATCATTTACAATTTCACTAATTTTACATTCCTTCGTAATAATTTGAAAATGAGAGTTATTAATCATAGACATCCAAAATGGTTGAGTGATTTAAATTTTGAGAAATTGTTTATATTCATATTTTTATTTTTTTGTTGAAATTGATGCACTTGTATTGATCATATTTATTATTTTATTATCAATTTTAGAAATAAATATATAAAACATAATTTGTAATCATATTAGTATTGTGATTTGTTTGATAATTTGTGAAGCAAATAAATCATTAGGATTATCAAATATGTATGTGAGATCTCTCATACTTTATTTATACAATGAATTTATTATTTTAGTTTTAGGTAAAACCTAAAAACACTTGAAAGAATATTTGAAATAATCACATCCCATGTTCTCATCATGATTTTGGGGTCATTATTTGGTTTTATAATAAAAAAACAATTTTTATTTTATTATTTTATTATTCTATAAAATTTCTATTTTTATTTTTATTTTTATTTTTTAATGTGGTATGTGGTTTCTTTTCCTTTTAATTTTATAAGTAAAGTTGTTGGACATATAATAGTAATCTAAAATTTATAACTTTAATAAACAGTTAAATTATAATACAATGATTAATAGATACATTTTTAGTCTTTATAGAGTACCATTGAATAATATGAACACTCTTGATTTGAATGATATAATTCATTGAAATGTTTTTATTCATTATTTTAAAAATGGTTGATACTAATTAAAAAGAGCTAGAAATTTCATTCACTTAAGTATGCCATTTATTAATCGAGTTTCTATGAGTATATTACATCCTCTTATTAATGTGAACTATTTTGATTTAAATCATATTACACTTGAAAATATATTACATATAGAAAAATATAGTGATATGAATCAAAAATAACAACTTTTTCATTTTTCTAAATTAATAATGATTTTTTATATATTTATGTAAAATAAATTATTAATAGATTCCATAATATTTACAAAATTTTCCTATTAATTTAAATATTTATCTAGAGATTTTTTTATGATGCATATTTTATGCTTTCATTATTATTTAAGATATACTAGATTAATGTATTGTAGATAATTATGTTCCAACTTCTAAGAATGTGAAATAATGAAATGAGACAAAAAAACATCATCAAAAAGTGGAAAGCTTTATTTGAATGATTTGATGATTTTTAAAATCATATTAAGTAGATTAAAACATCATAGACTATCCATTTAGATAAAAAAAAATTTACTATTTTCACATTTAATTTTTTGAGTCATGGTCCATGCCTAAATAGTTTGTGTCTTCATGATAAAAACTCCAATAATTAATATACAACTCCTCTATGAAATTTATTTCATTTATAGATTTTATAAAATATGAATATGAACACCTATAAGAGGCATCACCAAATAAAATAAATAACCCACATAGATATTTAATTGGTGTCATTGTCATGGAATCTGAATAGTTTTCAATTGACCACTACTACACCTCCAATAACTAAAACTATTTCAAAATATGTAAGGATGTGTATGAGAAAACCTGATTTTCTAGGTTATCAAGATAGTTTGGAATAAAATCAATATTTTAGTCGAAATTATGTGATCTTAAACAAACCCACATAATAATTT
This sequence comes from Viscum album, assembly GCA_963277665.1. Classification (NCBI taxonomy): domain Eukaryota; kingdom Viridiplantae; phylum Streptophyta; class Magnoliopsida; order Santalales; family Viscaceae; genus Viscum; species Viscum album. The sequence goes on along the minus strand of OY728163.1, from coordinate 1,003,360,376 downwards.
CAAAATACTTAAAGTAATGGGTGCCAAAAATCCATATTTTGAAAACAAAATGGATGAAATATTACTAAAACCATGTTACATTAAAATATAATCCCAAACCACATGTTTTTAGTCCTTATTAATGATGTTTTAAATCGCCTAGGACTCAATACAATCAACATTCACAACAGTTTCTAACATAGAAATGAGGTGGAAGTCACTCCCAAGAAGTTGCGATAATTTTCATTGCATAAAAACGGATCATGGAATGAAAAAATCACTACAATATAGTTATGAATTTGTAACATTATCATTATAAATTTATGCACTAATGTTTTAATATTTTCTTGAATTTATCATAGTAGTTTCATGGTACACTATTTTCTAAAATTGAGAAAATTGTATTAGATAAATTTAAGGTGGTGACTTGTTACAATAGGTGGTAGATTGAAAAAAAATTAATGCATAGTTTGATACAATGGAATATGGAAATAATGAATATTAAGGGTAAAATTACGAAAAATAGAATAAGATAAGGTGAAATCAAAAAATGTAATCATTTCATGGGAAAATTAAGTGGAAAATCCAAAATCATTTATGAAATTAGAGTTTTATAAGCCGCATCATTAATTTTAGGATTTGATAAAGCAAGGAATGACTAAAAGTTAATAAAAAACATTTATGGTGATCTGTATGTATCTCTACATTAAAATACCATTTTCTAATTCATTTACTCAATTATTTTTTGATTTTAAATTTTTTATGATCTATTATTTTATAATGAGAAAATGTAGTATTTAGGAGTAATCACTCTATGTGAATAGTGATTCCCCATGTTTAACAGAAATATTTGTGAAATGTTTTGTTCTTTTTTATTATTTACCCGATCTTAAACTATTAAATCATTTTTTTGGCATTTACATAATGAATTAACAATAATAGATAATTATATACTAATAATAATATTTCATTATGTGGTATTGGTGAACAATAACCTATATGATTTTCACTCCAACTCCAAAATTTGTGTGTGAAATATCAACATGGTTTTCATTAATACATAATTATCAAAGTGAAATTTCATTTTTTCATTCATTTTTTTTTATTTTTGATGTGTAAGAGGATGTATGGATCCCATTATTTATTTTAAACCATTCCTTTCTATGGGGAAGAAACTATTCAATATTAGTAAAGGTTAGTTATTACTTAGAGTTTGTGATTGAGAAATTCACCTCTAATCTAATAAATTGATTCAAGTTCATAGAGAATACATATAAAATTTATGGTATAACATTATCCATGAAGAATATAGTATTTTTAGGGAGTGAAAAGAATCTATAGAAACATATTAGAACAAGTAGTTTTTAAGGGACTCTTACACATATGTAACCCCTTATATAAAAAACAGCGCATATATTTATCTTAATATATATACAAATACACTAAGATATTGATTAATATTTGAAAATTAAACTATACTAGTGATCATATATGAAGAATCATCAATGTAATATGAGGAGAAACATTTTATTATGATAAATAATAAAAATGAAACTAATAGAAACAATTGTGGGATATCCTCTCAAGAGACTCGATGAAAGCCTTGCTTAGAAAACCTAGTTCTTGCACATTTGTTGAGGATTATTCCTCTTCTCGCTAGATTAGGTGAGGCATGGAATCCTTCGACTATGAAAACCCTTATTTTTTATTACAACTTAAGCATGATTTATTACATAAAACATCACTTGATACGATAAAGATGATCGAGAGGGTTAGTGTCATTAGGGCTCAGGATCATTAAATAAAAACTTAATACATAAAATACAACATCTTTATTGAAAACTTCCTTTACATGACCACTATATTCCTTCATACTTAGCATTGCATGAGATAACCTGAGGACATGAATAAAAAAGGGTGAGCTATAAAGCCCATTAAGGGAGTACACATGGAATAACCTGAGGAGTACAATACATGTTAGACAATAAGAATATCAATAGAGAAAAAGAAAAACATGAACATAAAGGCATGATAAATCATGATAATCATAACATGGAAATGTGGAAATAACACCTAACATGGAATTAGCATGGGCCAAGGCACATTGCACATGGAGCATGAGTAAATCCTCATTGCACGTAAAGCATGAGTAAACCCTCGTTTCACTTGAATTAGCATGAGTCAACACTCATTGCACATGACGTATCATGATACTATACATTACCCAATGCATTGGAGCGCTATAAAGGCGCACCCTTCTTAAACATTTTAATTTCATGCATAAGTGTGCCACATGGATCATAAAACATGGATTCATAAACCATGGTAATTTATTCCACGATAAAGTAATGTGTAATTCATACATGAACCTTTAGAATAAATATGTAAATGTGAATAAATGTGAAAACCCTTGATGGAAAAATGGGCATGGTATTCACTACACAATGATATTGGCTTAGAAAATCGGTGTGATTTCGGCAGCGTAACGACGTGAAATAAGAATTCGTAAAAATGGTTGATGAGATAGAAAGTGGTTTCTCACCATATTTATATATAATAGATAGTAAGGAGTTCATATAGATATATGTTACAACAATTTTAGTGGAATTTAGATTCGTGATACAAAATAATTGCTTGAATATAAAAGAGGAGAGAGAAGTTCCTTTCAGAATTTCGGCATAGTAACGAGTGTACATGGGAGGCATTTAATGAGAGATAATGGGGTCATCCATCATTCAACCATAAATAAGAAAGTATGATGGATGTGAAAAACCATACCCCAACATTAATAATTGAAATTAAATGGAAAAACAACTTAAAGAAAATTGGACAAAAATGATAAATGACGAAAAACCCATACATGGAAGTGTGCTTCCAAAGGATATAGAGAGGCTTGTGAGAGGCTTATTGGGAGCTTGGGGCACCTTGGGAGGATTCTAGAGATAGTAGGGAAGAGTTTGGATGAACTCCAAAGGCTTTGAGTGAGGAGGAAATGGGATTTTGGGTGGGTTTATATAGGAATTGTGATGGAATTCTTTATTATTTAGGTTTGGGACCTCTTATATTAAATTAATCCAAAACACAAACCATCCCATGGTTCTTGCCCATGGTTTTTGGAAAAGGGTAGAGGATAATATTATTTTATAAGACCAACTTCCGAACTTATGAAAATATTATGGTTGCTTATGTGGCGGTGAGTCACACTCCCATGGAAATTAATTTAAAAAGACAAGGTGTTTAATAAGTCTTGAATGGTCCATTAATGCTTTGAAAAGTAATCCAAACAAACCCAAAATCACATTATTTTAATGGTTAAACATATATTGTCCGAACATAAAGATTTTCTTATTTTATTTCATCACTATTGGATAATTATGATGTCATAAAACACATTATATATTTAAACTGTATTTAATTTTTTCTCAAAAATTTGATTGTCTCAGAAACTTATGAAAAATTCACCATTGGATAATTTCGACATCCTGATTCCAAAAATAACATTTATTTTATCTATTTAATATTCTAAATATGTTAATTTTTACTTTTAAATTAATAACTAACATTTATCAAAAATTCACGGGTTTTGACAAAAATGGCTTGCAAACCTTAATAAAAATTATAATTGCATTCATACAATTACATGATCATTTATATATAATGAAATTAATCTAATAATAATAATAATATTTTATTAAAATATTATTTAATTCAAAAATCCCTTAATTTAATAAAATATATTTCTTAATTAAATAATAACTAAAATCACCATTTCAAATTAAAAACTATTTACAATGTAAAAATAATGACAAAAAATTATATTCATTATTATATACAAAAATAATGTACATGAACATAGTACTATTGATTAGTTACATAACCCCTTAAAACAGCCACATAAGACCTATGGGTAAGGTGTGCGATGGTGACATACACTTGGGGTGGCTCAGATAACATTTCTCGAGTGGTAATTTCTATCAACATCCACTTCTCCCGTAGACGGTCTCGTTTGAGCTTGACATGGTGAAGCTCAGCGTGGCCTTGGTCAAGATCAAATCCCAAGGATGCAACCTCTTTTCGAAGCTCCGATAAATGGGCTTTGTATGGGGAAATTCTACTGGATGAGGTCATCGCTTCCTTTGTCTAAGTAAAGCTGGATGTGTTAAAGCCCTATATTTATACTAATCATGTGATCACTGTTCAATGACTATAAAAGTACCAGTCACAATTCATATCATAAAACCAATGAAGTTGACATTTTATAAAAAAACATTTATATAAAGAGACATTTAATAAGATCAATAGGGAATTTCCATTAATGAAACTTTGGGTCGTCAGAATATTCCTCCCTTAAGAAATTTCACCCTCAAAATTTTCCTTTTCTCACACTAAAAGAGATGTGGGTAACTCAACTTCATCACTACCTCTGATTCCCCAGTTGCTTCTTCAAGCTTGTGGTTTCTCCACAACACCTTAACGAGGGGCATTGTCTTACTTCATAGAACATTTTCTCTACAATCTAAGATCTTCACTGGTTGCTCCTCATAAAAAATATCGTCTTCCAATTGTACCATCTCAGAAGAGAGTAATGTGAAGGGTCTGGTATGTACTTCCATAAGAGGGATACATGAATGAAATCATGTACTTTGGCCATACTAGGCAGAAGTGCTAGTTGATAGGCCACATCCCTAACATGATCAAGAATCTCAAAAGGGCCGATGTACCTTGGACTTGACTTCCCTTTCTTTCCAAACCCCATGACCTTCTTCCACGGAGATATGCGTAGAAAAACCATGTATCCAACATTAATCTCAAGGTATCGTCGACGATTATCTGCACAATTCTTATGTCGACTCTGGGTTGCCTTGATATGCTGCTGAATGGTTTTCACCTTCTCCACCATTTCCTCAACCTTTTCTTGTCCAAGTAGCTTACGTTCACCGACCTCATCCCAACATTCTGATGTTCTTCACCTATTCCCATACAGGGCTTCATATGGTGCCATTTGGATGCTTGATTAGAAACTGTTATTAAAAGAGAAATCATGCCGAGGAAGATGTTGATCCCATCAACCATTAAGGTCCATTGAGCACACACTCAACAAATCATCAAGTGTTTGGATAGTCCGCTCAGATTGGCCATCAGTTTGAGGATGATAGGGCGTAGTAAAGTTTTTTTAGTATTCAGAGCATGTTGAAGACTCTTCCAAAACATAGAGGTGAATCTGGGATCTCAGTCAGACCAAATAGATAGTGGTACTCTATGCAACCTTACCACTTCCCTGATATATATCTGTGCCAGTTAATCCAATGTGAAATCCTGCTGAATAGCAATGAAGTGTGCATTATTTGTAAGATGATCCACAACAACCCATATTACATTGTTGCCTTTGGATGTCCTCGGATGTCTGGTGACAAAGTCAATGGTGGTGTTTTCCCATTTCCATTCTGGTATGGGCCATGGTTGCATCATCCCCTTAGACTTCTTCCTCTCTGCCTTCACTTTCTGACACACTAGCACTTTGATGTATATTCAGCAATATCCTTCTTCATATTATCCAACCAAAAGTTTTCTCAGAGATCTCGATACATCTTTTTTCTCCCTGGGTTAATAGAGAAATTTGAACTATGTGCATCATCCAAATGTTCTTTCATCATCTCTGGACGTGATTGAACACATAGTCTTTTCCCAAACCGCACAATACCTTCTTCATTAACATTAAACTCCAAGGATTTCCATTTTTTGATAGCTCCCACTTTTTCTTGAATTCCCACATCATCCTTTTGAGCATCCTTTAACCTTTCCAGAAGAAACGTTTGAGAAATCATTTGTGAAATGATTGATGATGTTCCCTTCTCTGTGATTCCCATGTCCATCTTCATCAAGTCAAAGAAGATTGGATCCTTCTCAATTATCATTATTGATAGAATACTTGGATCCTTTCTACATAAGGAATCTGCCACCTTGTTCGCTTTCCCATGGTGGTAATGGATTGAACAGTCATAATACTTGATCATATCTATCCATCTTCACTGGCCCATATTTGGCACTTTATGTGTGAATATATATTTAAGACTCTTGTGGTCAGTATATGTCTCACATTTCTTTCCATAGAGATAATGACGCCAAATTTTCAAGGCAATGATCACCGACACCAACTCCAGATCATGCATTGGATAAATTCTCTCACGGATATTCAACTGCCTTGAGGCATAGGATATCACTTTATCATTCTGCATCATCACAATTGTTAAACCCTTCTTCGAAGCATCACTAAATACCACAAAAAGCTCTCCACTTGTGGGTAAAGTGAGAATGGGTGCAGTGAAAAGCCTCCTTTAATAATTCTTGAAACATTCTTCCCATTCATCACTCCATGCAAACATTACTCCATTTCGAGTTAGCTTGGTAAGAGGTTTGGACAATCGTGAGAAATTTCTCACAAATCGTCGATAATATCTAGCTAACCCTAAGAAGCTACAGATATCTATTACCAATGTTGGCCTCAGACATCCCTCAATTGCATTTGTTTTGGAGGGATCCATAGATATCATATTTCTTTTGATGATATGTCCCAAAAATGAGACCTCCTTCAACCAGAACTCACACATTCTCTACTCTACATAGAGCTTCTCCTTGCACAAGGTCTCTAGTATAGTTCTTAAATGCTTCTCATGATCCTCCTTAGTTTTGGAGTATATTAAAATATCATCTATAAAGACTACCACAAAATTTTCTAGGTAATCTCTAAAGTCTCTATTCATCAAGTCCATGAAGACTGCTGAAGCATTGGTGAGTTTGAAAGGCATTACTATGAATTCATATTTCCCACATCTTGTACGAAAAGAAGTCTTGGAGACATCTTCCTCCTTCACCCTTACTTGATAATATCCCGACCGCAAATCTAACTTGGGGAATAATTGTTCTCCATGCAGCTGATCGAACAATTCATCAATTCTTGGGAGAGGATACTTTTTCTTTATCATAATTTTGTTAAGTTCATGATAATCGATGCAAAGTCGCATTGACCCATCCTTCTTCTTAATGAAGAGGACAGGTGCACCCTATGGTGAAGCACTTGGGTGTATAAACCCTTTATCCAGATTCTCCTCTAGTTGTTTCTTATGCTCTTCATGTTCTAAAACAAACATTATATGTGGAGTATTGGATATTGGTAAAGCCACGAGTATAATTTCATTTGAGAATTCAACATCCCTTCCACTACGGGAAAAAAGGGCATTTGCGACGGGTTATTTGTGACGGGGTTATTTGCCCGTCGCAAATAGTCTTGTGAAAAACTTATTTGTGACGGGGTTATTTTCCCGTCACAAATAAGTAGCCTTTTGCGACGGGACAGCTTTCCCCGTCGCAAAAAGACTGGCGCGGTTTGCGCGCCAAATCATGGGAAACTCATTTGCGACGGGGGAATATTCTCGTCGCAAATAACCGGCGGCGGTAAAAGGTATTTGCGACGGGTATATTCCCCCGTCGCAAATAGTATGTCGGCAGGTGGTTATTTGCGACGGGACCCGTCGCAAATAACTATTTACCGGTTGACCGTAATAAATGTTGTCTAAGGTATTTGCGACGGGCACCGTCGCAAATAATCTCACCTATAAATACCCCCATCCGTTTTTTTCATTTCATTCTCATTCCTTATCTTCTCCTTCTCTCAAGATTATATTTCTAGAGTTCAGTTTTTCTCCAGTTTAATTTTTTTCTCCGGAGCTGATATTAAAGTTTTGAAGAACGATTAGAGCAGATCAATTTTCAAGGTATTTATGTTCATTTTAATTTTTTATTTATTTTTAATTTATTATTAGTTTCAATTATTATTAATTAGTTGTAATTTAATTATTTTTACATTGTTTTATTACTTAATAAATTTAAATTATTTGTATTGTTTATAGTTAATGGTAATTAGGAATAATTAGTAATAATTTTCAATAATTAAGAATAAATATTAATAATTAGTAATAAATACCAATAATTAGGAATAATAACATTATTACATTATTAGTTTATTTTATTATTAATATTAAAATAATATAATTTTTTATATATATACAATTCTTTTTTCGTCTGTGTGTTTGCTGTCTTCACATGTATTATTTGTATGTGGAGATAGAAAACGCACAGATGAAAGGAGAATTGTATATAAATTAGAAAATTATATTATTTTAATATTAATAATAAAATATATTAATAATGTTATTATTTGTAATTATTGGTAATTATTTCTAATTATTGATAATTATTCATTTAATTACTAATAATTAGGAACAATTATCAATAATTATCAATAATTAAGAATAATTAGTAATAATTAGTAATAATTACCAATAATTAGTAATAATTAGTAATAATTATCAATATTTAGTAATAATTACCAATAATTAGTAATAATTACCAATAAGTAGTAATAATTACCAATAATTACTAATAATTACCAATAAGTAGTAATAATTACCAATAATTAGTAATAATTACCAATAATTTGGAATAATTACCAATAATTAACAATAATTAGTTATAATTATCAATAATTACCAATAATTAGTAATAATTACTACTAATTAGTAATAATTAGTAATAATTAAGAATAATTAGGAATAATTAGGAATAATTAGGAATAATTAGGAATAATTAGTAATAATTAGTAATAATTAGGAATAATTAGTAATAATTAGTAATAATTAGTAATAATTAGTAATAATTAGTAATAATTAGTAACAATTAGTAATAATTAGTAATAATTAGTACTAATGAGTAATAATTAGTACTAATTAGGAATAATTAGGAATAATTAGGAATAATTAGGAATAATGGAATAATTACCAATAATTACCAATAATTACCAATAATTACCAATAATTACCAATAATTACCAATAATTACAAATAATTACCAATGATTACCAATAATTACCAATAATTACCAATAATTACCAATAATTACCAATAATTACCAATAATTATTATTAATTACCAATAATTAGTATTAATTACCAATAATTAGTATTAATTACCAATAATTAGCAATAATTAGTAATAATTAGCAATAATTAGTAATAATTAGCAATAATTAGTAATAATTAGCAATAATTAGTTATAATTAGCAATAATTAGTAATAATTAGCAATAATTACTAATAATTAGGAATAGTTA